>JASJUY010000012.1:0-682905 GCA_030347605.1 Trichosporon sp. DN520
CCCCCCCGCCCCCCCCCCCCCCCGCCCCCCCGCCGCCGCCCCCCCCGCCCGCGCCGGCCCCCCCGGCCCCGGGGCGCCGCCCGTGCTGCCCCCCCCCCGGCCCCCCCCGCCGGGCCGGCCCGCGGCAGGGGGCGCGCGGCCAGTGGCAGGGGCGGCAGCAGCGGCAGCGACCGCTGCGCCTTGGTTGGAGCCACTGGCCGGCGAGAAGTCAACGGCGGCTGCCGGCGGCCCGAACAGCGCTTCGCTCCTGGAGGGGCGGCGGCGGACGGGAGCGGGCTCGTGGGCGGGCTCGCGGAGGGGGGGACGGTGGGCTCGGGTTCGACCTCGTGGAGGGAGAGGACGGTGGTCTCGGGCACGGGCTCAGGCTCGGCGGCCAGCACGGGCGCGGCCTCACCGGCGGGCGCAGTGCCACGCTCGGGCTTGGGCTCGGGAGCGGCCTTGGGGCGGGGCTCGGTCGCGCACTTGGGAGTGGGCTGGCGGGCCAGCTTGTGGGCGGGGAGGGCCTTGGCGAGAGCCATGCTCGCCGCCTCGGCCGGGGTGGGCGACGTCCACAGAGAAGGAGGGGGGGAGCGAGGGGGCGAGCGGGGTGCCACCGCCCAGACGGGCGCCAAGCCGCGCTGGAGATGTCAGCAAATTGCACGCAGACCAGGCAAGAGTAGCTATACTCACTGCGCGCTTGGTGAGACCAGAGTCGGCGGCGATGGCGGCGGGAGAGGGAGCCCTTTTGGCAGGGGCGCGGGGAGGGCTTGCGAAGCGCTTCACAGCGTCCGCGTAGGGAGTGGGGACGTTCTGACTCATGTTGTTCGGTGTGGTGGGGGTAATTAGAGCTGGTGGTGGTGTCTGGATGGACGGTGATGCAGAATCTGCTGATGGCGGCGAAGAACAGCGACCTCAGCGACTAAATGTGACAGGCAGACATGTGCTCCGCTGGACGTCGAGCGCGGTCTTGAGGAGGACGCTTGTCTGGGCATCTGCTGCGCGCGAGATCTGGCAACAGGTATTCGAGCAGAGGCGCTGACCTCAAGGAGCATCTAGGACGGCAACAGCTACAAGCTAGTCTGCATGCAAGGCCTTGACATTGTGAGCTATGGAGCTATGGAGCGACGTCGGAGGCGACGGACCGAGTGGGAGGGGGGCATCTGGCGAGAGGCGCCACACGGGCACGTCGCGAGACGAGGTCAAGGCTAGTCGTTGTTGCGCACTACCCGGGACATTATCGCGACGGCAATGACGGAAGTGTACGGCGGAGCTGGGCCGCTGGTCGGGAGGTCCGGCAGAGCTGGCCGGTCTGCACCTCGCGACCAGCGGGCTAACTCCGCCGCACGGGGTCCAGCGCCGGTGCAGGACAGGGCGGGCAGTCGAGATAACACGCGCAGTTCGTGGTGTTCTCGAGGTGAAGAGGGCGCAGGCGGCATCGGAGCTGAACCAGCTCCCGCCGACGGCAATTCAGGTTGAGGCCAGCAAGGCGTGCCAGCGGTCATATCTTAGTTGCTGGCGAGTGATTGAGGCGGTAGGCGGCCGGACCTGAACCGTGACGCGAGGCGCGAGAAATCAGTCGCGCGAGAGGCACTGCACACGGGAGTTGTGCGGGGCATCTCCGTTCCGGGGCTCTGGAAATGCCCCTCGGCGCTTGGCCCGGGCTGGAGGCGACATCAGGGGCGCCGGCTATTGTGGAGGCGCCGAGGGGGCGCACTTCGACTAGTGCGACGCCTGGGGGAGGGTGGCTGCGGATTTGGGCGCAAAAGTTAGACGTCTGCAGTTAGTGCCTGTTTCGCGGGCAGGCGGCGTGCCCAAGGACGATAGTCTACGTGTATGCCTCTTCTCGTCAGCTGGGGCATGGGGCAGGGACGCTGTCTCATGTTCAATAAACGCTAGGTACGGCCCGACGCCGCAGCGGCTGCCATCGAGGAGTACGGACACGTCTAGGTGCGCGACGGGTGGGTGCATCGTTGCCGAAAAGCTGGTGTCCGCGGATGACAGACTATGCGTGGTGAGAGTATACTCAGAGGTGTGAACTCAGCAACTCCCGGTTGTCACTCGAGTCTGAGTTGTATTTAAGTCCACGAGAGGGTCTGATACCGTTCTCTCCGCTTGGAGAGGATTGCTTGCGGTAGCGTCTCAGTGGGCGTCAAAGGAGACAGCACCATAGCTGACTTGAACTGCCTTCCATGAACCAGCCGCCCCGGAAGTTGGAGAATGGACAGGGGGGTAGCTGGTATGCCGCCGCGTTGTCTGGACTTTGTGCCGGTCCCTACCACCACCGCCTTGAACGCGTTACACTGGCAAGGTTATCACATGAAAAGATGTTGGGGATAACGCCGATCCCAGATCATCGACTTCCTAGGGCCTCATGACGTTCATCCAAGAGCCGAAGTTGATGATCAGACACTACCGTCATGCATGCTGCTGTACAACATTGTCTGAGGGAATTACGGTAGCAAGGACTGTGGCAGCAGTGCAGCCCAGCTCCTCGGCTTCGTTGCCCTCGCCGTCCTTGCCGCTCTCACCGATTTTGATGCTCTGTCGGATTGCCAAAGAGCCAGCGGACTCTCCGAGCTCGTCCTCGTCCAACACCTCGTCCTCGTCCTCCTCTCCACTTTCAGCCATCAACGCCAATCACGCGCACAGCTCGTCCCACTTCTTTACGCTCTTGACATGCAGATCGCCTACGCCATAGCGGAACCACATCGGTCCGCCGACGACCGAGACCTCAACCTGGACAGCATTGGGCGCAAAGTTGGGCGCTGCTGCCTGTCCTGACGCACCGGGAATGACCTTGAAGGCGACTGATGTGCCAAGCAGGTCGGGGCGCCGCTTGATTGGGTCAGACGGGACTGGCACGGACACATTGGGGAGGGGCTTGGTACGACCGAGGCGGGCAGCGACAATCTTGAGGATGGTGGGGTCCAGACGAATAATGTATTGACCCTTGCCCGTAGGCTTAACGGATACTGCTGTTAGAACAACGGTGTGTGGGAGTTGGGATCCAAACTGGAACTCACGCATTTGTCGCCGTCAAGAAGCTCCGTAGATCCGCTCTCTGACGATCTTGGTGCGGACCGCTGCCCCCTAGCTGTTAGCAACGACCGAAGTGTAGGGCATGAATGATCGCTCACTTTGACGCGGGACGCATGTGCACCCTCCGGATCTATCGTGGCTTGATACTCGCTCAGGCTCAACGTCTCGCCGTCGCCGGTTCCGAGCCGAGTATCGTAGGCGGCCATCGCCCTCTTACCGCGCCGGGACTGAGCTTCGGGACTCAAGTCGAGCGTGCGCCCCGTCATCCCAGACGCCGCGTTCGTCGGCTTGAAGTGCGGCGCCAGGACAGCGCGCTGCACTCCGAGCTCAGCAAAGTGGCGAGCGGTGGGTGGCCCATCCGACATCGCAAGGAGCTCTATGGTGGCAGCTTCCATGTACCCCACGAGCGCTTGCCTGCACTCGGCTGCGGAGTGGCGGTCTCGGAGGGGGGCGAGCAGCGCGTCGAAGTCCTCATGGGTCATAGCCCAGAGGAGCGCGTAGCGGTGGGCCTTGCCGTTAACGTACCCCAGGGTTGTAATGGTCGCTGTCGTTGCGCTCACGGTAGTCGAGGAGCTCGTGTTGCTCGAGGACACGAAGCGCAACCCCTCGCAGCTTTATGCCGCCGAGATGGTCGACTTTGTGGAAATTTGACGAGTAGGAACACCCTACATACGGACGATCGTCATCCTTCTCGTGGTCGTCGTTGCCCTCGCCATCATCCACCCCCTCGCTGTCCTGGCCGTGGTCTTCCTCACTTCCGTCAACGGGGCCCAGATCTATGTACACTCCAATGACACAATCGTCCCTCGTCACGATATGGGCGTCTGAGATGGCCTCAGCGGAGACATGGCCGTCGCGGGTGATGGACTCCCAGACCGAGTGTGACTTGATGTGCTTAAGGAAGATCTCGACCAGTCTGTCCGCGCCGAAGTCGTCGAAAACGTCGCCGAAAACTTGGGGAATGTAGGTCCGTACCCTGGACCGGCGCAGCGCCTGGAACGCGAGCGTGAGGTTGCTCGTGTTGAGCACCCTCTGCTAGTTAGCCAAGTACGTGGCGAGCATAAGTGACGCTCGGCACTCACGTTGTCCTCGAATGGGTTCTGCACCGGTCCGCGGACGGGTTGGGGAGATGGATGGGTATGGAAAAGGAAGAAGCAGCCTCGACGCTGGGGGTATATGACAGTGGTCGACGAGCAGGCAGCTCGCGAGCTGAAGGCCGACGCTTTGCAGCGCAGTGCGAGGACTGTCCCAAAAGCATGCGAGCAGAGGAGCGGATCTCGAACACTGAGACCTCCTTTGGTCCCACGGCAGGTGACCAGTGCGCGCTCATCACTTCGTGGGCTCTGGACTTGGGCACACAAGAAGTCTTGAGGGCCCGGGTGACTGGACCGGATGTTAGCGTTGACTCCGAAGCCCCCTGGGGGAGCTGAGCGATAGCCGAGCTCACGCGTGTCCCAGATCGACGCAACTTGTAGCTATAGGCCTTGGCGGAAAGGGGTACGGTGGTGTGATGTTCGCCTGCGGCCGACGCCAGAAGCAGAGACGATCACACGACATTCGAGGCTGGGTGACAGAGGGCGCAGCTCGCCCAATTCCCGACAGAAAGGTCTTCGGCGCGGCCAGCGATAAGTGCGGACGAGGGCGCATGGTGTCAACGACACCGGGTGCATCGTTGGCTACTGTCGGTCCCGCAGCGTTGAATGGCGTGCTACGGAAGCATCTGGGCTCAGATCTGAGAAGGCTTCCTTAGCTTTCTTCGTGTCACTTGAACCCGCTTGTGCTTCTCGTATGCACCGCAGCGGCGTGCCGCATCTTGCCGGCCGAAGGATTCAAGGAAGACAGTAGCTGCATTGATCTGATGGGCGCAATACGAGTTTGATTGACATGGACGCTGATCGCCACTTCTGTAACGCCCTGCGTTACCTATCGGCAGATCCTCATCGCGTGCACGAACTCCACTGCAATAACCTGCTCTTTCGACGAGCCCGATGCCTGCGCCCCTCGCTCATTGTCCTCGTTTTCGTCGCCGTCGTCCTCGCCCCCGTCGCTGGCGCCGGCCGCAGCCTTCAGGCGCAGCCAGGCACAGAATGCATCCCGACTGCGCATGCTCTGCCCCGGCAGCTTCCCCCGTCCATATTCGAAGAGAAGGCGGCCGTCGGGGGTCGAGAACCGCACGCGAGTAGGCTGGCGGCGAGCCGGTTGGGAGGACCTTGACGAGGACGGGATTGCCGATCAGATGCTCGTACTTCCATACTTCGTCGCTGGGGACGGGCATGGCGATATGAGGCAGCGCGGGTTTACCTTGCTTCGTCGGCCGCAGGTGAAGCTGCTTGGCGGTGAGATCGCAGATGGCAGGGTCAACGTTCAAGCGGTATTGACCGCGTCCTGGGCACTTGAGGTTGAACTGACGTTAGAACGGTACAAAGAAACGAGGTTATGAGCAATACTTACGCGCCTGGTGCCGTCCAACAGGGTTGCGAAGATTCGACACCTTACCACTTCGGTTCGGACGGCGGCACCCTTCCCTGTCAGTTCGAATAGCAATGGGAGAGACAGACTGCTGAGGACTACTCACCTTGATGCGGGCGGCGTGGGCTCCTTCCGGGTCCAGAGCGGCTTGGTACTCGGAGAGTGAGATCTCTTCACCCTCGTCCATCCCGAGCCTGCGAGCGTAGGCAGCCTTGACGAGCTTGCCCCCCAACTTGCCACCGATCTTGCCGCGTCGGCTTTGCGCCTCAGGACTGAGATCCTTGCCCTTCTCCACGCCGGTCGTCATGTTGAGGGGACGGAACGAGGGCGAGAGGGAAGCCGTGATGACACCGTACTTGTGCAGGCCGTCGCGCGTTCTCGGGCCCAGATACATCGAGCACAGGGCAATGACGGCGCCCTCCATGAAGGCGACGTCTGCTTGGTGGCAGGACCAGAGGTCGTACTTGACGGCGAGCGGCTGGAGCATCCGGTTGAAGTCGTCGAACGACATCTCCCACAGCAAGCAATACTCGTGACTCTCGTCCGTCTAGAGTTAGAGACGCTCACAAGAAGGGAAAGTATGGACTCACGCTGTAGCCAGCCGTATAGTGATACGGCTTGGGGTCAGAGTCGTCGCGGAACTTCTTCGACTCGTGCTCGGCGAGCACTCGAGCGGCGACGCCCCAAACCTTCTTCAGACTGTCCGGCAGGTTGATGACAGTGGTCCTGTGCGAGGAGCCCGCGTACGTCTTGCGCACGACCATCCGGGGTTCACCGCAGTCCAAGTAGACCCCCACCACACACGACTCCTTGGTCACCATGTCCGCACCGGCCATTGCGGCATCGTCGAGGTGGCCGTTGCTGGTGATGCTCGACCACACCGAGGATAACCGAAGGCCCAGCTTGAAGAGGTTGGCCAGGCCATCCGCGCCGAACAGAGCCCAAAGATCCTCAAGGAGGGCGGCGTCCCACTCGGCGTCAAACGAGGCATGCATGGCGCGCATGACATTAGCGAGGTTGGCATCGGACAGGATCGCCTGTGTGTCAGCGACGTGCTTGATTGGGGTAACATTCCTGAACACTTACATTGCCTTCGAAAGGATTCTGGACCTCCTCGACATGCACACGCTCCGAACGCTTGCCCTTCTAATCATCAGCAAGAGCCTCAAGGCGGGGCGTATGCAGGTTGAAGATGACTCACAATCTCGTTCCAGATCTTCTCGCTCTCGATGTCGGGGTCGCCAGAGGCGGCAGTGCGGTCGCCGGTGACGGTGACAGGAGCCGCACCGCCAGATCCTCCCTGCTTGGAGTCTCCGGCCGGCGAGGAAGGTGCGGCAGTCGGCGCCACGGGGGTACGAGCAGCATTGCGAGGCTTGCGCTTTGCCTTCGCGGCGGCGCTGGCCGAGGCGGGCGGTGGTCCGGGCAAACGGGTATCGGCGGCAGTAACGCTGGGCTTCGCGCCCTGCTGAAGCTTGAAAAACTGAGTTATCTTGGCAGAAACAGGCGCAGCGACAATCTTCTTCTTCCTTTTCTTCGGAGGTGTCGTGCCGAAAAGCGCCCAGAGGTCGTCCACCAGGGAGACGTCCCACTCAAAGTCGACCAGAGAAGACAATACTGATGCGCATTACCATTCTGATGTCAGAGATGCTTTGAAATGTTCCTTGGCCACTGCTCACCTTGTAGCCGATGGAGTAGTGCAGGGTCAATGGGTCGCAGTCATCCCGGTAGTCCTTGCACTCGTGTTCGGTCAAGACGCGGGCGGCAACTCCGTACAGCGCATCCAGGCCTAGCTTCGTAGTGCGCAGGCGATAAGACGACCCGGCGTACGTGTAGTGGATGACGAGGGTGCGATCGCCAAGGTCGAGATAGACGCCGACGACGCAGGAATCGACTGTTACCGGGTCCGATCGCGCAGCCGCAGCAGCCGAGACGCTTCCCTCTGTCGTGATCGCCGCCCACAGAGTGTAAGCGGAGACCAAGCTTGAAGGTGGCGAAGCCGTCCGCTCCGTACAGTGCCCAGAGGTCGTCCACAAGCTCTGCGTCCCACTTCTCGTTAAAAGGACTCCCTCAGTGCGCGCATGCAGTTCTCGACGTTGATGTCACTGAGCACGCCCTGTGGGTCAGCGACGGATACGATCAAGCTAGCATTTCCGGCCACTCACATTGTTCGGAAATGCGTTCTGCACGTCGGGAAGCGGACCGCCAGCGAGTTCTTGCCCTGCTAGTATCAGCATAGACGGGGCGTGGTTGAGACCGAGGAAGACTTACCCTGTTGGTCTTTGCGCCGCTTGGCTCAGCAGCACCCGAGGGCGACGGGGCGGCAACTCCGTACGACTCTCTCTCGCCGAGCTTGGTGATTCGCTTCCGGTACGACGAGCCAGCGTAGGTGAAGCGGAGCTCGAGCCCGGGCTCGCCTAGGTCCAGGTAAACGCCGACAACACACGATTCGACAGTGACCGGGTCGGATCGCGCAGCCGCAGCAGCCGAGACACTTCCCTCCGTCGTGATGGCGTGCCAAACCGAAGGTAATCGCAGGCCCAGCTTGAAGATGTTCGCGAAGCCGTCGGCGCTGTGTACGGGTGCGGCTAACTGGCGACGGAGGCAGGGGCAGCAGCAGTGAAGCCCAGCCTTGTCCAGACCCGACGTAGCCGTGGCGGATGGGGCGCGACATGCACCCACAGTCCATGTAGACCCCAAAGAGGGCGAGGATGTCGTCGACAAGATCAAACAGCATGCCCCAGAGGACAATGTACGAGTGCGCGTCCTTGTTCTGCGGTCAGCGGGCATTGACATTCGAGCTCCTACCTCGGAAGGTCGACGTCTGCGGTACGATTCCCGCTCGTGCTCGTAAATGACGCGCCGAGCGATACCGCGCAGCTTACGCTTCTTCCCCTTGACCGCGCTCGAGGCCCAACCTTGCCCCGACCCAACATAACCATGGCGGATGGGGCGCAACATACAGCCGCAGTCCAGGTAGACCCCAAAGAGGTCTACGCTGGCGGTGACTGCATCGGCACGATCGAGCGCCTCTGCAGTGACCTGGCCATTGCCAACGACCGAGGCCCAGGCACTCACTAACTTGAGTCGCGCGAGGAAGAGTCGAAGCAGGCCGGCGAGAAAAAGTCCCAAACGACACGCTGCATCTCGCAGCTGTCGTCGGGGAGGGCGAGGTGCAGTGCTTCAAGTGCGAGGCGGAGGTTCTTCGATCCCAGCACACGCTGACTGTCAATTACCATGTCCGATGCCGATAAGTCTGATGTGCCAACTCACGTCCTCGCCGAAGGGGTTCTGCACATCGCCGAGCAGAGTGCGGGACCGCTGATCGCCCTCCTACTTATCAGCGTGTGCGCCAGACGGTATACAGGTAAGCAGCTGACTCACTGAAGGGCTGGCCTTGGCGGGGGAAGGTTGCGCGGGGTGGACGGCGGCGGCGGGGACGCCAGTCGCGCCTTGTCTGGAGCCACCGGCCGGCGAGGCAAGCGAGGGCTCGGCCGAACGGATCTCGGCGCTGGAGCGCTCGGGTCCGGCTAATCTGCGACAACAGTAGGGGCGGCAGCAGCGGCGCCGCCAGCTGCGCCTTGTCTGGGGCCGCCGATCGGCGAGGAAGCTGCGGCAGCCGGAGCCACGGGAGAAGGAGCAGTCTCATGGCGCTGGACGGTGCCGCAGGCCGCGCCTCGCTGCGCGCCGAAAAAGTCCGTGATCCGAGGGCCTGAGGCCGCGACAGCGGTCTTCTTGCTCTTGTTCTTCTTCTTCTCGCCCTTCTTGGCGGGCGCAGGCGAACGCGACGCGGGCGACGCGGGCTGGTGGGCGCTGGGACGAGGGGTGGAGGAGAGAGCAGAACGAATGACACTGGCGGGCTTGATGACACCGGGCTTGATGACAGCGAGCTCGACCGTGGCGGGCTCGACCTTGGCGTCCTCGGGCGTCGAACGCGGCGAGGGCGAGCGGGGGCGTACCGCCCAGACTGGGGCGAAACCCTTCTGGAGAAGTCAGCAGGTGACGGGGAAGATGATTGCAGTGCGAGTGACGCGTTAGTTAGACTCACCGCCTTCTTCACGGCCACCTGGTCTGCGCCGGGTTGGGGCGAGGCAGCTTGCTTGGCCGGACGGAGCGGAGGGCAGGTGGGAGGAGGGGGAGGAGGTGCCTTCCGTGCCCCGTCCGCATAGCTTTGCTGAGGGTGGCCGGTGGAGACGACCTTGTTGGAGGCGATGGCGGCGGCGATGAGGGGCGGAAGAGGCATGTTGCTGAGCTTAGAGACGAGAAGACTACGACGGGGAAGAAGTTAGCGAAGATGAGGAAGAGATGGGTGGAGAAGAAGAAACAGCCTCGAGACTGGTGTATATTGCACGGCGCTCAACGAGGAAGGCGTTGCTCGAGCTCGAGGAAGACGCTTTGCCGAGTGGTGCAGGACAAAGGCAAGGGGGCCGAGCAGCGGATCTCGGGTGCCGGCGACGTCATTTGGGTCGACGGCAGGTGGCCAGTGCGAGCTCGTCACCTCGCGGGCTCTTGAGGGGCCGGGTGACTGGACCAGACGCCAGCGGAGGTGTCGGGACCGGCCTGCGATAAGCAGAGCGATAGCGCGGCCGGGTGCATGACGTGTGTGGCACTCTCAGCGATGGTGACGGTGGTTAGCGATCTGGCGGAGGGCGGAGCCGCCATTTGGACAGGTGTCTCAGATCAAGCGCGGCGCTAGTGTTGCAAGCACTCGAGGCTATGACGTGCGTTATCCACGGCACACTTGAAGCGAGGCCGGCACTTGTGAAGCTTGGTGGAGCGGAGTAGCCCGTCGCATGGAAGTCTGGGGTGAAGTCCGTATTGAATTCTCGGGCCGGCGGTCGAGGTTTGGCGATGAAGGGCGCATTGGAGGAAAGCCTACCGCGCTACCGCCGCTGGCCGTTCCGGCTAGAGCGATGCCGGCGCAGAGTGCTAGTGCGGGCTAGAGCGCAATCCGGACCCGTGCGGTGAGGCGGTTGATGTCGCACCGAGTGCAGAGTGAATGGCAGTGCTTCTGCAGCGGCCCAGCTTCAGACAATGTCGTGAGGCTTCAATGAATGGTAGCCTAGGTTCTCGTATGCACCGTAGTAAACACTCCACATGCAGTTAGGCGTCAGTCAGTCGATGGCACCAGGGGAGGCGGCATCGCAGTCGCAGCAGTCTGATCGACGACCCGTTTGATCAACATGGGGTCTGATCGCCACTTCCGTAACGTATCAGGTTACGTAAACAGCCGAGTCGAGGGCAACTCTTGTGCCGTTCACTCGCGCGCAGAGTGGACACTGTCGTCGCTGGCGGTCGCATATTTGAACAGCAGTGACTGAGTGACCTCTTCCGGGACGTCCTGAAACGACAACTTTCAGTCAGCAGAAGACGGATATGTGACCCTGGGCACTGTAGAAGGGCTAGGTGAGGGCGGTCAAAAGTTGATCAGAGGTTAGCAGTCCGATTATGCGCAGGCAGTCCTGCGCAATAATTCGCGGCCGATTGCTGTCGAATGACTTCTCTCGTAGATGTCGACCGCATTGATCTCGTGCGAAAGAGTAACGTGTATCGACGAGACACAAGCAGCGTTCTCAATCGTGTGGGAGAAGCATCCTGAGAAGCGACCTGCACCCACAACTCCCTCGTGCCCGCGGTGCCCCACATACCCCACACAATTCGGCCCGATCCGTCCACGCCATTCATCTCTCAGATGGTGATTCTCACGGATCCCGCCGTTATCGTGCCATGGGAGTCCGACTCGGACCGCTCAGCACTCCGTGCGTGCCTGTATGCCTGTCCAGCCCGTATGCAGAAACGCCTATGCCGTATGGTGCCCATATCCAGCCAGAGTGCGCTCGTCTCCTTGCAGAAAGAGCATACGAGCAAGGGAGCTGATCACGTGACCTCCTTACTGACCCCCAACGACGAGCAACCTCTCGACGACGATCGAAGCCTGCAAGCGAGCGCGACGACGTCGAGCACGCATACGCCCCTACCTCATGCTTCTTTACTCGTGACACTCGTGACACAACAACACCAGTGCCTCCCGCACAGGCTGCGCGGGCCTACGCCGGCGCAAAACCTCGGCTGGGTGGAGCCATCTCTCTTATCTGAATGTGCGGCTGGGCTGGCTGGGTCTTGGGTCTTGTGACTGCTCAGCATGTGCTGACCTTGTGACCGACGTCAGCTGTCAGCTGTCCAGCTTCTGTGTCTTGGATGGACAACGTGATGCTGCTCTGACCTAGATAGCCTTGATAGGCGATGCGATAAGATGTGGCGTGAGGATATCGTCGCGGAGCGAGGATATCGATGGCAATCGATATCGCGCCCACATCCAAGGCAGTCGCCACCACCAGTCCCACTGCCGGCGACCAACCCAGCCTCCAGACTTGCGCCCACCGCACATGTCCTCTCTCTGCACCGATCATATCCTCTCTCCACACCGCTGAGGTCCTCTCACTCTCATGCATATAAGCAACTGCTCAAACTGCTGCTGTAGCTCGATTCAACACTCCTTATTCATAACAACTACAATACAAAAGTACTTCTGATCTTTAATTCCCGCCTCCTGCCGAGACGCCCTCAACGACCCCACTTTAGCGTCCGCTGGAAACGAGACTCTATATGGAGGGTGGTACGAGCGCGTCTAGTAGAGGTTGGTAGTCTTGCCGGGGTTCTTCTTTGCCTGCTTCTTTGCCTCCTTGTGGAGTTTGGTAATGTTCTTCTTCCAGTTGCTGCGGGAGAGTGTTAGTTACCGGAAATGACCGAGGGGCGGGATCAGAACAGTTGTGGGGTTAAGGGTCGGTGGCCTCACGCCATTGGCCCACCCCATGGTGGTTCATGGGACCCCGCGGCGGCGAGAGGATCACTCACAAGCAGGCCTTGCAGTCGACGTTGCCGTGCTGCTTGCAGACAATGTTGGAGTCCTTTGCGTTGCGGTAGTACGCGGGGAGCTCGAGGGGGGCGCGGGGCATGGGGTCGAAGCCCATGACGGCGTCGTTGTCTATCGTGAGCGAGCGCCGAAGGCGCGAGCGAAAGCTCGACGAGTACTCACCCTCACGGCCGTCGAATCCACAGGGCTCGCAGACCTCCTTACCGTGCTCGCAGAAGAGGGCGTCGTTGATCTCGACTGGGGGTTAGCGAGGCCGCAGCCCGAAGGGCGTAGGCCGAGGCCGCTGAGAGCGGTGGACCTATAGCCCGGGGTAACTCACTCGACGAGGTCGAGTCGGTAGGGGAAGTGCCGAGCTCCATGATGGTGATGTGGATTAGACTATGTGAGTAGAGCGAGAGAAGCGATACTAGTGTACACTAGCGATGATGAGGAAGGAGAGAGTGATGTCGAGTCGTTCCCGGCTTATATACCGCGAGAAGGGGTGGGCTAACAAGCGCTCGTACGCATGCGGATATCGCCTGTGTGCGTGTACATGCATGCACGAGGAATGATACCGTGTGCTATGTGCCGTGGCAACGAGGCCAAGCAAGAGCCAAGGGGGGAGGGCGCAACAAGAAGCAAGCAAGAGAACACAGGTCAGGTGCCCAGTGCCCAGCGCCCGCCCAGTGCCACAATGGCAACTCGCGCACTCGACCGACGTCAGCCGCAAGGTCCCAGAGGTCCCAGAAGGGGTCCGAAATGGTCACTTGACCACATGACCACACCCCGATCCCTCCGCGTCAATCCGCGCGGGCGGGTCCCCTCTGCTGTGCTGCGATGATGCATGAATAGCTTCGTGATTCTACGCCGCTCCGGACGAAAGCGAACCGACTCGATGCACAGAACAAGCCATGCGCACTTCCCACCCCCACCCTCGATCGATCTGCACACGAGTAATGCAACGATCATCAGGCCCCGCAGCGCCCGCGACGTTGCCCAGCCACGCCCCGTACGCCCCCCAGACCATGCCCCAGCCGCGTCAGCGAAGTGCCAGGGGGATGGGCACCGTACGATCACTCAGAAGCAGACGCAGAAAGCGCCCACTCAACACACAGCTGCGCGCCCAAACTGTATTGTCAATTGACCACGCGCAGGTCCCCTCGACGTGTGAACCGCGTTGATCTCATACCTCGTCGCGACAACGGCCGATCGACACGTCGCCTATCTGTTTACTATCATGATGTTGATGCCATGGTGTTCTATCTTGCTATTGATGTTCACTTGATGTTCTCTACTTTGCTATTGATGTTCACTTCTTCGATGCTCGTTCTTCGGACGGTCCATCTTCGTCACGAACCACGCCTCGATGCAGTCGCACAACTGAGAAGCTCGCGCACGAAGCCTACTCTCTTCTGACACTCACGCCCACTTCTTCGACTCACTTCCGGCTCGTGGCAGCCCCGGATCACGCTGAGGACATGCGGCAGGGCGACAGCGACTGAGGCCATCTACGAGCTCAGCCTCGCGCCGCTGATGGAATCGGAGCATTGAGATCACCAAGGCGACCTCTGCCGGTTCTGTCGAAGCTGATCTCCTTCCAAAGAAGACTCTTCATTCACTTGCAGCTCTCGCAGCTTACTCCCAGCTCACTCCTAGCGCGATCCCAGCGCTTCCAACTCTCACACAGGACTACCGCTCACTCCCAGCCCAGAAACTCAGCCCCATCACTCGACTCATCCCAACCCCGCTCGTTCTTCAGCTCGCTGCGCTCGCTCGAGAGAGTCTCAGTCCTCCCACCCCTCACTCAACCGTCCAACGTCCCTCCCACCCCAAACCTGCCCCCTAACCATCTTAGCCACCATCTCCCCCGCCGCCAAACTCGACGTCAATCCAGGAGACGCGAACCCGAGCATATCAATAAGCCCTCTTCTCTGGGGACTATGCCTCACGACAAAGTCGAAGAATCCAGCCCCAGGCGGGGCAATGTTGGGCCTGAAGCCGGCATAATCGGGTGTCAATTGGCTGGGATCTATACCGGGGAGGTATTGTTGGGCTGCGTGGCCTATGCTCTCGAGGTGCGCGGCTGAGGGGGCTAGGTGGGATTGCCAGTAGTCTGGATCCTTTGAGGAAGCGGAAGAGGCGCCGAGGGGCTCGACGTCGGGACCGAATCGGATGTTACCGTTTAGGTCGAAGGTCTGCTGTCAGCTTGGCGGAGAGGAGAATCGGTAGCTGGTGTGATCGAGTGCAAGGGTGAAACACAGGTACAGCGATCAGAGGTTCGGGAACAGCTTGACTGGTTGACCAGACGCTTAACGGCTGGGCGATCTGGTGACGGGAGAGTGGGATGACAGAGGACTCGCTGACCAGCGCTTTCGTCAATCGCAGACCTGGTCACAACGTGCCACTCGATTAGCGTACCTGGCGACCGGAGAACCTTTGGACCAGAGAACCACTGGATAATGGACCAGCGGACCAGCGGACCAAAACCGCTGGTGACAAAAAGACCGGAAAACCAAGTGTTAGGACACCCGTCGAGCGGAGGAACCGTTGGTTCGGTGGGCCAGTGGATCACAGAACTGCGGTCGAGAGTCTCAGTGCGCTCTGTAGCCAGAAGCTCAACGACCACAGATCCCGCCAATCAGAAGACCTGCGGACTAAAGGCCCGGTGGTTGAGGATCGATAGCCTAGCGGAGCCGTGACCAGCTTCCGGTGGACCAAGGACTCACCAAATGCGTTCCCAGCGAGTCTAGGCTCGCGCTCGGACAAGGATAGATCAGCCTCGAGACGTTTGAAACTCCGGGGCCCTTGTACGACATGTAGTTACCTGTGGTCAGTTATCGGCATCCATATCGACAGCCATCAGCTGAGCTAGTGGCAGCCCAGAAGCCACCATCGTGCTCACCCTTCGAGATCCAGATTCCCGTCCTCTCCTCCTCCGGCACCAGCTCCTCCACAAGACTGGCCGAATTGAGTCCAGCAGCATTAACAACCACATTAGCTCTCACGGCGTCCACTTCACCCCCATCCTCCCAATTACTCTCGAGCTGGACGACCCAGCCCTTCCCGTCCTCGGCGGGGTCGATCCTTGTAACTCGGGTTCCGGGGACGATGACGCCCTCGCCGCGATCAAAGCTCCTCCCAGCAAGGCCGACGCCGACCTTGGGATTGCCCGAGGATTTGAGGTAATCCTCCTCCTGGATCTCCCTCTCCAACGAAGCCACAAGCGCCGCGGAATCGACAATACCCGTTTCCGTGACTAGAAGCGCAGCGCAGACGTCAGGCGAAAGGTCGGGCTCCATGTCGCGCGCCTCGTCGCCTGAGAGGAAGTACGCGGGAATGATTGAGTTGTTCACCATTGCTGACTCGGGAGCGCCGTTCGTGAAGGCGGGGTGTTGAGAGTGGGCTTGGAGTTTGTCGAGGTAGGGGATTTGGTGCTTGTCCGTGGCGACGATTAGCTGGCGTCAGCTAGACATCGGGAGGAGAGCTGGCCCTGTTGGTCAAGCGGTCGGAGACGGGAGAGTTCCCGCGGTGCTCATGGACTGGATTTGTAGCTCTGAACAGAACTTCTCACGGCGCAGCTATACACACCTTTCCAGTCTTCCTATGCGGAATATCCAGCACCTTGGCCCTGTCGTACAGCAGATCCCGACCTCGAATGCACAGCTGCGATTTCAAGCTGCCGACGGGGTAGTAGATGCCTGATATCAGCTCGTAAATGCGAATGTTAGCTCACCTGAATGGATGACTTCCGAGTTACGGGCCGTGTTCTCTTGTCCGAGCTGTGTGTTAGCTTCGAGGAGATACACGCAGCTATGCTCGTGTGACTCCCGTTGTTATGGCCGGTCGAATGACGGCCGTCACCGACAGCTGCGACTCGCACTTACCAACTGCCGCCGCTCGACCAGGAATGTCGTCCGTCCCGCCCCAGCAGTGTTCACCAGCCCGGCAGCAACGGCCAGACCGACGACTCCACCACCAACAACGAGGTGGTCCACACTCGCCGAAGGAGCGCGGTAGGGATACTTCTGCCTGATGAGGCGGGCATATGTCGATGCCATGGTAGTCGTAAAGTCGAAAGTTTAGAGCTCAGCGAGCACGACTCAAGTCGTCGTCAGAGCTTCCTCGAGTGATCTCCCTAAGCGATCGCCGATCAATCCCAAATCCCAGACTCGTACAAGACGCCGATCTCTCGAGCTGCGATAAGACGGAATGAAAAGTCAGATCTCCTTCTGACGGATTTGACCGGCCTCATCTTACCCTTTACACCTCCACCCTGACACTCCGCCGGCGGCACCGGCGACTTTTTCGCGGCGACAATTTTGCCATCCTTGGCGGCTGTCTCCGCGCTCGGCGACGTCGCCCGGTGCGAATGTGATGGCAGATGTGATATGGGCGAGTGCGAGGGATGCAAAGTGGCAAAGAGGACTTGCAGCAAAGTAGGCAATGACCCCTCCGGCCTCGCGACGATGCGACACTTGGGGGGTTTGACCTCCGCCCTTCGACGCTCGCCGCTCGACGCTCCGCGTCTCGCGTCGCGCCGCTTAAGCAATACAATAATGCATACATACTCAATACCAAATGCTTATGCCTCTAGAGAAACTGTAGTAGTACAAGTGTTCCCGCAAGCGGTCTGGCTGTCGAGCCGTTGCGATTGCTTCGTGAAATTAGTTGCCGTTAGCCTTGGCCTGGCGCTTGCGGAGGGGGTCATCGAGATCACGACCGAGCAGGCTCTTCAGCTGCTCCCTCAGCGGGTTCGTCTCCTGCTCCTCCTTGATGAACCAAGGCTTGGACATGTAGTTCCTCGTGCTGTCCGGGAAAATGACAACAACGTTGGCGCTCGGGTCCTGTGCGATCTGCTTTCCGTCGTCCGAGTGGAGCCACTTGAGCGCACCGGCCAGCGCAGAGCCAGACGAGCCGCCAATGAACAGACCCTCCTCGCGCACGAGACGCTTGGCGGCGGGCAGCGCCTCGTTGTCGTCAATCTTGACCCAGGTGTCGATGAGCGAGTCGTCGCGGTCGAGCACGCCGGGGAAGAAATCGTATCCGATGCCCTCGACGATGTAGTTGCCGGGCTCGCCGCCGCCGAGAATAGAGCCGACGGGGTCGACGGCGACAATGACAGCCTTCTTGAGGCCGTCCTCCTTTTCAGCGTGGCGCTGGCCACGGGCGAGTCCGGTCACGGTGCCTCCAGTGCCTGCGCCTGCGACGATGGCTGCAATGTCCTTTCGCGGGAGGTTGGACGTGCGCAGAGCGTGGCGGATCTCGGGGTAGGTACCGAGCTCGTGCGCGAGGGGGTTGTTGGGGTTGTTGTATTGGTCGAGGATGACCGCGTTGGGGATCTGCTCCTTGAGCTTGGCGGCGAGGCCTAAGGCGTGAGCTTGGGGTGCGCGTTGTAGAGCTTACCAATGTTGGACTCGGGGCTGTCCCAGGAGGCCTCGGTGCTGTCCGTCAGCGGAATCCACAACTCAACACCCACGGAGTCCTGACAATCTCAGCGCCCAGCGCCCTCAGCATGACCTCCTTCTCCAGCGACATCTTCTCGGGCAGCGTGATGACACACTTGTAGCCCTTGATGGCGCAGGCCATGGCCAGACCGATACCAGTGTTGCCACCTGGAGTCAGCACGACTACACCTCCGCACTCACTAGTCGGCTCGATAACAACGCTCTTGCCCGGAATGAGGACACCCTCCTTCTCGGCGTGCTCAATCATACGCTGGAGTCAGCCAAGAACGCCACGCCAGCCCACCTTGGCAATCCTGTCCTTGACGCTGCCTCCCGCCGACATGAACTCGCACTTGCCAACTGTCATCAGCTATACACCACCACTCAACACCCACGCAAGTTGCACTTGAGTCCCTCGGCCTGGGCAATCTTGTCCAGGCGGATCAGAGGCGTGTTGCCAACCGCCTCGAGAGGGTTGTTGAGAACACCGTTCCAGTGGTGCTGCGTAGAGTCGGCCATGGTCGTGTTTGTGTCTTGTGAGAGAGTGGGCAGATGTGAGACGACGGGATGCAAACGTTACTAGCCACCTCGACACAACCTTATGGTCGCCGGTGCTCGGGTGGTTTGAAATCTGCTGCTAGGAATCTGATAATACAGCTGCCCCTCCACTTCGCAACTTGGCCCTAATCTCGTGTCACCTGACGCCACAGGATCCGGCCGGCGCGGCGGCGGGCGAGATTGTCAGGCACTCGGGGCTTGGCTGCCACGTGCCACGTGGTCCACGCGAGCGAGTCGCGCGTGGGAGAGTTGACTCACACACTCCTTTGTTGACACTGGAGCGGGCGCAGGGCACAGGCGCGACTGACCTTCCGACTGACGCTTTTGTCCTCTGGCATACCGACATCACCATGGCAACACCGAGCCATGAGGGAATGTTTCCCGACTCGACGAGCGAGACGGGAGAGCCGGGCAGTATACTGTTTTCTGAGCAGGTACGCGCAGAGATTGACAGTGACCGACGCGCCGCGACCGCTGCGGCTTCACGGACAGACGAGAACCAGGGCTCCATGTTTCTCTACGTTGATGACGAGGACGACGCGACACCCGTGCACACGGGCATCATTGTGGACGACGGGCCGACGCCAACTAAAGACGACCCCGACGAGACCGTGACCAACGACGACACCGCCAACGACGCCCCAGATAACGTCGACATGCACTTCTGGCTCGAGAGCCAGGACGAGGGCGATCAGGAGATGGACCAAAAGTCGGAAGCGACCACGTCGGACAATTTCAGAGAGGAAGAGGAGGACGACGACGACTCGGAGCCCATGAGCTATCACTCGGGCGACTCGGACGAGTACGAGATGGACCACAGGCCGTGGCTCGACCGCACCGCTGTCAAGCGCGATATCCAGGACCTCTACGCGATCAAGGGGTTGTACCACAACCGTCTGCGAAAGTTCCGCTACCGCGTTGTGGACAGGCTCGGCGAGGGCACCTTCTCCTCCGTGTATCTCGCCTACGACAGCCTGAACAACATGTACGACAACTCCTACTGGATGGACAAGGAGCTGGACGAGTCGACGCCTGACAACTTGTTCGCCGAGTCAAAAAAGGTCAAAGTCGCGCTGAAGAAGATTCTCGTAACGAGTTCTCCCGCGCGGGTGGAGAACGAGCTGTCGATTCTTGAAAACCTGCGCGGGTGCAGAAACGTCTCCCCGCTGATCACGGCGTTCCGCGACGAGGACCAGGTCGTTATTGTCCTGCCGTATCACAAGTCGGACGACTTCCGCTACTTTTACCGCCTCATGGATCCACCAAAGATCCAGCAGTACATGGTCTGCCTCCTGCGATCGCTCAAGGACATCCACGCGCGCGGCATTATCCACCGTGACGTCAAGCCGGCCAACTTTCTGTTTGACTATGAGGCGGGCACTGGCGTGCTGGTCGACTTTGGGCTTGCGGAGCGGTATCAGCCCCCGCGGAAGAGCATGTGCCAGCACGAGCCGGCGACGAGAGAGCACCTGCACGGCGTGCGGACAAAGACGGCGGACACGGTGACTGTGGAGCAAGCGGTCTATGATGCGCGGAAGAGGGCAAAGGCCGGCGACGTGGGGTTCCGGCAACAGGACAGCCGGCCGGCGATCAAGACGAATCGCGCGGGAACGAGAGGCTTCCGAGCGCCAGAGGTGCTGCTCAAGTGCCCCGACCAGACTGTCGCGATTGACATTTGGTCCGCCGGAGTCATTCTGCTTTCGCTGCTGGCGCACAAGTTCCCAGTGTTCAACTCGACAGACGACGTCGAGGCGCTGATGGAGATTGCGGCGGTGTTTGGCAAGGGCGCGATGGAGCGGTGCGCCATGCTGCACAGTGAGTATGGGTCGTGGCTCGTTGAGTCGACTATCCATCATCAGAGACTTCCAGCTGACGCCAGACCGCACGATCATCTGCAACGTACCGACGGTCGAGAGCCCGCCGGATTCGCTCGCGGCGCTGATACTGAGGCTCAATCCGCACCTCTACACGCCGCATCAACCGCACCCTACGCCAGAGGAAGCTATGCAGCACATCACGGCGGTTGACCAGGCGCTAGATCTCGTAGGTCGGATGCTCCGTGTCGACTCGACGAGCCGCCTCACGGCCGCTGCAGCGCTGCGGCATCCTTTCCTCGCCGCGCACGCCGGAGACGACGACGGGCCAGACGAGCTGCTCGACGTTACAGACGGAAAGTGCGGATACCTGCATACGATCACGCCCGAGGGCCAGCGTGAGTACCCCGACTTCACATCTCCAGTCGAAGTCAGACTAACGACCAGACCAGGCCAGCTTTGGCGGCATGTCAGAGGACATGCGCTTCGGCCAAGGCCTCCCGCTCTCCCGCGAGAGCATGTGTCCCGAGCACGAACACTGGCAGCAGCGCAGCGGCGTCAACCCCATCGGCGCGGCGCTCGGTGCCCGCCTCGACGAGGAATACTACGAGCTCACCGGGTTCCATGTGTATCAGGACTATGAGAACTGGGACGACCCGCCGCCAGAAGAGACGCCCGCATAGGAGAGAAACACTTGTACCAGCCAGCCAGCATTGCATTGAACCCTGTACTACACTTGTACCTTATAGTCTGAGCGTATGCCACATGACATGTCTGTTGCGGAGTTGAGCTTGCATGAGCTTCGAGGAGAGGTGCAGTTCATGGAGACTTGTCGTGAGAGCGGGCTAAGGGACTGATTGAGCAAGACTGTGTGGCCCTTGTGCTTGTGTAGTTCTACTGAAAGCCGTGTCAGAGAGCCAGTTCTAATGAAGAGTGTGATGAGACGCGGGCTCGAAGCTCAATGTCAGATTCGCCGCAGCGCCAACAAAGCTCCTAATAGACAATGATACATTCATATGCAGTAGTGTTATAATGATGTAGTGTTACAAGCAGGAGGCACAGCCTCATTGAAAAAACAAGGGGTATGCTAGATGTGGGATATGATGATGCTACAATGCTAAGGTTCAGCTAAAGCTGAGGCGACGCCAGAGTTCAGCTAGAGCTGAGGGGACGGGGGGACAAAGAGGTTCTGGAGGTGCGGCCGGCGGAGCTTGTGCTTGGTGTAGCTGGCCGGCTGGGACGAGGGGAATGCCGAGTTGGGGAAGGCAAAGTCGTGCTTCCACGCATCCTTGGCGCTCCACCCGTACGTATCCTCAGAGACGACGGGCGTCGGGGGCCAGGAGGGACAGTCGTCGTCCTCGGAGCACGACGTGTGGTCGCTCTCGCTGGAGGGCACGGGAGACATGAAGATACCCAGGCCGATCGTGCCCATGCCGGCGCAGCACTTGAGAGGCGCGTGGGGGAGGATCGTGTCGCCGCTGCCGTCGCTGGAGCCGCTGGGAGCGGGAGAGGGCGTGTCGAGGCTGACCTGGACGGCGATCTGCTCGCCCTCCTCGGTCTCGATGCGGGCGGCCTGCGGCTGGGGAGCGAGCAGGCCGAGAGCGCGCTTCTGACCCTGCAGGCTGGCAGCGGGCATGGGGTAGGTGAACCGCGGCGCGGGGACGGTCGGGGCGAGCTCGTACTCGGCGCCCTGGTGGACGTACACCGAGATGGAGACTTGGGCCGGGTTGGCGCGCGAGATGTTGACGCCGGGGCTGAAAAACTCGCCGACGCGGGCACCGACACAGTCGGCCATGAGCAGCGGCGTCGAGAACGACGAGCATGGCCGCGGGCGCTGGCCACCGGCGAGACCGTTCCGCTGGTCAATCGCCTGCAGCTCGCCATCCGTCATGTCGACCCGCCACAGCGTCAGGCCGTCCATGAGGTGCTTGTGCACTGGTCGCCCAGCCGCACGCAGCAGAGCAACCTTGAGCTCACGCACGCTGGCGTCCGCGTCAATGTCGACAACAACCAACTGACTCCGGTCGCCCTTGCCGCTGAAGCGGGCGCACAGAGTCAGTGGTGTCCGCGGCTGAACCCAGTCGATGGCACTCGTCGCCTCGCAACTCCGAGCGAGAATGTTGATCGTGCTGTCCTCGAGCTGGGGGAACCACTGCGCGACCGTCGGAGCGAGACCCTTGTAGAGCGAACTCCGCCTGAGGCGTAGTGATCCCGAGCCATTACGGTACGCACCTAGCGACAACCCACCACTAGCGTGCAGCTGCGACGGATCGTCGAGGTTGTAACCGGGAAATTGGGTCAAGAGTGATGGGACAACACCAAAGCACTCTGCGTACGCCGAAGCCTGGTACTGCGCCTGCCATGGGATGGACACCTAGGTATTGTCAGCGTACGCACTTCTAATTGAGTGGTGAAAAAGAGTACGCCGATGAAGAGACCGCAGGTATCCTGCAATCAGGTCCGATGTGTTGTGCCTGGGTGCGATCATACAGGGATCGTCGTGTCTACACTCATGCCCAGCTCGTGAATAACCTAGGGTTACTCTGTAATGCTGAATCGGGCGACGCCCGACGCACGTTCGGCCGGATGGGGGAAACATGCTCAATACAAGCAACTGAGCCACCCAAACCTTAGCCCGGCAGGCAAGCCAGCCTGACGGACGCAATGACGAAGTCAAACAAGGAATGTGCTCGCTTGAACTTTTGCAAAGTCAAAGATAACGGCATTGATGAGCTTTGACCCACTCATGGTTATACAGGACAAGCTTGAAGAAGCACACACACAAGCACGGACACTATGGGCACGCGGGGAACTCGACCGCACTCACCTTGAACAGAGCAATCCCCGTCCTTCCAATGTGGGCGGCGACGGCTTCCCGGATAGAGTTGACGTTCCCCTCCGGGGACACCGAGATGGTGAACGAGTCGCGGGCCGCCGGTCCAGCGTCAACCAGCACTCGCAGCTCAAGGGGCTGGACCACTGGGGGCGGCGGGGCGATGAACGATTTGCGATTTCTGTTGAAGATACCGAGGCCCATGGTGTATGGCTAAAGCAAGTGTGTGGTAAGGAGGCCAATGATGATGTCGCAAGAAGGAATGAGTAGTAGCTGGTCGGGGAAGCTGTCGGGGGGTCGATAGTCGTGGGTCACGATACAAGTAGGGAACGGAAAAACCAAAAAGCGTGATGGCGACTAGGACGTCTCGACGCTACTATCGACGAACACTTGGCGCAGAGACAATTAGCGCCGATGAATTTGGGACGGCTAGTGATATACTGTTGGAGCGAGCGACTGCCGAGCCTAAACTCGGTAGGGGTGTGTGTGAGGCGTTTGAAGAAGAGCGTTTCTGTGCGTGTCGGGGGAAAAGACCTCTCACCTCAGCAAGAGCCGCGGCCTTTTATCCAAAACCGACGGAAGCGTGGTGGTGTCTTGGTGTGGTTCAAGTGCCAGTGAGTGGGATTACGTTTCGGACAGCGCTGGCCGAACTGATAGACGCTCCCAGCGTCTCTCTCTTGATGCACGTCTAGGTGGACTCTGTGCGTATATCCAGGGGACAAGAGGTATGGCGCTTAGAGTACGAGGTGAGTGTAGTGGAAAATGTCCTGAACCCTGGGGTACAACCATGGTGATCGACGAGTATGGAGAGTAGGAGCCCGTGGTTGTCGCCTAACGTGGGGGAATGCGGCTGGCGGGTACGCACCTGCACCTGGAGTAGGCTAGCTCGCCGGCTGCAGACGGGTCAGGTTTCTCGTGCAACGAGGATAGTGGGCCACTTGGGCTGCGGGAGCGGCGTTCCAGTGTACAGACACTTGAAGCCTGTCTGGCCGTCGGTCCGAAGGCCCTGGGCGAAAACGTACGGCATACGGTTGACTCGCGCTCTCTCGCCTCGAGCCTCTCGAGGTTAATGCAATCCATAGGGCCCAGGATAAGGGGCGCTGGGATTGAAAAGCGGTGGCGCCACGGCCCACACGGCCCACACGGCCCTAATTGCGAACCCTGGCCTCAGCCCTCGGCGCCACCAAGTTCCCGCTCTCCTAACGCGATCCTGGCCAAACCTGTCACTTCCTGGCGGATCTTAGGCTGCCATGTCCTGGCCCAACTCGGCACCCTGGGACCAACCCTTCCTATGCCTTGCTCGGTGTCGTGCAGAATCCGGTCCCCTTCCCCCAGCCTCGACTGCAGGCTCGACCACGCTCGCAGGCAACCCACACTCGCTAAACCTCCTCATTAATCTCACCTTAGTGCACTGCGGAGTTGTACCCTCCGAGCACCGAGTTGTTCACCAGTTCTTCCAGAATTAACATCGTCCCTAAGGGTTCTCTATCCCCACACATTAGCTTGCCCGAGCGACCAAATGCTGGGCCGCAGTGTGTAACTAGCGGGTCTTCTCTTGAATGCAGACAAGGTTGGGCCCTCGACTTGCATCCGAAATTCAGTGATTTAGGTTGCGTGACCAGCCCGGACATGCTTGGTGCCTTGCGGCCGGAAACGCCCAGCGTGCTGGTTCCAGTAGTGCTTCCACAAGTGAGCTGGGCAAAGCAACAAATGGGAGCACGCAAAGTGTGCGCTGCCGGCACGGATAGAGGTCGGGTGACAGGCTAGAGGACGCGACGCGTGCCGGGGAGAATCCAGTAGTATGCTTTCTCGTCCGCCGCCCTCGGTCTTTACTGCAGAAGGTTCCAAAATTACAGCATCGGCCTGCCCGCTGGGTCTATAGCATCTGGCGGCCAGTCCGGACTCGAGATGTCTATAGCGATCTATAGCGGATGTGTTGCCGAAGCATCAACTTCCCCGGTACCCCAGACGGCTTTCGTTCTCCGTGGGCCGCCTTAGTGCAACTCCGCTTTAGTGTCTTAGACACTTCGGTAGATGCACTAGATGCAGATCTCCCCTGGACCGAGATCTCTCTGACGTGATCATTCACTTTGCGAGAAGAGTAGACAATGGAGATCTTGGCATGAGACAGCGGATGACGGCTCATCCGATGTCTGAGCTGGGTGAGACGGCCGAAGTTGCAAGCAACGCAAGACACACAGCCAATCCAAGACACAAGCCAAGCAGCTCCAGACTCTGACTCGCACCGGTAGAAATGGACGCCTGCACACCGACCGCGGATCAGACCCGAGGTTGAACCTGACTCGGGGCTCAAGACGAGTGGCTCATTGGCTGATTTCTTCTGTGGCACCGCGATATCGGTCCTGGTACTTGCCACGAAGTCTCTGTTCTTTCTCATGACGAAAGCACCTACTTGGTAACGACTAGAGCCTCCGTATCGACCCGACAAGGGAGACCACAACGATCGAAGCCACTCCCACTGTCAGAGGTTACGTACGTCTGCGCCGAGAATCCAGACGCCGGCACACCTCTTGTGGGAGCCTCGTATCGCTCACAGACAACTCCCGGCCCACTGCCGCAGGAAGGGAGCACATGTGCCCAGCCTCATACCGCAATATGTTTGATCGCTGATCAGCCTTATGCATGATATACAGCGCGAAACGAGAGCACAGAGGGCCCGCAGTGGGATAAACTAGGTGTGGGAAGGAGCAGACATGCCATTGTGTTGACGCCCACGATAAGGAAGATCTGCCGCCATCTCAGCCTCTGCCGATCACTTCAGGATCGACCTCGACTTCTGCACCAATGAGATGCTGCTACCATATGCTTGGCAGGCAACTCTGCGAGCACATTGGCAGGGACTACGCAGTAGAGAACTCGGGGAAAACGCTTGGCCAATGCCATCAGCGCATCAGGCATCAGCGGCGCGGGCCGCGGCGAACGCCACGGAGAAAGGTGGAGGTCAGATACACCGCGGAAGAGCCGTACACACGGCTCCCCTTATTCGATACTGACACCGAGCCCTGACATCACCCCTGTATTGCTGCCGGCGAATGCTCTTTACTAGACACCATCACACTCTGATGCATGCTCATGTGTCGTTGCTCGTTACGCAACGTGTCTGGTGCTCCAGACCACCGTCCGCGGAGGACTGTCAGCCTCAACGCCTTCCGTGGCAGGCGTTTGAGGCGGAGGCTGCTCCGCCGATCAGCAGGGTTGATCGTCGGATTGGCACACTTGTCGATCCCGGGGATAGCTGCGCGGAGCTTTACGGGAGCACCACGAGCTTCGACCTTGTTGCAAGGCTAAGAAGACATAAGCCTGGCTTCAGCAACCGTGATAGCGTGACCCTCGGGTCATCTCGCGGCTCTGAAGACACCGCCGATCCCACACTAGCTGTTGAAGTCTGGACACGATACGCTAGGCGCTCGAGTCTGGCCACGACGATCTTCTCTGCTCAGGTCTGGCCACGGAGCGTAAGCGCATCCACACACTCTTTTGCGACCATCCACACACTTTCAGGGCAATTCGAGCCTATATCAAACGAAAAATACAGCAGACTTGCATGACCGGCTGGGTTAAGACCTCATTTGGCCATCTTCCTTCTGACAAGTGCTCATTTGGAGCTGCCTGATGCATGCGAGTGTTACCTCTGCAGTAGCTGTTGGGCAGTGCATGCAATGTCCTTGCCTCAGTTGCCAATGCAGAGGCTGTTTTTTGGGTATCAGCCGCTCCGTGAGGGTAAGGCAGTGGCAACGGTGCCTCGGATGACATCGAGCTTGGCTCCCATGCCGTCTGTCCAGCATTCGAGCTCATTTTCCCTGAGAGTGTGTGGATGGTCGCAAAAGAGTGTGTGGACGCGCTTACGCTCCTGGCCACGACATCGAACATACCGCATCGTCCAGATCTAGTGGTAGCTCCAGATCTGTTCATTCTGCGGGAGATGGTGAGCAGAGTTACTGAGTCGGCAGTGGCCATTCACGTCGCTATCGGGCGATCTGGCCCAGTGACTAGTCTGAGATAGACACCAGCGATTAGCCTGTGAAGCACGGTTACAGACGGTCACCAGCAAATAGTGCGAGATCTTCATACGAGGCTATCCACAGAGCCGCATGTTGGTCCGTACAACCACTGCCGGTCTTAATGGACCCAGAACATGCGTTGATCACGCACACAGCCCATTCTGCATATACCGCAAGAGTGCGGCATATGTTTAGGCTGATGTGGACGCCCGTGCCCAGCTCCGCCCTCGGCGTCCACCACACGTTCCCCGCGACCTCATCAAAAGCTGCAACAGGCACGCACGCACACTTCAGACCCACTCCATATACTTCGCCCTTGAGAAGACCACGCTTGAGAGATAGGTGGCGGTCGCGGCATGCGTGCCTGTTTGGCTACGCGCTCTTCGTGTGACCCCAACAATCCATCACTTCCAACCTCCACGAGAAGCCCCCTCAACAACAGTCACATCCCTCGTACCTTCTCGCTTGTCAGCACCCTCGTACTCGCAGCCACTGACGTCCAACTTCCAACCACGGAGGCATGCGGCATGTAGCTGCGCCGCTTTCCTATTGACCACCTGCACCAGATGGCCAGTTCCCCTTATCCCGGTGCCTTGATACCTCCCAGACGCGGCTTGAAACAGGCACCGAGTGACCGTTGTACATGCCGTCATCGTGTCATGGTGAACTGCACAAGAATAGGGGTGTCTATGGCGGAGTCGCCGGCCCGGAGTGTGGCTGCAGCCTGGTCCGGAGCCGTCCTACACGCCTGGACGCACTACTGCAGATATTGTATATCCACTGTCCATCCTATGCGGCCATGGGCTACTATTAGGGGAGCCGTGGCGACAAAGCTAATTGACGGATAAACCAGGCACGTAGCCAGAGGCATTGAACCGTGCCTGACCGTTCATAAGTTTCTCTTATTTCCTGTGGTTTCCTCAAATTTGTATCCCAAGCCCGTACCTTACGAGAACGCATTCCACTGCAAACCATAGGATGCACACGTATATGTCCGCTTGTGACGTGCACGCTATGCCTCTGTATGCATAATGATCGGAGAGAAGAAGCCAGCTCTAGGCTCGACTTGGCATCACAAGTCTCGATCAACCTTCCGGCATACCTCATCGCGGATACAACTCTAATCACCAAGTTACCGAGTCTTGGGTTTACCCACACGCTAAGCACATTCCATCCATATGCTCATTCCAGCTCTTGCTTTCTCCGAGATCTCCACATGCCCGTGGAACAGACCACGTCTACTTCACATTTGTGCTCACGAGATCAACTTAAAAGCAGACTCAAAACGAACCCACATGACCGGAGATGCATAACTCAGCCCCCCCTTTGCTTGCAAGGCACTGAAAGAGGCTGCGCAAGTAGTGGGATGCAGCGTCTAAAGTGGGAGGAGGGTCCAAAAGGGGGGTGGTACCCAGTGGCTCGATTAGGCACGGCCCTCGGCATCCGGCATCCCTTCACACTCAATAGCTACGCGAGGAATGGTGACCTCAAAGCGTTTAACAAAATATTCCGGTGAATAGGCGTCAAGGGCTTGTCGACTATACCCAAAAACTGATCTGACGCATCGGACAGTGCCCATATACTGCTGCGACAGCCGGCGCTTGCTTACATGATACACGACCGCAGCAGCTTGGCCATCCATGCATCCGAGCGACTGCGGAAGTGGGTGCGGAAGGGCCTGAAGCAGAACGCCTTCACCCCTTGCTGCCGGACGCCGTGGCTTAAGCCTCACTGTGGCCGAAATCGAGGCCTACCATGACTGCAAGCGCTTAGTGCGTAGCAGTACTAGCTCTCGCACTTGCGACGGGAGCACAGAGGGGAGCACTGCTGCTCCGCGTTGTGCAAGTGATCTACCCCTTGTGCTTCTGACTTGGCGTGGCTTGAACCCGGACGCCTTCGCGTGCTCATGACCGTGCGTTCAGCGAAGCGACGTGGGGTGACCAATGAAGAGGACCAAGCCTATCGATGTGAGCTCTCTCCCCATGTCCCTTTGAACACCTACCGCTCACGTCAGCCGACCTCCTCTCATATCAGCCACTTGCCAACATGAGAGCCAGGGGGAAAGCCAATGACGTCCGGGCGACAACACCTAGTCTGTCCCCACATGGTTGTCACCCGTCCTATCAAGGTTTGCATGCGTCAGGAGCTCCAGGAAAACACCCCCTCCACCCTATGAACACCATGTGGCCCCCGCACACCATGCATGCATACACCGAGACAGGCTTGATTTTGAGCGCCGCGATACGTGCCTTGCTCTCGCGCCAGTGCCTTGCAGCTAATTGTGCTTTCCGCTATCAGAGTGTGGGGAAACGGCGACTAGACCGAGCGACCAAGAGGTGCTACCTCGCGCTCATGTCAGCGCAGCCTCCACCTCGCTCCCTCCCCCACCTCACACGGGTAGTCGCCAGCAACACTCCACTCTGCATCTAGGTACGCACGACTTCGCCTGGTTCCTATCGCAATCAATTCCAGTGCCGGGCCTGAGCCAATGGTCAGTCACCTGTTGGACATCGAAGGGCGGGTCCCAAGCGCGGAAGGCGCAGCGGCTTGGGCCAAGTCGGGCAAGTGACCATCCCTCGCGCCTCCTTCTTCTCACCCACGACTTGTCAACTGCGCCTGAAGTGATATCCTCCTCGACAAGCCAAGGTGCCTCTAGAAGGCAGCGGAGGCGTCGCCGAAGAGTGGAGCACATTTCCTAGCGAGCTGACACAGGCCGTAGGCGCTGTCGCTTGGAAAGTGTGCCGCAAAAATCCTCCGCAAGGCAGAACTGGGTCGAGACCAACCCACCACCCAGCCAGCATCTGCAACCTCGCACTATACGCGAACATACGACGCGATCTGTTTCAGACACCGGCACGGACATGTGGAGCGTGCCGGAAGGCGGAGATGGTGACTGTCTAATGCCTAACGCTATACCATGGCATGGATCTCGCTTCTCGTCAAAGCCGGATTGAATGGCCCCCCGGGCATGGTCAAGCAGCTCTCTGCGCTTCGTTTCGACGCTCCAAGTCGAGCACGCTGCCCGGCATGCGCAGAACAGGGCGCACCTTCGTGCACAGCTAGGCCCTCCCTCACCGCGGACAAGTGGGTGAATGCAAATGATCAATCGGATCAGGCACGCAACCGCACTCAGGCACGGCAGCCTCTTAGGTCATTATTCGGGTCTGGACTGTCACCCGCGAAGGCAAGCTCTGCACATTGCACGAGTCGCTGCCCGGGTATCGTACTCCTCTGCAGGGCTCAAAGTCTTGCTTCATCTCACTTCTCACTCCTGCCTTTGCATGCAGCATAGCCACGAGGGTCAGTTTATCAGAGATTAAGCCGGTGGACCCACCGGACACATGGCGCCGACGGCCAAATGGATCCGGCATAGGCACGCACTCTTTTCGCTCGGCTATCCGGTCAGTCGGCAGCTTCCACTCTTCTGGTTCTCGTGGGTGGCCTCCAATCGGCGATGAGATCTTTTTCAAGGCAGAGCACATTCCAAGTTCTCTGTGAAGAGTTCCAACGCATGGGCTTACTCGTAGCCGGTCAGTGAGCAGCTCAAAGCACGACAGTAGCACTTAAGAGACGGTAATACCAAGTATAATCCAAGTTAATCCGCAAATTCCACGGCTCAAGCAACTGCTGCAACGTTGATGCTTGATCTTGATTAAGTCTCGGGGCGACATGCATGCATAATTAACACCTTCATAGCTCCCTGGTGTCAGGCCTTAAACTTGCATTCCCCTTTGCTATTCGCATCCGAGCGCCGACTTGATCTTGCTCCCCAAGATAGCTGCTTATCACGCTACGTTTCTCGGAAGCAACCGAAAACAGCATAGGGCCCAAAGTTACTACCTCCGGAACAGAGTTACTGGGGCGCACCCCCACCCGACGTTAAGTTTGCTGGGTCTGAATCACATTCTGCTTGCTGGAATGGGGTCTCACCGACCCTCTGTAGATGTGTCACATATTCATGGCTGAATCTGGCAGACGTGCGTACCTCGGAGCTACCGCATCTTGTGCACTTCGGCTTTGCCGAATCCACGCATTCGTTGCAGAGATCACGTCGAAGCATGAAGCACGTCGAGACGCGTTCCATGAAGAACAGTGGGTACGGGTAGGGTAGACAGTGAAGTGGGTAGAATAAGGGGATACTCGGCCGCAGAATGTCTCTAACAGGGATGCAGAAAAGGCGCGCTTGGCTTCCGCATCGACAAACGTGTCTGCTCTCCAGACCAGATCCAACTCAGAGGAACAACACTGACAGACAGATCCGGACAAGGACTCGCTGGATGGGTCTGTAAATTGGAGGCAACAGTTCTCTACCCGCACCGTGCCTTGGCTTCTAGCGCAGTTCCACAGTGCTGGACCGCTGCACGGACTGGTGATCCGACCCTGTCAACTCTAAAATGCGAGGTGCGACGCAACATCGGATCCTATGCTCATCAGACTGCACATCTGTCTGCGGAAGGGTATGACCTCCTTTGTCCCTACCTTCATCATCCGGTCGTGCGACAGAAGCACATCCTACGCAAGGGGTGTCAAAGCATTGGCTCCCTTCAGCCTCCTAGACCGGAAGACACACGCCTCAGCCACGTGCGGAATGCGGAAATCCACAGCTCCGCCAATCCTGGCACTTCTTCTTCTCGCATTAATCTCCTTATCGCAGTATTCTCCTAGGAGCTTAGCTAAGGCTTCACAAGCACCTCCGCGCAGAGACCCTGCAGAATCCTGCATACTCCTGCATGGCTGGCGGCAAGGTCTTGTTCCTGCAAAAATGGCGGTGAGGCACCTAGGCTTGAACCTGAGTTTCGCTAAGCCACAGAATTCGGCGGCGGCTGCGGCGGCCCCTGCCGCGAACTTTGGCCCCTGTTTTCCATTCCTACTTTTTGCGCGGACTCATCAACCTTGTCCGGCTAACCTGCTATCCTGGTACCGAGTCAGCTAGGACTATAGGACCGGTGACGAGCGCCAGAAGGTCCAGACTGCGCACAGGCACAAAGGACTCTAGGCATCATCTTCGCCTCTCCACAGCACGTACGCCGCTCATCATGGCTTCCAACGGAATTTGAGAACCTGCCCCACTCTGGGCCACAATAAGGAGACGGAGCTCGCTTCGAAGAGCCGTGCTCCGAGTGGTGGAGGTCCGAAGTCGTGTGCCGGTTTCCGGGGATGCAGAGGAGGCAGTCGCTCACCCTTGAATGCACCCACATGAGTGAACCATGCCATGCACCAGGGGATCGAATGGTAGACTTGGTGTGGCTGACCCCGTTGCCAGTGTCAGGCAGCCCGTCATCCCTTGTTTCACGAGGTCCAGCACCGGGGGATGCATTCAAGGCTTCGGAGGATGTACAACGAGTCTGCGGCGGGTACATCCATGCACTGAGGACAGCCCGACCGACGGACGCAGTTGCCGTTCCCGACACCTCGCGGACTGACGATACGTGATGACTCTCACCCGAGGGGCGCTTCTCTCAGCACTTAGCCGAAGGTCTGCGCCGAGAAGTCGAGCTTCCGCCCGTAAGCTCGCACATGGAGGGTTATCAAGCAGCGAATAGCTCCTCAGAGCGCAGAACAGTTCTGGCCTGTCACAGCTGTGCTGTGCTGAGCCAGGCTCCCAATCCGTCAGGAGGGAGGTGTACCTTAAGCTGCCTCCCATATGTACGCGGTGTCTGAATGTCGCCATTAACGATTCAGCTCGGCCCTCGGCTCTGCACAGTGGATTGACACCATGGGGCACTGAAGGGCTAATCCTGCCTGTACGAACGATTCTAGAGTGAGCAGAGACTTGGTCCAGAATGTCGGAAGTGAGTGTGGCACTTCGCCACAGTCATTGACTCTATTCGACACAAAGCAACATCTTCCCGGCGCCCGTCGGTTCACAGAAGCATTCGGATCGGCTCCTTGAGCTTCACTTCTTTTCAGAATTCTGACAGGGGTCTGCACTAAGCACTAGTTCGGCGCGTCTGCGTCGCGTGCGCATGGCGCTCCGTGGCGCATCTTTCCACCTCGGCTGACTACTAGCGCTGAGAAGAAAGAGAACCACCCCGACCTTAGTTAGCCGTACCGCAAGCAATGGGCCAGGTTGGGCGTGTCACGCTGTCTCCAGACCATTCTGACTGGACAATGCAGAGAATTCGGTGCACGTACGGCTGATCTTGAAAGCCACAAGTCCGTGCATGCAGCAGAGTATCAGTCTACCGAGTGTTGAAAGGAAGGAGGGTGTCGCAGAGTCAACCGACAATTCAGTGGCAGCTCAAACCCCCTATGTTCGCTTTCTTCTGGGTCTCACCAGTCGGGAGGCGCTGTTAGCTCTGTTCCTGTCGCCTTCAGCTGGCACATTGGTAAGTTCACGGCTAGCAACGATGTACACCGCACTGCCGCTGCTTTGCTCCGCAGCATAGTAACAAGCGGGCAACAATTGACCATCACATGCTGATAAGAATGAATGTTAACGGTAACATCGGTTCTGTCGGCAGGATAAAGCAAGATTGAAGACGACGCGCTGCTTGTGCATCTCAACTGTCTAGCTCTTTCGAGGACCTGTAAAGAAGAAGTGCGATCACATCGATTGCAACAAAGCACATGCAAGAGGCAATGTTGTGCCTGAGCCGCGGTATGGACTACCATGTAAAGGAAGCGGATGGACGACGACGACGACGACGTACTCTTCCTTGTCTTGTTGGGGAAGTTCTTGCGACGATACTCCGAGCATACCATAGCAAAGAGGGCCATATCCAGAAGAGCTCATGAACGATCGTATGGCAATCGATTGGCGCACCTCGTGCTCATTCGGCCCTAGCCGTCTCGAGGCAGTAATGCCTCACGCGCCTCACTGTCCGTTGTTTGGGGAACGACGCGTTCTCCTTAATGCTGGCAAGGGACACTAATATGGGACTAGTCCCTCCACAGTAGATACCGCCGGCAAGATAGCAGTCCAATTCGAGACGCAGGTGGGAAGTTTGATTGTACCTTGTGGAGCGAGGCACTAGCTTGAGCTCGTCGAGCGCACAGGCGTGGCAATCGTGGCGATCGGGTGATCAAAGCATTGTCTACGCGCTCCTCTTCGTCCGTTTGTGACGTCTACCACATCCCTAGAAAGGGGCATGCACCGGTTTAGCGACGCTCCGCGCGACTCCATACCGGACTTAACTCGTTTCGATACAGTCCGATCGGTCAAGAGTCCGAATGTCGGGAATGGAGCGAGCGTCGCGGCCTGAGATGACCGCTCGAAATAGACATGGCAAGGGCATTATTGACGGCAAATGAAGCGCAGGCAGCGGGCAAGCATCACCAGTGCCTTCATCAGCGGACATTCAGTGATTCAGCGGGAGCCTGGATCACATGTATAGTGAGCATGGCACTCCGAATGACGAACAGCCGCGGTGCTTTAAGCGTGGACAAGGGACATGGCTCGGAGCCGCGGCAGTCACAGCGGTCCGAGACACTGCCTTCGGTGCGCAGCCAGCGGTGGCAGCCGGGGGCCGCGCGACGGCGCTACGGCGCCACAGCGCCACGCGTGAATGCATTGTTCGCGTCGGCAGTGTTGCCGTTGACATTTTGGACGCTAGTGCACTGACTGCAATATGGGGTCGGTTAACGGACCCCACACTTGGTTTTTCCGCACTGAGACTCGCTAGCCAGTCCGAATTTCGAATTGCGATAGGATAGAGAGGAGTGCATTGCTCAACGCCGTGAGACGCCATGGCTGTGGCAACCTTCGTTGCACAAGAGGATGATGCTCGCACGAGCCTTTCCGAGGCGGTCGGAGATTGTGGCACTTCCTTGTGTGGCCTCGAAATTTCATGGCGCTGGAATGGTGGCGATCGCTGAGGGTCTCGATGGCATATGGCGTTAAGCGAGGTAGGTGTTAGTCATCTGTCACATCGCTTGTCCACGACCTGAGATGAGATCTGAGGCTCGGTCAGTGGCTGGGCCATGACGTCTGATGATGGGTGGTAGATGCGTCGGGGCTTGTAAAAGTTGTCGGTGAGATCAATGCGTGCAGATCGTGGCGCCAGTTCTGGCGCCTGGGGCCTCCACAAACGCCCAGCACAGACCTGCTGGTACGCCCCCACCACAGGTGCTAAGCCGTGGTTCAAGGAGTATCATCATTGTTGTCCGCGGGCCTAGGAGGGTGAAAGCTTTGACTCTCGAAGGAAGGAATGGAGACTGGTTGGCGTCACAGCTCACGGCTTTCGGACTTCTGTCGAAGGACAAACCTGACGCAGTCGCCGAGGTACGAGTAGCGTTTTTTGATATAACAAAGGTAAGCACACGTGAGATGTGCGGGTCTGTGGTGATTAGATCGAGCTCGGTCTACATGCGCGGAAAACGCAATGCAGATGGAGAATGAGTGTCGTGGCTCGATGATGTCAAGGCGATCAGGCCTCCGTATCCCATGCGAGGAGCTGGAGATGTGCGGTCTCATAGTCATTGGACGGAGCTCTGAACGCAGGCCCAACAGACACGGTAAAACGTGTGGAATCAGTGGCATTGCTGGACGATGTCAAGCGATCAGGCTTTGAATATCGATGTGAGGAGCTGATTTTGGGCGACCAGGCTTCGATTGCTGATGTGAGGAGCTGGTAACATCGTGGAACGGGTAGGACTGCTGGCCGATGGTAGCGTAGCAGATCCACGCGAGTTACCGTCGCCTTGCGCACCTCTCATGCCAACACGGCACGGATGGTCCCAGCGGACCATAAGGACCACTCCTTCGAGGGCGCGATACGGCCGCTAGAGCGAAAGCTGTTGAGACATGAGAATGCTTGACGTCACAAAGACTGAAGTCGAAAGACTAGGGCTGTTCTAGCAGTAAATGCGAGCTCACTTGCGCAGATGGTCATGTCGATCAGCGAAGAAACACGATGTGGCTTGGACGATAAATGCTCATGAGGTCAAGTTTGCCTGTTTCATTGGTATACCGTGCCTCTCTAGTGGTAGAGGATGACGTTTGGAACGAGCAGCTGAAAGAACCGTGAGAGTCGACATCATTGTCAACGAGCTCTGAACGTGCAACCACACGCTTGGTGGATCAGCTAGGTGAGTCATAGCAGTCTGTGTCTTCGCTAGTTTAGTCTGTCAGCACATTGCGAGTATCGTTGGCACCAAGGTGGCCTGTATGCTCAAAGCGATCGGCTGGTTCAGAAGTAGGAATGCCAAGGTTCCTCTGGTGAAGCAGAAGGCATCTTCACACAAAGCAGAAACTCAAGGTCCAGCAGCCCCGTCTGATCGCTCTGACAATCCGATCTTCATCGTACATCTCGCGCTAGCCGATTAGCCAAGAAAATCCATCGCTCTAGAGTTTGCTACGCCAAAGATGCCAATGCATAACCTACACCAAGTTCCCTAAGCCGGCTAACTTAGAACTTGTTGAAGCCCTTGGCCGCCTTGTTCTTGGCGACACGGAGGACGTTGAAACGGACAGTCTTCGAGAGGGGGCGGCACTGACCGACAGTGACGACGTCGCCCTGCTCAACACGGAAAGCGGGCGAGACGTGGGCAGCGAGGTTCTTGTGGCGCTTCTCGTAACGGCGGTACTTGGGGATGAAGTGGAGGTACTCGCGACGGAGGATGATGGTGTTGGTCATCTTTCCGGTCGAGTGGACGACACCAGTGAGGATACGGCCACGGATGGAGACCTCGCCGGTGAAGGGGCACTTCTTGTCGATGTAAGTGCCGTTGATGGCCTCTGTGGATGGGTTAGCCTCTGCGCGCGGGTTCGAGGGCGGGCGTGCAGGTTTTTCGTTGAAAGGTCGTCCAGGAGGTCGAGGTGCACACCACACAGAATCCAAGAATTGTCGCAAAGAGCTTCAAAGCATCCGATCGTGTGCGATCCTGTGCACCTTCAAACCTCCTAGCATCCGGTCGTTCGCGTTTGTCCAGCCGAAGAAACCTGTGCGCCCTTCGTATTGACTCACCAGAGGGAGTCTTGAAGCCAAGACCGACGTCCTTGTACCAGCGCTTGGTCTTGGGGGCAACCTTGCCGCCTGTTTGTGACAATCGCAATCCGACAGAGTTCCAGCAGAGCAATCACAACGTTCCAACGCAGATTCGTAGTCGAGGTGTCAAGATCCGTGATCAATTTTGAGTCGTGTCCAAGATCCAGCCATGCCGAGTCGAGGTCCGATTTGGTCGATGCAAACAGAACGCGAACGGGCAGATTTTCGACCAAGATAAAACGCGCGCAATATCGAGAGAGTCGCAAGCAGTCGAAAGAAGAAAATAGCGTCAGCATCCCGTCCTTCATCCTCGACACGATCACAAGTCCGTCTCATCCCATCCCATCCCTATTCCGTCCGCAAATTCCTCCCTTCTAAGATCCGATCGTATCTCGTCGTTGAGGCCATCTGCGTCGGTCGGACGTCGCGCAAAGACTCACCCTTGGCCTTCTGGGCGTTGAAGATGCGCTGCTTGCGGTAGTACTTCTCGGTCTCCATGGTGATGAGTGGTCCCTGGTGGGTTTTTGCGTAGACGTTGAAGGATGAAGAAGACGCTTCAGTATCGGCCTACCCAAGACGGCGTCCTGCTGCTGCACGGGACCAAATTTTGGCCTAGCGTTTCTTGGGTCGACGGGCAGTTTGGATCAGTTTGGGTGTGCAGTTTCGGTCACGTGGATAACACCGGTCGGCGTTATGGCGAGTGGCACATGCACTGACAACCACGTGGTCGGATCATGCATCCGGTACATGCCCCGGTACGGTGATCAGCGCTGATCGGTGGTTGTTGATGCCACTAGTGCTGGATGTCGTCATGCTCGTCGGTGATGATGAGAGCATTACTGATAACAATGCTGGGGAATGCAGCGACCTCGGCATATCTGAAGTTAGAGCCTCTCGAGACTCCTAGTTCCCCAGACATCTAACGCTTTCCTCCGCAGCTCCACGATACGAGCACTCTGAGCTGGACCTACTGTCGGACAAGGCCGACTTTCGGACCAAGGTTCTCCCAGACATCCTGGTGGGCAGGATAAAGCAACGTTCTCGATATATAGCAAGGTCATCCTGAAAGCCTGTCTGCTGTCCGCACCTATCGTCAACCATCACAATGCTGCGCATCGAGTGTTCCGGAACACCATACGAGGTAAGCAGCCAGCGATAAGATAACCGGCCGCTAACGTCAGATCGGCTATCAGCACGGCTCCCAAGCCAAGTCGCGGGTGCACGGCACATTAGCCTTCTACCAGTCCTTCTTCAAAGAAACAGCCAAGCTGCCCTGGGATGCGGTAGAGAACAAAGCGGCCGAGTGGCTGCCACTGCTGCGCGAGAGCTACCCCGAGATCTTGGAGGAGATCGAGGGACTGGCAGACGGCGCGGGGCTCACGAAGGAGACGGTCTTGGCTCTGAACGTGCGCACAGAAGTCGCCTTCGGCCTGTACTCGGACGGCTGCACCGCCTTTGCCCTCCACGGACCGCGGAACGGCATCCTGTCCCAAAACTGGGACTGGAAGGGCGCCCAGGCGCCCAACATCACCCAGCTCACTATCAAGCGTGAGGGCAGGCCGGATTTGTCCATCGTCACGGAGGCCGGCATTATTGGCAAGATCGGCCTCTCGGCTGGCGTTGGCACGACGCTGAACGCTATCGCTGCGCTTGGTGTGGACTCGAAGCGCATTCCTGTGCATATTGCGCTGAGGAAGATCCTGGACTGGGCTGGGGAGGAGGCTGTCAAGCATGCGCAGGGTGCCAACGGGCACGCCAACGGACACGCCAATGGACACGCCAATGGGCACGCCAATGAAGAGGCGAACGGACACGCTAACGGACATGCGAACGGAGCCGCGAACGGCAAAGCCAACGGCGCGAGCAAGCTCCTCGCACCACCCGGAACGGCGGAGCTGCTCGCCTCCAGACTCGAGAAGCTCGGCGTCGCGTCCGCGGGACATATCATCATCGCCGACTCGCAGCAGGCCATCGGCCTCGAGACGTCGTACATCGACACTCAGCGTGTTCGCCATAACGAGGTGAACGAGTGGGACGCTCTCGTCCACTCGAACCACTACGTCGAGGAGCACCCTGGTGTCAAGCTTGGTTCCAATTCACTGCCTGACTCGCCCGCGCGGTTGGCGCGCATCACCAAGCTCGTGACCGACACCCTGACCGACCTCGGCCCAGACGAGGACGTCCTCGAGACTGTATGGACTTGGCTCAAGGACACGGAAGGATTCCCGGGCAGTATCTGCCGTGACGGGCAGTGTGGCAGCGAGACGCTCTTCAGTATCGTCATGGACCTGCGGAACAACGTCGCCAAGGTCCAGGAGGGCAAGCCCATCCACGATGGGGAGCAGTTCGTGCTCCGACCCAACTAGGGTCGCCCGCGTCTTTAGGTTGTAAGTCTGTAGTCGCTATGCAATGGGAGCTCTGCATTATGTCTTCTGCGAGCATTAGGTATGTACGTAAGCTGTACGGAAAAGTGACTGTCTAAATATGGTATGGCAATTACACGCGAAATGTCATGACGGCCGAGACGACCTCCGACTTCGCCTACTACAACAACATTACCACTTGGGCATGAGCACGGCTATGGGGGTAATGATTAGACATCCTGCGGCTACGATGCCCAGGCTGATCCATCCGCGGGCACGGCGGAGTGCGAAAGGAGGGTGGCCTCTGCCCAGTGTCACTACCCTCCACGCTCCACTTAAGAAGTCATATGGCAACATGAGCACGTTGAGGGGCACAGGCAGAGGAACGGCAGCCGGCGCCGCGTCCACGCTGGCTGGCAGATACCTGGCGACACCGGCTGCCAGGGCTCGTCGCGCCGTGTGGGCAATGTTCTCGCCGTACTCTGCCTCCCACGTTCCGTCATGAGTGTCGTTCCCGGGGGCCATGGCTCGAATGATCGAGAGGCATCCGCTCAGGACGATCACCAGGATCAACGTGATGAGGAGCGACACACGAGTCTCGAACGGAGCGCGGCCGACGTCGATAGGATCGCCATTGCCGGTGATGTCAACGTCGCCGTTGCTCTCCATAGCCGCCCAGACCTTTCCATTTAGTGAGAAGGCGTAAACAGCCCAGAGACCCAGCGAGATCGGGACCAACAGCGCAGTCGCCTTCGCTCCGCGAGCGAGAATGCCTCCGAGCAGTGTAGAGAGCGGGAGGATCTTCATGGGGGTCAAGAATGGCAAGCTCGGGCAACTCGGGAGGACGACTGCGAGGGTCGACATGGGGATAGCAAGCCAGCGAAGGTACACGGCGATGTCGCGCCAGATGAAGATCAGCATACCACTGAGCTGGGCAGGTAGCATGAGTAGCAGGTGCGCCGTCGACGACGGACCACGTCGTCGAGAGAGGGCATCAACAATGGACTGCGAGTTAGCATTGGACCACATTCAAGAAACTCACGCCCAGGAAGCTGCACCATGCCCACACACACCAAACGATCGTGGTTGGGAGGGAGTGGTCGGGTCCGATGGCAGTATCAGGAATCAAGGCGGTGACAAACGTCAGAGCAATGAACACGAGCTGCGCCGATAGCTCAATGAAGTGCGCGCGCCTGGCACAAGTTAGCCACTTCGACTCGAAAGCAACTTACGCAGGAGTTACGGCGCTGTCCAGAACGGATCGGAGCCCACGCCCAGGAGTCTGCCTGGAGCGACGCGATCGACTCCAGGCGCGGGGAAGCAGCGCTCGAACGAGGGGATGCTCGATCACTGCGCCCGGCGTAGTGTGATGAGCGAGAAGAGCAGCCACTGTGAACAATGTCAGCTCCGAGTCTAGATCTAAGAGGCAATTGAGCCGTGGCTGATGGCGCTGCCATTGGCGTTCTTTGTCTACTCACCGTTCGTGGCTTTGCCTGGCTTGAGTGCCAACGGCCTCGTGACAACCAACACGTCGTCATCATCGTCGTCCTTGTCCTCATCACCAGTGCCCAGGTACGCCATGGCCATGTCGAGGCAGCAGACGGCGTAATCCTTCAGGTCGGCCCTGACGCGGACGGTCTCGCTGGCCCTGTACGCCGCCGCTCTCGCTGATCCTCGTGCACGGTCGTGTCGCTCAACAATGTGCAGCGCATACAGCGCCGAAGCAAACTCGTGCGTCAGGTCGACATCCTCGGGGTTGCCAAGCTGAAGCTCATTGCGGGCAGCCTGCTGAAGCATGTGCTGAGCCCTTGTGTTGAGGTACTCGCCGACTGTCGAGTAGGTCGAAGCTATCAGGGGAGTGTTCTCGTTGACAACCCCTGAGGGCGAAAGCGGAGCCGCCATACTGCCGTGCAACGGGTGGAGGGAGTAGAGACTCGTCAGACCCGGCGAACGAACTACCTCGCCGTTGTTTGTTGGAAGGTCTGGAGGCGGAGGTGGTAAGTCGAGAGTGTCGTCGAGGTCGAGCATGGTGTGGAAGCAGAATCGAGGGCGGAATGCAGAGCGAGTGTGGGTGGGTGGGTGCGGGCAGGCGTACGGGCGTGCGGGCGTGCGGGGTACGGGGTGACGCAGGTGGCAATAACAAGGCAAGCCACCCCCACGTTGCGTTGCAGCGGAGTCAAACGCGCGTGCTTAACTTGGCCAGGTCTGGGTTGATCGCAAGTTCGGAGCCGTGTAGCGTACAGCGTATGCAGTCAGCGAGGGAAACGACAGAAGCGAAAAGAGAACAACCCTCGTCGCAAGTGCATTTCTATTTATGCAGAGGGTGGTCGCAGCCTCGGGCCTCGGTCGATTGGCCGGCGACGCATGCATTCTAACCCCGCGAGCTTATCTCTTCAGCACAGAGCTGCTTTGATCATAGTGGCACAGCGAATTCATACAGGTACAAGGGTTCATTATTAGTCTACTCGCTATCCAATAGGCCCTCGACGTCCTCATCGTCCTCCTCCTCTTCCTCCGTCGACTCTTCCTGGATCGGCTCTGGCTTCTTCTTAGGTCGCCGCTTGACTGGCGTTGCGTCCGAATCAGAGCTCTGGACTGACATTGATCGTGCGCGTGATGGTGCACGGCTCGACCTCCGTGGTCGTTCTGGCGTGCCGGTGGACTCCTCACTTGACCTGTCAGCTGCGTTACTGATGAATGCTGCTAGGAACTCACACATCGTCGATGAATCCGAACAGCTGACTCGTGTCCTCATGTTCTTCTCCTTCGGCCCGGAACGCATCCTCGTCGTACCCTTCCAGCTCGGGGTAACGCTTGATCAACGAAGCTTCGAAACGTGTGATCGCGTTACGCGATGCGGCATCAGACAGCGGTCGCTTCTCCTTCAAGCTCGCAACCAGCTGATAGACAGCCTTTGTCTTCCAGACATTTGCCAGGTCGGACTCAGGGAGGTTGAGCTTCGACAAGAAGCCGGCAAGCGTCTTGCGCACGTCGTCTGGTGTCAGCACAGAATTTCATCGAAAGTGGCTTACGAGAGGTCTCAACGAGAAGCGCCCTCAGAACCTCAATCGCCAGCGAGAGGTGAATGTTGTGATCGACGCCCGTTTCACGTTCACTGTACATTAGCTTTTGGCCAGTTCACGATCGACGCTATGAACTTACACTGCCTTCTCGGGGTCGAGCCAATCCACCATCATGAGACCCATCTGGCTCAGTGGCAGGAGATCGGCAGAGTTCTCAAACTCCTCGCCGAGCTGTGCAAGCATGGCAAAGGTGTCGGAGAAGATCTATGGTCAGTCATGGGCCACGAAGAAGAACTCACGTTGAGCATCCGGCGCTGATTCGCGACCGAAGAGTAACAATAAACAGGGATAAAGTAAGTAAGGCATTGTCGGAGCGGCTGGTTGTCGGCAGTTTCGGGAGAGAAGTACAGCAGTACCAGAGATTGGAGCGTCGTCTCATCCTCGATCATGCCCGCAAGCATCAGCTTCGCTACACCCTCGCAAGCGACGGCCTGGACTTCGGGCGCATCCTGTGCGAGCATATGACGGACGAGCTCGAGCACTCGATCCGCCGGTACCGTCCGAGCAACAAGGGTGCCGATGTCGTGCACCATGAGCAAATCGAAGATGACTTGAACCACCTTGACCTTAAGTTCATCGTCAGCGGCATTGAGCTGCTGGATGAAAAGACCGAACGAGTTGGTGGCCATCTTCTCGTCAATCAGGCAGCAAAGGCCGAGGCACACAAGTCCCTGGTCGCGCAGCGCCGGCTCCTGGGTGTTGCGGACTGCAGGAACAATGAGGTCCGGAAGCAGGCCGTGGAAGACTGAGTTCTCCTGAAGCGGAGTGTTGACACGCTCAAGTAGCGAGGTGCAGATCAGGAGACACCGCATGTCAATGATAGCCGCACGGATGATGGCCTCGGGGTCCTCTGGCGGAGGACGAGCAGGTCGGATCGGAGTCGCGGCCACAGATCGACTAGCCTCAGACATCTCGACGTCACCATCACCCTCCCGCAGCTCCGTTACCACATCGACGATGAGTCGGATCAAGTCCCTTTCACTGGTGGAGATCTTGCTAAGAATGTCCATGCAGCGAGGGATCAGAGGCTCGGGAAGGTTCGGCTGAGAGATCATCTCACGAGAGAGCTGGAACATCTTGCGACGGCCGATCTCGTCCGCGTAGTCCATGTTGATCGCGAGGCGGAGTAGCTCGCCAACGATGAAGGCCGCTTCCTGCGCAGCGGCGCCTTCATCCTCGTCGTCATTGTCATTAATAAGAGTGACGAGGCGGTTGTACTCGTCCTGAGTCTTGAAAGCTAGCGCGGTCACCACAGGCATGGCGTCCTCCAGGCGTGTCTCATCCTTCGAAGACGAGCAGTGCTCTGCAAAGACTCGAGCGAGGAAGGCCTTCTCGGGCGACAGCTCCTGCCACCACTCCTCGGGGAACTCGACTTCGAGAGTTTCAGGGCGCGTGACGAAGATGGAGAGCAGGGCTTCCTCGGCAACCTCACTGGAGACCACATCGAAGAAGCCGAGGAATTTGACCAGATCTCCCGCCACATCTTCTTGGTCCAGCCAGCCTCCAAGCATGGCAGCCGCAGCTTTGCGTACCGCTGGCTCACGGTCACCCAGACCATGACGAACGACCTGCTCTCGCTGCTCAATTGACAGGAAGCGCGCGTTGGGGAGAGAGGCAGCGCTCAGGCTTCCTTGGTAGACAGTCCGGCGAAGGATGGGGTCGACGTCGCGGGTGCGGGCGAGAATCAAGGGTAGAGTCTCTTGAGTACGCGGAAGATTGTAGAGGGCAGCACGGCGGACCTCACTACAATGTCAGCTGAGTCATCGGAGGCACACTCACGCAGCGGGGTCGAAGCGCAGTAGGTCGAGCAGCACCTGAGCGATAGACTCCTCATCCTCGTCCTCCTCGTCGTCAGCCGACTGCAGCTTGGCCAGTCCCAGGGCGGCTTGCACGCGGACTGCCGATTCCTTGTCCCTGGAGCGCTCGAGCAGGCATTGGCGGAGCATGACAAACAGTTCGTCACTGCATGTCAGTGCAATCACAAAGACCAGCTCACTCAATCTCTCCGAGGCCGTTGATCAGTGACGCCGTCATGAGGGTGACGCGGAAGCGGACGTTCTTGTCCTTGGCCTCCATTCCAGCCAAAAGGTGACGCAGAAGCTTGGATACGAATCGCGACGACATCGAGTCTCCGTCTTCCTCCTCGGCATCTGAGGGGTCAGCGATGGCCGCTATTGCACTATATACCTTGTTCAGTCGTGTAGGCGACATAACTCGCGACAAACTTGACAATGCGGTCGGCCACGGAGACACCCTTCTTGATGGGAAGCACACGGTTCACCATGTCAACGAAGAGGGAGTTGAAGGCGCGCTCGCCGACGAGCCTGATGCCCTTCTCCGTTTCCTCGGTGATGCTAGCACATGTCTCCTGTATCTTCCGGAGCGAAACAATGTTCTTCCGGTGGTTTGCGGTCGTTCCTTGCGCTTGGTCGAAGATGGGCGGGACGACCGAAGGCAGCGTGTCCGTCAAGTAGGATATGGAAGGGCGACGAGGCGCCATGGTGGAGTCTTGCTGTGAAAGTCAGTCGTCGATGCAGAGCACTCAACTCGCGAACGCCGGGTTTGTTTACATTTGTCAACACGCGCCTGACTTCCGGGTCAGCCGAAGCGATCTGATTCCGCAGGTAATGGAGTTAATACAAACGTCAGTCTGGGGCTGATTAGCAGTTGCGTATTCCGATTACAACTTTGCTGTGACCTTACGTAAGGATATCAATATGTAAACAAAGCGGGCCGCTCGTTGTCCGAATTCGCTTCGAGACGCGTCGGAAACTCAGCATCACACTACCACCAGAACGCCGGCTCAAACTCACCCTCCGAGCTCGCCATGTCCCAAGCAGCGCGAAGGGGTAATGGCCCCGCTAGCGCAACGGGCAAGAATGGACGGAAGTTAGGGTTTCCCATGATGAGCCCGCACGAGGTCTACAGCTGTCTCAGTTTGCTCGGCATCAACTGCCAAATGGACGATCTCACTCGACCAACACCTGCATCAACACGGGCTATCTGGGCCGGACTACTCGAGATCCTGTGTGGTGTCAGCCAGTCACAGTTCGAGAACCCCAAGAACACCGTCCTCGGAATGATGGAGTATAAGGTGAGCTACAGGTATGCAGTCGAGCTGACATTGCGCAGGAGCTCTACAGCGATGGACTCGGTTTCCTCATGTTCTTTCATCACTGTCGTGACCTGGCGGACAGGTGCGGTGTACCTCTGAACATCACGGATCTCACGAAGCCCGACGCCCTGCACCTGCGGACAGCACTCAGCGGAGTACTGAACTTTGCAAAGTTCCGGGAAGAGAACTCAGGATTGGCCGACAAGCTCCAAGCTCAGCTCGAATCGAACAAGGAGCGAGTCATCCAGCTGCAGATGAAGATCGACAAGTTAGATGTTGCCATCGGTGACCTCAAGGCGATGCAGGAGGAGGACTTGCCGCGGCTCGAGAGCGCGAGGAAGCGTAACGAGGAGGTGCGGAATGAGCTGCGAGGTCTCTCAGAGGAGCAGCGACAGCTGTCTGGAGAGTACGAAAAGATGAAGCAGGAACGACATGCCTTGAGCAAGGAAGGCGTGAGTAGACTCTTCCTGTGGCCATGGTGCTGACATCCGCAGAAAGAACGAGCGCTCTTGCTGGAAGATCTGGAGGCCCGGATCAACGAAGCGAAGGGACGACTGGTTCGGTCACCAGACCGTCTGCGAAAGACCATCTCCGAGATGAGCTATCAGGTTGCAGCGCAGAAGGAGGAGCTCGGCCGCACCACTGAGAAGCTCCATGAGCACACGAAGCGACTGGAGGTCCTGCAAGGCTTGGAGACTGAGCTCAAGCGGTTGATCATCCTCGGAAAAGAGATCGCAGCTCAGCAGGAGACGACAGAACAGCTTCGGAGAAACAAGGAGAAGCTGCAGGCGGCTGTTGACCAGGCGCGGACAGAAGGCGAGCGACTAATGGAGCGGAACAACCATCTGGAGCGGCAAATCTCGTTCGCGGACGAGAAGCTGATCCGACAGCGGGAGAGAATCAAGGAGTTCCACAAAAACAGCCAGGCCCGCATTGCCGAGTTGACCGCCGAGTACAACCAGAAGGACAAGGAGCGAGCAGTCATGGAGGGACAACTCGTTGAGCTGGAAAACGAGCAGAAGCAGTTGCACGCCGAGATGAAGGAGTACATCGCCAAGAACCAAGCGGAGATCCGCAAGGTCTTGGAGGCATACTGGAACTTGCGACAACGCGCAGGTAAGTGCATCATTGCCAGCAGGGACCATGGACTGACCGCTCAGACGACTACATGGAGCAAGTGTCCGGTGCTCTCGGCTTCTCTCAGCAAATCCAAGTTTAGACCTGTACTCCTGCTATGTTCGTTGTACCGTTGTACACCTCTGGAATGTCACTGTATCATTACAACTACGTCTATCTTGTGGCTCCGCAGATCCATTTACTTCCCGCTCAATGACCTGAAGAACTCGTTGTAGGCGTTCTCGATGTCGAACAGAAGCTGCCGTGATTGCTCTTCTGTGATCTCGTCCGCAGCCTTCATAGCGTTCAGCGTGATCAGCCAGTGAATAATCTTGGCTCTTCCCTCCCACTGAGCTGAGTCTTTGAACTTGGCGTACCCCGCCATCACCTCGGTCAAAAGCGGGTGCAGCTGGTCTTTAGCTCTGAGGTTGAGCTTCAGAGCATCCATGAAAGTGATGAAGGCCTGGAAGTCAGCGAGCGAAGAGTATCTATGAACTCACCTGAGTAGCTTCAGCCACGTATTTGGCGTTATCTGCTCCCTCGGTCGTATCACTCGCATGCTCAACTGTCGCGGGTACTCCCACCTGCAACCGATGCAGCGCAGCCGGCAGGTCCATCTAACAGTCAGCCCCGCCTCTTGTGTCAGCTGATCTTTGTAGCACGGACCTTGTATCGCTTCATGAACGCTTCCACTCCCCCGATCTCCTCCCCGACGAGTTTCATCAAGCTCTTATACTGAGCTAACAATCTCGTACATGCTGGCGCATAGTCCTTCGACGTCACCGAATCCCGGACATAGGCACGTTCAAGATAATCGAGCGAGACGATGATAGAGTAGAGGGTAGCGAGGTTTTCGACTTGCTCGCGCTCTTGATTTGTCGTGTAAAGCTTCGCCTCCTCGTCAAGGTTCATCTTTGTCACCAACTCAACGGCTGGTCACTGCCTAGCAGTGACCGAGATTGTAGCGCAGGTGATCTAGGGCTAGGAGCGTCCTATGTGCTAAAACCGCACACGGTCGGATCTCGACGTGTTCCGTGACGGCCTCGAACTAACGGCGTCACCGACGTGGAAGCGATGCAGCGGTGCGTGGCTGTGGATGGTCGCCGAGTGACGTTTGAGGATGTTGTGGGTTGACGGAGCAGGAAATCCACGGATCAACGGAACGATGACACTCGTGTGCGGTGTGGGGTAATGCGGGGTAGATAGGGCCAACTCATAGGCGATGTGTTGACACAACCGACTGTGCCGGTTCCGACGGATCGTCGTGTTGATATCTCTTCGCAATTTCTTTCTTCCTCAACGCCACCAACGATTTCGCGGTCTTAGCAGTTCGCCTTTCTTGTCTTTGCTCGATCGACTGGTCAACCGCTCGCTGAACAACAATCTACCCGCGCCTTAGCAGCTAAGCCTTCTTTGTCGGGACCTCGGCGGGCCCCGCCGCACCTCCACTCGCACGCGACCTCTGCCTTTATTCGATTTGTCTTCCTCCTAGTCACTGAGCGATCACAGCTTTGCGATGGGAGAAGAGGGTAACGGTGTGTACTTTAAGCAGCGGCAAAGCTGACTGTCAGGCAGAGAAATCTCACCCCTTGTCGACTTCACCGCCGGGACAATTGCTGGTAGGGACGCCGCCTGGACGAGAAAGAGCCAACTGACGCGCTCAGGTGCCGTCGGCCTCCTCGTCGGACAGCCTTTTGATGTTGTGAAGGTCCGCTATCAGACGCCGCAGTACAATGGAAGGTACTCTTCCATATCGGGGGCATTGGGTGAGTTACTCCTGGAAGGACTTTCGCTGACATTGTAGCCTCCATCCTGAAGGAGGAAAAGGTACGAACGACCTGGCATGCAGTGTGCAGCGAAGGAAAGGAGCTAATCGCAGATCCCCGGTCTCTTCAAAGGCGTGATGAGCCCTATGGTGAGCTGTCGCTGACCTTGCAACTGCTAATGTGTAGCTCGGTATCGCCTTCGTGAACGGTGTCATCTTCTCGTCCTACACGTCCTTCATGAGCATGATGCCGACTCCTCCGGGCCAGGACCCGACGCTGTGGCAAATCAATCTCGCAGGAATGGGAAGTGGCTTTGTGGGAGCCACTCTTACGTGTCCGATCGAGCTGATCAAGGTGAGTGAGCTAGAGAGACGCCAATAGTGGAGTGCCATGGGCATACGTGGGGTGGCCGGGATGCGCAGGCATATGGGTTGTCGTCTGCTGAGCGAAACAGTACAGAAAGGAGCATGCTTACACCAGATCCGACAGCAATCTATGCCTCCTCACATGAACCCGTCAACCTTTGCTGTTGCATGGGATATTCTGCGGACCGGCGGCATCAAAGGCCTGTACAGAGGCTATACAGCGACACTGATTCGAGAGTCGGCTTACGGACCGTATTTCTGCTCGTGAATATCGAGTTGGCAAGAAAGCGACTGACAGCAGGTACGAGGCAGTCTGTCGGTACTTCAAGTGGCGTCGCGCAAAGTCGGGCCATCCGCTGGAGCATCATGATCACAAGCACGACCTGATCAGTGAAGGGGAAGCCGAGCGAACTTCTGGTCTGAACTGGGCTGAGCTCATGACGGCAGGTGGAGTGGCTGGTGTTGTTGCCTGGGTGGTGAGTCGCACTGCTCGCAGCAGTCACATGCCGCCGGACGTAGTTGACAGTGACAGGCAACATTCCCGTTCGACGTCTTCAAGACTCGCATGCAGAGCTCGTCGGCTTGGGGCGACGAAGCGAGCAAGGCCAAGCTGGGCTTGTGGAAGACCGCCGTCACAAGCGTGCAGAAGGAAGGATGGAGAGTCATGTTTGCTGGCTTGTGGCCAACTGTTGTCCGGTGAGTAAGAAGATCTGTGTTGGAACTCGCATCACGTCGGCGAGGTCCGCATGTCGGACCGAGAAGTGCTACGAAGAGAGATGCTGCAAGACGAAGACGCGGAGGCGACGTTGGCTCCGAGAACGTTCAGCGAGCTTCACAGTAATCGCTACAAGGTGATTGTCTTGACCGCAGCAAGTTCGAGGTGACTCACCTCAAGGCACCCTGTGGACAGCGAGAGTTGCCCGGTGTACCTTGCGAGCCAGCCACGAACTTGCACCATATGGTGCATGTCCAGGTGTGCAAGCATCAGACTACCATTTGCGGATAGAACTGGGGACACGACTTCTTTCTTTTGGGTGTGCCTTTCGAGTAAAGGAGGTCCTTGAAGGGCTCCGGACAGGGTTGAAATCTGGGGCTACACCGATCTGACTCGGTGCGACGTGCGAAAAGGTGTGCGCGAAGTGCACGCCCGAAAGCGGCGCGAGCTGCTCTTCGCGCTTGCTCGCTGTCCTGATCGCCCAGGAGTTAGACGGCGAGCGAGCCGGCGGTGCGCGAGCTTATGCTTGGTTGGCAGCCAATGAGGTGATCAGTGGACGACTCGAGAAGGGTCACCCTAATATCTGGTCCCTGCGAGTTACTATCGAGGGTCTGCTGGACGTGTCCGCCAGTTGTGTCAGTTGGGAGTCCACACATGAACTGGTTAGGAGAAGCGATGCTAACCCAAACTCTCGGTAATCAAATGCAGAGCGATCCCTGTAAGTCTAGACTCCTCATCTTTGCCCAGCCTTACCATTGAGGTAACGGTGCGGCAGCGGTCGGCAGTGATGTGCGACGAAGCGAAGCCTCTCTCATATCCGCTCTCCTGCCGTTTCGTTCTCGGCGGACAACAAGTCACCCGCCCGACCCGATAGCTGACGAATACAGACGAACATGGCAACCTTCCTTACATTCGAGCTGCTCGTGTCCGCCATGTCGTAGGCCCCCGCCCGGGCTCGACAGAAGGCACAGAGGTACGTCTCGATAGAACACGAAAATTTGTAGCAACCAGTTACCCTGCATCGCATACCCCCGCACTTGCGGCATCGTGAACCTAGACTCTAGATCAAGTTGCACCCAGGAGTGTGGGTTACATCTGGGTTCGGATCGAATGTGCGCTGCGGACGGCGCGCGGCGCACGGCGCACGGCGTGCACGCCTAGGCGAGCTCGCACCTCGGTGGCATAATCGAAGGCACGAAAGGACGACGAGGTAGTACGGCATCAGACAATGACTCCCCGTCACTTTGGGCGCGTCTGTCTGAGAGTTGCAAGACAGCTTAAAGCGCGTCGTGTCGCGTTCGGAACGCACTCAAAGCTCCGCCGAGCCAACAGCGAGCTAAGAGCGAATTGCTCTTTCATTGTAAGCTCGCGATGTGCATACCGCTCATCACGTTAGGCGGGAGTACGTGGTGCAGTGGGGATCCGCAGGTACATAGACAGCGCCAGCAGGTGCGCACAGGGGAGAATAAGGTGTGGTCATTGTTGGCTGCGGGGGTTGAGGGTCCGCGAGCCAGGAATCTGGACGCCTGGTTCTGCGCCAGTTTTGTGCGGATGGCTGCGGATGCGAAGGAGTGCGCGTCCGTGATCCGTCAAGTGCGGCAGTACCGAGCCTTGAGCTTTGTGAATGCACGTTTCCGCACAGCGGCCCAGTTTGCAAAAGCAGGGTTGGTAGGGCCAGCCAAAATGGGGAGTCGCACTCTGCGTAGATCGCTACCCCTGCACGCCCAAATGGACGGGACGGAGAGGTGTGACAGCCAGTGTGTGCTGGTTGGACAAGACGATGCCGTGAGATTTTGTCCAAATTGTGCTTGTCCGAGTGTGCGAAGCGCGTACAGAGTAGCGCGTCATGTCCTCATTATTGCAAGGCAGTTACCACATTCTGAATTTTGCGGGTCACTTCGCTCAGGTTCTCGACATTTTGGGGAGGAGGGAGGACAGTGCGCTATCGTGCCGAGTGCGTTTAGAGGGATGAAAGGAATGGGTTTAGCTCGCGCTGGAATCAATCCTGGGTCCAGGGTGTGCCTTTCCTGGTCCGGCACATTGGGACGTCGAGTTCCCTGTGCGTCAGTGCGGTAGTTACCCTCGCTAGCCAGCCTGAGTTCACCGCCCTCAATCCTACCTCCGCACACCCCCAATGCGCTCCGAGACCAGTTAGTCCTTAGCAGCGCCGTGCCTGGGCCAGAGTCGCGCCTCTCTTTCTGAGGTTCTCGATGTCACTCGAAATTTTGGCCAACGAGGTCGGCATATGCCATAGGGCCCATGGGAGGGAACACATTGCGCATTCAGCATGGGGGCATTCAACATGCATATCGCGCCTGCGCCACAGTCAGGATTTTGCACAGCTGGCCTGAAATCGTACATGGCTCGTACCCTTGCTACTTTCTCAGTTCTTCAGTGCCCTCGATCGCTTTTTGCGAGGATGTTCCGGCCTTGGGAATGTCGAGGCGACGAGGTGAGGGTCGATAAGTTGCATGTCGGGAGCGGAGTGCGCAAAGCGCTCGGAGTACGCACTGACACATAGCCTCACTGGAGGCGCCCCGGACCGGCCGGCCCAAGCCAGTCTGTGCACACTCACTCCTTATCATATCTGAGCGCGGACAAGTGGGAGTGGGAGTGCCTGTGCTCATCAGTCTCAGCCTCCGAGAGCCCAGCAAGATTCGAGACATGCACATGGCCGAACACCGGTCCAGCGTCACGGTGTGATCACCAGTCACGCTGAACGCCGAGCGGTAAGCTTCGCGGTAAGCATGACTACCTTCCTCCCACGAGCAGCTCCACACCCGAATCACTTCGAGGTACTGGAAGTGCTGGAGGTACACCCACTGAGAAGCTACCCCAGCCACTATAGAGGACACCGGGGATCTCAAGAGGCACCGGTTTACCACATTGGCATCGCGAGTTCCGGTTAGCCGTGTCCGAAATGTGTGCAGAAAGACTTCTCGCCGGTCTGAACTCTACACACCGCCGCTGACGCACAGTCTGCCTTGCCGGTATCCGGCAACTAGTCTACTGGAACAACATTTGCTCAAGCCTAGCAATTCTGACAGCATCATAATGCATAACAGCTTTGTCATAGCTAAGTTGGAGGAGTGGGTGTTTGAATGCAACGGCGCCGGAAACGGCCCGGCAACTTATCAGCCCGCGGACAGGATTCCCTGTAAGATTGAGTGGGTTCGCGATCGCACCATGCGACAACTGGAACCCTCCGACTGCGCTTCAAGTCGAGGCCCCCGACTCCTGATATCCTGGTATCCCTACGTCCTGATCAGATCGGTGGGAAAAGATGGGAACAGAGTGCACGGGCCGCTGCCAATGTCTTCCCGGTGCCAATGTTAGGACACTGGATGTGGTGAGCGCCGAACGCCGAGCGCTGCGAGCGACCCAACCACGGCTCTGCCAAGTGTCCGCTTGCATTGCTTTCGGGTTCGTGTTTCCTGTGCAACCCTGGGGAGACAATGAGGATGCATATAGCTCGCATATAGGCAACAATGCACCTGTACGCCATGTGGATTACGCCCTGTGCCGTGCACCGGCACGACACTGCTTACAGCCGGAGATGCAGTGGTAGAAATTTTCCACCGGCATGCGCCACAAACCACCACTTGAAGTCGGATGGATCGCCCCGGAGATGTGCACGCACTGACCACCTCGCACCTGGCGCTGCCACACTCGTCGCCGCACCCAGCGTCAGCGTCAGCGGTCCACGCCGAATGTCGCACGAACAAGGTCGTCGAAACGGTCCGAGATGCACGGACAGTGCTCAGTCCTCCGAACGTCGTGGAATGCAGCACTGCTGACGAGGAAGGAATGCACCGGACACTGCATACCAAGCAAACCGGGAGGATTGCCGAAACGTCCGTGTGGCCGGTGTCCCCGGGGCCTGGAGATCGTGTGCAGCGTGCTGCAGCGCTGGAGTCTGCGATCGTGCTCGTGGGCAGACGATCGGCCTGCTGCTCGTCATGAATGCCGAGAATCCGACTGGAAATCCAGCACCGGAAGCTATCACTTCATTATAGCTGCACATTCATGGGAGCGCTATGCACGATCAAGTACGAGAACATCAGGAAAACGACAAGGATGTCAGTATCGCAAGACCGAGGCTCGAAGTGGCTAACATCAAACCAGAAAACTACGACTTAGGAAGCCGTTGTAGGGTATGTGAGATGAAAATCCCACTTGAAGTGCATTATCACGGCATGACGCGCTTGTTTCGCGCCCTCGCTAAGTCTGAAGCAAGCATTTACAGGATCGCAAGGATCGTAAGGATCGCAAGGATTGCAGGATTGCAGGAACATGGATAGACGACTTCTCGCTAGCGTGCTCTGAATGCTTAATGTTCGCCGGCGACCGGCCAGCATGGTCAGCTGCCACCTTTAGTCTGTGCGGGCATCGCGGGCAGCCGTAAAGCAGGCACCCCGAAATTCTCTTCGGGTTGGGCGAATTGCATGCTCGTCCGCAACCCGATAGGTTCTGGTAACTGCTTGATCCGACCATGACCATGCGTCTGGATGAGCAGCTTACGGCAGCACCCCGGCTGCCCACCTGCCAAAATCCCTACTAACCCTGCGTCCATGACGGACCGGCGCCGTACGCGCCATTACGTTTGCGCGAAGCGCACGGCTGCTTACTCGGTCTCTTTTCGGTCCCAAATAGGATCCATCTGGGTCCTCATGCTACTTTCAGGTGCTTGGCTACTGGGTACTGCGCATCCCCCAGCCTCCACAGCCTCCAGTGTTAGGCCCCGCAGTCACCCCCGCGCTTTAACGCTTTAACGAGGCTACTAGTCCACTAGCGAGCCAGATCATGGATGCGGGGAACCGAAACTAACGGCTTCGGCGATGGTCGTGCGAGGTCATGTGCTATGCTTGGTGCGGTATACAAGACACTTCGCCGGCTTCGAACAAGAAAGCGCGCATCGCCGCCCCCAATGGACCCCCGCTCACATGTGCACTTTCGAATTGCCCCACAAGCCTACAGAACTACCCGGGATATGGACGACGAAGTCGTTTTTCGTCCTTGCTCACTCGATCTCGGTTCGTCAGCTGGGCCGCAGATGATCCAGCATTAGTCCGGGTGGCCCACGCACAGATAGGCTCAAGATTTCGGCATTGGCTTGCCACGGGTGTGCGCGTGTGCGGGTGCGGGCGTGATTTTGTGCGCACTTGTAAGTCGACGAGCGACTCGTCACCTTTGTCAGGATGCAAATCCGCACGCACACAGTGAATATGAGCTTGCATCGGAGTCTGAATGGTGTGAATGCTGACTGCGCCGGCATGGCGGCGGCTGGGTGCGGAAAGGCGGAGTAGAGTTCGGCGATCCGCCTTCTTTGCATTGACTCGTTGAGGGCAAGGCGTGACGATCTTCCAACTGCAAGAGCCGTCAGGCCAGGCTTTGAGACAACTGCCGAGTCCAGCAATGATCTTCTCGGCAACCTCCCCCACCGGCCCCGCCACCGCGACCAGCCACGCCCGCACCTTTACGCACACCTTTTGGTTTCCATAGACCATCCGACGAACCCACGGACGTACCGGACCCCCACCCCGTGGCCCATGCCTCAGTAAAGTGTCGGGCAGCGGCAGGGGCAGCGGTAGCGTCGGTATAAGCGAAACTCTAAGTTGACTTTGGGTCGTATGTAATCCCTCCTTTTGGTTCGTCAGCTCTGCTCTAGAACCGCAGCAGCCAGAAGTCGCATGTCATGGGCTATATGGACTATGGAAACTAGCTGGACCTTATTGCTGCTTCGCCGGGCTTGCCGGTTCGCCGGGGTACCTTTCTTTCTGTCAGTCAGTGCTAGTAGTGCTTTCTGCTGACGGGCCGGTGGGTACACTGCACTGGTGTGCTGGTGCATCCTCTGTGTGCCTGGACATCTGTTCCTAACCAGGACTTCGTTTTCGAATAGCCCTGTTCTAAAGGACGTGCTTCCCTGCGTTGCTGTGGAAGCGAAGCTTGAGCTAGACATTGATGCTGACGTTGGCTCATGATGAACCGACCAAGCGAAGTGCTGCTAGAGGGGTTCTAATGGCTCTGGACTCGCTAGACTCGGCACACGGCAGAACTCATCTAAATGTTAGCACTTGGAGTGAATGTCGCACATTGGCATGTCACTTGTAAGGCTGCCTCGTGACCAATTGCAAGCACTCTGTTCCAAGGAAGCGTCTAGCTGAGACGGTTCTGCAACTCGCACTACTTGATTTAGCCAGACGTCTGACAATGCGACAGTTGCGAGGAGCGCTAGGAGCGGAGGCATGCTGCGCCGGTGTTCTGCATGTTCTGCCGTCTGGACCACACTGGGACCAACGGGTTGCCCAGACATGCCAGACATTGAGACAAGCTGCGCCGCCGACGCAAATGCATGTGCCCAACATGCACATCCATGGCTCATGATCGAGACGCCGCCGACGCCAGCTGACCATTGCTGGCGTCCTGGCGTGCCGACTAGAGTCAGACCAGTCAGACCAGAGTCAGAGAGAGACCGAGACCGAGACAGGAGACCAGGAGGCAGTAGACAGGAGACCAGGAGTTCGGGAAACTAACCACCACCGTCCCAAATGCATCAGCCACGAAAACGCCTCGCACTCACCCGCACCTCGATCCCGCACATGGCTTTTGCGGGTGCTCTCATCATATTCCCAGGCACGAATTGAACAGATCATGGGCATGGGCAGGCAGGCGTCGACACTTTTGACACTTCTCGGCATGCAAATGCAATGCGCAATGCAAGCCATAGTGTCATGCGAGTCATATGCCTCACGCCTCATCATGTACGTGCCGCCATGCCGCAATAGTAAGTCATTCTCCCGCGGGGCCACAAACGAGGCGCGGCACTATGGCGATCACAAGAGCACCATAGTTAAATCGGGACAAGCCTGTGGAGGCGAACAAGCGCCGACATTGACTGTGGGGTTGGATGAATCATTCGTCCCAGCTGAGCAACTGCACTCCACTGTCTGTCGCATGTCGTACCGGCCCGCTGGACTCAGATCCAGCGCAGTCGCCGAGATACCGATCTGCCGACTAAGCCACCGAGGTGCCGGGCTGCCCGCTGTCACACTGATGACCCAGAGAACCCAGGATTGTCAGGATTGCAGTGTCGCGACTGAATAGATCCCCTGCGTCCCGGAACAGAATGGCGGCCACTCGAGCCGTCGGGTGGGACCCACGTCGCTGATGCTTTTGGACAGACAGCTGAGTAGTTGAATGCTTGACGCTGGCCCGCTCTGCCGCTCGCCCGCTCAAGCGATTGTTCAGCCGCGCCTCTTACGTGGTATGACTTGTGCCACCTGATGCGACCGATGCTATGCAGCATGCCTAGTCTGGACCATGATCGCTGACAAGCTGACACAAGAAGTGACAGACCGTTACATTCGGGTCGGCTGGCTCCACTCCACCGTTATGCATCCTTCCGCGGGTCAAATGGTCATGCTTTGGTCACGGCGTTGGTTAGTAGGTGTGTGTTCTGCCGTATCCAGCGCATCAGCCGCACGCTTGTGTGCGGGGGAGTTGCAAGGCACTAGAGAAGCGGGGGGAAGCGGGGGAGTGTAGGAACGCCTTCTCTGCCTCTGTTCCCTCCCCCTCCCAGCCATAGCTGACGATAAGGTAAGGATGGCTTCTTTTGGCTTTGGTCATGAAAAGGTTTGCGAGTATCAGCCAGCGGTATCGGTACCAGAGGTGGGATGGTCCGGTTTGTGGGACCTCACTAAGCAGCCAACCGGGCAGCCAGCCGGGTGGGTGTGAGATTTAGTACGCAGCGCAGCAAGCAGGCGGGGGAGGAGTGGGTAAGTGGGTCTGGCCCACGGCCCACCTGGGTAATGAGCACTGGGCACTGGCTTGATCGGGTCAAGAGACGCTCGTCGTTGGTCGGGATAGTCTCGTCGTGTAGTAGGTTTGGTCTCGTAGGTTCAGACTACGGCTGGCCTGCATGCTATTGCATACTACTGCTGCTGCTGCTGCTGCTACGTTGCTCTACTCGCTGCCAGCACCGAGTTGCACTGCATGGTTCATAGTGCATGTACCTAGTACCTAGTACCTTGCTAGGACCTAGGACCTAGTCGCTAGCTGGACGTCGAAAAGAGGGCCCTCGAGAGGACAGAGCCTTAGTTGGAGGATGAGTGAGTGAGTGCCTCTTTCCCGCGCTTTAGCTCGTCCCGCGTACCACAGTGGACCACATTGCACCGTACAGTCTGAACCTGACTATCCTGTCAGACACTGGCGATCACCGCGGGGAGGATTAGATGCAGAGGGCGCAACAGCCTCTGGCCCAGGGCGCACGGACAGAAACAGGGACCCCGTCCCATGCAGCGCGCCATGATAGGGTCCACAGGGAGCTCAGGGTCCAGGGAGAGTCCAGAGGGTCGAGCGCAGGGTGATCCATCCCAGGGTCTCCCCCGTCAGGGTTGGCGTGGAGGGCGTGGCTAGGGCGCAAGCAAGCAAGCAAAACCACGCAAAGGGAGGCTGCGCCCGTTCTCTCCTCGCTCGCCCGCACTGTCTGTCGCGCGCACACTAGACGTCGCGTCAGGTCAGAGGGCGCAAGGGCAGGGCGCACAGGGGGGACACGGACCGTGCACAACAATCACTCCCTCCAGGTGCCTAGGCTCGAGGTCTCTGGTCTCGGGCGCTGCCCCGGATCGCGCACCTTCCCTCCCTCGTCCACCCTCGCTCACCGGCCATGACCACTGCACCAACCATCCCATACCGCACTTATCAGCGGCTCGCTCTACACCACTACACGCACAAAGCATTCTTATACACCGGCTCTCATCTCGTCGTCCCTCCCCCCTTCCTTCCCAATCGCCTGCTTGACTTTCCTCCCAGACTGCGTCTCGTCTCGTCTCGATTCTTCTTCCTTACTTGATTCTTCACTTCCAATCTAGCATCCTTTCTTATCTGCCCCTTTCCCCGACCACCAGGCAGGCTCTGGCAGTCCTCTCTCCAAACATCACCATCATCTAGCTTCTACCATCGCACCGACGCGAACCCAGACACCCCGCCCCGTTAACGACTACCCCCTTCAAACGACCAAAAAGATCCCAACCAGAACGGATCACTCAGCACACAAACGATACCACTGCTTTGAAGCAAACGACAACCCTCTCATACGCCTTCCCTGCCAGCACCCACCACCACCACCATGCTGCTCCGTCTTCTCCCGGCGCCGACCCAGGCCCAGCCGTCGCCCCCGACCATCCTCTTCACCCTTCCCCTTCCTCCGAGCCCCTACACGTACGTTTCTGCTTTGGTCTGCCTATCGTAGGCTCGCACGCGATCACAAAGCTTACACGGTCAACAGCTCGCGCGGCGTCCCGTTGCCTCCCAACCTGCTCGCCCATCGCTCGCTATGCGTCCAGGAGGACATCGAGTGCACAAACGTCCTTCTGGGTGACAAGGCCACCTGGATCAGCGGAGTGAGTGATTGATTGTTTGATTGTCGCACACACTGCGCCCTCGCCCTCCCTCCCGCGCCCCGGGTGTCTCTGGCTGACGCAAGCAGATCGTCGACAGTGTCACCTTCTCCCTCCCGCATAGGACGATTGTCATCCACTTTATCGACGGCGCCAGCATGAACGTCGACCTCAGCAACGAGTGCATTGCCCAGCTCGGACGAGTCGTCAACGAGGTCCAGCTGTCGTTTGCGGCCGCCAACGCTCCCCCGGCTCCCCCTCCCCCTGTCGCGTCGCCGGCCGACGTTTCGGGTCGTCGCTCCCCCATGTCCATCCTGTCGTCGCTCGTGGCGCCGCTCATCAACGGCCAGCCGCAGCAGCAGCAGCAGACCCGCGCTGTCCTTCCCCCGCATGTTGCCGTCCACCAGCAGCCCGCCCGCGCGCACCGCCGCCAGGCACGCTCCCTCCTTGTTGACGCGTTCCGTCGCCATGTCCTTCCCACACTCAAGGAGTCGCTTCCCTCTGCCTACCTCCTTTGGAGCATCCAGAGCGAGGCCAACCAGAAGGTTGCCGAGTTCAACAAGGCGCGCGACGAGGTCATTGACCTGATCGAGTCGTCTGGTCTCCAGCTCGACCTCTCGGTCGAGGCCTCGCTTCCTTGCGATGGCCGCCGCCGCAACTCAAACTCTACGATCGGCGGCGACTCGGAGTTCTCCGCGACCTCGAGCAGCAGCAGCAGCGACCCCTTCATGGCTCCCGGCTCGCCGCAGCGCTTCCTCGCCTCGGTGCCTGCCGTGAGCGCGATGCCCGCCGCCCAGCGTGTGCCCTACAGCGCACAGCTTACGCGGGTGACTCACCTCGCCACTCGCCTCGGCAACATTACCAAGCTCGCGACCCGCTACGAGCGCGAGGAGGGCAAGCGCCAGTGGCTCGAGCACATGGACCTGACCCGGGACGCGGACAAGGCTCTTCGCCGGGCGTTCTCGAACGGTCTGCTCCGTCGCACAGACTCGCTCAACGCTACCCCCCTGCAGCGCTCGTCCCTGTCGCAGTCTGTGACGGCAGCCGAGCTCGACGCCGCGGCCGGCCTGTCGCTCGTGCCCACGTCGTCGCTCGAGGCGATCATGGAGGACCTGTCGGACGAGGAGAGCGAGCCCGAGCTCGACGACCGCTCGTCGTCGTGCTCGCCCGAGCCCCTCCCGCTCACGCCGACCATGGAGCGCTCCCTGTCGTTTGCCTCGGACGAAGGCGGATACTGTGCCGAGCCGTGCTCGCCGCCGACGTCGCCGAGTCCCGCTCGCAAAGCCGGCTTTGCCGAGGTGCCCGAGCTCGTCTCTGGCGACGACTGGTGCGGCGCCCAGGCTTGCGCTCCTCCAGACGTGCCCCTTCCCCCGTGCCCCAAGTTTGGTTCGTGGGAGGCCGAGGCCCCCACCCCCCGATCCCTCGCCGCCCCAGAGCACGACCTCTGGCCCGGCCTCAAAATCAGCTGTTAAGAAAGAAGAAAAGGAACTCTCTTACTATCGGTGTAACGAAACCTGTCCCAACTCTGTCCCCTGTCCCCTGTCTCTCATATCATCAACATCACTTGTCTTGCAACCATACACAATCAGCAATTCTGGCATTTTTTTCACAACATTCCATAGCAGGACATTCATTGTACTATTAGGCAATAGGAACCACCGTGTACATTTGATGAACATGTTAAAGTACTACGAGCACGAGCACGAGCGAAGCGAGTGTGAGGCGAGAGTGACTGAGAGCGAGTGTCACTGGAGGCGAGGGCGAGTGAACTTGCACCGCAGGGACACGTCCACTGACATGGACTGATACTCGGCGAGACCGTTTCAGCAAGCAGTATGGCCCGCATGGGTTCCAACATGAGCCAGCCAGCGGGATCTAAGCACTGGAATGACAGCCTGACATAAGACTGACGACGCCCTTTCCAGAAGAGCGGAGCGGCGGAAAGAGGGTATGTGCCCCGCGATGTAGACCGGGTGAGCGCTCAGTGAACGGTACGCCCTCGACGTTCCCGGGGGTGCACAGACGGTATAAAGGAATAACGGCATGAAACGGCATCCCGGGCGAAAGTTGAGATAAGATTGCGGAGTCTGTAGTCTGGGGGCTGCGCGGGGCTGTATGGTTCTCGAAGGCAAGCCAGCCAACTCAGATTGCTCAAGGCTAAGAGGTGCAAAGAAGGGCGGAAGTTGTAGGGAACTAGGAGGCAGGAAGTGTAGGAGAATTGCAGTTCCAGCAGTCCTGAGGATCATATGGTCCGGAGTTCCGACAAGTCATACCAGCGGGGGAAAAGAGATCGCCATCAGCTGACACAAAGGCGGATACACAGACATGCATGATCCCTTCGCAGTCTACTAGAAACCTCGTTGCACGCAGTGTCTTCAGATCTGACATGGAAGGCGGATCAGCGTCGCAGCGCACTTGACTCGCCCGCGAGGCACATTTCTCTACACCTTCTGCTTCTCCTGGCTTCTCCTTGACTGCGACGATTCACCGGACCTGTTGACCTCTACGCTTCTACACTCCTTACAAAACGGCAAGTTCCTGGACCGATGACCGCGGGTGGATGAACAAATGCCACATGCTCACATGGGTCGCTGGCAGTGCAGCACCTTGGGTGCGTGCGAGCTGTTCGCTGCCAAGGTGCAAGGTGAGGGTGACGGCTCGTGTAAGCATGTAAGCATGTGTGCGAGCGCCAAGCCTAAAGCTGCTCGGTCCGTTGCTCCGTGGCTCCGTTGGTCCGTAGATCCGCGACACGGCGTGTGCTTTAGCTGCTTGTGCTGACCTTGGCTGAGAGTGTGAGTTCGTGATACCTGAGTCCTTGCAGGTGTACGTGAGTCCTTGTGCAGGTTGTACGTGACTCCCTGTGTAAGTACTACGGGTCGTCTGTGTGTTACGCACTGTACGTGCCACTGTACGTGCCAGTGTACGTGCCAGTGTAAGTCCCAGAGCGGGTGAGTAGGTTGCAGATCCGCCAGTGTGTTCTCAGGGCGCAACATGACCTGTGTACTACTAGGTACGTTTGTGTGACAAAGTAACGCGGTGGTGATTCACCCTCCCCCTTACCTCTTACCCTCACCTCCCTTACCCTTCCTCCAGGCCAAGACACATACAGCTAGACCCGTAGATTCAGAGCAAAGACCAAGGCTCGCAGCAACACGACTGGCAATATCAGCCGTAGATCCACACACAGACGAAGCGTGACATTCATGAGTCACCAGCTACCCACTCACTCTAGCGTCCCCATAGTCCAGAGTTAGTCATCAGTCAGCCAGAGCCGAAGAGGCTTGCAGGCATTTGTCTCGCATAGGCCATTGGGCAAATGGGCAGGCAGTCGAGGGTAGGCAATGTACGACATGTGAGCGCGGAAAGCGTCCCCCTGACCATTTCATCCAACCCAAAGCTGGGCTCAGCGGGAAATCGTGACGATCCTAACGACACCTTTTTTGGTTGCGAAACTTTATCTGGGCCTTTGCCGCGTTCACAGGTCGCAGCTTGCTGCGAGCTGGGAGTTGCACTCCCTTCCTCGACATGGCAAGGCACTGGCGCACTGGCACACTCGGGCGTCAATTGCACGTCGACTCCCAGCGGATCAGATCGTCGGGCCACGGATCGGGAGATCATCGCCTAGGCCACTTTGGGCTAGTCCTCTGTGCTGCCAGAGCTAGCAACACCCAAATGCGCCAAAAGCGGTCCGAGAAGCTTGAATTTGCGTCCCGCTGATCAGCAGACAATGTACCCGCGAGGATCAGCGTGGATCAGCAACCGGACCGGATCTGATTCATGCGGATCGGCATCGGCCGTTGTGGAGCTGCCCCGGTGCTAGTCTTATGCTCTGACTAGCAGGCTAGCAGCTAGTAGCGGGTCAGTGGCCAAAACGGACTAGAAGTGGAGCTCTGCTAGCGCTGAAAGATGGAACAGGACACCACCGAGCAGGGGTACTTCGATGGAGGGTGGAGTGAGGAGTCACCCGTTTCACTCCTTGACTGAGTTGTTTCAGTGCCACCCTCGTGCAACACCCCGTGCAACCCGTGGGTGAGCTTGTTTCATGCGGGAAGACGTGAGTTGTGCCAGCGTGCTACCATCGAGCTCCAATCGCACTCCAGTGCAGCGGCAAAGATGCGAAGCGATGAGACACCCAGTCATAGACTTGGCTGCGTACTTCGTTCCATAATGAAGACATCTAGGGCTCACAGTGTTCGAGAACTGCTGGAGTGATCAGGGTGAAACAATGTTCTGGCTGAACTTGATGGAACTTGACTGAGCTAAGGGTTGAGGCGGCGGGTGAAACATGAAGAAAAGTGCCGTGAAAAGCTCCGGTCCTCCAGTCTCCAGTCTCCTGTGGCCCCTATTGGATCTCGGTCCTCCACTACTTCCTGCCCAGCTACCTGGTCTACAGGTGTCCGGTGCACAGCTGGTTCTGCAGCCAGCTGCGCCAGTGTAAAGGTGAAAGGTACGCTCTACGCTCCCGTAGGCACACTGACACCGCGCAGTCCACCCATCGTGCAAATCAGAACTGCTTAAAGGCGATACGCTGTCGACTGGGAAAGCTACGAGCATAAAGTGTATTTCTTCCTTCCTTCCTCCGCACTACTATCTTCTCGCCTGCCTTTCCTGCCTTCCTCGCCCTCTTCCGCCTCCGCCTTCGCCTTCGCACTGACACTCGCGCTCATAAACGCGGAGGACTCTGCGGAGGTCAGGTTAAGAGGGTAGGAGGATAGGAGGATAGGAACGTCGTGTTAAACTTACGGGACAAACCTACGATTAACCTACGCTCTTTCCTTCGCTTCTCGACGCTCAATGACCCTATTCACCATTGCTATCATTCGCTCATCGCTCAGCTTCCGAACACCTTTTCCCACACGTATCGTATAAGATTACCGAGGCTGAAGACAGCTCTTGGCGGTCATCACGTGTGTCCACATTGAGCCCAGGAGTCCAGACTCAAGCGCACAATAGCCCGCGACGTTAAGCTTGCTTGCCCGTTCTCGTTTGCCGAGGACACCGGGTAGGAGGGCGGTAGGAGGGCGGGGTGGGCGATAAGCTTCTCGCCTCCCCCATCTGGGTTCCCAACTGGGTTCGTTGGCTAGCGCTGACTGGTTTGCTGGTACGCTCGCTGACTGGGCCACTTGCCACTATGCTGAGATGGACTGAAACACTGGCACCTTACCGTTGAACTTGCTGACTTTACCGACATGGAGACCGCGGCTGACGGTAACAGACTATGCTGGCACGACTGATTGAGTTTGGGTTGTAGTTCCCAATCCTACCTTAGACTGACTTCCACATGTTCTCAAAGCTGGCAACCCATGGCCGTCGCCACGTCAGCGTGTCTTATCTCCCCGGAGACCCGAGTCTATCAAAGAGCTTGCTCTGATACCCGCGGCTCGCCACTCTGTCCAGACCAAGAGTTCTGCCGCTGAAAGTACAGAGAAGCGCCACATGATCACCCCAGTTCACAATCTCTACTGACGGCTGATATGGTTCACAGTTGACTCCAACATGGTGGACAAGACAACGATAAGAGCTATGCTTAACGTCTCGTTGCATCAATCAGACGCACGCCATCAGCCAGCGGCTCTGGTCGTCGATCCTGTCAGCAGATCCAGAGAAGCTTCAACCACATCATTTTCCGCAGTAGACAACCATCTGCCAAGCTGCCACCATCGTCCAGTTTCATGGGTACCATAACTGCCACATGACAACTGCCACCAGTCTTCTTGTCGTTGAGGAGACGTGACTCCTGTTCGGCTCAACCGTAGTCGGCTTTTGATCTCCTTGTTGTCCAGTCTGGGTACGAGCCGAGTACAGGAACTGACCGGAGGGGACCGAAGGGGGATGAGCTCGTACCTACTGCTCGCCTGTCGACGCTATCGTCGGCTGTCTGTGCCTTCCACAGCCTATGTCGAGTCGAAATTGAGAGGAACCGGCAGTGCCAGAGGCACTGGTCCAGACCCAAGTCCAATAGCATCTGACTAAGTCGTACCTCCGAGCTGGCGTTTCTGGTAAATCGTGAACGGAAGAGGAACGACCAGTGTCAGAGGCACTACAGAGGCACTAGCCAAAACCCGCACTACTTCGCAGTGGCTGCAAGTCGAGATGGCACCGGTCGATGTGACAACTAGGTTGTTCCTTCAAACCGGTTCAACCGTGATCGGTTCTTTGCCTCCTTGTCGTCCTGCGTGGAACCTTTGTCGGTTCCTTGCCTCCTTGCCTCCCTTGTCGTCCTGTGTCGATCTGATCCGAACAAAGGCACGGAGGAACAGCAAACTGACCAAAGGGAGCCATCTGCCTTTGACACTGCTGCTCTGTTCATCGTCCCGTCCCATGTCGCATGCTGTCAACTCGCACGCTTTCTCCCTCACGAGCATCAAAACGGCAGTGCCAGAGGCACCAATCCGGGCCCAACAAGGCGATATCACCAGTCGATGTGACGACAAGGTCGTTCCTTCAAACCGGTTCAGCCGAGTCGTGATCGGCTCTACGCCTCCTGGTCGTCCTGTGTCGATCTGATCCGAACAGAGCTACGAACAAGGCACGTGCCTCCCTACACCGCTGTTCCATCATCCCATCACCCTCCCTCCTAGCACCAATGCTCAAAGGAGAAAAGATCAGTGCCAGAGGCACAGAGTTCCAGACTCATGTCTCACAGACTCATGGCAAACAAGGTTGTTCCTTCGGCTTTCCCCTCGGTACGGCGGTACAGCGGTACAACGGGCCTGACCCGACGAACCCGGCTCATAGTCTACTGCCCTGCTCTGCCCACTCTGCCCGCGCGATGAGGTGGGGACGGGGACACAGATACGCTTTCCCCGTGGTGTACCGTACCACTCTTGGGTGCACAGCTGTACACTGGTACACCGGCACTCTGACACACTCCACACCGACACAACGATATACTAGCACACTGGCACATCAGTACACCGTACACTGGTCGGGGCCGCACGCGCTCATCCATCTTGCCCAAATGGGCGTCGTACAGGCCCGCAGGTGCAGAACACGTCAGCGCGATCCGTTCTTCTGCCGATTCTGCGCCTTCTGTGACCTTCTCCTACGCCCTTGTTCTTGCCGGAGCCCTTCCAGCCTTCATTCATGACCACATGAACACAGTCCATTCCGCAACTGCATTAGCTGATCACACGGACGAAACACGAAACATGTTGGCGTGTCGCGTCGCTGCACGCTGCCGCAATGGCTGCTCTGGCATCGCTCTTGCGGAGGTGTGAAGGGTGTCGGGTCTCACTACTGGGCTCGGCGTGGCAGGTGTCAGTCCTCGCTGCTAGCTTGATGTGGCGGAGATATGGATTAGAGAAGCGCGATACATCGTAGACAAAACCAGGAAAGTCTATAGAACCAGAGTTGGATATTATATGAGCCGAAGAAAGAGCTAGTCAAGACGAAGAAACTACCAAGAAGAAGAGACAATCTAGCCAAGACGAACAGACACTCTAGTCAGGACAAAAAGACAATCTAATGAGCATAATGAGACATTCGAGCCACATCCTCAGAGCCCAAGAAAGAAAGTCAAGACAATCAGAACGGGACCTGCAGAGCACACTCTTGCAGGACGGGGTGTCGATGTCAGACATAGGCAGTGAGCGTGGCACTGTCGCACCTTACTGCCCATCCTCCACCGTCACCCTCGACACCTTACTGCCCATTCTCAACCGTCACTCTCAACACCTCACTGCCCATTCTCAACCGTCACCCTCGACACCGTCTCACCCCCATGCACAGCCTGCACGCCGTTCACGCTCCGCACGCCCTGCAGCCCCAGCCCTTGAGCCCCAGGTACGCCCTGCGCCCCCGGAACTCCAGAGACGCCGAGCATTGCGCCGTTCTTGGGGGGACTCGCGCCCATGCGCAGTGCCGATTCCTGCTCCAGCGCGCCGGGCATCTTGACAGCCGGGTTGCCTACCATCATGCTCGTCAGACTGGGCAGGGTTGAGAAGCTTGGCCCGGTTGCTGTCGGCGCTGGGCGGACTGTCGGCGGGGAGGAGGATGGCCGGCCTGGGCGTACGGGGGTCGGCGGGAGTTCTGGCGCCGTTAAGGTGCTGGGTTTGAACGAGTCGGGAAACGAGGGAGCGAGGGGTGCGGAGGGCGCACTGGTGACTGGTGGCTGGGGCGAACGCAGCGATGAGGTTGGGATGCTGGGCACGGCTGATTGCGGCCGTGTCGTCGAGAGCTCGGGATTGGGCGAGCGTAGTGACGGCGCCGGCGTTGGGATGCCCGGCTGCGCAGGCTGTGGCCGCGGCTGTACTGGTGCCTGCGCCGATGCCGGTGGTCGGACCGGAGGAGTGAACTGAGCTTGTGCGTCCGCACTCAGGAGCGGCTGCGCCGGCCTGATCGGCGCCTGGAAGTCCATGCGAGATGCCGAGTCTGGCATCGCTGACGCACCAGCTGCCGCCGCTCTGGCGGACTGCTCCGTGTGGCGCGGCGGCATGGGCGAGCGCAGCGAGTGTGTCGGGATCGGCGAGGGCGCGGCGCTCTCAACGTTGGTGTTGGCGCTAGAGTTCGCCACGGGCGTCGCTGGCGCTGCTGGCGGCGTGACACGTGGGATCTTGAGGACGATGCGCGGTTCCTGCTGCTCTGAAGAAGAAGCTGGTGGGGACTCGACAGAGCTAAGAGGCGACGGGTACGCCTCCGCCTCTGCCTTGATGGGCTCCTTGAGCTTGCTCGGGCTCGGCTCCTCCTTCACTGGCTTCGCGCGCCGGCGGGTCGTCTCCTGCGGCGGCGAGTCGCCGTACATCGTCCGCGGCTTGCGCTCGCGTAATGTCATACGCGGGGTCGCCTGCGTGCTCGGTGCTGGCGAGGCGGGCGTCGGCGTGCCCTCAAACTGGGCGAGGATGGCGTGCGTCCGCGCGATGACGGGGTTGGCGGCCAGGTCAGGCGGCAGAGCGCAGAGCTTGCCCTTGCGCCGCTTCTTAACGGCTCGCTCGAGGAGCATTAGCTGCTCGACGCTCCACCAGTCCGACTGCCCTTCCCGGTCCAGCAGACCTATCGCGTGTCCCATCGCCGCACTCGTCAGAGCTCGGTCGCCGTAGCCTCCCTCCAGGACTGAGACTACGCGGCCGTTGAGGTACCTGTCCGCGAAGGCTGCAATGTCCCGTGTGTATCGCGAGTAGAAGCTAACGGGGACTCGCCGGTCGTGCCGCTGCATGCCCTGGTGCTCGTGCTCGCAGGCGTCGAAGCCTGCGCTGATGAAGAGCACTGTCCGCTCCGGGTCCGCGTCCGTTTCGCGCATGAACACCAGCGCTTTCTCGAGCAGCGCGAGGTAGAGCGGGTAGATGCGCTTGTAGAAGTCCTCCTCGTTTGCGTACGGCTGCAGGTGGATGTTCTCGATGTATTGCCCGTGTCCGGCAAGGTTAACGCTTGCGTCGCGAATCAGGTCCAGGTCACCGTCCTGCTTGTCAGCTACCAGTGGAAACGGGGAAGCTCACCTCGCAGGGATAGCTGTAGATGTCATGCACCGATCCGTAGAATCCCTTCCATCCTCGCCGCGGTCCCTTCCGCCCCTGTTCCATGGGTGGCGGCTTGCCCGCTTTCTGCGCGAGGTCTTCGGCATAGGTAGCGGCGTTTAGCGGCATGACGAGTGCCTGCGTTCCGTTTCCATGGTGCAGATCAAAGTCGATGATGATCGCTCGGTCGACGTCATGCTGAATGTACGCTGAAGGTCAGTTATCGCCATCGGATTTTTAACTCACCGTGCATAGCTCCGACAACGACATTGTTCACGTAGCAGAATCTGTTTGTCAGCTCATGATCCAGACAACACAGCTTACCCTGAGGGAGCATCTTCTCCGCAGTGATGTCCGGGCGGTCGGATGGCGCAGAATGCCTTCGAGAAAGGCGGTAGCGAGGGCTCCCCTGATGGCGTCGAGGGCACGTCCGAAGCCGGCGCAGTGGATGTCTGATCCCTGCACACACCATCAACCGCCTGACACACTGTCTGGACCTGAAAGTCAGATGATAACGGTGGTGACAATAACTCACGGCACCCTCAATCGCCAGAATCGAGCCAGGGCCGAGATACAGGTCACCCGGGTTGAGCCCCATGTCGTCGGGTATCTCACAGCCCGTATTCCTGATAGCCTCGACGGCCTCGCTGGCCCACTTGAACAGGTCACGGAGATACGTGCTCGATGGTAACGCTGCGCCTTTGTTCTTGGGCAGGTAAGGGAAGGGCGCTTCGATGGGTGGCGAATGCGCCAGTTGCAGCGCTGGGTGATGCATTAGAACATTGCCAGGCGTTGTCGGGGGCACGGGTGGCGGCACGACGTTGAGGTAGGTTGAGCTGTAGAGCGAGTTGGCTAGCGACAGGCCCGAGAGCAGGTTGCTCAGGTCGTCTGTGGCTCCATTCGCAGTGCCGGCTGACTTGGAGCCGTCGACCGATTCCAACCTTGCAAGCGCCGCTGCAAAACCGAGCAGCACTGCACGGAGTCGCTCTGGCCGCTCAAAGATGTGCGACGAGTCCCTATGCCGGATGTACTTGTGCTCCAAGCACGCCGGCTGGATACACAGACCCAGCGGCGCGGGGCTCATGTCGAGGGGTTGGGGAGAGATAAGGTGCCACACAAGGTTTCACCTATGCGGGCGATCTGCGAAGATGTATCACGTTCAGATACACTTGAGATATCAGCTAACATCGAGAACATATATGCCTACAGTTGTGATTGGTGAGAGTGTCGATGCACTGCGATGTCAACGCGTGTCGAGGATGTTATGCAGACGGATTCCGCAAGTGTTTACAACAACAAACAACAAAATCGCGGCGCTCCAAAGTGGACGGCCCTCCACCCTCCACTCTGCCGCTCTTCATCGACTAAGGCACGGCCGTCATGACGGAATCAAATTTGCGCCTTCCTCCCTCACACCCAGCCCAGCGGTTGCCGCACCCACCGACGAGCAGCCCCTCACCCAACCCCTTCCCCCCCCCCCTCGCTCGATCATGACGACCTGTGCCGCTCCCCTTAGCCTTGTTGTTGTTTTCATCGAATCCCTTTCCCATCCACCGTCGCCGGCCTCATCCCCCTCCCATCGCCATCCACCCGCCCCCTCACCATGGGGTCCAACCCAGAGGCAGTCAAGACAGAGCAGCCAGCTGCATCCGGCACTCCCAACGCCGCAGCCCCAGGGTCCATGTCCCCCGAGAAGCCGGCCCGCAAGCGCCGCCTCGACGTCAATCCCGAACTCATCCTCTCCACCGAGGGCCGGAGCAAGCGGAGACGCACCCCGTCGCCGGCCCCCCAACCAAAGGATGACCCAGACCCAAAGGATCCCGAGCGCGCAAAGCAGCTCGGCACCCAGCTCTACAACAAGATTTCCTCGATGCGCGACACCGAGTGAGTAATAGTCCTGCCTCCCCCCCTGGCCCCGTTCCAACCCCTGGACTTCTGCGAGCTCTCGAATCTGACGTATAGCGGTGAATCCATGGCCGAACCCTTCATCAAGTTGCCCAACAAGGTTGGTGGAAAAGGTTATCTCTTGAATACCGATCTGACACCCTCCAGCGACAATTCCCCGATTATTATGAAACGATCAAGCATCCCTTGTCCCTCGAGATGGTCAAGGACAAGCTCGACAAGGCCCAATACAACACGCTGCAAGACGTCTGCAACGACTTCAGCCAAATATGGAACAACGCCAAGCGCTACAACATGCGTGACTCGCTCATCTTCCAGTGGGCAAAGAAGATGCACAAGGTCACACGCACGTTCTACGACAACCACACGGCCGACCGCGACGGCTCGGACAGCGACGGCGAGGAGCAGGAGCCTACACCGCAGCGCAAGGCGCCGCCGTCCCGGACAGCAGCATCGACCGAAGCACCGTCGCCAGCGGGCCCCTCCACACCAATGTCCGAGACACCAGCCTCGACACCTCGGCCACATGGCGGACCGGGTACCGGAAAGAAGCGCGGAAGCTACATGAAGGACGGCCCCACGGTGTACAAGCTTATCAAGCCATGTATGCGGGCGATCAAAGAGGCACGATCAGACGAGTGAGTCACCCTTCCTACCTCCTTAACACACGCCTTCCCCACACCTTGGCATGCACGTAAGCTGACCCTCTTCTCAGTGGCGAGAACCGAGAAGTCGCCGCCATCTTCCTGCAGCTTCCCGACCGACGGCAGTTCCCAGACTACTACCGGCAGATCAAGAACCCGATATCGCTCAACGACATTGAGCAGCGCATGTTCGCGCGACGGTACGACTCTGCCGACGCCTTCTTCGACGAGCTCGACCTCATGTGTGACAATGCGATGCAGTACAATGAGGACAACTCGGAGGTGTGGCGGGACGCGCGGCAGATCCGGGAGATCACGACGCAGCACCGCGAGCTGGTCAAGGAGCGCCTGGCGATGTTCAAGGAGGGCGGCAAGCAGAAGGCGCACCTGACGCCGGTACGGCATGTACCCCAGCCGTCGCCGATGCAGGGCGGCTACGTGCCTGCGCCGGGCATGCCGCAGCCATTCGTGCAACAGCCGCCGCCGCCAATAGCGATGCCGCACCAGCAGGCACAGCACCAGATGATGCAGCAGCGCCAAGCGCAGCAGCAGCAGTACCACCAGGACATCATGGAGGCGCAGATGCAAGCGATGCGGAGCCGGCAGGCGTTCATGGGCCAGCCTGCGCCGCCAGGCCAGCCGCCCTCGCCGGTCCCGTATCTGCCGCAACTGCAGCCGGGCGTCGTGACGGAGGAGATCGTAGCGAACCTGGACCGATACTCGGAAGGCGAGCGGCAGATGTGGTTCAACTCGCTCCCGCCCCTCGCCCAGTCGATCTACAAGCAGATGGTCGCGGCCAACGACGCGCGGAAACGCGGAGTACCGATCCCGCCACCGCCGGCACAGACGCCAACGCCGAAGCGAGAAGTACTCGAACTCGCCATCCCGCCGACAGTGAAGCATGTCGACTTTGCCTACGAGCAGGAAGGCGCAGCAGGACCGTCCGCGATCCGCCTCACGAACCACAGAGGTCTGCTCAACCACGCAGTCCTCGTTGGCGGGCACGTCGCAAGCCTCCAGCTGACGGCTTGGCTCGATACCGAGAGCGGCACGCCGGGGACGGACAAGCCGGAGCTCACACTCCGCGTCAACGGCACACCGGTGCCGATACCGAAGCCGGTGTTTGATGGCGACAGCGACAAGCCAGCAGGCATGCGCTGGACCGTCCCCGTCGGTCGCGTCGAGACGAAGATCGAGATCGTGGCCAAGAACGGCGGCACGCGGCCGCCAGAGACGACTTCTATCTTTGTCAGCCGTCAGTTCTAGTGTGTTTCTTGCTCCCCCCTAGCGCGGATAAGGCAACCGCCAGTGCTAGTGCGGTAGTTCGGCATCTGTGGATTAGGGTCACTGAGGTATTTCGGTGTTGTGAGGCAGGCGAGGCAAGGCGCAGGAAGGAGCAATGTAGCTGTAGCTAGTAGACCCAACTGGATATTGTTATTTGGGAATTCACGGTTGTGACAGGTATAGGTGTAGGGTGTATGTGAGTGTTGGTGTACGGTACTTTGGCAGCAGTTTGGCAAACAGGAGACAAGGAGACGGATACCCTCTCCTATTTTATCTTAGCATTGTAGAATTATATAACTTCTTTCTTTTCTCTCTTTTGGTACAAATCATCAACAACTTTGTTATACGTTTTGAGCATTATGCACAGCGTCATTTGGACAGGCTACGATCACTGAGATTCTCAGCATGTAGTGCGCATCAGCAGGCAGCTCAGGCGCATCGGCGGACCATTAATGCGTCTTAGGAGGCAGAAGGCAGAAGGCAGAAGCACGGGGACTGGTAGACCAGCCTACTCGAGCGCCCTCGCAGGCGACGGCAACGGAATGACAACCTCCATGATCCGACGACGCTTGGCGCTAGAAGGTGTCGCGGCTGGAGAGATGGCGCTACGGCGAGCAGTACGTGTTCGTCGTGGCGGCGTAGTGGCCGGGGTTGAGCGAGCCAGAGGCGAGCGCGTGAGCCGTGAGCGAGCGAGGGGCGAGTGAGCAAGGGGTGTACCCGTACTCTTTCGTTTACGTCCTGGCAAGATGGACAGCGCGGCGGTGGTAGTAGCCTCCGGGGCCGAAATACGTCTCAAAGAACGACGGGTCGGCTGTGGCCTCTCATCCTCCACACTGGGCGGACTCGTCTCGAGACTCGACTCGCTTTCGACTCTGACTTCCTCGTACGACACCACTCGGCCCGAGAGACGACCAGATGTTCTACGAGGGGGTGAGGCTGGCTTGGGTTTCGGCGCTGCTGCGCTCCTCCGTGGACGGCCTGGGCCACGCCTCTCGACTGGAGCTGGGGGCACCTCCGGCTTCTCGACCGCTTGGGGCTCCGAAGTTCCGGAGGATGATGAGATCTCGATGATGGAGCTTTTGCGCGGTCGTCCTGGACGACGCTTTGGTGTCTCTGTCGGCTGCTCGGATGAGGTCGTGTCCGGAAGGGGATACTTGCGCGGCCGACCTCGGCCTCTCTTCACCGGAGCTGGCGTCTCTTCGATCTCCTCAGTCTCCACGGAACGCTCGGACGCTTCGATGACTTTCGGCGAACTTGGCTCTGGCAGCGGATGCTTGCGTGGCCGTCCCCTTCCTCTCTTGACTGGCGATGGTGACGTCGTAACTTCAGCTCCCTCCGTTGGAGGTGAGATTATAACCGGATTTTTGCGTGGTCGACCCCTTCCTCTCTTGACTGGCGATGGTGACGTTGTGGCTTCAGCTTCAGCTGTCGAGGGTGAGATTATCAGCGGGTTTTTCCGTGGACGTCCCCGACCGCGCTTCGCTGGTACTTCTACCTCGACGGTACTCTTGCGTGGCCGTCTCCTGCCCCGCTTCGCTGGCGTTGCTTCCGCAGGCTCGGGGACGGAGACGGGATACTTTCGTGGTCGACCACGACCCCGCTTCGCTGGTGCTGGGACGGGGTTCTTGCGTGGCCTTCCTTGGCCCGGCTTGAATGGAGGAGACTCTGATGAGTCGAGCTCGTCTTCCTCATCCTCGTCGTCGTCGTCGTCTTCCTCGTCCTCTTCCTCTTCCTCGCCGTCATTCCCTTCATTGCTGTCGCTCTCTTCCCCGTCATCCGCCTCATCTTCGACCTCATCTTCACCCTCCCCCTCCTCCTCCTCTTCCTCCCGGCTCTCATCATCATCTCCGTCCTCGTCTTCCTGCGTCTCTTGTCGTTTCCGCTTCCTCTGGCCACGGCCGAATTGTTCCTGCGAGTCCTCCTCTCCGCCGCCGTTACTTACTCCCTCGCCACCGTCGATCACCTCATCGACCTCCTCTACGCTCTCCGTCTGAGCGCGCTCGTCGCCCCCATCCCCCTCCTCGTCCTCATCTTGCCGAATCGGCAGCGGTGGCTGGCCGGGCAGACGCCTGAAGGCAAACTTGCACACCTTCAGTCCCTTCGTAAGCCCTTTGGCCATGTATGCCTTCTCGACGACGTAGAGCCCGTCGTACCGATATCCTTCAGCTGGGGCATAGGGCGAATCGAGCTTGAACCCTCTGATAACTCGAACAGGCTTTCTCGTTTCTGCCGATTTCTATCACTGTCAGCTTGCCTGTCTCCTCTCCCCTCCCGACCCTCCTCTCACTCCAACCCCCTTCCTCGTTCAAGCTCACCTTCAAAGCCGCATTCATCGGATTATCAAAACTCTGGTCAAAAGTCTGCGGCGCAGTCCTGAGGTTCTTCGGATTCGACTTTGTGCCCTTCAGATCTCTGCCTCCAGACCCCGTGTAAGTGAACGCCTCCCCGAGATCCACGTCGTCCGGATACCCGCCAGACAGGGCGACAGAGTACGCGCCAGTAGCTGCCGTCCCGCTAATCCCAGCTACGACGGGGGCATGGATAGCAGCAGTAGAGCAATCCATGCGCATCGGCCACCAAGCGCCGACCTCTACGCCTGGGATTGGGCCAAAAGTCTTCGGATCATGGAGACGTTCGCCCAGTCGTTGTGTGTTACGTTGTGGATCATCCACATATCGCCTCGCCGGGTTCAGCGTAGTGTGTTTCTTGGGCCTTTTGGGCCTGTACTCTCCATCTCCATCGCCATCATCGCTCTCCTCCTCCGTACGCTGCCTCGCCGGACGTCGATCACGACCACTCCGCCTCAGTTCTCGCTCAGGCTCTGGACTGAACTCGTCATCATCGTTCTTCCTCTTCTTGACGGCTTTCGGCTTAGGTTTCGGCGGCGGAACAGCTTTCTTGATAGGAGCCAAGCCTAGCGACTTGAGCAACTCCTCGTTCTCCCTTTTGTTAGCTTGACGTGGGCATGGTGTCAGCTCACCGGATATTCTGCAGCCGCTGCTCCTCGTACGAGAGCATTGTTGATGGTGCAGAGGACAAAAGAATGCAGGATGTTGTTGTGTGACCTGCGCGCGTCGCACGAACTCACTTGGGTTTGGATTCCGTAGATTCTCGGACGCGCTTGCCCCTGGCGCGCCAGTCTCGCGCGGCCCTGGGCATGCCATGAGGCAGCCTAGGAGCCAGGCACGGTCATGAAGGGCTGCCTGAGGCTGAAGGCAGGCGCGTCGGCTGCGGAGGCAAAGTTGACTGGAGGGTGGAGGTCTGAGCGGCGAGCGGCGGGCGGCGAAGTGGAGGTCGCTCTAAAGGTTGATGGCAGGGGTGGAGGGAGTTCGTAGATGACCTCAGCTCAGACGATCACTTCGACTACCCTCTTAACGGCACAACGAACGAAGCAACGGCTTCTACGTCGACAGAGAAGCATCAAGTGAGTCGCAGCTGAACAAGTCGGGGGCGAAACTAGAGCTGACACCAGCCATGTCGGAGGGACTCCAGGCGACGCTCGCGGCGGTGAACCGCCTCGTCGCCGAGATCAGGTCGTACATGGCCTCTATGACGCGTAGTGATCGATACCTCTCGCCAGTAATAGACTGGCACCATCCGAACGACTACGACCAGACGAGCATACAGGGCTTGACCAAGTTTCTGCACCATGTTGAAAAGGAGCAGGCCATCATTGAGTCGGTGAGTGTGCTTGGGGGTTGCAGGCACTGCGGGCACTTAAGTTGTTCTTGACCCGTGGCCCGCCGTCCAGCCGTTAACAGCTGCCTCCACCCCGTATTGAGCTAACACACAGCTATGCAACTCACCCTCCCGACCGGCAGAGTACACCTCCAACCTCATAAGCCTCGAGGGCGTGTGGGGTGCGTTCCTCCGCGCCCCCAAGCCAGTGACGGCAATCTGGCAAGCGGTAGACAAAGTCCCTGGCTTCAAGAACGGTAACGGGAGCATGAAGATTGACGTGGTTGGGGATGGTGGGAATGAGTGGATAAAGGTGAACACGTGAGTCCCCCTCTCTCTCCTTTCCCTCCCCTTTCTTGAGTCCCCTTCCTCCCTCAAGTCCAGCTCCAGAGGTGCAGAACCGAGCTGACCTCAGTATAAAAGAGTCCCGCCTGCTAGTCGAGTTCCGCGAGCAAGACTCCTACATAAACTCAGACTACGACAGCGATTCCTCCGTCCCTCCGCCAATCCTCACCAACTCTCTCCTCACCAATGCGCGTATACTGGCAGCAGCAGCGGCGTCGTACCCACGTACACCGGGACTACCGCCCCCGCGACTGCGATATGTCCTCACCCGCCTGCCTGAGAGCGGCCACTCAGACCCTCGCGTCGGCGAGACACTGTCCGAAATGCGGCGACTGGGCATCAAGCTCGAGTTTGCCGATACGGAGTGGCCCATCCCGAACGCGAGGCGGATACCGACCCTCCGGCCGGCGGAGGACATTGTGCTCGACTTGAGCATACTGATTGCGCTGTGTTGCGACTCGACGCACCATCCGCTGCCGAGGGATGAGTGGGAGCTCGAGTCGAGGTTTAGGACTATGAGGCTGGCCGACGATGCCGAGCGGAGCGAGGCTGAGGCGAAGGCCGAGCGGGGCGAGGTGAAGGCGGAGAAGAGCGCGGCCTCTGCCCAGATCACTCCGGCCGAATTCGAGGCGAAGGCGGAGGGCACCGAGGCAGGTGTAGATGGCGAGAGTCCAGAGGCAGGTGTGGACGGCGAGAGCACTGAGGCAGTTGGAGAGGGCAACGAGACCAAGGCAGGCAGAAGCCCGCCCCGCCTAATCCTAGGCCGCTACACAAACGCAACCCGTGATCTCCGAGACCAACTCCGGTGCGAGCTCGCCCGTCCCTTAATCACAGAACTCATGTCCCGTTTACCAGAGGATCGATCGGTGCGATTCTGGGTCACGCGCGAAGTGCGCGATCGCCTCCCGACGCTCGTGGACGTGATAGGCGGAGAGAGGGAGCAGTATCGCGCCAGAGCCATGTTTGGGGATGAAGACTTTTGGAGGGATTCGAGGTGGGAGGGCGTCGTTGGTGAGAATCTGAGGGACCTCAAGGTCGGCGTGCTGGAAGACCTGGACCCGATCGGCCAGGTGTTATCGACTGGAGCTGGTGAGGCCGTGGAGGGAGGGGATGGAGGCGAGGCTGGCGCCGAGGAGGGGGATGGAGGTGTTGAGGGAGGAGAGGCACGCGAGGCAGCCAAGCTGCCCTCACCCTTCGACGCTGCTGTCGCTCACGTCTGTCGCGAGATGCTCCGCATCACGCAGGACACGCCGCCGTCCGGCACGCCGCTTGTGCCGGGTACGCCGGCCCTCAAGCCCTCGCCACCTCCTGGCACTCCATCTTCCGAAGCCACCAGCTCCTCTCCTTCCACGGCCAACCCCACGTCTCAGGCGAAGGGCGCACCTGCGCCTGAACAGGAGTCCGCTGCCCAGGTTCAGTCTGAAGCGAAGCCCCAGACCAAGGGCAAGCCCAAGTCCCAGCCCAAAGGCAAATCCAAGCCCTCCAAGAACCCCGCCCGCGCCCGCGCCGGCACGCGTTTCGTCAATTCAAAGCTGCCGTCGGGGCACACGCTGCGTACACTGTTGGCCGGGATAGAGCGGCGCATGACTGTGCTCACGAACAATCGGGGCGCGGTACTCAAGGTGTTGAGGGAGGAGGGCGTCATGGAGGGCATTCCCTTTGCGTGGTCTTCTGAGGAAGGTTTTGAGGAAGGGCAAGGGGAGGAAGCAGACGGCGACGCCAGCAGGGCACGGATATGGATCGTGAATCCCTCTTCGCTGGCTGAGTGGCGCCGGGAGCAGGTTGAGAAGGGTAATGCGGAGCTGCTGGCTAGATATCCTGACGCGGTGATCGATCGCACGATTACGTAGAAGGAGAGGGGTTGATCTTGTGCATTATCACATTTGCATGCATGCTTATACTCATCAGTCATGTCATACGCCAGTCCCGCAGGAGAGCGTGGGATAAGTATAGCTACAGACAAAAGTGAAAGCATATATACAATACAATGTGAGCTACGTGCAACGAGCCAAGTCGCTGTGTTGATGGGCCGTCACCAAGTCTCTGTGTCGATGGCCGTCACCAAGTGTCTGTGTTCATGGGTCGTCACCGGGACACGACGTGCTCAGATCACGACTTCGGTCCACAGCACGGATCGAGCAGGCCACTGCGGTGCAGCCTATGAAGCAGAGTTGCAAGCGTGCGGCACAGTTCGCAATCGAAGGCGCAGTCGTGCTGTTGCTGCTCCTTTGGACCGTCTGCTGGCTGAGCCTGCAGAAGGGACGACAGCGCCAAAAGTCCGGCAATGCTGGTGTCGGACAAGGCGGCGGCAGTGGGCTTGTCGTCGGCGGGCTGCTGATCGGATGGGCGGGACGTGACATCTTGCTTCGCGTCGATCTTCTGTGTAGTCACTGCCGCCTTGCTGGGGACTGGCTTGGAGGTGGCCCGATGGTCGTCGCTGGGCTTCTCATCGTTGGCCTCCTTCGTGGCTGCAGCCAAGGATGCAGTAGCGCTACTGAACTTGTTGCTCTCTTTCGCCTGAGACGCTTTGCTCAGAGGCGGGACTGTGGCATCTTTCGGGATGTCCTTCTTCTCAGAAAGTTGATGCAGAGGCGTAGACGCTCTGGCCGGCTCCTTCTTCATCTTATGCTGCAAGACCTGCTGGGGCTCACTGGGCTGAGACGCCTTCTCCGGGGAATCATTCTCCGCTCGGAGTGGAGGCAGACGGCGAGGCGCTTCCTCGGCCTTGGTCATTGTCACGGACGAGGTCTCGCAGTCTGCAGGCCAGGTCGCAATAATGGACGGAGGCGACTGCGATGAGTGTGCTGCGTGGACCGGCGACGGCGTCCTCGACTCAAGAATATAAGTCGCACCCGGCTTCAAGCCTGGCTGCCGGGATGTCTCCTCATCGGAGCTCTCGTCGTCGACTCGAGCGGCATACCGCGAGCGCTTGAGTTCCGGCGCCGAAGTCGTCTTCTTCTTCTTGAGGGCTACGCGGTTGTGGAAGGCTCTATCCACGAACTTGGCAGCCTCAGTGCCAGAAGCCTGCTGCTTGGCATCAACGTTATCGTCGTCAGAGCCTGACTTTGACGTCAGGGGATGGTTGAGGAAGCGGTCGAAACCACTTGCGAGAAGCGGAACGATATCGGAGTCTGCTTCCGAGGAGGTCGGCGAAGAGCGAAGAGCACGTTCCGGTTCAGCCCTCGATGCACGCTTGGTTGAGGGCGGAGTTGGAGGTGGGGTAGCCATTGTCGTAGCGGGCGTCACAGACAGGATGGCAGGCTGTCTCGACTGCAGCTGTGCCTGCGCCGTCTGCTTCCTCTTCGACCTCGTGCGCTTCTTGGGCGGCTTTTCCATCTCCTTTCCCTTTGACATGGAAGGATCGTCGTCTGAGTGAACAGAAATGATCTCGTCCACATCCTCGTCCTCCTCAGCGGGTCTGAGGCGCTTCCGTGAGGAGGGGCTTGAGGCCTCATGCATTGCCTTCCTCGCCTGCCCCGTGCCGGTCTCTATGCCGTTGACGGCGTTCCAAGTTGGACCCGCTGCCTTCCCTTTGCCACCCGAGGAAGGCGGCGTGATATTAGCGAGTGTGTTGGTGCTTTTCAGATCAGGCGAAGGCGTGCGCAAGTCCACATACGGGGCGAAGCTTGAAGAGTCCGGCTTCCCACAGGACCCCACGCCGATTCTCTTCAGACGACTGTCATCAGCACCGAAAGGTCGATGAAGACGTACACGCGGCGGCGAGCACTCTTAGTTGCTCGCTCCCGGCTCGGCTGCTTCTTCTGTACCGTTCGCTGCGCTTTCTCAGGTGGCGGCATGGTCGATGCTCGAGCCGGAGCGTTCTTAGGGGGCCGGCCCGGCCCGCGAGTGGGTATCCACTTGTCTGTCCTTCATCAGCACAAGCATGATCGTTCCGTCTCACGTTGCTTGATTAAGTGGTTTCGAAGGGTTTGGGGGGTTTTGAATGTGTTGAGGCACTCGCAACACTGCTCACGCTTCTTCTGCATTTCAACAGGAGAGTTTGGAGCAGGTCAGCTGATGATGGAGATGAGTAAGTGTCAAAGTGAGAATGATGCGGCGAGAAGTGAGTCTGATGGACACCTGTTGTCAGTCCTTTGGGCGCTCGCTGCTGCTGACGCCCTTCTGTCTTTGTGTGAGCATCTGTGTGGGGGCCATGTGCGTGGGGTCCGACAGTCGTGTGGTCAGACGAACTCTCACACAGGGTGTTTGGGCGAAATATGGACAGAGTGTGAGAGTATCATGAAGGACGGTCTTCCAAGCCTCACAGCGAAGATAAGAATGGTTTGCGAGCAGAAGGAAGACATTCAACTAGGTCGAGGTTGATCGGATTGCCAGTCATCGAGTGAGGAAGAAACAGGTCATGGAGGGTGGACGGCAGAGTGGAGGTCGCCCGGCTATACGTTACAGGGCGCTGGAAGGCCAAGCCAAAGCGCGGGCCGATACGCACGGTGGTCCGCTTGAATCAAAGGAACGCAGTGTTCCTGAACGTTCCTTACGTCATGTGCTTGGGTACCGGCGCGTACCGGCTCTGCATTCCTAATGGTCACGTGGACAGCCAATTAGGATTGTGGTAGGCTCTGCTAATGCATGTCGTGGCATGTTCTAGTATAGTAGTACCTGCGTACCTGCTGGCCGAGGAGGCCGGCGGTGGTTGGTTCACGGGCCTTGCCAGCCAAGGGCTCACACTCTCAATAGTGACTGGATCACTGGACGCTGGCCCCCGCGGCCCTGTCTATGGCTGAAGCTATGACGCTGCAACATCTGATGGGAAGACAGGGAGAAGAGAGAAGAGACGAGAGACGGCTTTAGGCGATGGCCACCCAGTACCCAGTAGAAAGACCTCCCATGCATGCATGCTCGTCCCAGATGCCAGAGCGCCCAGAGATCGTGGCCAGGCGCAGACGCCAGCATGGCGCTCATTCCTGAATAGTCGTCCCAGGCAGCAGAGTGCTACAGAGATGGGCCAGCCAGTGTGCGTTGATTGATTGCGTGCGCGCGTGCGATCCCATCCTCGTAGTCTCGAGCGTACGTTCGCCCACACACCTCGCCCACACACTTCGTCAGGCACGACCTGAATTCAGGGTCGCGCACGTGGATTACCCTGAAAAGGAAGCCTGAATTTGCCTCCGCGTGCGCCCTCGCGCCGCGCGCGCAACGCTCGAAGCGAGTTCTCGCGAGATCACTTCTCGAGCGCACTAACTCGCACTAACTCGCATCCACTCGACAAGCGCGAAATCGCTGCAAATCTCTTCATTTTTGGAATCTACAGGTCCGTAGCTCGCTCTACGTGCAAGAATCATGTCGCTAGCGTCATTTTCACGCCGTCAAACGACTCCTTTGCGCTCGTACGCCGAGGTAGTGCAGCGAGGTCTCGATGACCTCGCCGAACTCGACATTGGCGAGCCTCTACACGATCCTCTCGACGAGCTGCTCATTCCCCTCGAGCAGCATCTGTCTGAACGCTCTCCCTCGCCGCTTCTCCGCTTTGGAGAGGATTCGCCACCCTCGCCACCCGTTGCCGTGGAGACCGTCAACGATGACGAGAGCGAGACCGAGGATCTCTACGCCGTTGACGAGCTCGAACGCATCACGCCTGTCCCTTCTCAGCCTCTCCAAGGCAGTCTCTACGTCGAGAACGCCGAGAACGTCCTCAGCGAGCGAGATCGCCGCCTGGGCGCTCACGTCATGCCCGCGTTCTCGGCGTCCTCGCTCGACGACCTCGAGGGCGATCTCTGCGACGAGGCGTACGCGCACGGCTTCATGATCAAGCGTAGAAGCAGCCGTCAACTTGCCGCTACGCGCACCGCCGTGCGTAAGCACTACCTGATCTTTCAGTGCATACGTGGTGGACGTCATCGAGAACGCCTCGACACCGCTCAACGCCAGCGCGAGGCGACGACGCGCTTGACGGACTGCCCGTACGCGTTCAAAGTTCGCCTGGTGCACGTCGCCGAGGGCAGGACGCGCTACCAAGTCATTGGACATACCTGTGCACCCGGTAGCACGACGCACAACCATCCTCCTCTCGACCACGGCTCGTCGCACCTCATGCGGCGACTGCCCGAGGCTCTTGTCGAGCAGATTCGCGTCATGTCGCTCTCGCCGAGGTCTCCGATCCAGATCTTCAGCCATTTTTCAGCTCTCTACCCCGACGAGTGCGAGGTTCTTCTTCTCCAGGACATCTACCGGCACCGGCGCCATGCGCGAGCTTCGCAGCTGTGTGGCCGTGGTGCCGCCGAGCATCTCCGCCAACTCCTCCTCGAGGACGCCGAGAGCCCGCAGGGTAACATCCTCTTCAAGCTCGATCAGCGCGAGGATGACTCGACGCTCGAGAGCGTCCTGTGGAGCACGAGAACAGCGCGCGCGCTCTTCCACAGGTACGGCAAGGCGATCGCCATCGATATCACTTACAACGCCAACCGTCACAACCACAAGATCCTGCACATCGCTGGCTTCACCGCCACGAACCAGTCCTTCACAATCGCGCTCGCCGCCATCCCTGACGAGAACGAGGCCACGATCGCGCGCAATTTGCGCTATTTCAACGAATTGATGGGATTTGTCACTCCTGCCGTCGTTGTGATCGATCGAGCGACGGCGCTGCGCAACGCCGTTGCCGGCGAGTGGCCAGCGCCGGCCACGACGATCCTCCATTGTCAGTGGCACGTCCTCGAGAATCTGCGTCTTTACATCGCCGAGGCCGTTGTGCCGTACCGCCGAGCGGCGCCGAAGCGCGAGGGCGCAGCACCCCGACCCTCTGCGACTCAATCTTCCACAAACCAGCACCCTCAAGGCTCGACAGAGCGCGCGCGCACCGTCGGCGCCACGCAGATCTCTGCTGACGCGAGCGACGACGGGGCCGAGGGTGGCACTGCCACTAGTGGCACCAACGCCCTCGCCGCCACACCCAACGCTCGCAGTCTTCTCGTCGAGTTCGAGGGTCGTGTACTCGACAAAGAGGACTGGGACGACGTCAAGAGACGTGTGCGCGTCGATTACCAGGCGCTCGTCATGTACGCGAAGACAGAGGACGAGATCGAGGCCGGTCTCGAGACCTGGCTCGAGAAATGGAGCGCACCACCATGGAACAGAATCTTCGCGACCGTCCTCGAGAAGGGTCTCGCGTACGCCGACGAGGACGGCGAGACGTTCATCGCCGCGCACATCAACCGCTCGATGCACCTCGGCCTCAGGACAACGTCTCGACTCGAAGCCTTGCACGCCTCCCTGCGCCCTTTCATCGGCGATCGTCAGCAACGGCGTACGCTAACGATCGACAAGCTCGTTTTGTACTCGCTGCCGCGATTCTCAACCCAATGGCGCGAGCTACTCGCGCGTATGGATCACGAGATGAGTACTCGACGGGCACACAGCACCCGGCACCTCACACACGCTGTCCGCACCCTTGTCTCCGAGCACGCGCTGAATCGTATCTCCCCGCAGGTCACGATCGCGCAGAACATCGTCAAACGGCGCAACGGCGAACGCTTCCACCTCGATGGGCGCCCCATCCCCGAGACTCAGCCTTGTACTCGTCAATTTCGCACGTCCATGGGCTTGCCGTGCGCGCACGAGATCGCTCGAGTTCTCGACAGAGCGAGCGGAGGCAGCGGAGTGCTCGAGGTGCGCCATTTCGACAGCCAATGGTGGCTCTCGAGCTCGATCGCCATGAACGACCTCAAGAATACCATCGACGAGCGCGTTACGCGCGCCAGCGGTGTCATTAGGCTCGATCAGCCCGCAGAACCTGGTCGCTACCGTCTCCGAGACCCCGTTGCCGCCTCAGCGCGACGCTCGGCGCAGAGAACTCGAGGGGCGCAACGCCGACCGGCTCCGGCAACCTCGACGGGGCGTCTTCTCACGCAGGCTGAGATCGCCGATGGTCTCCAGAGCGAGCCTGTACGTCCTTGTCCAGCGTGCCAACGTCGTCACAACCCTGATACTCACCCTTGTCGTGAATCCCTAGCCGCCGAGGCCGCCGTACGCTCGTCCGCGAACGCCGAGGACGCCGGAGAACGCCGTCGCCGAGGCCGAGAGCCGATCGACTTCTCTACAATCGATCTTCCACCCATGTACGCCACTTGCCGACCCTCTGAAGTCGAGGGCTGCCCTTTCTGCCCTGCCAACCACTCGAGACGATGGTGCAACGCCATGTACGAGTGGCGGAAGTGGCGAGCAACGCGCGAGCCGATTCCTGCGATGAGTAGTAGCCCGGCAACGGTGGAAGAGGACTGGGCCTCCGCTATCTCGGCGGCAGAGAGCCTCGACGCCGAGTGGCGATCGCGCTCGGTCCCCGCTACGCCGCAGCGAGTCGCACGAACGCCTAGCATCAGCTCCAGCTCGCCCACGCCGTCGCTGGACGCCATCCTTGCCAATATTTACGCATATGACGAGACCCTGCGAACGCAGCGCGTCGGATCGATTCACAGCGAGCTCGGAGACTCGCAACCGAGACCGGTATCGAGCTCGCCGACGCCGACGGTCATCCCGGACAGCCAACCCTGTGAGTTAGAGATCGTTGAGTACGTCGAGGGCGCCTGGGCCCCTGATGGCTCGCTGGTGCGAGCGTATGACGCCGAGGAGGATGCTGAGGGGCGTAAACGCCGTCGCTGCTCACCCTAGGTTGCCAGCCCGCGCGGCGAGCAGCGACGACGTCGATAGAACCTGAAAAAGTAAGAGGAGGGAAAATTTGGGCGAGCAGCCCACCCAAACTGCCCCCGAAGAGCATGCATGTCGTTTCTCTACAGCCGAACTACACGTAAATCGTCGAGAACGCCGTCTCGAGCGAGCGCCACTAGTGCGAGCGCGCTGCAGATCTCTGCTGACGAGATACGCGTCACTAAATACACGTCATTTGATAGAGCGTCAGGGTGCGCGCGTGGAAATTCCTGGAAATACCAGAAAACCCTGAAAAATACCCTGAAGTGTGTGTACGAGGTGTGTGGGTGAGCGTACGCTCATCCACCCTGGCTCCCTAACGGCCTCTTCCGGCCCAGGCGGCTCGGCAGCAGCGCAATCAATAGCGGTATGACCATTGAGCCAGGGATCCAGCCTGACAGCTGAGCTGAGCTGGTCTCATGGCCCAGCCTAGCCTGCCTAGCGTAGCCTGACCTGACGTGCCAGCGTCCGTCCACTGTCCGGTCCCCCACTGTCCGCCGTCGATGCATCACTATTACTAGTCTTCCCTACCCCCTCCCTCTTCCTCTTTCTCTTTCTCCCAGCCTCTTCAAGACTACTCAAGAGCAGTACACTCATCACATCCAGAGCACTCACACGCTCCCCCCTTCCCCCACCACATAACCCAACCTGCTTCAAGCGCGCACGACTACCTCGCGTTAAACCGCCGCGATCAACCAACATGTCTACCTCTCCTGAGACCCAGAACCAGAACGGCCAGAACACTGCCAGCACTACCGCTGCTGCTACCGCCGCCGCTGGTGACGCCGCCCCTTCTACCGCTACCACTCAGACTACCCCCGAGGTAGAGGGCTACAGGGTGAGTACACAGAGCTCTGCGTCGGTTGTCTGCTGCTTCGCACATGGCTTCCACATCTGCCTCCCTTCTCTCTTCCTTTTCCCCCTTCCCCGGTCTTCTTTGCTCCGACCAACGGCAACGCTTTGCCGTGCTGTCAACAAAGCGCTCTTATCTTGAAAATTCATCGGCCGGGGTGTCTGTGCAGACTCATTTCCCCTTACGCATGGACCCAGCATGCGCTGGCTGCGTCTTCCCCATGACTATTTGGCACCCGGGGGGAAAGGTGTGAAGCAGGGCAAGCAACATCCGAGACAGACATTCCCTCCCCCACTCTACTCTGAATGCCCCGCACAGCATCACTGACAGATTCCACAGGTCTACGTTGGAAACCTTGCCTTTGCTGCCACCGAGGCCGAGGTCCGCGAGCACTTCTCAAAGGTTGGGGGTGAGATGTGAGTCAATACAATCCCACGCTCTCGTTCCTGCCTGTCCCCACACTGACATCACAACAGCCTCTCGGTGATCCTCCCCACCCGGTTCAAGAGCCGCCGCCCCGCCGGCTACGCCTTTGTCACGTTCAAGGACGAGGCCGACGCCAACAAGGCTGTTGAAACTCTCAACGAGTCCGAGATCGGCGACCGCAAGATCCAGCTCCAGGTCGCCCGCTCAAAGGAGGAGAACGCTGAGCGCAAGGCCGAGATCCTGGCCAAGCGCAAGGAGGCCGCTGAAGCCAAGGCCAAGGAGAACGCCGAGCGCAAGGCTGCGGCTAAGGCGGCCAAGGAGGCTGAGAAGACCGAGACCAGCGCCCAGGCTGGCGGCGACACGACCGCTGTCGAGTCGGACAAGTCGGTCTCCAAGGCCTCCAAGCCCAAGAAGAAGAAGGCCACCAAGGTAAGGCTCCGTGGCTCATTGTTGGCAGCTAATTGACCAGACCAAGAACAGCGGACGCCGTCGCGGACCCGACGATGACGACGACACCGCTGTCGAGGAGGACAAGGAGTCGTCCAAGGCGGCCAACAAGAAGAAGCCGGCCAAGGAGGCCCGCATCGACGGTGACGAGGAGAAGGAGAAGAAGGAGGCTAAGCCCAAGAAGGAGCCCAAGGAGCGCAAGCCCCGCCTTCAGCTGACGGGCGAGAACTCGAAGGTGAGGCACAGACCAGACTGGTCTCTTGAGCGTGGCGCTGACATGTCCCAGAACACCGTCTTTGTGGCCAACCTCCCCTTCACCGTTGACGACGAGAAGCTTGCCGAGCTGTTTAGCAACCTCTCGATCAAGGTCAAGTCTGCTCACGTCATCAAGGGCATCCGCCGTCTTCCTGGCCGCCGCCCCTTCCGTGGCTCGAAGGGCTTTGGCTTTGTCGAGCTCGAGGACCCTTCGCAGCAGGAGGAGGCTGTTGAGAAGATCAACGGCTCCAACATTGGCGACCGCAAGGTCACTGCGAAGGTCGCTCAGGAGATGAAGCCTATTGAGGAGATCCAGGCCGAGCAGTGAGTTGAATGAGCTTCCGATTGTTGCGAAAACTGACGTACCAGGGACAGGAAGGACAAGGAGGAGGCTGCCTCGTCCACTACTGCGCCTGCTGCTTCCACCGAGGCCTCGGACTCCAAGGCCGACGCTGCGGCCACGTCTCCCCCCGCCGCTGCTACCGCTGCCGCGCCCGCGACTGCGACGGCCGCCTAAGTGCCTCTTTTGTGCAGCAACATTGTATGTCAGCAGTATCAAGGTCTGTTGAAAACACATCATTTGTATATAGTAAACAAGCATTATCCCGTTCTCTCGGACGTTTGCGAGGGGTCTCGCGAGTTTTGTAATACTGCGTTCCATAATCATGAGCATGCAGAGAGATCAAATAATACGTGGTGGCCTCGAGGTCGAGGTCGACGAAGTCGAGCTCGAGCTTGAGGTCAGCTAGGTCAGAGTGGGTGGCGACGATCGATGGTGTACGACGCCAGAACGGGGGCCCAGAGCCAGGGCAAGAGTGCGCGTCACACGCGCAGATCGCAGCGTGGTATTCATCATCACGTGGGGTCGCCGAGCTCGGGTGCCAAGGTGCCCGGTGGAGGCCATTGAGGCCGGTGGCTGTGTCATCGGTTCAGGCCAGAAGCGTCAGTCAGAACCGAGCGTGCGTCCGTGTCTTGGGTGAGTGCGCATGTGTGTAGTTGCCATTCACAACACCTCTCTCCAAAGATCCAGTTCCAGATTTGAAGAGAGACACGAGGCAGCCTCAACAGCCTCAATCCGTACTCGACTCGCCATCCATCAGAGACACAGTACGGAGATCACGACGTCATCCGCCAGAGACACCATCAAGCACACCAAGACACCCCGAAGTCGACCCTCCATCCGAGTCTACGAAGCAACAAGACGACCGAGACAATGTCCGCCCCCACAAACCACCAACAACCGCAAGACGCGCCCCCCTCCTACGGCTCTCCCCCCTCGACATTCGAGCAACCGCGCAATCTTGACGGACAGCCTGAGGGCGGGCCACATGTCATGTCCTCCTCGGATCAGAATCGGGGTAATGACCCCGAAGCGGAGAAGCTTGTGAGGGAGTTTGAGGCTTATGATTTTGGTAATGATGGCGAGTTTAGGGTGAGTAGGGCCTCTCTGGTTTGGTTTGGCTGGTGTGGAGGTGTGGTCAGCGTTGGAGGGAGGAGGGATGTTGGGTGGGCGAGCGAGATCGGGGGGAGGGTGGCGCTGGTGTAGGGCGCATGGACCGCAGTTGTGGATCTGTAAACAGCGGTGCCCTCTGGGGGTGGAGTGATTATCCGTCGAAGTGATGAGACGATGAGGCACCAAAGCTGTTCAAACGACTTCTCAGCTGACAATCAGAAAGGCCTCCCCGCCATCCTCAAACAAGCCAAGGGCAAAACAACAGACATCGACACAATCATAGGCCGCGCGCAATGGTTCTACTTCAACAAGCTGCGCGGCGTGTCCGTCCCTTTTGACGTCTACCGTCGGTACAGGACGGGGGAGCTCGAGTCGCGCCCAATGGGGACGAGCAAGAAGTTTGGCTCGCTCATGTCGGGCGGCCAGGGGGGATCCTCCTCCGCATCCTCTTCTGATGCCCAACCTCAAACGTCATCTGGACAGCAAGGACAGCAGGGACAGCAGGGCCAAACGCAGGGCTCGGGACCCTCGCCGGCCGGAGCCATCGGCGCCGCTGCTGGTGGAGCGACGTCCTCGGCCTCGGCACACGGCTCGGCGCCCGCAGCACCGGGACAGGGTCAGCACGGCGAGGGCATCAGCGTGGTCAGCGCCGAGGACGATGTGGCCGTAACCCGGGCGGCGACTGTTGTCGAGAGCTCCGGCGTGCGTACCTCACCCTCCTCGGCTGTGGGTGGATCGGGATCGGGAGAGGCGACAAACGACATGCCATTCGAGCAGGTCGTGCGACTCATCCAAGAGGGCCGCGCAAACGAGGTGCCCCGGAAGGAGATTCCTGATGGCGTCAACCTCGAGCCGGCTAGTGAGAGCAAGATGGCGCCGAGGAGGAAGCCGTGGGAGACTGGGACTGTAGCTGGAAGCAGCGGGGGCGGGGGCGGGGACGATAAGGCCGTCCCTGCTTACTCTGTTGAAGACACCAACCCTGCTCAGCAGCAGCAGCAGCAGCAGCAGCAGCAGGCGCCGCAGCAGTAGTAGTGATGTTGGTGGTGATAAGAACGGCGTAACGAAGACATAGCAATCTCGTCTCTATCTCTAATTCTAGAACTAAGCACTAGGCAAATCTCCAATGTATATCTCTATCTTCAGACTAGCAGCCACAAGGACATTCCATGCCCTCCTCGAGCAGCGACTCGACGCGCTCGGAGCGCTCGGCGATCTTGTCGATAGCCTTGCGGAGAATCTCCTTTTGTCCTGTGTGGTGTCAGCTGAAACTCCTCTTCTGTTCAGCTTTCTTCACTTCCATTCTTCTTCCCTTCAGCCGCTCTGGTCCCGACAAGGTCAGAGCAACTCACCATCTCGGTAAACCCTGCACATCTCAACAACCTCCGGCCGACACCCCTCAGTCTGCACTTCCCCAATAGCCCTCAACTTCCCCTCCAGCATCTCCCCCAGCATACTAAGTACCTCCGCCTCGAGCTCCAGTTCCTCCTCAGCATGCTGATGCGCAGCATGATCATCTTCCTCGTCCTCGCTCTGCGTATCCTTCGGCGCCGCGCCACCGCCAAGCAGGATCCTAACCAGCCTCAGCAGGTCTTGCGGCAGCTCGCCATCCGTGCCAACAACCACGCGGCGGCCCATGTCGAGTCCCTCGGCCTCGAGCTTCTTGAGCACGTCGGGAGGCGCCACGCCGCCCAGCTTCAGGCCCAACGTATCGTCCGGGTTTTGGGGGAGGACAAAGCCGTACCCGTGCAATAACTCTTCGTTGGGCTTGGGGCCGTAGTTGTTCCATATCTGGGAGTCGGCGGGGATGGAGGTGCCGGTGACGAAGTTTATTGAGGGGACGCCGGTGGGAGAAGGGGCTGAGAGCCAGGTGATCTTCGTTCCGCGGGCGTCTGGGGTCAGCTTCAGCAAAAGACTTCCGCAGCTTCTCTTGCGGTCACAAAATCAACCGGACATGGTCGAGGCGTCGGCCGGAAAGACAAAGATGAGAAGGGATGGTGGGAGGGCTACTCACGGTTCAGCAGGTCAAGTCCCGGGGCAAGCACATGTTCCGCCTCCTTTGCGCTATCCGCCGCCTCGCCAGTCAGGAGGAAGCTCGGGAACGAGCGCGAGGTGAGATAAGTCGCTACGGCGAGGTATCGATCCCTTGCATCGTCAGTTCAGCTCCAGGCTTCTGAACTCACCATGTCAATCCCTCGTCGAGCTCACGCACGCGCGCAGCCTCAGCCTCCCACTCGACTTTCCGCTCCTGGCTCCCAGGGAGCAGGTTCGTGCCAGCGAGCAGCACCAGCTCCTTCTCAGTATAGTAGAGCGGCGTGATTGGTGGCGGGGGCAGGGCGTCGATGTACGGCCCATGAGCGAGGGCGGGGCTGCCATGTCAGCGGCCTTCAACAATGCGGCCATCATTCGTGGAATGCTAAATGTACTTACTGAGTCTCCTTCTTGTCCGCGTAGACCCAGTGCAGGCCAATGTAAGCGGCAATGAGCATGCGCGGGGTCCAGTCGTCAAACTTCTGCTCGGGGTAGATCTCCTCCAGAGCCTTTCGTGATGATGCCGAGGTAATCGCCAGGTCGTAAGGACACGAGATCAGAGTCGCGTCCTCGTCTATTGGCGAGGTAGCGTATAGTCCGATTCCACTTGATGGGTCTTGGCGTGGGTCAGCGGTCGACGAGAAGATGTAGGAGAGGGTAGGGAGGCAGCGGGGGACTCACCATCGCGCACCTCGGCCGAAGGGTTGATGTAGCCGCCCTTCTGCTGGAACCACGCCAGCATCGAGTGCACAGCGTCCAGCGACATGATGGGGTGAGATATGGATTAGTTCAAGGGGGGAGGTCGAGCCTGAGTCGATGATCGGACTTTTTGGAACGCGACCGGTTGAGGAGACCGGTTACGTGATTATCGGGGCACGTGGATGCATGGGGCCCCGTGAGCCGACTGGATTGATAGCAAAGCTTGTTCAAATCGACATGGTTACGTGTCAGTTGCGTCGCCGTGTTGTCATTGCCTCATCTCGCTTCGGTCACCACCCTCACCTGATTACCTGGCTACCTCGCGGTCAGAGTCAATATGGTCGCGACAGCCCAATGTACAGCAAGATTGATGTCCAACAAACTAACTGATACATTGACACCTATTGATCTAATAATCTAATAACGCACAAACAAGACTCTAGAAATACAGATTGGGGAGAGATCGACTCGCACAAGGCTACCACGGGAGCCAGGACTGGACCTCAGCGTTGAACTCGTCGGCCATTTCCTGCGACACGAGGGTCGGCGCGTTGTTTGGGGGGGTCGTGTCGCGCGGCTGGTGGTCTTGGAGGGCGAGGGCCCGCGCGAGCTGACGGTCGTACACTGTCGTCTGCATTACCACCGGCACGTGATACTCCGGGTTGACGAACTCCCTCAGCATCGCCTGCCACACCTCGTACTCCCTCTGCTCCGCGAACATAATCGCCCTGTCCATGATGTCGGGCGCGTCGTGGGGCACGTTCTGCACGCGCAGCATGACGAGCCAGCCGTCCGTCTGGCCGTGAGCCGCTGCATGTCAGCCAACCTCCCAAGCACAGAAGGAGGGCAAATGGAAAGAAAGGTACTCACCGAAGCGCTCGAACTGCTCCTTGTAATGCAGGAGCTTATCGAAGAACTCGCAGACGATCTGCCGGGGTTGCTCCATCGCGATCCGGAAGACAGAGCCGCGCGCGTCGACCACATCGGCCATCAGGTCGTTGGGAAGAGGGTAGCGGACCACCCCCGTTCGCAGACACTCCTGGAGTTGGGCGTAGCCCGCTTCCCGGATGTATGCGACGGCCACCCACGGGACAGTGGTCCCGTACGTCTGCATGTTGAGGGCGGGGGCGGCGGTCGTGGCGGGGGCAGCGGTCGGGGCGGGCGCAGCGGCGGGAGCAAAAGCAGAAGCAGAAGCAGAAGCAAAGGCGAGCATATTGGTCAAGATGGTGTTTGGATGTTGTTGTTGTTGTTGCGTATTGTGGAAGAGATGAGTTGGATGGGTGAAATTCAAAACACAGATGCAGGCTCTTATTGTCGATGCGAGGCCGTGTTTACTCCCAACTGGCCTCTCTCGCTCGCTGCGCTGGCGTAGAAGGGGAGGAGAGGACAGGAGGAGGAGGAGAGGACGTGGGGGAGAGGACGAGGAGAGGACGGCGAGGGTTGAGGAGGAGGGCTGGGCGAGGGCAGAGGAGCACTGAGAGAGGGGGCGGCGGAGGAGAGAGGAACGGGGGAGAGGAGCTACAGGCAGCCGTGCACCTGAATGAGGTCGCTAGTGGAAAGGGATGTGTACAGAGCGTCAGCGGGGAGGAGCTTACAGCAGCCGTGCATCTGGACGAGGTTGCTTGTGAAAAGGGTTGTCTACTGACCATCCCTACGCCATGCAAACAGACAGCCCAGTAGCCATTGCGAGAGCGTGTGGACGCGATGACAGTGAAAGTTCCGCCGGCAACGGGGACAGCATAGTCTTGGCATACCCATAAGTCACTCACCCCCTGTGCTGATAGTAAATTGATCCGATACACTGGTCTGCATCAACCCTGTCCGAAAGTGCCTTCGGACATAGCCTGTTGGCCGACGAGGCGTGATTAGCGCCGGCGAGCGTGCCGACGGGTATTGAGGATCGATTTTCGATGACTTCACTAGCGCTTGTTTAGTCTGGTCGGTGACTATCAGCCACCTCTTGCTGACGCGTTGTCAACTTCGCGACGCGATGCTTCCGCTTCCAGAGTCCCGCTCTGCGTATGGACCCTGTGATGCTAGTCCGTGCAACTCTTCGACGCGCGCGTTTGGGCACGATGTAGGGTAGAATCTGTGTACTTCCCTCGTACCGCAATCCAAGCCTGACCCTTCTTGAAGGGACAAACCTCCCTGTCTCTTTAGCTTAGGCACTTGTGTTTACATCTCTTTCAGGGCCATGAGCCGTGTCATGATTCTGAAATTTAGCTGCTACTCCTCTGCCCATGCAACGGGACCCCAAAGGTCGCAGAAGACCAACCGCATCGTTGAACAAACTCGGCACAAGCAGCACAAGGCATCGTGCCCAGGACAACTCTTCCCTTCCCCTCAGCAAGCACTATTCACATCACTGCAATTGCCATTAGCCGTGTACTCATTGTGAAATTGGCTGGGTTCCAGCGAGATCCTCGGTTCATAGCACACGAGTTGTAACTCTGTTGCAAGCTCTCAACGTCAGGCTTAATGGGAGCGCTGCTTTGTCTCTTAGCTCGCTTTTCTTTACACATTGCCCAGGTATCAGCTGTTAAGCTGTTTTCGACTTGCAATCGGCTGTTGTATCACAATCTTGCTCATGCATCGCGTTTCGAAGACCGCAGGATCTGAGCAGGACATGAGCTGAAATTCACTGAAGAGCCACAGCGTCGGGCAACCCCGATGCTGGAAGTCGGTGATTTCGGCGCAGAACGGTCCGAGATTTGCACCGAGCCCATAGCCGTGCAATGCCGACATCGGGGCCAACATTCCACCCTGATTACCGGTCAGCCTCTGCCCACCAAGCAGCTCGCACTCATCCGCAAACTGACCGATGCATCGTGACTTTGCCAACTCACTCACTCGCACACGAACGAAACAATGGCATCATTAATGGCACAGCGCGCGGCTCTAAAGACTGCCCTGGCTTCAGGCCAGAAGGGAATCGGCTACTGGCTGACCATCCCTGGTCCAGCTGTAGTGCGCGCCCTGACGGGCATTGGCGGTTTCAACTGGGTGCTCATCGATGGCGAGCATGGTCTGATCGGAGACAAGGACTTCTATGAGGTAAGCAGCCCATATGAATGCAGAGGACGAGCTACCTGGCGCTAACGGTAAGCTCTCGAACGCCGTTGCAGCCGGTGGTGCATCGCCGATTGTCCGCGTGCCCAACGCCGAGGAGTGGATGGTCAAACGCGCGCTCGACAGCGGCGCCCACGGCATCATGACCCCGATGTGTCATTCTGCTGTGAGTCTGCACATAGACTCGGCTCTGCTATGCTCCTCATTCCGGAGCCGGAGCAGAGTGGAAAGCGACAGCGGCTGACCACATCCCCAGGAGGACGCAAAGCGTGTAGTCGCATGGAACAAGTACCCTCCCAAGGGCACGCGCGGCTACGGCCCCATGTTTGCAGGTCACGCCTTCGGTGTTCCGGAGGCCACCTACGCTCAAGGAGCGGACGACACCTGCCTCGTCATGGTGCAGATTGAGTCTCAGCGCGGCGTTGATGCCGTCGAGGAGATCGCGGCTGTCCCGGGTCTCGATGTGCTCTTCATCGGCCCCTTTGATCTCAGCAAGAGCATGAATGTCCCCTTCGGCTCTGAACAGCACCAGCAGGCCATTGCGCGCATCCTGAAGGCTGCGCACGACAATGGCAAGACGGCGGCTATCTTCTGCACCAACGGCGAGCAGGCTAGGCAGAGGCTTGAGCAGGGCTTCGACATGGTCAGCATTCACACGGATGTCGGTGTCCTCGCGCAGGGTATGACCCGGGAGCTGGAGACTGCGACGGGCAAGGCGCTCGAGAAGAAGAGCGGTGGATACTCGTAAGCAGACTGGCCCGTTGGTCAAAGGCAGTGTGAGAAGTGCTATGCATAATGATACAAATGGATGTAGTGCAAGAGATGTTTGCGTAGAAACATGCTGATGTTCCACATGCGATGATTTGAAAAGTCAACGTACGAGTCGACTTCGCGCATCCATTCCAGCTAGGGCTCTTCCGCTCCTGGGCATCTTGGATGCTGGGGAGTGCACGGTCGACTCCGAAGCTGACGCTGTGCCTCTCGTGGGTGTTCTATGGTAGAGCCATGCTTCGGACCATGCCACTGGTTTCGAGATCATAGAGTAGTATACCTTTGTGCAGGGATATCGATATTGCTCAGTCTGAGTTATGGTCCCATCCTAACCCGAATTATGGTCCCATCCTCAAACCCGAGCGGCCCTTGTAACCAAGACAGACCCAGTACGCCTCCGCGCTCTCCGATCTCGAACTCTTGGGCTTATCGGTGATGACGCGCTGGAAACACGGCTCGAGGTGTTGTTTCCGGAATCGGACTAGGTCGGGGTGCATGAAGAACTTGAGTCTGGTCCGGTCAGCTATTAGAAGTCGTCTCGTAAGCTCACGCCATAGCGCCTCCAGGCTTGAGAACAGAGTGCGCAAACTCAGTCGCAGCCTCGACGAGGTCGAGTGATGCCTGCGTATCGCGTGCCTTAACGCCTGACATGTCCGCCATCATATCCGACAGCACAGTGTCCGCCTTGGCCGGTTTCGGTCGAGGATTGCGTCCCCGCTCGCCACCTTCGCTGTCCTCCTCCATTTCTGAGATGCTCGTTGCCTCCTCAGTAGACTCAGCGGACTCTGCGAGTTTAGCCTCGGCAGCGGCCGCCTTTGCTGCCGCCTTGAGTTCCTTCCTCGACGGCGTCGGTCCTGCGCCTGGTCGTAGCAGATCTCGTACGGCCGTCTGCACCTCGAGCGTCAGGAAGTCACCCTGCAGTGTCTTCACTCCCGGCATTGGGTCGATCGGGAGCAAGTCCACAGCGATGACCTTCCGTACCCGTTTTGACCTGGCTGCGACTTGGCTCCATCCGCCCGGCGCCGCACCAAGGTCGACCACATTTCCTCGCAGGATGTGGTACTTTTTGTCTAACTCCTGAATCTTGAAACCACTACGAGCACGCAGTGGCTCTACTGCGATGCCAACATCGGGATCGTCTGACGTCAGCTGATATCTCGTCGTTCTTTTCAGCTAAGCTGCCCGGGCCGGGTAGGAAAGGGCTTGTGGCCACTCACACTCGTCCCCAGCATCCAAAGAAGCATGCGCTGCAGCCCGAGCTCTCACGAACGGGTCTCGAGCTTGTCGCGCCAGCCAGCGGCCAGACGAGGACGCCTTGAGCGCCGACCGCGTTGCGAACATGCTGCCGAACTGGTCTGGTGGAGGTATTAGCTGGTGGAGGGCAGAGCTCAGAAATCTCGTGAGCAGATGCGGGGCAGGATTGCGGGGAAGCTGGCGCGCGGGAGCAAAATGCCGCAATGTGCGGCTGGCACCGCCATCGCCGCCGGCTAGGAGCTGAGGAGCTGACGACATGACGACGTGAAGACAAGTCAGCGATTTCGGACAGCTCGTGCGATCGTCACTAATCTCAAGCAACATGGTGAGTATGAGCCAGCTTGTAGGGATTGCGTCATAAAGCTGACGGCAGGCGAACGCATCCTCGAAACGTATCGGAGCGGCCAACAAGGCTGCGCTCCGCAGCCTCGCCCGCAACCTCTATCTCATTAACGCACTTGCGCTCGGTGTGCGATGGGTTAAGCACAATGTGTATGGCCGACCATTCCTCCCGAGCGGCTTTGTGCTGTTCCTTCAGACCGCTACTCTCATTGCAACGGTTGCTGTCTGGCGCTGGTTCGTTGCCATCGGTACGCCGCGTACCGATGCCAAGGGCAACATGAGGATCGGCGAGGATCTGGCCAGCGGCGGTGTCATTGAGCTTGCTTGGGACATGTGAGTACAGTCGAGTCGACTTTGGCATCGTCTCTCACTCGCGGCTGGTGAAGAGCGACATAACTTCTCGTACCTGGTAAGTTTAAGCTAACATGCAGGGTGTACCTCACCTGGATCTGCACGCTCGGCTCAGCCCTCCTCGGCTCGTGGTTCTGGTATCTCTTCCTCCTCGTCCCCGCCTTTGGCGCGTGGAAGATCTACGGCGTCGCCAAACCCTTCCTGGGCATGTTCCTGCCCGGCATCTTCGGTCCGAAGGGCCCCAAGGCTCCCGCTCAGGAGCAGCAGGCTGCTCCAGTCGAGTCGAAGAAGCAGGCCAAGCTGCGTGCGCGCATGGAGCGCGGCGACAAGCGTGTTCAGCAGGTGCAGCGACGATAGAAACACAGCGGCGAAAGGGCGACGATATAGAAGGGCAATTGGCATAGATGCACTATGATACAAATGTATGCGCACTACTACTTGTACAAACAAACTTTGCTGGCGAAGCGAGACTTTATCTTATCTAACTTTCTATCGCTGCCGCTTTTCGCGGAAGAAGGCCGCCATCGCCCGAGCGGCGCCGCTCCAGTCGTCGGGCGTCTTGACGTCCTGTCCGATCCAGCCTGGGAGCTTGTTCCGGATCCGCGGGCTCGCATAGCGTCTGTCCACGAGCAGGATGCACGCATAGTCGTTCGCGTGACGGATCGCACGACCGATACTCTGGTTCACGGCTCGCATGCACAGATTCTCGTATAGCTCGCGGCCGGCGTCTTTCCCAGACTTTCTTTCAACATACTTCATCCGCTCGGCCAGTTCGGGGCTCGAGGCATTTGCGAACGGCAATCCCACCATAATCACGCAGCGGCCAAGCCGGTCCGCGAAGTTGATGCCTGAACATTAGCTTAACAGACGAGTCCCAGCTCACCTTCGGAGAGCTTGCCGCCTACCACGGCGAACATGAGCGCTCCTGTGCGTTTCTCTTTCGCCGTCTCGATAGCCAAAGCATAGTCTCGGAGCACCGTATCCACCTCTGCAGCAGTCTGAGGCTCGTAGAAGATCTGCTTCTTTACGCTGAATTTGTCTAGCAGTCCGCCAGCGCCACCCCAGGCCGTCTTCAAGCGATCAAGGAAGGCGTACGATGGCACGAAGACGACAACACCATCGGGTACTAATCCTATCGTGGACTGGAGTACCGCTCCCAGCTCCGTAATCTGAAGTCAGCTTTGGCCAACGCGGACCATGTAGCTGGAAGACTTACCAGAGAGTCGTCGCTCCGATTGGAATACTTGAACTCAAGTTCCGTGCGTCTCGGTCCTCGCGAGACAACTTGCGTTATGAGGTTGCTCTTGGGAATGACGTGAGAGCATGAGATCGTAGCAAATTTGCTGCGAGGGATGCCAGGGAAGAGTTGGTTGTAGAAGTCGGAGAGCTATTGTCAGCTTAGATGCCGCTCGCCGCCTAGCTTACCGGCTCCATGGTGCCTCCTGCCAGGACGATAGCGCGCGCTTTCTCAACGACCTCCTGGAACCGCTCCGCCGGATTCAGGAGGACGTACTTGATGACGACGTCCTTGTCGTAGCTGAGGATGATGCGGCCGTCGTCTTTCGCATCTGTTAACGAGAGCAAGAACGCCTCAACGGAGTGGAACGCGGCGATGGACGCATGTCTTACGGCGTTGCTGCGCTTCGCCTTGGCCATCTGCTCCTCGAGGTTCTCCGCAAAGCCGCTGACCTTCCGAGCCAGCTTCGACTCTTTCAGATACGCGACCATCTCGACGAGGTTCACTGCGTCCGAACCTGAACCCTCCGCTGCCCGTGACATGAGGTCGTTTACGTTCATGAGCTCGCCCTGCGCCTTCTTCGGGTTTGACTTCGCTTCGAGCTGGAACGTCTCGCACACCCGTGCAAGACCGCGAAGTACGGAGAGCGTCTGCTTGATCCACAGCGCGTGCCGCGGCTTCAGCCGGTTCTTGAAGCGGGCGAGATACTGCGTCAGCTGCATGCATGCGCTGCGGACGTGTGCAGCGGGCAGAGTGCAGGAGTAGATGCCGAGGATGGTATCGATGAGGTCTGAATCAGCTACCGTATCAGTCCATGAGCTCACTGTGCGCCTCGTCGATTACGACAATCTGATCCGTGAGGTCGATCCCGAGTGCTTCTCGCGCGTTTTTCTGCAGCAGGAGATTGTAGGGCAGCGTGACGAGCTGAGCCTGCTTGACGGCCTTGCGAGTCGCATAGTATGGGCAGACCTGGCGCTCTTTCCCTTCGAGCACCAAGTCCTCGATGTCGCGCACTGTCGCCAGCACGCTGTCTCGGGCGTCAAGCATTGGTCCGTCTTCCTTCGGCAAGTACGGACACCGCTGAGCACCTGCCATTAGCTTGGAAGGGGTATCATAAAGCTCACCACTCTTCTGCATGTCAAGGCATGCCTCGTTGAGCCGATCCTCTCGCAGCGAGCGGACTTTGTCGTTGATGCACATCTGCCGTCTTGACGCGAGTGGGACGAGGCTTACAGGATCATCCACCTCGACGGACAGTTCCCCGTCAGCAGGAGCCGCTGAGTCCCGTTCACCAGAGAATGTCGTCTTCAGGAGCTCCGACGTGAGCTGCCGCAGCTGACTGTGTGTACGACTGGCGAAGTACACCTTCGGAACATCTTCCTCGACCGCCTCCTCTTCGGCCTTCTGCTCCGGCTCGAGCTGGGCGAGGAGAGCTCGGACTTCGGCACTCAGTACTGGGCCGTCCGGCGCAGTAGACTTCTCGTGCTCGTTGTCCTCAGGCAGAAACTCCTCCTCGCTCTTCTGTTGCTTCTCGGCAGTCGTGGTGGTAGTAGGTCTAGCGCGCTTGCCGGGGCCTCCGAATGCACCAGCATGAGAGGCTTGCCGGGCCTTACGCTCTCGCTCACGAGCAGCTGCTAGCCGCTGAGCACGAGCTTCGGACGCAGCACGCAATTCTGCCATATGTCGCTTCACAGCCTTCTCAACAACCCAGTCAGGGTCTGGTTTGGTCAGCTTGGTCAGGCTACACCGAAGCGTACCGTCAGGATCATCCTCCTTAAATCGCCTGCGCAGATCGTCCTCCGTCGCTTTGTCGAGACGCTTCTGGTGGGCTGAAAGCCAGGAAAGAGTCGAGGTCAGCAGCGTCAAAGACTTTCCAGTGCCGGTCGGAGAGGAAACCTGACCATCAGCTGCGGTAAGGGGATCTCAGCTCACTATGGCAATCTTACCATCCTCGATCGCGCCGAAGACCGTCCGCATAAGATCAAGCTGGATCTGGTAGGGTGTAAAGGGGAAGGGGAAGGAAGTCGGGGTAACGAGATGCGGCACCACTAGCTTATGCTCCTCTGTTCCCTTTGCCGTATCATCGCGCTGGACGATGGCGCCCGAAGTCGTTTCGAGCGCCATTGGGAATGGACTGGTGGGTGGTCGTGGTGAAGGTGACCTGAGGAATGTCTGAATTTGTTTTTGGACGCGTCGAGCAAGCGCGTCGTGCCTGAGTGGCAAATGGGAGTGCGTCAGTGACGACATGGCTTCGGTGGGCAGTCACCTCAGCAGCAATGCAGCAAGCAAAGCCATAATTTGCGACTGCTTCCTTGCTTCGGCACTACGCAAAGAATGAATCTCTGAGAAGCACACTAGTGGTTGGTGCTTCACTGCTTGGTAAGTCAGACGGTGACATCCTATGCATTCTCTTCGGAAACTGCTCGACAGCCTTTTCTCACTCTTCACGATTTCGTCTATGTGGTCAAGATTCAGATAGGATCTATTTGTCCTCCTTGAAGTTCAGCGAGATGCCGTTGACGCAGTGCCTCTCGTCCGTGGGCGTGGGGAAGCCCTCGCCCTTGAAGACGTGTCTGAAAGTTAGCTCGCAGGTCTCAAACAACAGCTGTGTTCGCTTGTCGCGTGCTGAGCCCTCCTTTCAGTAACGGCACTTACCCAAGGTGCGATCCACTGCCGTCAGCTACGTACCCAAACGCCTGAGCTTACCAGTTAGCACAAGTGATCTCCGTCCGGAGCATGCCCATGGACCTGTCCTCGTGCCTGTTCACGGCGCCGGGAACGGTGTCGAAGAACGCAGGCCAGCCGCATCCCGAGTTACTGCATGTCAGCTTGTTTCGACGCGGTGTTTTGATAGCTGAGCGAGACATCGGTAGCGAAGAGAGCATAGACCAGCGGAGGAGGATCTAAATCGGGACAATCGACTCCCTTCACACCCAGCCAACCCCCAGTCCATTCTACACTACGGCTGTACTCACAACTTCTGCTTGCTAGTGTACAGCGGAGCATCGCAAGCGGCACAGTTATAGGTGCCCTCGTCCTGCTTCTTGTCGTAGGGATGCGATCCAGGACGCTCGGTGCCCTTCTCGCGGAGAACGCGGAACTGCTCCGGGCTGAGCTGGGCCCGCCATTCGGACTCGGACTTGTTGACCTTGGGGGCTGACATGGCGCGGATTTGGAGGAGAGACGATACTCGAGCGGTAGAGGGGAAGGTTCGAGGAAGACGAGCGGCGAGTGAGAGAGGTCTCATATGAATCGAAGGGGAAAGCGAAGTTGCCAGACGCTGAGTCAGTTCTCGTACGGAAGTGGGAAGTGGAGGTGGAGAATGACGTTAGTGATGAGCCACGTGGGTGGAGGACTGTTATCTCCAGTGGTGTCTCGGTCCGAGGTCAATAGCATCGAAGCCACATACATTTGTCGCGGCGCAGGCATGAGGTCAAGGAGAGCTGCCAGGAAAGAAGACGAAGCAGGGTGTTCGCTCTTAAGCTCTATTGTGGCCCACGCTGCATTTAGAGGCAATGTATGAGGACTTGTTCGTTAAGCACGTGCGAGGATTACTCTAAGCCGGCCAGTCGTTGATGCGCTGTGAGTCGTAAACATTCATTATGCTCGCTCAGTTCCTTATCATCGCATCTCAAGCTTGTCTGTCCTGCCGCAGGTGCTTACGCGTTGACAGCTACGAGAAAGTCGGACAGACCTCATTGAGTTCCTAGCAGCAGTCTCCAGCCGAACTCTAGATAAGATCGGCGAAATCACGATGTGCCACACCACGAGCCCAATCGACGGAGTCAGTCGGCGATACACCCACGTGCCGAAAAATGTCGAAACCGCTAAACTGTTGCTGTCGAAATTTGCTCCCGCCGGCCGGCCGGCCGCGAGGGGGGCTGCTGGGTTGGGAGCAAGAATGCATGCATCGTCTTGCTGATCCTCCAACCGTCAAACTTCGACCAGGTTATTCAAAATGGCTATTGGTGCGTATCAAGCTCGACACACGGCAGAGGACATATCGATCTCCGGCACGGACAGACATCGCGAGCGTTGGAACGGCATCGAAAGAGACAGCGAGGCTGAAGATATGGTGGACTCGGACGACTTGAAGTTTTGCATGAGAGGGAGACGTGCGACTTTCGAGGAAGGGCGGACCTGTGATCTTGCACTTCACGAGCGTGCGACAGGCTACATTGACGTTTCGGCGTAGAAGAGCCCGCGATTCGAAGATTTGCGAGGGCAGAGAAGCCTAGATTCTCGAATGCGTCTCTGTCTCCTTCGGATTCTTGTTCGCCCAGGATGAGCAGACCTGCGATCACACGGATATCATTCTAGCGTTCGCATGCGCAACGATTACCGCTCCTGGAATTGAGATGCGGAATCGGACGCTTCTCGAGCGACTCTACGACGACGATGTTCTGTCCCAAAGTCCGGAGATCATCGTCCAGCTGGCGATTCTCGATAAGTGAAGCTAACCCCCAGGCCTCGCTTCTGACCGCCGCAAGTCCCGCAAGGCTCACTTCTCCGCCTCTTCGGGCGAGAAGCGCAAGCTCATGTCCTCTCCTCTCTCCAAGGAGCTCCGCGGCGAGCACGGTGTCAGGTCGATCCCTGTTCGCAAGGACGACGAGGTCCTTATCGTCCGGGGCAAGTACAAGGGACGTGAGGGCAAGGTCACCCAGGTGAGTATCCTTTTGTTGCTGCCTCGCGTTCAAGACGTCAGCTAACATCCAGGTCTACCGCAAGAAGTGGGTCATCCACGTCGACCGTGTCCACGTTGAGAAGTCCAACGCCGCCACCGCCCCCATCGGCATCCACCCCTCCAACGTTGTCATCACCACCCTCAAGCTCGACAAGGACCGCAAGGCCATCCTTGAGCGCAAGGGCCGCAAGACCACGGCTTAAGTGTCTCATCGCATGCGCATGTTAGAGGGCCTGTAGTGGGATGTACCTATGATACACTGGACGCTGGATTGGTGCAGCGGAGAGTGGAGGATGATCACGGAACTGGATAAATCACTGACCTCACAACAGCGCTACTACAAAGAGTATCTGACAGCAGGTTTCGAGGCGGGAAAGGGTGATGGGAGCGCTTGAACGTCGGAAAATTGACAAGAGCCGCGGCAAAGACAATTCGGAGTGGTCACAAGCTAAATCGGCTTTCGCTTTCACCGTGACGCTTCGGACAGTGTTCAGCCTCAACTAGCAGACGAAGGTGCTCGTAGTCTGCGAATGTCGGAGGAATGCAAGGTGAAGGCACGAAGACTACCGAGTCGGCCGAAGTCTCGCGGGGCTGGCGGAGGCGAAGAGAAGGCCGTCGGCGTCTGAAGTGGACGCTAAGCGAGCAAAGCTCTACTCAGTCTGGTATAGCGCAACACCACCACCGCGGTAGATGACAACGACAATCCTCCGGTCCTTGGACAACTTTGTCAATCGGGCTCTGCGTGGCTATCCCGACGCCTCGGGATTCCCGTATACTTCAGCTGTTCTTCGGACTTGCGCAAGCTCGTTTAGGAAGGAATCCGCAGCGTAGCGCAGAGTAGTGTGGGTTGTCAACGCCGAGAGCCGAGGCAGAGCGGTAGAGCGGTTGTCGGCCAACTTACGCAAGCCGATTCGGACATTGTCTCCAGCTGCCTCGGACTTGCCCACGCGACCCCACGCGCCGTCGCTCGGAACGGTGTCGTTGACGAGAGAGAGAGTGGGGTGGAACGGCTACTTCGTCATATCTGCGATCTTCCCGTACGGTCAGCACGTCACTCACCGTTACTCCTTACGCCTGGTGCTAGTTAGCTGTTCCGGCATCATTGAAGTGCCACAAGGCCTGCCAGCGTACGTTTCCCGGGCCGCTAACTGGTGACTCCTCGGCATATGCTCTCTGTGTGGATATCTGCACGATGCGGTCGAGCCAGCTGCTGGTACATCACAAGCTGTCAGAGGGAGAGTGATCCTTGGCGTCGACCTGTCGTCGTCGTAGTAAGGCTGCATAACCATGGCTCACTGCTACACGCTTCACTCAGATAATCGCTTTGTTGGCAGCACATCAGCTCCCAGTGCTACAGAGCCGCAAGCCTACTCAGAAGCTCCCCGTGCTCACATGCTCAGAGTCGTTGCTAGTACTCTGGCTGAACTCATTATTGGCTTCGCCACTGAGCATGGCTATCGGGTGAGGGTGTTCCGCCACATTCATCCCCTCAACCCACTCGTTCTGCATTGAAGAGAAGAATGCTGCTCCCTTTCGACTCCGCGCTCCCTGTATGAGCACGGAACCTGTCTTCGTCTCCATATCATCGATGCTTCAGTGTGCCACACTCAAAGCCACACTCGGCCTTCAAACTCCAGCCCAATCTGTCGCCAAGTCAATTCAATCATGTCGGGTCCGCCGTCATCCCGCATCAGAACGGCAATGCCGATCACCGGCAGCGGCAACTTACGGCATGCACTCGGTGTGTGTTCTGCACTCCACAACCCGTCCAGCCTCTTGCTTTATACGATCCAGACGAGCCTTCTGTTCGTCCTGTTGCCTAATACAAGATCAGCTCGTCGTCTAGCATCCTTAGTGTCCATTCTGTCAACTCTCCTCTCCTTCCGCCACCTCCACCGTCGTTGGGCTCCTCATTCTAATTGCTTTCAACTGAGGTGGGGCGGGGCTGAAGCCAAGCCCCTCCTCTCTATTGCGAGTGTCGAGCAAAGTGGCGCCAGTGGGCGCAGCCACAACGCCAGCTTGAGCAGGTTCCGTCGTTCCTCTCACTCGAACGACCGTGCGCAACCCCTCTTCCCTCCGCTTTGGGTGGCGTGCGAGATCAACCTGAGGTCTGAGGCGAGTTCTGGCACTCGAATGATCCAATGGCGTTCGGTCTGGGCGTGCACTTGGACTACGGCGAGGTAAGCGAACAAGCGGCCGGCGCCGGGTCTCGCTTCGCTCTGTCTGTTGTGCTTCCACGACGCGTACTCCGAACTCCGCACTCCACTGCACCCCACTCTGGTCATGCTTTCTTCTACTTTCTTGCAATGCACTACACATTTTACTACGCCGAGGTTGATGAGCAGCGGCTAGCTACTCTCCTAGCGAATTTGATAGTGGAGAGCGCGAATTCGCAACGTCGCAAGTCTGGTAATCACCCAGTGACTAGCGCCAAAGCTAAACGACGAGGCAGGGTTTGCCTCGGAATTCGAATGAGGGTGTAGTGTGCGTTGGACGCAAGTGGACGGTTAATCAGGCAGTCAGGCAGTCAGGCGCGCAGGCGTGTATGTAATGGACCTGGAACCTGAGCCGGGGCCGTGGGCCGAGAGCACAGAGAAGAAAGATGAGTGAATCTGGACGCGGACCCACCGCTCGCTCTCTTCTGTACGCTGCTGCGCTGGGTCTGAATGCTACTACTACTCGGCTGTGTCCTCACCCGTTCGGCTGCTAGCTTGTTGACGGTACGGTTGTTGCATGCTCCGAACACGGTCGGCTTCCATCTCGTCGTCACAGCATCGCATCACGGCGGAATCTGGCCTTCTTCCTGACTCTGCGAGCCTCCACGCCCTCGCCGCCCTTCATCCGACGTCACGACGACATCGGTACCAAAGCAAAGCAACCCACCCACCCTACCTACCCTAATCCGCCTCAGACGCACACGCACCGCGCACCTGGCTGAGCTGAGCTGAGCTGGCTGGCCGCATAAACGGCGTAAACCGCATATTGGGATTATTCGCCCCGCATCCACTCACACACCGGCATTCCACCAATCCGCCCATCCCCTCCCATCAAATCAAGACACCGCCCTTGACTGGACTTGGACCTCGACCTTGACCTCGACTGACTCCTCGTCCTTCCCTCGCCCGCACGCAACCCTCCGTCCCTCTAACCCTCCCTCTCTACGCAACCACCCACCCTCCCTCCTCACCTTCCTCCTCCTCCACAACCCTCTCACTTACACTCCACACACACAACGTATTGCACACACATACACTGCAGACCTTTCTCACCTTCTCTCCCGACCCTTCCACCTCACACGACATGAACTAGAATCGAGTGCGACTTTCCGTTGCGGCCTTTGACGAACTTCTCGCTACGACTTGAATCAGACTCACTACACACCCACCCACCCTTCTTCCCTTCCTCCCGAAGCGCAACCTTCTTGCCTCCGGACACGGACATTATCACCCTCACACACTCGACCAGCTCGCATCTCATCTACCTCCTGCATAGCATTGATACGACAAACACCTTCCTCGACACCGCCAAATCTCTTGCCCACACTATCACCTCTACCCACCTCCTCACCATCTGCCCCCGCTTACAAGCTCCTCTTCCTCGTAACGTGGCCCGCACTCTGTGTGACCCCGTGCAAGCAAGACAAGCCCTCTGTCTCATATCGCTTTTATCCCGATCTTCGCCTGGCGTCACTCAACTCGTTCCTTGTTCTTCCTTCCCCGGCTTGGCTTTCCACCGACGGCCACTCGCTGCAGTTTGCCCGCTTTGAGCATTGTCACTCCATCTTGAGTCCTTCATTGACTGAACAATGACTCAAGGTCGCGACAATGCCAGCGCGTCCGCAGCTGGCGCTGGCGCAAAGTCTTCTGCCTCTTCAGACGCCACGGTGTCGAGGGCGGAGTACGCAGCGCTGGAGGCTCGGTTAGCTGCGGCTGAAGCGACGATCAGCGTTTTACAGAGCAAGCTGGCGTCCGTGGACGGCACATCGGCGTCGACCTCTTCGGAAGCCACCATGGCGCCGCCGCCCACCGGAAGGTCCCGCGGAAAGTCTCCCGCCGGCTCGTCGTCACTCGCTGCACCCGGGTCGAATGCTGCAAGCTCAGTGTCTCCGCTATCGGGCGCTGGCAGCAATGCGGCATCCGGCTCGGGCGCTTCTAGCATGCCCTCGTCCAGTGCATCGGGGTCCGTGGCCCGCACGCCCCCAGTGCCCGGAGACTCGACAGACCCGACGATCGCCGCCTTGACGCAGCAAGTCGCGGCGCTCTCGACGAGTGTTGCGCAGCTGCAGCGCCTGCAGACGCAGAGCATGGTCGCTCCTCCCATGAACGGCCACCCCGGCGCGATGCACCAGCAAATGCGCATGCCGCCCCCTCCACCTTTAGACACCAACCTCGGCAATCTTCCGGTCATGGCCCATTCCGTGACAAGCCCGTTCCCACAGCAGGGGTACCTCGGCGGAACGCCGGGGCCTCGGACTCCCATCAGCCGCCCGTTCTCGGGCCCAATGTCGGCGGACGACAAGTGGGGCGCCCCGCAGGGCAATCCGCGCGGAGGAGGCGGTGGCGGCGGAGGTGGTGGACAGTGGAACAACCAGGGCCCGATGATCCAGACGAACGGCATCAACAGCATGAACAACAACATTGGCGGTGGCGCCGCAGCGCCTGGTGCTGGCATCGTCGTGACCAAGTGGGAGCATCTGAATCTCAAGGTCGAGCTGCTCCGCTCGATCTCGAAGTATGGGTGCGTACCCGAGGCTATCTGTGAAACCCTATTGAAGCCGTGACTGACTTCTTCTGCAGCATAGGACCGCCGAACAAGATTCAGGCTCGCGTTTTACCTTTTATGCTTAAGGGGGCGGACATTATCGCCCAGGCGCCGCCTACGCAGGAGCGCATCATCTCCTAGTGCGTGAAGAAGAAGTTTGCCGTGCACACTCGATAACTGACAACTCAGCGTGATTCCGGCTCTCCAGCTGTGTCTGACACTGCCTCCGCCGCAGGGGCCATACCGCGGACCGGCTGTCATCATTATCACGACTACGGTTGACCAGGCCACGCAGTGCCACAAGCGTGAGTATAGCGTCGCAAATGGTTTGCTGTTCTGTGAATATAATAGGACCTCGGCTGATTCCGCACAGTTGTCGGCAATGTCGGTGGACCCCTGGGCGTGCGCGCGGCGCTGGCAGCCGGTGCGGCCGGGTCAAGCAATCTGTCCAACGAGCTGGCAGCGATGCAGCGCGACCAGATTCAGATCCTGATCGGCACGCCGGCCAAGGTGAACGAGGTCATGAACATGCGTGGCGGACTGTCGGGATCTGACTGCCGCCTGCTGATCCTGGACGAGGTCGACCAGCTGATCGCTCGTAATCTGTACGAGAACGTCTTAAACATTGCGCGGCTGCTGCCATCCCCGCGTCGCTCTGGTGGGGCCGGACTCACGCCTGGCCCGACACCGTTTTCGCCAGTGGTCGGTAGCCCTTACGACGGCGGTCAGCAGTCGCCCTTTAACCCGCAGAGCAAGACGCCGTTCCCTGGCCAGAACTCGCGCTTCAGCACTCCCGGCCCAGGACCCACGCCGACGTCGCCCACGCCGCCCGTCGACCGGCAAACGTGCCTGTTTTCCAACACGATCCCGACGGATGTTATCAACTTCTCGCAGTCCTTGCAAGTCCGCGACCCGGTGCGCGTCCTCGTGCGCCGCGAGGGTGCCACGAACTCGCAAGAGTCCGTGTCGTCCGTGACGCCGGGTGTGAACCTTAAACACACCTACGTGTACCTGACGATCACTGGCTCCGCGCGGTCAGAAGAGACCTCGGAGTCGGGTCCCGGAACAATAGGCTCGGGTCGGAACACAGCCGGCACGCTGAGCGAGGAGGCAACGCGTGCAAAGGAGTACAAGCTCGACATGCTCGTCAAGATGCTCGATGACTATCCCCTCTGGCAGGCTATCATTCACGTGGGGACGTACGCCATGCTCGAGGCCGTGCTGTACAAGCTCGGCAGCAGGCAGTGGGAGACGCTGTACCTGTCGTCGGACATGCCGCCGTCCTCGCGCAAGGCGGTTCTCGCGCAGTGGAGGATGAGCGTGCCGGGATCTGGACCGCGCTTCCTCGTGTGCTTTGACGTCACGCCCAAGCCGCCTGATATTCCGTGGACCCCGCTGGTCATCAACTTTGACCTTCCCCGGAGTGTGGAGGGGTATGCTCTCCGCGCGGCCGCTGCTGTGCCCCAGCCGCCGAGGCAGGGGCAGGTGCAGCACGTCAATGGCGTTATTGTCTCGTTCGTGCAGGCGGCCGGTGGAGATGTGGAGATGCTCCGGTCGACGGAGTGTGCTTATCGGTTCAAGGTGAGTAAGCCCGGGCGAGGCGATAGGGGCAGGCGAGGAAAGCTAGCATATCGAAACTCGTGTATTCGAGCGAGAGCGCTAGCACTGTGATGTAGCGATCCGGCTAGACCTATTGGGTCTCTGAGATCGCAATGCTCAGCGACAATGTTGTCCAGGCTACATGCTTGCTGGCGATGATGAGGTCCTGCGAAGAACACACTCTATCGCAGCACGCTCCTTGCCAGCTCTTGTGCCACTATGCCCAATCCTGCCACTCTTCTCTCAGCTAGCGACATCCTCCGTTCTAAGCTAACCCACAGTCTGCCGAGATCCCGACCGTCTTCCACGACCTGTTCCAACACTAGCCCTCCTTCCTTGATCCCTTCTACTCTCACCCTTCGGCGTCTCGGTCTCTCACTCGCCCTCACGTCTCTTGGCACATTGCTCACCCTTGTCCAATCCGACCTTCCGTCCCCAGTCATCACTCGACGGTCACGGGATGTCGTCTCTTCCATTACAAACTCCAACACCAACAAATCCTCGCAAACCTAACCCAAAGCATTTCATCCATTCTCCCTCTCTCTCAAGTCTCTCATCAAAGTCACTTTTTTCTTATCTTGTCACTCTATAACACTTTTCACTGCCCTATGGGTATTGCTTATGCATGTAGCTGTATCTGGTGCCGCGAGCGCGACCGAGCATCCGAGCGAAGCGAGGACGCGAGGCTCCGACTTATCTGAGTGGACGAGCGAAGCGCGTCTGCGAGACGGAACTCCGAGGGATGAGGGGGGTGAAGTGTCAGCGAAAATGAGTTGCACAGAGACGGACAGTGACGGAGCGCAGCTAGACACGACGACGCAAGCAATAGGGAAGAGCACAAGTGAGCCCGGCGAGTCTGCAAGTAGGCCGTGGGCGGGAGTAAGCGTCACGAGCGATGCAGAGCGGTATGAGGTCTCGAGAAGGACAGGTCGCCACACGTCGATCAGAGCGAGACCGTGACCGTGGGAGAGTGAAAGTGAAGGGAGTGAGGCGGCGAGGCGCCGAGGCGGCGAGAAATGAGTCTGGGTCAAAGGGATAGGTGGGCGTGAAAGTCACTCAGAGAACGGTCGGGAATTGAGAGGAACTGAACGGCGACGATGTTCGGCGAGGAGTTGGCATCCTCACGAGCGCCGGAGATGAGGGAAGTGGTGAAGCAAGGTGCGGTCAGAGCTTGACTCAGGCCGCTCCAGCGCGTAGGGCAAGAAGGACAACCAGGACGTGGTCGAGTTGGTTGGCGTGGTAACTCTTGTGTGATACTAGTCACGACCGAGTGTATCCCGCTGCTCCTCTCTTTCGCTCGATGTTCACTGCTCCTCTTTTCCGCTCAATTTTCGCTGCTTTGGCTGCTCCGGCCTCTGTAGACGACCGCTCAATGTTCACTGGACTTGGCGATTATGGCGTCTATCTCCACTCTATGTCTCTGTTGTCCACAGCTCAGCAGTCAGTTGTCAGTTGTTCGTAGCCGCTATAATCAGGCTCACCTGCTAGCAGTCACTACACCCAAGCTCACCGACGCGTCAAACCCAAGCTAGCCTACACATTACACTCGACCTGCTAACTCAGTACACGACCGCTCGCTAACGCTCGCCAGTCGCAGGTAGCACATGTATTAATCACTATTCATAACTGCTCCGAATCATCTTGTGTCTATCGTCCGCCCGCCCGTCCATCTTCACATCCCGCTAGAGCGGCAGTACACGCTCTACGATCGGCGCTCAATGATCAGATGCACCGCACTTCGGCCCTTACGTTCGGCTCCGAGCTTTGGCAGGGATGGCTGTCCGGCTGTGGCTCGTACAGCTCCACTGCGCAGTCCTTACGGCCCTTAGTCCTCACCTTCGACGCAGACCACCGAGCCCTCACAGCCCTCGGTCTTCGCCTTCGGCTCAGACTGCGCAGTCCTCGCCTTCGGCTCGGACTCCGCGCGCTTAGAAAGTCTCATCATCCAGCAGCCCCTCATCCTCGCCATCAGGCACCTCAAACCCTTCTTCAGTCTGGTACAGGATCTCCTGAATCTTGGCGAGCGTATCCCGTTCCTGCTCGTCGACGTCTTCGAGGTTGATGCGCTCGCCGACGATGAGCTCGATGGAGCGGAGTTCTGAGGTCAGCGGACTTCGACATCGGCGCCGAAGGCGGCGATGGCGACACGGGCGAGCGACAGCCGGAGGCTGGAGCGAGCACAACAGTTCTCTGGCTTGAGATCTGCGTTGCTGGCCTCGATGTGACAGCGCTGGGGACTACCCAGTCCGCTGCGGTCGCACAGAGTACTCCACAGATCGCATGGGCAGTATCCAACGCTTCACAGGCCCTTGCTCGTAGCGAGCTTCACAGACGGAGCAAACAACCCGCTACGTGCAGGTCAAAGTGCATTGCACGGACAGACAGCTCTCCACTCGCTGCTCGCTACCGCTCGCATCTTGGACTAGCAGCCACTTGCTGCCCGCGCTGCTCGCTACCGCTCACAGCTCGGACTCGCCGCCACCTGCTGCTCGCTGTCGCTCGCGGCTCTCGCTCAGCCATCGCCGCGCCCTCGCTTCGCTCGGCCGCGCGGCGCACTCACTAGCAAAGTAAAAGTCCCTCTCCTTCTCCAGCCCCTGGCACGTTGCCTGCAGCTCGTTAACCTGAGCGTTCAGGTGCTGGATCTGCGCGTTGCTAGCTGCGCTTGCGGAGCGGACGCCGCCAGAGCCTGCCATGCTGGTGCGGCCGGAGGCTACGCGGGCCGTGGGGCCGCGCGACGGTGGTGTCGGTGCCGAGCGGTGACCGCCGCTGCTCGTAGGTTAGCTCGTGCACGACGCCGACTTGCAGCTAAACAGCCAAACAAATCGAAGGCATGGCCAGGCCAGCCTAACGATCTCTCTGGGCTTCACGGCTCAACGGCCTAGCGGCCGTCGGGAGACTTACGCGCGCTCGACCGCATTGTACTCCTCCCCACGCGAGTTCGAGTCCCAGTACTTCTTCATCCACTGCAGGAACTCGAGGTTGTCCTGCATCTTGCACTTGACGAGCCGCTCTACAGGAATGGGCTGAGCGTGGCGTGAGCGAAGCGAACGACACGGCACGAGAAGTGACACCACTCACCTTTGCAATTCGGTGCTTAGTAAACGCCTTTTGCAGAATCTTGAAATTGTCCAAGAACTCGTACTCCATCTTTGCATTCATCTTCAACCGGTGCATGGGCAGGTCGCCGTAGATCGAGTCGAGGATCTGGTGTCAGTGAATTCAACGAGTGGCGAAGCCGCGAGGCGGCTAGTGGCTAGTCGGCTTCGTGCTGAACCCGGCGTCCAGACAGCTTGACAAGTTGACCCAGTGTCCAGACAGCCAGCTCGGCTCGGCGCTAGTCATCATGGTATTGCCAGCAGACTAGCCCGGTATAGCCAGCAGTGGCCGAGGGCTCGGCCGGCGGTCTGCTAATTGCATTCCACCTGGTACTCCCGATGCTTGCTTGTGCGCCTGGGGCCCATCGCAGCCACCCCGATGCGGACCGATGCGCCGACGAGCACCGAGGCACGACACCGCACGACACTCCACGATGTCGCCAGCCAAGCCTGGTCACGCAAGCTTGTCCGAGCTCAGATACCCAGAGTCCGCCGCACGGACCGGTCGTTCCGGCCGCAGCCGCGCATACTCACCTGGCAGTAAATGATGCCCTTGCCGCACTCCTCGACCTTCTGGATGACGTTGGGTGCGAGCAGCTCATTAAGCCATGCCAGGAGCTCGCCGCGGGCTGTGAGTTAGCTGATTGCCTTGACCACCACGCAGCTGTGAGGAAGTGATTGACGGGGGTGGTGGTCACCACGCCGAGGCCAGGATAGTGGGACGCAAAGGTCCGAGCCCGTGCCGGCGACCTGCGGATGTGGCCGCAGGGTGAAAGGCGGGAGCGAGCGGGCAAGCGAGCAAGCGGGCGGTGTCGTGTAGATTGGGGGGGATCTCGGCGTCGACGATGCAGAGTGGGCGGCGGACGGTCATGGACACTGAATGTTTGTCCACCTCGGACCACCCTGACCACTCATTGCCGGCGGTGAGCCGATAGCGATAGTGCTGTTTGTCCCCATGCGCTGCGCGGCGTCTGGCTGCGGCGATCGACGACCCGACACGTCAACCTGTAGTGTACACTTACATTCTCCGACGTAGACGGACATGGTGGCAGGCGATGGGGTGTTCTAGCTGGCTGGTGAGGTATGAGGTGTGATCGGACAGACGACAGGGAAGGCGAATGCGTTGTGTTGCGATGACGGTGCAGTGGTGGTCGAATGGAAGTGACGTTGCACGGATGTGTGTGTCAAGATAAGAGAGGATGTGTGTCTTGACTCAGTGTTGTCGTGTCCCGTCTTAGGTATGTGCTGAACGAGAGATCGAGTCCAGCGACTTGGTAGCAAGTTGTTGATAAGAGAGAGAGATAGATGATGTGCTGACAATTGTAGATGATACATGTTCTCTAGCGTCTAGGTTCCGCTCAGTCCACTCGCAGCCGGCCACGGTCACGGCCACCACACACTCTAGAAGCGGCCTCTATCCCTCGCCTCGTTCTATGGCGTCTCACCGTCTCACCGTAGCTCACGGCCACTAACACGACGCGACCCAAGCGATCCTCGTCTGGGCCAGGACGTGTTTGGTCCCGCGCACTTACCCCTGACAGATCCTGAGCCACGCGAGACCACATGGAGGGAGCGGAACTCAGGCACCAACAAGGCACGATCACCCAGAGGTGTCATCACCCCCAGTCAGTCGATCGCCCGCAGTGAGAGGCGGACCAGCCAGCTAGCTTCCATCGTCAGCTTTCCGTTCAAGGCGTATTGCAATTCAGAGAGTTACTTCGCTCTCAACGCTCATTCGTCTGAACAAAGATTGAGTCACGCTAGCACAAAATCAGTCGCGCGGCATTGAGCTGAGTCCTTGGACCTTCCAGTCTCCAGCTCGATGCACCGTGTCAGTCAAAATGGGGCCCGTGCTGTAGGTGTAGTCAAGATCGACTCAAGTCGCATCCCATCTTGATGTCTATTAGCCCTCTATGTAGTGTATCTCTATGCGGTACGATCCTACGGCGCAGCAAACTGAGACTTGGCCCTGATCCTCGCTCCAATCCGCTTGAACACAAACGGAAACGGCAGGCAGCAGAACAGCAGCCCAGCGAGCAAACAAGTAGCGCCGACAGGTCCGAGGCGAGCGTACATCTGATTCCCAAACAGGGGGAAGCCGGCCGCAAAGCTGGACCTCATGAACGAGTTACTTGCCAGAGCGCTGGCCGCGACGGGTCTGTATGCGTCGACGAGATAAGTGAAAGTGGCATTGAAGGCGTACACGAGCCCCGTGCCGAAGAAGAGCGACATGACAATGGGCACCATCCAGTGCACGTGTTTGAAGCAAGTCAAGCCGAGGAGTAGCAGCCCAATGGGCGCGAGCACGGCTCCATACTGGCCCATGTAGAGGCGGGTCTCGGGCGGCGCCTTGCCGTCCGGCGACTTTGACGCGACCTTGGCGTAATACTTGTTGAACAGGGGTTGCGTGGCCGCTGCGATGAGCTGTCCAACGCCGATACCGAGGAAGGCGAGGCCAGTCTCCTGCATGTTGAAGCCGTACTGGTGCTTGAAGATGAAGGGGATCCCGCCGAACGAGAGGTACAGGATACCGAGGAGGAGTGCGCTCCACAGGTCAAGAAGGAGCACCATCGGCTGCGTGCAGAGCAGCACGAAGGGCGTCTTGATACTCCGCATCAGCGCTTGCAGGAACGTCTCCTGCTTCAGCTCCAGCGGGGCGCGGTAGTTCTGCCCCGTCTCTTTCCGCAACCGACGAGCTTTACGCGCAAGCAGCTTCGGCGCAAATGTCTCCGGCACACAGAGGACTAGAGCGACTAGGCAGACAAAGGCCCAGATCAGCACGACGTAGTACGTCCACCGCCAGTCGGGCTGGTTGTAGTTGATGAAACCCGAGATCAGGGGTCCCATCACGGGGCCCATGAACGGAGAGACGGACCAGATCGTCATCGGCGTCGCGACGGCGGCATTCTCGAACACATCTGTCACGAGTCCTCCCGAGACGGACAGGAAGCCAGAGCCAGCAAAGCCCGTCAGGTAGCGGAAGATGAAGTGGACAGAGGGCGTGTTGCTGAACGCGACGGGAAAGTTGAGCAGGAAGAAGCACAAAAAGCCGTAGTGGAGTACTGGTGCGCGGCCCAGGAACTCGGACACGGGGCCGAGAAGCACTGTGGTGTCAGCGTGGTCCAGCGAAGCGAGATCAGCTTCGGGCTAGAGCCCAATGAGCCAAGGCCCAGTCCGTCCATCACGTCACATGGATAACTCACGAGGTCCGGTTCCCAGTCCCAAAACGAAGCACGATATACTCAGTACGCAAACGAGCTTTGAGATGTTGTACGCCTTGCTCATACCCGGATACGTCTGTGCCGCCATGGACGAGCAGCACGTAATGGAAACGCAAGAGAAGGAGAGGATCGCAACCATGAGCCTGGAGTCAGCAGGGGCGGCAACGATCGGAGAGAGAGAGCGCGGAGCTGTGACGAGGCCGGGCTGACGGAAATCCAGACACGCTACTCAGCCATGACGCAGTGAGGCGTGGAGCGAAGAGCAGTTGCAGTGACGCTCCGCTGAGCAGAACGCGATGGACCGGCTTCTGAAGGTCAAGTACGACCCCGTTGTAGTCTCTGCCCCATGCAGTCGCCGAGGTCACTGTTCCATGATATGCACTCACCACTTCCTCCAAGCACTCATATTGAGTGGATTCTCCTTATCCCCCGGTCCGTCCCAAGTGACCTCGATGTGATCCTTCTCCATAGTCTCCGGAGCAATAGTCGTCGACCTCGTATCGGCATCGCTGCTGAAGCAGTCCTGCCCTCCATTCCCATCGTATCCATTCACCGTCTCATGACCAGCAGCAGTCGACTCCAGATCTCTCCTCGAAGCCCTTGAAACAACAGGCGAGAGGTGCACCTCGGGTGCGAATTCTGGATCGTAATAGCTCGAAGTAGTCGATCTCGTCCTCTCTAGTCTGTCTGCGCCTCCATTTCCTGCGCCAAAAGCTGCAAGTCGACCGGGACTCGTAGGCCGACTGAGATCCGAGGGTCGGCTGGTGGAAGTACGACCGCCGTGATCTCGGGTTGGTGACCGAGACATTTGCTTTTGTTTGTGTCGTGGGTCCGTGTGTGAGCGGCACAAGCGGCGAACGAAGTGAGCCTTAGTTGTAGAAACCCAGGATGACTACGGTGTCGCTGTAAGTCGATTATCGCTGCATGCGTCCTTTGTCGTTGGCAAGAGCGAGCGAGTAAGTGTAGTATTATATCGAATGCATCGAGTCGTTTGTGGTGCTACCTCATGGCAAGCATTACTCAGCTGATAAACTTCTCCGATCTCGGACCGCAGATGGCCGCATGACTTTGGGCTCGGATGGCTCAGGGTGGCAAGCAAGGGGCGGAGCGCGGTGCGGGGTAGTGCGACGGGCCTGCGGGGCGGAGTCGGCATGAAATCAGCCTCCACTTTTGGGCATGTGGGCACATTGCCGCCGAGTGGATCGAAGGAGCGAGCGGAACTTCCGACCAGATCCAAAATTAGTGCGAGTCGTCTCTTACAGCTCAACGTCGCGGGAACGAGGCTTTGATCACCTTACCCTCTAGCGCAGCTCTCGGTGTAAAGGAAGAAGTCACTATGCATTCCTCATCAGCAAGCAACTTGGCATCGAGCCCGCCAATCTCGGCACGCTCGCTTCCGCCTGCTTCTAAAATGTGCGGGTTACGATGTGGCATTCCCGTCGTCCAGTCACGCCATGCTCGATGCAAAATACATACAGGAATGAGCCGGGACATGCTATGCTTTCTAAGGTACTCTCTACGGACGTTGTTGAGTGGAGCGAAGACACCGGCGCGGAGTGGCGCTGAGCTCAGAGCGGTCATGCCTGGCTGCGGAGTGTGCTCACGCTCTAGCTGAAAGAAGCGGGGAACACGTTACAGGTCTCGCCGAGAATCGTCGGCGCTCGCGGCTTGCGGCTCGCCGCAGGTCACCGGCAGCGCAGCGCAGGCCCAGCGGCCACTGCCCGCCGCTCGCTCAGGCAGCCAGCGCTCACATCTCGCCCGCCCCCCTTCGGCTCGCGTGCTCGCGTGCTCGCGTTGTGCTTACTTCTCATTCTCCTTCCCCTTGCCCATCTTGGCCACCCTCGCAGCCTCCTCCGACGCCTTTACCTCGGCAACTCTCTGCTCAAGATAGGGGTCGTGGCGGTACCGGGGGTCGGCCTGGCGTGCGCGCTCCTCGCGCATCTGCCACCGCTTCTCCTGCAGCGCGCGGTACTCTGCAGCCTTCTTGAGCACATAGTCGCGCACCTCGTACCCGAAGGCCAAACCGCGGCCGTCGACCATACGCTCGCCGACGTCGCGTGCCAGGTCGAGCTGTACGCCGTTCGAGACCATGTCGCCGACCTTCTTGAGCAGGCGGATTGGCGGGCCGAACACCCGCTCGACGTTGTCCGGGAGCGCGATTATCGGCCAGAAGATCGACGTCAGGGGGAGGTAGAGCATGTATCTGACGTCAGCTTGATCTTGAAGCATACGCCGAAGCTTGCGCATGAGAGTTTAAGAGAGAGCGGCGCCGGGCACTCGACCCTCGCCTTCGCTGCGCTCAGACTCCAACTCGTTACTCACCCAGCAGGTCCCCAACTCTGCCAGTACACTCCCTGCGGCCCATTGCGCCTCAACTGATCCGGTGCGTTGCGGGACATTGGTCCAAAGTCGTAGTTGCCGTCGTCGCGCTCCAGCTCCTCCATGTAGCGGCCGGCAATACCCTCCGTGGTCCCTTTGACCACGATGATAGAGTACGGCGCCAGCGCGCGCTGCATGCGCTCAAAGACGCCCGCGGTCGCCGCTTCCTGCTCCGCAACCGGCCGTGTACCGTAGACACGCTCGTCGTGGCCAGCGCCGTTCAGCCGCGCGAGCACCTCCTTCTGCGTCGGCAGCGGCTGCCTCATGCGTAAGCAGAACATGCGGCACATGGGCGAGTCCTCTGCGCGCTGGCTGCAGAACGAGAAGCACTTCTCGGGCACGGGCGTCGTCTCTGGCGTGAACGCTGGCCGCGGCATGCTCGGGCTCGAGCCCGGCGGTCGGCCGCCCATGCCGCCGATGCCACTGCCGCTGCCGCTGCCACCGAAGCCTCCTGAGCTCATGGACGGCGAGGCGGACGAGCTAGGCTCATTCGGGCCAGTCGGCGAGGCCGAGAAGAGGGTGGCGGAGAGAGCTGCGGAGGGACCGGAAGAAGTCGAAGCAGAGGAAGAAGTGGAGGGAGTGGCGGAGTCGGAAGCTCGTAGAGGCAGAGCGGCAAACTGCGCAGTTCGGGGTTGGAGGAACGGGGAAAAGAAGCTCGTCAAAGCGGAGACGGGGTCGGCCGAGCGAAATGGGGAGGGAGGCGATCCCCCGACGTCGACGTTCATGATCTTTCGTGACGAGGCGAAAGGAGTGGTAAGGACAGTGCGATACCGAAGTCGCCCCTCACCGGTTTCCGAAGGGTCATCCACACCAAGCGCCATTGCTTAGTGGCCAGGCCGATCAAACGGCGGCGCTCGGCTCAGGCCACGCGTTCTTCCTAAGTGGGTGGGTGGAATAGAGGTGCGCACGTGGTAATTTCCTTGCTGGTGGCGGCGGGCTGTGCTGATATTGAAGGCGTGGGAAAGTTATCTCGGCGGATTCGACCCCTGCCGCTGCGATGGCCGTCCTCCACGTCGCGACACGCCGTGACTTTTCCTCGGCACACGTCCAAAACAGCAACACGACAGCGTCCTCTTCTCGGCTCCAACTGCATCGCCTTATACCGTCTACATATACCTGACCTCAGTGCACCGGCTGCATCCGCCCTCCTCGTTTGATTCGCAGCCATGGACGCCATCGGATACGTCAACACTGCCCAGGAGCATCTCCGCTCGCTCAGAAACACGCGCCTCTCCGCGCTCCGTCCTCTGGGCGAGTTCTTTGACTACCGGCGTGTCTCCAAGCCCGCCAACTCGGGCGAGTTCATGAAGCGTGCCGGCTACAACATGTAAGTTGGCCGGATGTGTGCAGGATGGAGATCAAGGTGCCGAGTTGATCGGATCGGTGGAATGTTTGTGGCTACGGAGTCTGTTGGTAGTCGCTTGCGGCTAAGGACGGTTTACACTTGATGATCCCGGCTGCCAATGCGCTGATGTCCACGGCGCTTTATCCTCGATCCTCTTGCAGCTGTTGTGGTGAAGTCAACGGGAAGCTAACCATCAGCCGCTACTTCTCCGCCAACTATGCCATCCTCGTCCTTCTCCTGGCCGTCTACTCGCTCCTGACCAACCTGTACCTCCTGTTTGCCATCGCCTTCCTCTTCGGTGGTTTCTTCGCCATCAGCCGCTACTGTGAGTACCACTCACCTGCAGCTTGAACGTGCGATCTCAGCGAGACTGCGCAAAGAATAACACTGGCCTGGGAAGCGGAGCTGCAGGTGCCACGAAAGCTGCTGAACTCTCTTAGTAGCTGACATCAGTCACCGAGCCGTTCGAGTTTCAGGGCAAGACGATCACGCCCCAGAACCTGTACACCGGTCTGTTCGTTGTTGGTAAGTGTTCCTTCTGCTGCACGATGCGGCTTTGGCGACGACGGCTAAGTCATCTCCCAATCATGTGCGAGCTGACCTTCAGGCATTCCAATCCTGTACATCGCGGCGCCCATCTCCACGTTCTTCTGGCTCGTCGGCTCATCAAGTTGTCTGATTGGAGCGCATGCCGGTCTGCTCGAGCCCGGCGTCGAGTCGTGAGTGTGCCATGTCAACGATTGTGTGAGATTCGATGCTGATATTGCAGAGAGTACGAGGGCGTCGAGACGGTCTAAGCCCGCGGAAACAGACGAACCTGTTGCGCAAGCGATAACCAAGATATATAGACATGTACTGGACCTTTACTTAATGACGCACGAGGGCATGGCAGTCAGCGTGCTCTGTGATGCATGCTGGGCATGGTCGGCCAGAGGCTGCAAGATCACAAGAGCGGTTGGGCGTCAAGCGAGGCTGGGGCCTTATCGCGGTTGAAGCCGGGGGAGTCCGACGATGTGGTACGCGCATGGTCTGGAATGCCGCCCTGTGCCCTAATTAACCCTGGGCGGATGTCACCCTGGACCCGGCAGGCTCAGTGATGTCAGTGACCACCGTACCAAAACATCCCTTCTCACCCAGGACATGGCCATGCAGGGAATCTCAAGTCCGATTGCCAGCGAGGTCCGGTGTGCGCATGTTCCGGGACATCCGCTTCTGTTCTCTCCTCTGCATACTTCAGTCACACTCTTCCGCCTCGACACATCCACAGAATGGCCCAAGTCTGCAACTTTGAGAACAAGCTTGCCACTGGTAACGGTGCTAGCAACGGTGCGGCCGAGCACTCGCACGACCACAGCTCTGGCGCTTCCCACTCGCACTCTCACGATGCGGCCGCTGAGCACGGGCACACCCACGAGCACCTCGAGAATGCTGGTGAGTGTCTAGAGTCCACATTGCAATGTCACTCGTATGCTGACGCTGCTCTCATCTTCCCTCACTCGAATCTGCTTGGTCGCTTGCTTATCTCTCGATTTACGGCTGTCCTTTCGCTATGATGTCGTGACTTGCTTCGACACCTTTAGGGAAGTACGCCGAGCGCGACATGCCCGACTACTCTGGCCGTGACTGGAAGGAGCGCGCCTTCACTGTTGGCATCGGCGGTCCCGTCGGATCGGGCAAGACGGCGCTGCTGCTTGCGCTGTGTCGCGCGCTGAGGGACGAGTACAACATTGGTGAGTAGCTTGGCCCATGTGGGCTGGGCAGGTAGGGTAGCGGTCGTGCGGCGGTCTTGGCGGACTGCTGTCATGGCAGCTGAGCAGCCATGTGTTGAGCGGCCTGAGACACGAGGTCACCACCTCCTGGGCTGCTTGATCGCTGTGGGATAAATGCCTTCTACCTCAATCGCCCGCAGCATTCGCGCGTCCGTTACAATGGCCTAAAGCTACAGGACTCTCGCCGAGCTAACCCCCAGCCGCCGTCACCAACGACATCTTCACTCGCGAGGACCAGGAGTTCCTTATTCGCAACGAGGCGCTGCCCAAGGAGCGCATCAGGGCTATTGAGACTGGTGAGTGCACCGAGAGCCGCGAAGCGGCTAGATGTCTCGCTTCCGACATATGCTGCGATCACATCGGGTGGTCTCCATTGCACGGAGTAGTCGTGATATGGCGTCCTGCACGACGTACCAGGAGGCTAGCAGGAAGTAACGACTAGCTATGGTCTGGAGATTCGAGCTAACCCCCAGGCGGCTGCCCCCACGCCGCGATCCGCGAGGACATCTCTGCCAACCTGCACGCGCTCGAGGAGCTGCAGGCCGAGTTCGACACCGAGCTGCTCTTCGTAGAGAGTGGAGGCGACAACCTTGCTGCGAACTACTCGCGCGAGCTGGCCGACTACATCATCTACGTGGTACGTATCCGATCTCGAGCTGAGACTCCTTCGATGCCGACAGCTGACATGCAGATCGACGTCGCGGGCGGTGACAAGGTGCCCCGCAAGGGTGGACCTGGTATCTCCCAGTCGGACCTGTTCATCGTCAACAAGGTATGTCACAGCATGGCGCGCGGCAGGTGTCTGCCGCCTTAATGGCCCTCAGCCTTGCGCCGAACTGTTTCAATTCTCTACAGGACGAAGAGCTTCGCGGCTGCAGCATTTCCTTATCAGTGCAGACGCTTACACGACCACAGACCGACCTCGCACCCCACGTCGGTGCTTCGCTTGACGTGATGCGCCGTGACGCTGCGGTCATGCGCGAGTCTGGCCCGACTCTTTTCACGAGTGTGCGCAAGGGTGAGGGCGTCAAGGATGTCGTCGACGCTATCCTTGGTGCTTGGGCTGCCAGCGGAGCCAAGGGCAAGAACACGCCTAAGCAGAAGTAAGCGTGGCCGTGGCCGTCAGCGTGCGTGCACTGAGTGAGTGAATTGTCGCGCGGGCGTCACAGAGCTCTGTGGCAGAAGTTTGCAAGAAGCATGACCAAATTGGGACATGAGAAGCAAAGGTGAAAAGAAAAGGTTACGCCCTGCATGTATCTTTTGGTAGACAATCTGGGTCAGAAGCAGCAGCTGGCCGATGCATTGTCATCTGTGGTGTGGCTCGAGACAAGAGCGAGCCACGGACAATCGGTTGATCTTCCTTGTGACTGTCACTTTTGTGTGCAAAGAAGCACCGCCTGAGACGGTAGATGTGCGATGGGCGTAGTCGGATGTGCATCGGCGAGGCGCATGAGTGTTCATTAGGCGTCTGTTCGACGAGTGTTTGAGGCTGCAGCGAGGCGCGGCGGAGAAACAATATAGACTTAGAACAAGACGTAGAGGGAGCGTAGAACATGTGCACAGCCTGGAAGTGCGGTAGCACTGGCACTGGTGGCCACTGCCGGCTGCGCCCGGCCCTCGACCCCCTCTATTCGCTTCCCAGTTCCCCTCGATCTGAGCCCCCAACGCCCGGTTCATCAACCGATCCGATCTGATCTCTGCGTCTCTTTCATCTTCAACCCCTTCACAACTTCACCTCTTCACATTTTATACTCCTGCTTAATAGCGCCGAGAGCTGGTGGCCCGCAACATCACTCCGCTCTACCCTTGAGCACGACTTTATTACGAAACGCGAATCTCGCCCCAAGCCCAAAACCAGGCGCGTAACAAGGGGGTCCAGACAAGCTCACCTTTCCTCATCCCTCTGCCCTCCACCTCGCACCCCCAGACACCATACAACCTACCTTCCCTCACCCTCACCCCGGCCATCTTTGGATTCCGCATCGGGTCGACCCTGTCTCCATTCCATCCTATCGGTCAGCATCCTCCATCCGACAACAACCACCACACACCCAACCGACTCTCTTGCTTACAACGGCACTTGCACTGCACACTCTTCACCCTCCTTCACCTCGCAAGCAAGTCACGCCACTGCACAAAGGCAGTGCACGCTCGCCTGCTAGCTTCCTCCCTGCTTCCGCACAGCACACACATTGCCACCCACCCGATCACGGGTCTGAGTGTGACGCCGGCATTGCCCGGCTAGCGACCACCCAAACGCTGGGCTAGGCCAAAACAGCTTGGCTTCCTCCCTATTCATCTCGTCTCTCTTTGTTTCCACCACGCCTCACACTCAAGTACGTAATCGTCCTGTAGTCTACATTACATCACCTGCGAGTCTACTAACGCACTCAGCATGGACGCGTCTACGAGCGGTCCGAGTACAGGCGGAGGAGGGCTGGTGTGGACGCGTGACGGGCCCGTCCTCAAGATGGAAGATGCAGTCGTCGAGACAGTGTAAGTGTCTGCTTCGAAGTGACGGATCTGGACACGGCTGATCTCTCCCAGTGTGACACACACGACGCGCACTACGACCTCGTTCGCGCCGATATCCCTCCCGCGCATCCCTGTGCCCGATGTTGTGCCGATGCCGTACTACCTGTCGAGTGAGGGGTATCCGCTAGCTCACGAGCCGACGCCTGAGGATCTGCGCTTCCTCGAGTTCAACCTCGGCGGCCGGCGTGTTGTTGTCGCTGAGGACGGCGCGGAGAGCACTTCCGGAGAAACGGCCGGCCCAGGCTGGCGCAGGACAGTCGCGACGGGGAACGACGAGCGCCTAGGCTTGGGCAGCTACATCAACCGAGTCAAGAAGGAGAAGGAGCGCAAGCGTCCGCACGTGCAGGACCCCCGCTCACATTCACCCTTACCCCAGCCTCCGATCGTGCGGCAGCGCTCGCCGCCGCGCAAGAAGCCTCGCCCGAGCGATATTTACACAACGACGACTACTACAACTACGACAGCGGCAGCGGCGGCGGCAATGCCGAACGAGGACCAGAGCATCATTCCGTCGCCGATGCAGTCGCCCACGGACGGGCATGCGCCGGCACAGCCCTCGTTCGGGTCGGGACAGGAGATGGCTGCGCTGTTCTCCCTTCCAGCTATTGTGAACCACTTCGACCAGCTGCCAGACAAGGTGCAGCAGCACGTGCTGATGCACCTGTTCCGGCGGTCGCGGATGGCGACTATCCAGCGTGTGTCGTCTTTCGCTGCGACGGCGCTGAAGCGCGACTTCATCTCGCTGCTCCCGCAGGAGATCGCGGTCCAGGTGCTGTGCAAGGTGGACGTGGTGAGCCTAGCGTCCGCGGCGCGTGTGAGCCGGACGTGGCGCAAGCTCGTGGACGGAGAACGCTCCGTGTGGCGCACACGGCTCATAGAGGACGGCCTGTGGTGCGGGCACGGCGTCGAGGAGGAAGAGGAGCGCGACATTCTGCGCCGGTACGAGGTGCTCGACCGCGAGGCGCGGCGGCGGCACAAGTCGAAAGCGGGCACGCCGGCCGATGACGAGCCGATGGCGGCGCCGATCGGCGATCACCCAACGCCGTACAAGCACATCTACCGACGCCGATACCAGAACAGCCAGACGTGGCTGAACACGAAGCCGCGCCACTTCAGCTTCCCGGGGCACGGGACGCACGTGGTGACGTGCCTGCAGTTTGACGAGGACAAGATTGTCTCGGCGTCGGACGACCACAGCATCAACATCTACAGCACGCAGACAGGGCAGCTGCGCAAGCGGCTGGACGGGCACGAGGGCGGCGTCTGGGCGCTCGAGTACAAGGGCGACACGCTGGTCACGGGCGCGACAGACCGGACAGTGCGAGTGTGGGACCTGGAGACGCTGCGGCAGACGCACTTATTTGTCGGCCACACGTCGACGGTACGCTGTCTGCAGATTGTCGAGCCGGTGCTGGAGCCGTCGGGAGAGTATCAGCCGCCGTACCCGATGATCGTGACTGGATCGCGCGACACCTCGCTGCGCGTCTGGAAGCTGCCAAAGAAGGGCGAGCCGGCATTCGAGGGCCTCAGCCCGACGTCGGGCGAACACGCCCCGCCAGAGGACAACCCGTTCCACGTGCACCACCTCGAGGGGCACACCGAGGCCGTCCGCGCCGTGGCGGCTCACGGCCGCATCTGCATCAGTGGAAGCTACGACAAGAACGTCCGCGTCTGGGACATTGTCAAGGGGCAGTGCATCCACGTGCTTCAAGGCCACGAGTCGAAAGTCTACTCGATCGTCTACGACCGGTTCCGCAACCGCTGCGTGAGCGGGTCGATGGACTACGCAGTCAAGATCTGGGACCTGGCGTCGGGCGAGTGTCTGCACACGCTGTCGGGACACACGGCGCTCGTCGGTCTTTTGGGTGCTTCGCCGAACTACTACGTCTCGGCGGCCGCCGACGCAAGCCTGCGCGTCTGGGACGCAAACACGGCCGAGCTGAAGCACGTCCTGTCCTCCCACGCAGCAGCAATCACGTGTTTCCAGCACGACGAGACCAAGGTCGTCTCAGGAAGCGACGGCACGCTCAAGCTCTGGGACATCAGGACGGGGCGGTACGTGCGCGACCTGATCACGGGGATAAGTGCGGTATGGCAGGTGGCGTTCCACGGCGACCGGCTCGTCGTAGCGTCCCAGCGGGCGGGGAGCACGGCGTTCGACGTCTTCTTCTTCGGCAAGCACAGCGATCCAGTCGATGATCCCCGGCTCGAGCGCGAGTGCCGCCCGCTCTGGGAGCGCGGCGATCCCAGGGAACCCCAGACTTATCAGTATGACACGGACGAGTGCGTCGATCGATACCGCGCACTCAGCGTTCGCGCGAGGTGTAGCCAGAACGAAGGCATGGATGAGGACGAGGAGAGCAGTGGGCGCGCGGAAGTCGAGTTTCTCGAGGATGAGATGGACGAGGATTAGGAGTCTTCGGTGATGGGGCGGGCACACGCGAGGCGAGCGCAGCGAGCCGAGAGTGTGCATGCTGAGCGACTTGAGCGAGCGCAGCGAGCGGAGAGCGTGCATGGTGAGCGAGCTGAGCGGGCGCAGCGAGCCGAGAGTGTACCGGGGCAAGCAGATCTCGGTGTGGAGAGTACGTCGACATCACGCCGTCCCACGCGAATGGAGCAGCCAGCGCAGATGTTTCCAGTGACGTTCACGCGAGCCAGAGCACAAGCCGAGGCATCCATGGATCGCGCCGAGAGTTCCCAGAGTAGCTATAGGCCTCGCCGCATGCTCAACGCAACTTCTCACAGCTCGCAGGACGCGGAGGCGGAGCTCGGGAGTGTGACAGGGGAGGGAGAGGGAATGGCAGAGGGAGTGGACGCAGTGGAGGAAGGAGGAAGCATAAGTCTCCGCGCGGCCCGCCTAGGTCTCACCGTCGCCCGCGCGCCGGAGAGATCGCCGCGTAAACGCAACTTGAGCGAGACGAGGACCGTTAGTGGCAGCTCGACGGGCAGTTCGGGGAGTGGAGGGAGCGGGAGCGGGGGGAGCATGAGTGATGCGAGCGCTGCGGTGCCGAGTGTTGCTGGCCGCGACTAGCTTGTATGCTCAGGCCGCGATGTCTAGCTGCTTCAGCTTAAATCAAGCTGTGCCAGGCTCGCCCGCCGCCGCTGTGATCGACGTGTTTGGTGTGTCCGGCGTGTCCGGTGCGTCTGCTGAGTCCGGTGTGCCCGCTGGCCGCTGGAATCGCGGCGATCGCGTCGCGTGGCGTGGCAAGGCGAGGAGTGGCGATTGGAGTAACTGTAGTCAGTGTTCTGTCTTGGGATAGAGGATAGATAATGCGCAGGGGGTAGTCTGTACCACTAGGTCTTTGTGTAATGTGTACATGGCATTCTTGTTCCACACTCGAGCGTAGCGCTTCCACGTCTTCCCACTAGCTTTCGAGCGGTCCAGTCGTCACCGAATCATCGATATGACCACTGACAGAATTCCGAACGCTTCAGACCAGAGCCAGCGGGCTCGAGGCGGAGGCCAAGTGCTGCGGAGGCCAGTGCTGCGGAGGCCGAGTACTGCGAGGCAACCGTAGGGACAGTAGTCAGGCCCGCCAAAAGCCCGCGAAAAGCCTGCCAGGCGCCGTGCCAGGAGAGGAAGACACCGACACTCAAATCGTAATCGCCAAGTTACAAGTTCGACGAGTTTCACAAAATTACAGGTCGTGAGCAGCCAGGAGAAAGTGGAGTTTACTTTACGGGTGAGCGCTAGGAGAACGATAGGAGTGGTAGGAGTGGTAGGAGTGAAAGGTGTACATCTTCGCCACGTCGCGCACCCTCACGACCCGGGCGCTTGCCGGAGGTTAGTCTTCGTCGCGTATAGACTTGGCGACCTAGCAGCGTTCTGTGGAAATGTACATTTGTCTGCTGCGGAATCTACGAGTCTACGGAACATGTCAGTATCACATTCAACTGCGAGGTGCTGACCATGGAAGAGGTGCTGGCTAGGCAGTGGGGGGATCCCTCACGAAGACTCGTGAGCCTCTTTCGGAGCTGAACCTCGGAGAGCGGGAGGGTGGGATCGGAGGATGGCAGGATGGCAGGATGGGATCATAGGTATCGGCGACGACGAGTCGCTACGGGGAGTATATCGAGGAGGTGCTGTATGTATGACGGCGGATGTCGGCGGGTCTGATATCTCGTGACTAATATCGGTATCGGCAGATGCGGAGGCGGAGAGGTAGTAGAATCAGGAATCTACCAACTCCCATACAGATCAAATCGCAAGCCACAGCTCATCACAAAAACGACCCAAACTTATCGCTCACAGGCGACCTCGGCCCCCAAGCGCTAGACGGATTCGACGAGATACGAGTATGCGGCGTATTGGCCTTTGTGATATTAGCGGTCACGTCATGGGGACACCTACGCAACGTTCGTTTCGGCGAGGTGTTGTTTAGGTGTGGTTAAGTGTGGTTCTGGGGTTGGCACGGGCAGCGAGCGCGGCGAGCGAGGGATGGGCGAGCGAGCGAAGCGAAGCGAGTGAGTCCCTCTGCAAAGGGACTGGGAGGGGGTGGGGGAAGGGGACGAGGGAGGGAGAGGAAGTGGGGAGGAAGGGATGAGAGAGAGGAGATGTGTGTAGCGAAGGACGAGCGTGAGATGGGGACGAGTGTAGCAATGCAAGGGAGTGAGGGAGAGTCAAGAGGACAAGGCGAGGAGTTGAGATGAGGAGACAAGGGGAGTCAAGATGAGGAAAGAGGGAGAGCAGATGAAAGAGCGCCGAGCGTCGAGCCAACAGCAGCAGCGACACGAGACTCCACTGGGTAGGGTACAGAGCGCAGCGAGCCTGTCACGGGCTGGTCAAGAGCTGGGACAGAAAGGAAGAATCCACGGCTCAGTCCAAGTCCCAGCTTCGAGAGGAAGCTGAGAGCTCGCTGTGGTGGGGAGTAGTGACCTCGGAATGGCATCTGCGGAGTGTGATAGCGCATTGCTGCCACTGAACCTCTCAACGCAGACATATGGACTCGGCAACCTCTAGCCGCCACACCCAACCCGTCTTCCCCAAGCACTCCTCTGCCCCCTCGCTCGCTCCTCGCTCCAGCCTCCCCACCTCTTCTCGTAGCATCCTCTCCGCCCCCTCGCTCTGCACCTCCGCCCCTCGCTCTGCATCCTCCTATAGCCCCCCTCCCTCCTCTCAACCCCAATACCACAGCCAAACCCGCCCTCTCCTTCCCTCAGCCCCCCTCCCACCCCCGCAGCTCGCCTCAGAAACCAGAAACTAAACACTCACGGGAAATCCAAATCCAAAATCATCAAAGTCGTCCTCGCACCGCTTCCTCCTCCTCTTATCCTGATACGAGTCCCAAGTCACCAGTCCCAAGAATCCCAGAATGAACACACCGACGAGGGAACAGATGATGATACCTGCGATTTGAATGGCGCTGAGGCCGTCTTTGGGGTTGTGCCAGTTTGGGTGGACGCGACCTGGGATTATGCTGGGTTGAGAGGAAGAGGGGGAGGTGGGGAGGGGATGCGGGGAGGGGTTGGGGTTTGGGAAGGCTAGTGGTTGAGCTAGGGACAGGGTGAGGAAGGTGAGGAGGAGGAGTATGTCGAGGAGCATGGCGGCGGTGGCTCGTGTAGAGGGCGGAGAGGTCGGAGAGGGCGGAGAAGTAGTCAGGTGGTGCGGAGACAGGTAGAGCGGTCGGTCGGGAGTTCCTCGAGGCCGTTATGAGGGGCCTCGGTGCTCGACCGAAGGTCTCTTGTTGATTCTTGGTCGGAAGTTGGAGGTGAGGACTGGATGCGGATTCGAGACGGGGTGATCGAGAGAGAGATAGGCGAGAGGCGAACTCTGAGACGAGGTCCCGGGCGGAAGGCTCAGGCCGAGAAAGAGGTGGGAGGGTAGAGATCGGGAAAGCGGAGGTGAAGACAAGGATGAACGAGGACGAGTATGCCTAGGAGACAAGGTCGATAGGAAGAATAGAGGCGGTGTGGGGTGATAACAAACGGTGTCACAGAAAAGCAAAGAAGCAAGGTATCAGTCAACGACGAAGAACACCGTCGCACGCAGAAAGCACAGAGAGAAGAGAAGTGTGCAGAGCAAAGCGAGGGACTGACGGCCCGTGATCAGCTTTACGAAGACCTTTCGAAGCAGTTCTTCAGGATTGTCAGGACCTGTCAGGAAGTTCGGCCCGAGCCGCGATCTGAGCGTTGCGAGCTTGAGATCTCTGGGTCACTGGGCCACTGGAGGTAGAGACAAGGCGCCATGGCCGGGGGGCGATCCTTGATTCCTGGCTACCCTGGCTCTGCAGCAGACCTCGATGCATATGCTTCAATCCGGTCGACTTTGGTGCAGTAGGCCGCTGAGCAGAAGTTGCCCATCACATTCGCCAGACCCGAAAAGAGTTGATCATGTCGTCTTCCTCATGTAACAATGTAACAGTTCGGCTGCACGGCACAAAGTTGCAGCGACGACCCAAACTGAACATCTGAATGCAAGTTGATCACACAGCTCAGCCAGCATCAGAGCAGATCACACAGCCAAAGACAGCAGGCAAGATCCAAATCCGAGCCTCGCCGAGCCTCGCCGAGAACGCCAGACGCCACCGCCATCCGCCACACGCCCTGGACCCAGGATTACCCAGGATTACGGAGATGAAATCAGTCGCCGCTGCTCTCCGCACATTCTCTCATCTCGACTGCAGAAGTGCATTACTGGCGACCACTCGAGCTCTTAGAGCGGTGAAGGACGCGCACGGACCGCCAAGCCCGACGCCACGCGGCTTGTGGCGACCACGTTTGCTCCTCTCGCATTCTCGACTTGCCTCGGTCGACGACTGTCTGCACCACCTTCTACTGGCTCTGGCGCATTGAGCCTTGACCAGAAGTCAGACGTAATTACATTATTAGCTACGGGTTTCGTCGTCGGAGCGTATTCGGATCTTGAGTGATTAGATCGTGACAAGCGTGAATGGGTGAATGGGTGAATGAGAGTGCGGATCTAGTACGATACAAAAGTGATGAGCGTAAGACGGCTTCGTGATCGGCAGTCAGGATTATGACTGCGTAGCGCCATAGTTCTTGTGCCCACTTGCCTGCGGACTGTACGGCGGCGGAGCATCGCTGCTCTCCGGCTGTACGCCATGTGCGAGGTTCGGAACGGGGTGCGGCGGAGGTTGCTGGTCATGGTAGATTGGGCGGTATACCTGCTTTGTCAGCTCAGACCTCTCCTCAACTAGCTGGGACGGCGGACTCGCAGCAGCTCGCTCGCCGCCGTCACTCCAGTCACGCCCCAGACTCACCCTATAAACGATGCGCTCCTCCGGACCAGTCCTGCAACCAATCAAGCACGCCAGGAGACACACCCCGAGCAGCTTTAGCACAACGACCAGCGACGTAATGATCAAAAACGAGATGCAGAAGACGAGGATGAAGCGCGCGATGGGGTCAAAGTCGACGTCGGGGTAGTCGGGCCAGTCGTCGTGGTGGCCCAGTGACCGGAGGCCGATGTGCGAGGGATGGATGAGGGGTGCCATGGTGTTGGTGGCGGTGCTATTGGTGTTGGCGGTGTGTTCTAGTCGTTGCTGGCGTGGATGTGGTCAAGTAATGTAGATGTAAGGGGGTATGTGATGGGTATAGATGCGAAACACAACGATGCCGAGGCCGCAGTTGCAGTTGCAGATGGATCAATGAGAAGAGTGACGCGCTGTTAAGTCGTCAGTTGACGCAGATGTTGCTATTCGTGCATTCGAATGTGACACAAGCACAGCTCAGTTACGTCTTTGCGTCTTTGCGTCCGGCCGGTGGCGAAAAACAAAAAAGCGGTGTGTGTGACGAAAGCGTGTCTTTGTTGAATGGGGGGCATGGGGGCGCGTTCAATCTTCAGGCACGGCGAGTGGACCCCCGGACCCTCGGACCCTCATTTACTCTCTATGTAGCGCTGGTCTGCTGGTAGTCTTACAACTGCATACAGTGCGATACAGGCTCTACGACTCATACAGACCCCATCGCGCCGTAGTCCGGCTTCGCGGCGGAGGTAGGCAGTTCGGTGCCCAGAAGACTGTTGTGCTGGTCGAGATGGCTGTCGTGCTGAGCTGCAGCAGAAGAGTAAGGAGGCGGCAGTGGTACGCCATCGCTCTTCCTCCGCCATAATGGTCCAGCGGGCACGTCGTGACAATGGCACTGACACCGGCACGGCGGGTGCAGCCTACCTGCCGACAGTGAGGGCGTCCTCCGCCGGCCGTTCAAAGGTCGCCTCTCGCCGTCGCGGATCTGCTACGGTCAGCTCGTCTCCGTTCATGGGCTGAAGAAACCTACAGATGGATCAGGATTGAACCATAGGCATACCTCGACTATGCATCTCACGACGAGACAAAACAGAGCACCGAAGAAAAGGACCAGGAAGAGCACTGGCATGACATTCTCAAAGGTCCATTCCACCCACTCTGGGGGTCCGTGGTGGACCGGAGGCCGAGGCTGGTCCCAATCCGGATAGCCTGGCGGATACACTCGGGACGGGTCTCGTGACAGATTCGGCGAAGGCCACCCCTTCGGAGTGCTGAGATGCGCCATGCCGGATGAGAGGAAGGGAAGAGGTGCCATGCTGGTCGCGACAGTGAGCGTAAGAGGGCGAAATACCGTCGATCATCTGGGCCCCCACTCGGGTCGATCTCCACCAACTCTTATAGCGATCTGCTCGAGCGGACGATTAGTCCGGTCTTGCCTTGTCACGTGCTCTGACGTTGTGCGACCAATCTTGCTTGTTCTCGCATGGTTTCTCGGTCCTGGTATCCTGGTGCGTTACGGCTCCGGTCTCGTAACTCTGACCACGGATCGGTCACGAGACCATATGCGTCGCAAGCTGACAACCACGCACGTGCAGCATTCAACTAATGGCAGTGCATGGGTTTATGAGGTACAAATACAAGGTTTCAGTCTAACTTGGCTAGTTGTACACGACTAGGTGGGGCTAGGTCACAGACATCAAACAGGTTATCTAGCATATGCCGGTGGTGGGATCGTCACATCCGGGACTGTCGGAACTGCAGGAGGGGGATGGTGAGAGAACCGAGTGGGATGGTGAGAGGACCGAGTGGGATGGTGAGAGGACCAGGCCGGGTGACTGGCGGAGCTGTTGTAGTTGTTCTGGGTGTCAGCTCTGCCACTCCACCTCACTTCACTGCAACTGCTGCCCCGGCGCGGCTTCAAGCTCCGTACAAGGAGGACTCTAAGTTGACGCCGACTGCGCCGTGCAGTGGGGATACTCACGTCACTAGCCGTATACGAAGGCAGATACCCCGGATGATAAGACTGTGCCCGGACTTGGCGGAATCGGTCGTTGATGTAACATTGTCGCAGGAGGACGCTCACGATAATGATCGCAAAGATGATGGGGACGATGATGACGGGGATGAGGAAGCCAGTTGGGGGACCGGAGTCTGGCCAGTCGCCCCAGGCCGCTCTGGCTGATGGCAGGGCTGAGAGGAGGAGGAGGAGCATTGTGTGTCTGTGTGTCGTGTGTGGGTGCGTATCGTGTGTGGGTGGTCGTGGTGCGTGTGGGTGGTTGTGGTAAGACGGTCACTGGTGTGAGGGTCAAGTCATGAGGAGGATGTGGGGCCTACACTCGCACAAGAGTTGCTCTTATCAACGATCCGAACTGCGGATGGCCGGTAAGTTCACTGAGCCGAGTCTTATCATCGTCATGACATGCATCCGCCGTGTAGGTACGCAGGTACGGGCGGTGCCAAGAGTCATACATGATTTAACATTGCAGATGGAGGATGAGTCTCGGTACGCTCGGTAACCTCGCTCAAACATTAGACTTTACATCCAGTGCAGCCACTTGCACTGCACTGCAGATAACAGTGAGGCGATGCGTCAATTCGGTAATTGCGGTGAATTTAGCCAGATATCCACTGAATTCGGGTATGTTTTGTGTGCGGGGTGTGGTGTGCCTGACCGTTTGAGGATGGCGATGTAACCTTACTAGATAACGCGCACTCTACACGCATACTTGCTGCACTCCACGGGTGCAAGGAGATGATGCATCTACGGCCGAGCCTGACATGGCCGCTGATCGCTGTCAGCCGACCCTCGTTAAGCTTTGTGGGTCTGGATCTTGACACTGGGAGACACTGGGGTACGAGCGGAACACTTTGGCCATGGACCGGACCGGGCAATCTCTTCATGCAATGTTCTCTATATGGTTCATGTGGTCGAGCGTAACTTGTTACGAGAATAGTCCTTTGTGAGGATTGGCAGGCCGTCTCTACGGATCAGTCTCTCCGTCCCAGTCCGCTGATGCTATGACTGAAGAAACGGCGCGATGGCCAGCTCAATCTATAGATCAAATTCTGGAGCCGTTGAACCCCGGAGGCGAGTAAAGTTCCGCAACACTAGGCTGAGTAGCGTACTGCTGTTGTTCCCCATGACCCTGGACATAACTGCCATATCCGTGCTGCTCCCGGTACTCCCGATCGGCGTGCTCGTGGCCCACATGGGAGTCAGAGTCGAACGCTCGGTCTTCGAACGCCCGGTCTTTGTTCTCCTGATCATGCTAAGTGTCAGCTGGCTTCTCGGGAACGATTCTTCGCTCCGTTCGTCATCACTCCCCACACTCCCTCGCTCATGCACGCAGTCGGAGGTCTCACAAGTGATCGCCAAGTCATCTCATAGCAAAGGCCGGGGAGCGAACTCATGACTCACCTGAATCTCTCTGTATCCACCATCCTTGACCCCGAAAAAGTACTGTTTCACAGTATAATTCCGCCCGTACTGTTTCCGCAACGACCAATATCGCAGCAGTGCGATTATGAGGATGATAAGCAAAATGGCGCCCACAATGGAGAAGGCTATGATGAGTCGCTTCTTCAGTTCTTCGGGACTTATGGGCGTCCTGGGCCTTGCGGGGCGGTAGGGTCTGTTGGTTGGGCGGGTCCTGTATCGCGTCTTGGTCCTAGTCACGGCTGCGTTGGCTAGGGGGAGGATGGCGGGGAGGAGGAGGGCGGGGAGCATTGTGGTCTGTGGGCTGCGAGTTGGGTGGTGTTCGTGGGATGTCGCTGGAGTGGTTGCGGGGGGTGTCGCTGGGTATGTCACTTAGTCGTGTTAAGTCACTGGGTCGTGTTAAGGAGACTATTGCTGCGGGACTACTGGGCAGGTAGATGTGTCGCGAGAAGTTACAGTGGCTTGGCTGTAGTCAATCAAGAGCTGGGAATAAACCTCAACCTGCACACCGAAGCCGTCTTATCAAGTGCCAAGCCCAGGCTACTGTTACATGGGAGCACGCGGTGTCAAGAGAGCCGACGTTCTCGCTCCTCCCACAACTAGCCGCACCGATCGCATAGCACTGCAAGATAGTCATGAGGCGATGTTCGGAGCGGTCAACGAGCCAGATTACCGCTGATTTCGCTCAATGCGAATGTGCCGTGCCTGTCACATCTGGAGATAGCCTTGCACCGTTCTCGATCTAATGCAGAATAAATGATGCTCGGATGCGGCCAGGGCTGACCGCTAGTCAATGTCTGCTGATCACTAGTCTGTCGAGCCAAATGAGCGGATTGGGCGTCGCCCTGTGTGGACAGAGACCTATCGCGGATTGATGAAGCCCCGGGGATGCGGACTGGCGGAATCTCTACGGGCATCTTTATGTGCCCGCTGTATTTTGACACCTTAGGGGGCGTCACCTGTCGTGGTCTTGGTCCCATGGTCTTGCTCCCATGTAATGATCCTGGTCCATGGTTCTTGTGCCGCGAGGTTGTCGACCGGTCGAGCAGACGGACCAAAGAGCCCCGAACTGATGATATGAGAGCCTCGACGAAGGTCAGGCGTTCTCGAGAAGCATAACCTCTCGAGTTCCTATCGCGGCGGACGCGGCGGACTTAAAGTCAGTCGCGGTTGGCGAAGAAGAGTCGCAGTACTTCAAGCACTTCCTACGGTGGCGTCGGACCGGGCAGAACGGTGATCTCGCGTTTAGGCTGGACGTCTGATCTGCGTGTGTCCCACGCTGACTGAGTTGAAGCTCGACAGTCTAGACTGCTCTAGTAAATGAATACGCTGGCAGTGTCGGATCTGGAGAGTGACTGTCGCGAGGAACGGAAATGCCGCAAACGAAGCGAGCGACGCGAGGAAGGCGGTGCGGCGGTGAGACAGTGCGACGAGGCACATCAAGGATCAGCCAAGTGATCAACCTCTGCATCGCAACTCCACCGAGGCAGTGCAGCATACCGGGAGTGGCCCAGGTTACTACCGCTCCAAAGTCAAATGGTTCGCTCAATGAAGCGCATGAGCTCATTCGTCGGTGCACTCATTGTTGCGATGACTGTACGATCCCAGAGTGCTTGGAGATGTGTGTACTGCCAGATCTCGGAAGAAGATCAGCCCGCGGGGAGTGATGGTGATCTGCACCTGTGCGCGTGGGCTTGCTGTGCTGATCGCTCGATGGTCTCGCTTAGCTGAAAGTCTTGGCGTGCCGCTTTTAGTAGTGACCGGGGTTGTGAGAAGTGGCACGAGTTGCGAGAACGTCCATCCAAGCTTAGCTCGTGACTACCCATTCCATGGTTTACGGGGTGTGGGTGACCTTCATTCCAATGATAGCGATCCAGCGTACCCGCCGCTCGGAAATGCATCGTCGTGACCGTTCCAGCCCTGTTCACACCTAGTTCGACAGTACTCATCCAGCTCGAGTGTGACCAGAAAGACCGGAGTCCCCCGAGTAATGCAAAGAGGCGCTCAATGCATCGCAGCGCGACTGATTTCCTGATCATCGACTGCTTTGCCAATCGGAACATCAATGCACCGACCCCTCCCCCCAGCATCATGTTGCATACATTCCGCAGTCATCAGCTCGCACCAAAGCACAGCAACTCGCCTCTCTCTCTACCCTCACACACTATCCTCACACACTGCGCTGCCCGCGCACAACTGTACTGACTGCGTCGCTGATCAGCCAAAGCACCGGCTCGGTCCCGGCATCCCCGACCCAACCTCGGCTCCGAAACGACCACTTGCGCGTCGTTTTCGGGATTCCCGAGAGGTCGGAATGTTGTTTGTTACACATCTTGTCTGTCATCGATAAGATAAAATGCATGGTCTGCATGGACAGGGATGGATGCCAGGCTATAAAGAACAGAACACTAGCTATCTCGGCCACGTCTGCCGATTACTTGCTTACTTGCTTAGTCACCTGCTTTCATTCACCGTCATTCCGGAGGACTGCAGCAGCCACGACGATCAAAGCCCGCGATCATCCACGTCCACGACATCTACGACGACCACCTCGGAGCCACTTCTGAATCATCAGAGGACGTTCTCACACTTCCTCAAAGCAATAACTTCAGAGTACGACATCAGACCGGGCCCAAGTCGCATACGAGCACAGCGCCCACCCAGAACCTCGCCACACCCACATCTCGACATCTGATCCATCATGTTGGCGGTCACTCTCCGCCCCTCGTTCCTCATAACACTCCTCGCCATCCTCCTCCGCACCTCCGCGGCTCCAACACCAAACTCACCTCAACCCAACCTCGCCCCCAACCCCTCCTCCAACTCCCCCGGCGCCAATTTTCGCCCCCTCGAAAACTTCGACCTGGAGACCTTTCGCAGCCTTGAGACGACGACGCCAGCGCAGCACACCTTGAGCACAAGCCACGGGCTACGAGGAGATCACATCCTCATCATCGCGTGTGTGGGCATACTGGGCGGCGTCATTTTGATTCTGGCGGGGATTTGGGCGTGTTATCTTTGTGCTAGGATGGAGTATGATGAAAGGCGGAGACGGGGGAGGGCTATGTGGGAGGAGGAGGGGGATGGTGAGGAGAGGGATTTGATTGTGAGTTCTTGATTCTGGCGGCGTGGCGGGATGGGGTGGGTTGGCTGTGCCGGCGGGCTTCGGCTGTGCCGGAGAGTGGCTGCGGTGGAAAGCGCTGGGGTGGAGAGCGCTGAGGTCGGAGAGTGTCGACTCAGGCGAAGAGTGCTGTGGCGGATAGTGTCACCCGAGGGGCGCGGGAACGCTGGACGAAGCGAGCCGCGGCTGCCCATTAGTCGCATGCAGTGATCTGCAGGCTCGGAGGCGGATGGGCGAGCAAAGGTGACAAGGAAGATCCCCAAAGAAGAGTGAATCCACACCGCGTTGGACACCTAGCCGGGGCAGCAGGAGATGGTTGAGAGCTACGCTGACCCCAGTTCGACCACCACCCCGACCACTACAACTACCACCTCGACCATCCCGACCACCACCCCGAACACCCATCCCACCTCTCCCTCGAGCACATGCCCCGCCCGCCCTCGGTCTCCTCCCATCTGTCAGGCGACACAGCCTACGTCTCGCTCCCCAGCGACGAGCCGGCGTCGTTCCGAGGCACGCCGCTCGAAGTGCTGCGAGTCAAGAACATGCTGTTCAATCACGACAAGTAGTCCGCCTCAGCTCTACCGTGGAGAATGCCCTACTGGTCATCGGTCATAATTGCCTTCAATGAGTCCACAGTCGACGCAAGGCCGCTACGATCAAAGTGGACTTCTCAGAGGTATGGCGACACTGTCGTCAGTTCGGAAGTTCACGCAAGCATGACTCGCTGTAATCTGCACCGATAGTCTGCCGATAGAGGTACCGTCAAGGGAGAGGACAGAGAACATCAGAATCAACGCAATCAGAAGTCTGTCAAGAGTTAGAGTGGTCGTTCAGTCGCCGTTGAGTTACACCCGTAGAGTTTCAGTCATAGAGTCGAGGACATTGGAGGAGTCAGATCTGCCTTCTGCCACGAGAAGAGTTCTGTCCTGTATGGAATCAATGTAAACAAAGAGAGTTCCACGTTCATGCCTCACGTTCCTCCACGTTTGCAGAGTCGGAGTTCGCTCAGAGCCTGGACCCCTCCATGACACCGGAACGCCGTACACGCTTCGAGACACCGGAACGCCGTACACACTTACTTCCACGCGCAATTGAAACGCCGTACGCGCTTCGACACGCGACAAGACGCCGCGACTCTGCGACGCCGCGACGCAGCGTGCCTTGGAGCGAAGCAATCTTGACACGCCAGTGTACCGTCGGTTGAACATCTCTTAGCCCGGCAAGCAAACCTTGACTTTCTGCGGGAGGTGCGGAGTAGAGAGAAGAGAGTATGTAAGCCATCTCTTGAGGCCATAGCCTAAGCCGCTGTCGAATACTAGATGCTGCTGTTGGACGGTCAAGCTCGGCCCAGGAACGTGTAACGTTTGGGCTTAGTTTGGTCAGAGCGAGTTTGGAGTGAGTCTGGAGTGAGTCTGGCAGTTGCGAGGTGCTGCAAGGTGTGAGCATATACCTGCTGTGAGAGTTGTGGCGAGAAGGGAGAGTTGCAATTAGAGCTGGAAATCAGTACGGAAACCTTGTGAGCTTGCGTGTTTTGGTTAGTGTTACCATGTCTGACAGCTGAGCAGACAGCGACAAGCTCAGAGCTGGCCGGGGAAGGTTGTCCCAGGTCATGTCGCACGTATTTGAGGTCGAGGTGGTCTGGATCCTTTGAGGCTTGGTCTATAACCTGAGGAACGCGACGGCCTACTTTGACTTTGCTGAAGGCCTATCGCTGCGCGTGGACGTGATTCATAGCGTGTCGAACTCTATTCCGGTGTGTGACGGGGGCGAAACGGGCCAAAGGGTCCCTGCCTCGATGCCTATATACGTTCAAAAGTGCACACTTACTCGCATTCTTGCTCTCAGGTTGGCCGGCTGCCTCGCTCAGGCTGACCGGCCCGTCGACACGCCAACGCACACTTTAGCTCAGTGGACCGGGCCGGTCGCACCTCGGTTGCAATCGAGTGTCAGGTTTGGGCGAAGCTTACTTTGCTTCACGAATGTGTAGGAAGGACGGTTGCGGGCTCTGAAATTCAAGGAAGGACGCAAGGGACACGAAGGAGGATCAGCGGAAAAAGTCGCTCAGGGACTGGGGAAGAGGAAACAAAAATCAAGCGGGAAGCCTGTGTTCTCGATCCTCTGCAGTTTCGGCACAGGCTGCCGCGCTAGAATGAGCGGAGGGTCCGTTAATGCACCCGAGTGACCCTCGCCCAACGAGCCAGGACTTGGGAGCGCCAGGAGTGCCAGGAGTGGCGCACAGGCATAACTCAGGAGTAGTCACTGACTTTCGGGAGAGCTTGATGGAAGATGGGCGGGAGATGGAGCATGACAACTTGACTTGGGTGACGGCATGAGCCAGAGACATGCTTGATATTGACATTCGGGAAGAAGTGATTGCAGCATGACTGTAGAGGTTATGGAATGCGATTATGAACAAGGTGGGTCCTGAAGCGAACAGACGTCGAGAACATGTCGAAGTCGAAGCCTCGCCTCGCCTGTTGCATGACAAAGGGCAGATGAGGATGCGAGGGACGAGGGAAGGACGGATGCAGGGATGAGGGAAGGAACAAAGGTATGCATGTGCTCACTGTGAGCAACCGTGCGACTGTGATCCTGAGTGAAGGAGAGCGTGAGCGAGTGGCAGACTATGAGTGGTGGCCACGTTGGGAGTAGGCCCTATGTAAATGCTTTGTAATGAATTTGTAATAGGTCGGAAGCACCGGGACGTGCGCAACGTGTTATGGCGCCGACTAACGGGGAATAGGGCTGGGATTGACCTGCATATGGCTGAGTGAGGCTGGACTGGGCTGACCACCTGGGACACGATGGACCCTGGGGTCATGGGGGTCCCTTGAAAAGAGCATGCCCTCGGGTGCTGCCCGTGACCTCCCCGTGGTCCTTCCCTCCCCATCTCCTCTGGGCTGACCCCCTTATTCCATCCCCCTCGCTCACCCTACACCCTGCAGCCAGGTCCCCATCTCCTTGCTGCCCTCCCCTCCCCTTAGCGTTTAGCGTCAGGTCGACAGACCACCAGACCAGTCGAGACTCAGGCTACCGTAGACAGAGGACATACCACACTGCTGAGCACACTGCACTCTACCACTGGGCACTCACCACTCACTCACCGCACCTACCGTACCCCACGCTCAGAGCATCCCGCTCAAGTCAGCAGTCAGTCAGCTGCTCGCAACATCATCCCTTCTCCACACTCTCCCGACATCAAAGTCACTCCTTCACCTCTCTTCTCCAGTCACTCAGCTCGCCCACCAGTCTGCCCCAACAAGCAGGCGCAGTAGAGTCGCACGTACATCACGACGCGCGATCCCAGCTCCGCTCTACCACCGAGCACCGACGACTGCGCGCGACTGACCTGACCTGACAAAGCGACAGAGCCAGATACGAGCACCAAGCACTGCATACGGCAGGCAGCTGATCTCAACAAAGTCTGCCAAGCAAGCACACCACAGCTGCTTCTCCCTTCCACCGCCGACAGTAGTGCTCACCGCACACTCGACACCGCCTCACCGCCTGACCCACCACCACCCACCTCACCCACCACGGCCACCTCCACCGGCCATCACCCGCTCGTGTCTCACTCTCACCGGCGCCTTCCCCGCCGCCTGCCCGCCCGCCCCGGCACCTTGCTCCTCGTTCCTTTCCGCCTTCCTCGACAAGGCAGACTCACACACATCACTCACTGCAACCCCCCAAACATCACCCACACTCAGTCACTTGTTACCCACCTAGTGACTGCACCAAACACCTGCAGTGATCAGTAACGAGTGGACGACAAACCGACAAGACTTCGCACTCGCACGGTACGCACCCGCACTTCCGTTCTGCCCGTTCCGCGCAATCGGGCATTGGCATGCAACACCCTCCATCGGACCAGTCCTTCCAGCGCACCACGATCCTCTCGAATTAGCACGCTCGCTCGCTCTCTCTGCTGCAAGCATTCTCTACGACCTAGGACTTTGGCCGACCGACAACGTTTAGTGCTCACTAAGCGACCTTTTCGTTCGTTCCTCGCCGAGCCACCCACACTCCATCACAAATCACCCTCTGATCACACTTGATCATCGCTTGGAGTCTCTCGCCGACCACCCTTCCCTCCCTCTCACTCCTCGCCCACTCAGGCGGACCGACCTCTACCCACCGATGTCGTCCTCTATCGCATCACCGCAGCACCATTCTCCGGGCCTGAACGGCGTCCCCACACGCTCGCCCGTTTCAACGCCCTCGCTCTACCCCCAGACCCCTCCGTCGCACCCCTCGACACATAGCAACGGACACGCCCACGCCCACTCCAACGGTCATGTCTCGCGCTGGCGCACCGTCTTCAAACCTAAGAAGGGGAAGAAGGACCGCTCCAAGGACTATTCCGACACGGTGCCCGCCCTCCCGGAACTCGACGGAGCCTTCCACGCACCTTTCATGAACGACGACTTTGAGTCTGCTCTCGCCGCCGCCTCCCCGAGTGCGTCCATGTCAGAGCCGAAACAGAGCATCGCTACGATCGACAGCGATCGCGGTGGAGGCCCGTCTGCGTTTGGATCAATCGGGTCGTCTTCCGGCTATGTCCACAACTCGTCTCCCGCCACCTCGGTCCCGTTCGCCCCGTCAGCGTCCGCATATCCCGCCGAGCCCTGGGCAACGCCGGCGCCCGTCGTCCCGACAGCGGCAGCGACAGCGACGACGCCGCAAGAGGGCACACGCCCACTGTCGCATTCATATTCAATCTCCACGCAGGGTGACGCCCGCTCCTCGTCTTCGTCTCGGTCTAGAGTGCCCAACGCGTCAGGTGCGGTTTCAAATGGCATTCCCACGGTTGCGACCGGCTCCATGTCGTCGCTGCACAGCGCCCACACGACATCACGTTCCGGCCCCTTCAAGGGACGCTTCTTCTCCTCCCCTTCTGTTAGCACCACTAGCATCGCCTCAGAGACTGCAAACGGCAACGGCACCCACCAACACGGCAACAACAACAACGGCGGCGTCAAGCAGGGCAAATACAAGGGTCTCGGAAAGAAGAAGCCCAGCCACATCAATATCGACACAAAGAGTAATGTTTCTTTAGTGTCCAGTCCACCGGCCCGCATGCCAAAGAAGAAAGATGAACCGTCGAGCGCCGACTCGTCGCACAAGGGATCGGCGGCGCAGCGATTCATCCGCCGTGTCGTCTCGGCGCCCAACGCAAAGGCGCTCTTTGCAAAGAACGCTCCGGAAACGCCTCCACCTCTGCCCACCACCACCACCAGCACCAGCACCAGGGCCACCAAGGACCTCAATGGATCGACGCCCGTCCCGTCGGTGGACTTGACCACGACTCCACCGCCCCAACCGATGAGCGGCAAAACATCGGGTTCTTCTCTCGCTTCACCATCGACACCGGTCCGCTCCAACACGCCGTCGTTCCTCAAGCCGTCCGGCCTGTCGGCTACGGGTACCCGCGGATCGCGCGCACACTCCACCAGTGTCGTCGCCAGCCGGTCGGCCGCCGGAAGCTCCAACTCGTCCCTTCAGGCCCCGTCCGCGGGCTTCCGACGTACGTACTCGTCCAATTCGATCAAGACACGGTCTGTCGAGGTGTCGCCGAGCTCGTTTGAGAAGATCAAGCTGCTCGGCAAGGGCGATGTCGGCAAGGTGTACCTCGTGCGGGAGAAGAAGACGGACAAGCTGTTCGCGATGAAGGTGCTGAGCAAGAAGGAGATGATCAAGCGGAACAAGATCAAGCGCGCGCTCGCCGAGCAGGAGATTCTCGCCATGTCGAACCACCCGTTCATCGTGACGCTGTTCCACTCGTTCCAGTCGAACGACTATCTCTTCTTTGTGCTCGACTACTGCATGGGCGGCGAGTTTTTCCGTGCGCTGCAGACGCGACCAGGCAAGTGCCTTGCAGAAGAGCACGCCAAGTTCTACGCTGCCGAGGTCATCGCTGCGCTCGAGTATCTGCATCTGAACGGATACATCTACCGTGATCTGAAGCCGGAGAACATCCTGCTGCACCAGAGCGGCCACATCATGTTGTCCGATTTCGACCTGTCAAAGCAGTCCGGTGCTGCGGGCGGTGCGCCAGCCGTCATCAAGCAGAGCGGGCAGAACGGCGTGCTGCTCGTGGACACACGAAGCTGTATCGCCGACTTCCGGACCAACTCGTTCGTCGGAACGGAAGAGTACATCGCGCCCGAGGTGATCAAGGGATGCGGCCACACGAGTGCAGTCGACTGGTGGACGTTAGGCATCCTGATCTACGAGATGATCTTTGCGACGACGCCCTTCAAAGGGCCGAATCGCAATGCGACGTTCAGCAACGTGCTCAAGACGGACGTGACGTTCCCGGACGACAAGCACGTGTCGAGTAACTGCAAGTCGCTCATCAAGAAGCTGCTCATCAAGGACGAACACAAGCGATTAGGCTCGAGCGCGGGCGCCTCGGAGGTCAAGCAGAGCAAGTGGTTCACGAACATCAGCTGGGGCCTGCTGCGACACATGACGCCGCCGATCATTCCCGCCGAGTCGAACGGCATCGACACGGTTAACTTTAGGACGATCCGCGACTCGAAGAGCATTGACTTTACGTCTGGCGCGCCGGCGGACGTGACGCATCCCGAGGACATCATCCAAGGCCACGCCGGCTTTGCGACGAATGGTCCGGGCACGCCAGGCATGGCGACGCCGAAGGAGCTGGTCCCGATCGCCGACGAGAAGAACCCGTTCAACGAGTTTTCCAGCGTCACGAGGGACTTTATCGACGGCTACTAGTTCGGCGGCGGGTCGAGCGCGGAGCGCGAGGCCGCCGCGCGTGCTCAGGCTCTCTGTGCACCGGGGCGTCGTGCAGTCAGCCACCCCCAGGCAATCTTATACGGCATACCGCGGTGCGGTCATCCCATCTTTCTTGCCCCATTTCCATTCCCTCCAAATCCACTCTCCCTCTCTCTCTTTCCTTTTGCATCGAAACAATTTCCCGACAAACCACTTCATCTCCCTCTAGACTGTGGCCGCGACGCCGGCGGGCGAGACCCGTCGCATGGCCTCCATTCATTTCTTCGCATGTTGTACATTTCAGCGCGGTGTGAGGCGTAAGGCGTAAGACGAAAATTAGCCGTGTATCAGGCGGCGGCTGCGAATGACGAGAAAATAGCGCCGAGCTTCCATGGTATGGGGCTGTACGGCTGCGACACGGACTCGGACGACCACGTTCATAGATTGGCATGCAGTGATACGAGCTGCGACCGACGCACGACGCGCGCAGCGCGGAGGGCGGAGGTGTATACAGAACGGAGAGCGCAGCGGCGTCAGCCGTAAGCAGCGCTGAGTGCAGCATCAGAGCACCGAGGCTTCGGAGCTTTGAATGTTGTGATGGGCAGTGGGCTGATTGCCAGCCACGGGGCAGAGAGAAATCAGCTGGAGGCAGCATTGCGATGTCGAGTGTGGCTGCCGAAGTGGTATAGCGCTTTGCCCCTCTACACAGTGGCCAGTGCCCAATGCTCGGGAGCCATCGCGCAGAGACGATACAATGCCATTGCGAGCCCAGGAGCCAGAGACAACACCAAATGTCCATGTAAACGAGGGTATACCGTGGGTATCTACAGAGTCCTACAGAGTTCTGTGGCTACGGAGTAGCTTCGAGCGTCCTCTCTCCTCCAGCTAATATCAACACCGTCTCCCTTCTCCACACCACAATCTGCTATCTTTCTCCCTCGACTCCCTCCGTCCAGCTACTGGTCTTCTCCCTAAGACCTCCTCATTCCCCTCTGTTCCTCCTCGTCCTCTGTGGGCGGGTTCACCTTTTCTCTCCCCTATCCACAGGCCTCCTTTCCACAGGCCTCCTTCCAACTCCTACATCCTGGCTGACCGATGGCCATGAAGTGTGATCGCCAGAGATCACCAGACTCGGACTTCGGACCTATCCTTCCTCCCATTCCTCTCCGACTGCCTCCTCAGCCCTCCGCTCTCTCCGACTGCCTCCTCAGGCCCACCATTCCTCGGCATCCTCGGGCCTCCGGCCCTCGTCAGCCTACTGAATCTCATGCTCCATCAACTCCCCATTCTCCGAAAACACAAACTTAGTCTGCCCCCGCATAAGCAATTTCTCCAGTCCACCCTCCCCATGAAGCGTGCCAACCTCGTCGCTTCCTCCAATACTCTCAAAGTCGACCACCACATTCGGGACCGTCCTCCTTCCTGTCAAAGTCCTCAATGTATCTTGGATGAGGGCCATGTCGTCCCTGTGGTCGAGCTCTATGATGAACGGCGGCGGGTCGAGGGGATACGTCTCGAGGACAGACTTAGCGCGGCGAGAGTACGGACAGTAAGACTTGCTGAAGACGGTCAGGCGCGTTCGGAGTCGGGATTCGAGCGCCCAGTTGCCCGGGAAGAGTTCCGGTAGTGGAGGGGGTGTGGAATGGGCACTGGCGGGAGAGGGGTCGGAGTAGACTATCTCGCCGTTGCCTCCATACGCGACTCCTTGGCCGTTGGGGGCGCCGTGGGCTCCGTGAGCTCCGTGGCCGCTGCCTCCGGATCCGGCATGCCCTCCAGCTCCTCCAGCTCCGCCTCCGCCGGCTCCGGCTCCACCAGCAGCGTTAGCCGCGTCGCCACCAGACCCAGCATGTCCCACCCCAACCTCCTCATCAGGCTTCTGTCCCTCCCAAATCCCAGCCAAGAGCTCCCTAAACTCCCCACTGCCCTTACTCAACCCCTGCACAATCTCCTCTGTCATTTCTCCCCCATTATACAAGAACCAAATCAGGCTCTGCATTTGTTCCCTCTTTGTTTTTTCTCTGCTTTCAGCTTCTGTCGCCTCGTTGGCCGTTACCCTTGCTTGTTCTTCCGGTGAGAGCACGGGGTCCTCAACGAGCATCTCGTCTTCGGCCATGAGGAGCTCGTCGGGGGGTTGGTCTAGGCGGACTGGCGGGGCTTCGCGCCTCTCTTCGCCTATGCCGGATAGGGAGTAGGGTTTTGAGGCTGGGTGATTAGGGGAGGAAGAGGTGGAGGAGAATCGACCGAGGAGGAGGAGAGTGACGGTGACCAAAAGGAGATAATAGGGCCATCGCCGTTTCAGGTTTAGTTGTCGGGAGAGGGTGCGTGGTGAGGGTCGGCTGGAGGAGGGGAGGGGGAGTCCCTTCTCGGTTGAGAAGGAGGAGAGGGGGCGGGTGGAGGAGGGTGAGCGGCGGAGCATGTTGACTTGTCTTGTGAACGAGCCGGATATGATAGGTGTAGAGAGAGCGGGTGATAATGAGCGTTGAGAGTCGATCGCGATCTCGTCGACGGTTGGGATGCCTTATTCCGTACTACACAGCCTGTCTCGTAGAGTCTGGTCTAAACGGTGCAGTTGTCGAAGGAGTGTAGTCGCTGAATATCGCGATGATAATGTCGGTCCGAGAGTCGTTGCTCGACGTATCAAGAGATAATCCGTACCGAGCGACGACGACGGGAGATCGGCGTGAATCCAGGCAATACGCGAAACGACGTGCGATGCGATGGAGAGTGTGTGACACAGACAAAGTCTTACGAGAGACTCGATCGGTAGTGTGTCCGGCGTGTCCGGTGTGTCCGTCTGGGGCGATTTGTTTGTGTGTGCCGGTAGGTCGCCTTCGATTTCACAGACTGTGCAGTGCGATGGGCGATGTGCAAGTCGGTAGTCGGCAGTACGAGTCTTGCTGTCTCACTCCAGAATAAGATAGACAACTGATTGATGCAATGAATCTCGCAATTGTGTTGTCGCCAGTAAAAGTCCAAGTCCAAGTCTAGCTAGTTTCGGCTTTTGCACTTTAGACTTTTGTCGGTCGGTTTCCGCTGTCGGCGCGCTCGGTCGGTCCTTCGCTCGGTCGTCGCGCGCGTGTAATCTGCAGACTGAGCGCGTGTGCGGCGTCGCGGCGTCGGCTCGGCGCACGGTGCACGGCGTACAGAACAGAACAGATCCGAGGTCTCACGCTAAGGCTCCAAGTCCTGAGCCTGAGGATGAATGCGTGGCGTTTTTGCCCTGGGGAAAGTCGTGGACGCTGGACGTGCGCTGGACGTGCGGCGTGCGGCGGTAGATGGGATGTGATCTGTGCAAATGCTAGGATCGGTCGCTTGGATCGCGGAGAAGCAAACAGATATCAGAGCTCCTTACTTCAAGCAGTCGGGTGCTAGCAGGAGTAAAGTGGTCGCAGAACGCGCAAGGTCGAAGATCAATTCAACCGCCTTGCCGATTCGACTGCGTGTTCGGAGCAAAGCTACCTGTCGGCGCCAGGTCAGATGCCGCCGAGCTAAAGTGCTGCAGGGCGTGTCGGTCGTTCCCTAGCAGCCACAGAGATGGTGAGTCACAGATCACAACACGGTGTGAGCGTGAGCGTGTGAGATTGTGAGATGGGATGGAACAAATTGACCCAGATGTCACAACCTCGTGCGCTTCCTGCTGTCGTGTCTAGTGAGTGGTACATGGCATGCGATCGGAGACTAAACTGGCTCAAAGCTGGCTAAGCTGTATAGACAGGCTATAGGCGTGAAACGGAGAGGCACCCGACCACGACCTAGCACCTGTAGACCTGACAGTGACTCGGCGCACGCGCACGGCGTGGCTACTAGCTCACTACTGCTGACACCTCACAGCAAAGCTCGAAGACTACTCGGATCCAAAGGTGCCGGCATACGTACGAGATCACGAGAGCGCCAGAGTTTGTCTTAAATGTCCCGAGATATCTTCCTGCACCGCACACCACATCACAGAGCCATGTGCTGAACCGATGTCGGATCCGTGGAGCGAGCTCGTTACGTGCTGTGCTGCTCCGGTGTGCCCGCTGGCGCCCGCTACCGCTGTACCGACGGGATACCACCGTGCCGCCGTACCATGCTGATACGGCGGGAAGCAATGTCAGCACTGCCGAACATGGCCTGGACCGAGCATCCCACCATCTAGCCCACCGCCCACGGAAGATGACACGGTCCGCGCTCCTCTCCTGATTCCTTGAGTTGACCGAGGACGCGCTCGTGGGCTTCACGGTAGTGCGATGCTCGTCCCTGTTGCGGACCGATAGGCTCAGACCCCGGGAGCTTGAGAGGCCGGCCAGATCACGTGACTGGACTCCCTTGCGTTCGTTATCACCCCTCCCACGCATCATACACATCATTCTCCTCTTCTGAGATTTTCACGTGACGACCATGCGGCTATTCACTCACCCTCGCGGCGACCTCGACTCCGTACCGCACGCCCAGAGATCGCCCGGCGCCCAGAACTACAAGTCCAGCCGAGCCGGTGGAGGTGACTCCAGAAATTTATGGCCGCAAGACGTACAACCAGCCGGAGAGAATAGGCATATCGTCGCCTTGCCGTTTATTGACGCCGTCTCGGCGCCATCGCAGCCCCCTCCCCTCCCCACTACAGCCTACCTTACTCCTCCTCCCACACACGCACACGCACACGCACACACATACACACTCTCACCCTCAAGAACGAGCTCGAGCGAGCTAGAACTTCATCGGCATGGAGAAAGTCCAGTTCCAGCTCGAGGCGACGCTGCCAGAGCTCAAGGATCTGCACGAGAAGGGCCTCTTCAGCCGTCCCGAGATTGCTGAGATTACGAAACGGAGAACGGCGTTTGAGACTGCCCTCGTCAGAAGACAGGCGAGAAAGGAGGATTTCTTCAAGTATGCCGAGTATGAGATTAATTTGGAGAAGTTGAGGAAGATAAGGTGGAAGAAGCTTAGTGAGTACCCGCGAGCGAACGAGCGAGCGAAGCGAAGCGAGTGAGCGAGAGTGAAGGGGCTGTTTGACTGCTGCGTCCTGCGTCTCGTGACCTGGACGAGCTTGGCACAACGGGCCACTGCAGTGACCACAGCTAGATGAGCTTCCGGACATGAGTCTGCGATTCTACTTGGGAATGACTCTGTACCATGGCCTGGCGCTTTCTGTATAGCTCGCCTTGCGCCGCCTCCGTCTCGCTCCGCCTCGCTACGCTCGGCGTGACCTCTGCTAACATCAGAATACGACCGCAACCCCCCACCTCCCAGCGCCTCGACGTACTCGATCCCCCGCCGCGTCCTCTACATCTTGAAGCGCGCTACGGCCAAATTTCCCGGCGACCTGGCAGTATGGCTAGCCTATGTCGAGTTCGGCGCCCGCGAGGGCATGACGAAAGTCGTCGCGAAAGGTCTAAACTCGGCACTGCAGCACCACCCCCTCTCGCCAACTCTCTATCTCCTGCAATCATATCAACACCTGCATCCTGGCCATCCCCTTCCACGAAGCGGAGAAGAGGACGAGAGCATGGGCGCCTTAGCAGGACCAGGCCTCGACGAAGCCCGACCCGCGCTCGCCTTCGCCCTCGAGGGAACTGGGCCGGCGCGTACAAATCTCCTCTTAGGTCTCCGCCTGTTGCCAGGCAGCCACGCACTGTGGCGAGCGTACGTCAAGCTCGAACTTGGCTGGGTCGAGGCCCTGCGCCGTCGCTGGCGCGCGCTGGGTATTGAGACTTTGGGGGGTGCGGCCGTCTCTAGTGAGTTCGACGGGGACGCTCTGGCGCTGAAGGGCGGTGAAGGCTCCTTCGGCCCCGAGGGGGAGGATGCCCGCCGAGCCATCCTTTCAGGCCAGCTAGTCCTCTCGGCACTGAACGAGGCATTAAAGAAGGTCGCGCCGACGGATCGTGACGCCCACGACAAGGATTCAGACGGCATGGCGTTCCGCGAGGACTTGCTAGTCATGCTCCGCGCCTATCCGTCGCCGCTGAGGAGTAAAGCCCTCGAGGCGATCTATGCCGACCTCGAGCGTCTGACGACGGACGGTCGACAAAGCGAGGAGATCAGAGCCCGAGCAGCACTCCTCCTGCTCACTCGGGGGCTGTATGACCGGGAATACGTCCCCGGAGAACCACTGCTGCAGCCCCGGCAGCCGGCGCTGAAGGGCCCAGCCCTGGTCGACTTCTACGGCAGCGTCGGCGCCGCGCTAAAGGGCGCCACTGGGCCAATGGCGACAACGGCAGGCCTGTGGCTCGTAGACCAACTTCCGGCCCTCGAGCCAGAAATGCGAGCCTACGTCTTCGGCGTCCTCGGCCGCCTGACGCGCCGAAAAGCGCATGCGGCGCCCGAGCTGCTCCTAAGGCATCTAGAGGCTCTAGCGACGTACGGCACGCCAATGCTAGACGTTGTGCGAAAACACGCACAGCAATACCCTTCCAACCCCGTTCTGCAGCTTGTCCGCGTCAATGCTGAGGTGGAGGCTACGGAGGCGGCCGAGAATGGGCGAAGTACGACCGATGAGGTGGGCTATGGCGGGGGAAGGACCGAGGCGCCCTCCCTGACCCGGCCGCAATTGCACGAGATGTTCGAGGTCATCACGCGGGATCTCAGGCCCGACACATCTAGCCCCGAAGACGTCGACGCCACGGTCCAGATCTGGACAGAGTGGGCACTAAGCGTGCCCGATATGAAACCTATACTTCGGGCAAGTTTGAAGTCCCCCATTTCGGCTTTGCGCGCCCGTCTGCTGAGTACGTGGTTCTTCACGTTGCTGTCGGATGGCACGGCCCCGGCTGAGGCTATGAAGATGGCGCAGACTTATTCCCCAACGGGCGAGTTTTACGCCCAGGCGTTCGAGCAGCTCGCCCGCCTCAATGGCGAGGAAGGGGCTATGCGGCAGTTCTACGATGCTTGGAAGCGAAACGTCAAGGCTGGCTCTGAGGTCAGGGAAGCGGCATTGGCGTATGCGAGATGGTTGGTCGAGCGGAGGAAGGGACGCGAGGCGAGGACCGTCATCGAGACTGCTAAGCGGCAGGCCCGGGACGAGGCGGAGAGCATCGAGACGGGATGGGAGAAGATCCTCGCTGATGCTGAGAGGGAGGAGGATGAGGATATCGAGGATAGCGAGGTTGAGAGTGATGAGAGTGAGAGCGAGGTGGATGACGAGGGAGATGTCGAGATGGACGATGCCGATGGAGATGGAGATGGGGACGACGACGGAGGGAGCTGGGAGGATATCGAGAGTCGAGAGAGCAGCGATCTGGAGATCGCTATGTAGTACTATGCATTTGCACTGGGCACTTCTGATACATACTATGTCTGCTACATATTGTCTTGTGCTGCTGTGTCACACTGCTGACCTGTGACTTTGTTGCCTGTGACTTCGCTGCTGAGGTTGATGTGGCTGTCGCTGTTGCAATGAGTGAAAGCCGCCACCCGACACTGCTGCCTTGACTACTACCGCTCCAGTACTCCAGTGCTGTCCGCTGCTGATACAATGGCGTCACATCCAGAAATATTACAAGACTTGTACTGATATTGACCGCTCGACTGCTGCGTCTCGATTGTGGCTCTGCCTCTCCACCACCAGCTGCTATGCTGAACCGTGCTCCGCTTCACTTCGCTGCGCTCCGCCCGCCTCCCTCACTACACACCCACACGGTTAACGACCTTCTTCTGTCCCGAGAACCGAATCACCTCCCTCTTCTCCAACACCCAGAGCGCCCTCTCCAGCGCATGCTGCGAGTACCCCTGATGTCCTACAAACTCGCGCACGAGCGACTGGTAGCTAGTACTCCATCCAATAGGCAGTCTGCGGCGGAGCTCACGCTCGATCCTCTCCATCTCCTCCTGCAGTTCCTGCCTCGACATGCCATCGACCTGTCCAGCCGCCACAGCGTCCATGGTCGAGTACTTGAACAGGCGGATAGCCTCTTCGACGTGATGCACCCCAACGGTCGGGGACAGGGTGATCTTGGCCAGACTCTCCGAGATGCGGATCATGGCCTCGAGCTGGCGCACAGTGATCGGGATCGAGGATCGCTCGTCCGTATCCCGCTCGACCTGCTGGACTTGCCTTCGCAGCGCGACAAAGTGGGACGAGAGCATCTCTGCCGCCTCTGGGGAGAGGCGCGGCGCACATCGGGCCTTGCAGTAGGCGATGTACCGCTTCATTGTATCCAGTTCGATCTCGCCGACCGCCTCGTTGTCATTCTCACGCAGCATGTGGATGTTCATCACGTGCCGCGCGATCGTCCGGTCGCGCGCCTCGTTGTGCTCGTCGCGCAGGATGAAAATCATGTCGAAACGCGACAGAATCGTAGTCTGGAAATCAATGTTCTCGCCGGGCGACTTCAGGTCGTCGTACCGTCCGAAGACGGGGTTGGCGGCTGCCAGGACGGACGTGCGCGAGTTGAGGATGGTCGTGATGCCAGCTTTGGCGATCGAGATGGTCTGCTGCTCCATCGCTTCGTGGATCGCTACGCGGTCTTCGTCCCGCATCTTGTCGAATTCGTCGATACACACCACGCCCCCGTCGGCGAGCACCATGGCGCCGCCTTCGAGGTAGAACTCGCGCGTGATCGGGTCGCGCTGCACGCTCGCCGTCAGACCCGCGGCCGAAGAGCCCTTGCCAGACGTGTACACGCTGATGGGGCTGACCTTCTCGACAAACTTGAGCAGCTGCGATTTCGCCACACCGGGGTCTCCGAGGAGGAGCACGTTGATGTCGCCTCGTAGCCGCATGCCGTCGGGGAGAATCTTCTTCGACCCGCCCATCAGCAGACACGTCACGGCCTTCTTGACGTCGAGGTTGCCGAAGATTGACGGGGCTACTGAGCTCGCGAACCGCTCGTACAGGCCCTCGGACCGCGCCATCTGCTGGAACTCCTCCTCCTCCTCGGGCGTGAAGACGCAGGATCCGGGAGAGGACGCGAGCGTCGTGTCGAGCTCAATGCCGAGCACGCGGAGATACGGCTGACGCAGCGCCGGCGCGCCGCTGTTCTTGCTGTTCTTCGACTGCGGAGCGTACGTCGAGTAGATGCCTGTCGCAATAATTCTAGAGCCGGGAACAACCTTTCCGGTCAGATATCGCTCGGCCTGGAGCATCATGTGCCGCGGCAGCTCGCCGACTGGGACCATGTCAGGCGCCTCTTGGAGCTTGATCATCTGCTGGTCGATGAAGCGGCATCGGTCGTGCAGAATCACGAATGGGTCGAGGGGACAGTCCTTCTTCTGTCCCTCGGCGGCTGGCGCCTCACACCGCCGCGGAAGAGCGGCCTTCTCAGCTCCAAGCGCGCCGCCGACCTTGACAATCTTGACTGTTCGGCAGGCTTTGCACTGAATGTGAAGCGTCGTCGCGCGAGAGGACAACTGCGACGCATTGATCACAATACCGGGAAGACGGACGAGCTTCGTCAACGTGTCGGCGGTCAGCTGGCGGAAGTGGATCATGTTCATGTTGGACTTGAGCGTGACCTGGACCTCGGGGACGGCGTCGGCCGCGGCTGACGATCCAGGCTCGACGGCGGGGTTGACGAGCTGCCTCGCGAGGCGGAGGAGCGCCGACTCAAGCTACTCTATTAGCACGCAGCCCACATCACTCAACTTACAAGCGGCACAAGCTCGCCTGGCTGGTCATGAACCTTCTGCGCCAGATCCTCATTCCAAACAATCAGGTCATTCAGGTCCACCTCGAGCGTGTGGTGGTGCATCAGCAGCGCAGAGCGCAGCCGGTCACTAGTAGAGTCAGCCTCCGTCCATCACCCAGCATCACGCTAAATGAACTTCGGACTCACCGGTAGACGAACTCGCCACCTACGCGGAACCCCGACAAGAAGTCATAAAACAGCTTCTCCGTCTCGGCCGGCGAGTCCCGGGCAAACTCGCCCTGCAGCACCGGGACGGCGAATACGCGGTTCTGCTCGAATCCGCTCTACACGTTGTCAGCTGGAGTGGCTCTGCGGCGTCGTGACAGACGTACCATGGTGCTTGCTTGTTGTTGTTTTGGTTGATGAGAACTGCAGGCGCGGGCGAAAATGAGCCCCTTAGGGGCGTCTGCCTAGATGGGAGGGGCTGGTCACGGCATTCATGACCCTTGACGCGTCGAGGCGCGCGGGGACAATTTCGCGTCAGTCAGGCGCGTCACTCGGGCACGTGGCAATGTCTGCGTCCTGAGTAGCTGGGCTCGTCAAAAACAAACTGATAGCTGGGGTGCATCGTCTAGCTTCGAGCAAGGCGATTCTGATGCAAGTCCTAAAGACGACAGATCTGCCACCAAGACAAGGCGCCTGCGGAAGGAGTCTCACAACATTTGGCTGCATAACAGCATGCCCGCACTGCGCTGACGCGTACGCTACACCACCTTCACCACACCGCCCTCCCAACAAGTAAGGATCATGACGACAATATACATTCGTAAAACGAGTCAAAATAACACACTTATGGCTGGCTCTGGCTCCCTGATACACCATCTACAATTACTGGGCAAGGATCGACCGGACGAACGAGTGGTAGTTGATCTGGCCGTCGCTGTGATGTCAGCATTGATGGTCTGGAACTTGAAGAAGACATCCCGTGAGCCTTTAGAAGCAGAATTACGCCGCCATTCTGCCAAAGACTGGCTATTTGCTAGGGCGAGGACTGCTTCAGCAGGGGCGAGAGCTCGCTTCCCACTCTTCCACTGAGCACTCACGTAACAGGGAATCCCTTGAGGAGCTCGTCGACCTCCTCGTCGGTCATCTTCTCGCCGAGCTGGGTGAGAACGTATCGGAGCTCTCCGGCACCGATGAAGCCGTTTCCGGCCTTGTCAAACACCTGGAAGCCCTTGATGAACTCGTCTGTATGTCAGCTCGTCGCGAGTTCACAAAGCTGCGGCGCAAAGCTTCGCCTACTCACCAGCAGTTCCGGCCGGCTTCCATCCGTCCGGGCGGTTGAGGATCTGGAGGAACTGGTCGTAGTTGACTGTGGGTTAGCTCTGAGCCACAAAAAGAGCAAAGCTAGGGGCTGGGCTGAGCATAGAGTATCTTGGTGACGCCGAGCATGACTGTACTTGCCGGCACTCTGTCCAGCTTGCCATGATACTCACAGGTAGCGCCGATCTCACGCTCGAGGGCAGAGACCTCGGCCTGAGTGGGGTTCTGGCCAAGCGAGCGGAGGAGCTCTCCAAGCGACTCGCGGGGAACCTCTCCAGTGCCCTTCTTGTCGAAGAGAGCAAAGGCCTCGCGGTACTCTGGCATGTTAGTTTGCGCCTTCCGGCTGTTTGTTTATATGTTCATACACACCAGCGTTGTTGGGAGCAGACTGCTCGTCAGCTAAATGCATGCCCAAGGTAAGCTCACCATTTTTGTTACAGAGAGAGGAGTCTAGAGAGAAGAAAGCCTGTGTCTAGGGCGGAGAGCAGGAAAAACGAGATGAGGAATCGACAATCTGTGCGTGGCCTCGATGTTGTTGTCGTCGTGTTGATTGCTGGTGTTCCGTGCCTGGATGGATGGCATGGACCGAGCGGATGCATTCGCGCGTGGCGAGTCGTGATGGACGTGATGGACGACGCGTCGAGATGGACGGAAGCAGATTGGCGATAGCGATTGCAATGTTGGTCCTGTCGTGTGCTCTACCACGTGGCTGAACGGCAATATGGCTGGGGCTGGCGTTCCCATTCCTGCGGAGGATCGAGGATCCTTTTGCACCGCACCACCACATCACACGTCATGGTTGTACCGGCGGCCCCACTTGCCAATGAAAAGGTCCCGTTGCCACCCGATGTATGATATGTGGGCGTAGGGCGCACTGTGACGGCGTACGGGCAGAGGCTCTGCTGGCTGCTCTTCTGCGGCAAGGGACTGGTGCATCAGGGCGGGTGATGGGCGGCGAAAAGATTTTCATTGGATTGCTGCGGGTGCGCCCCTCCTCTGTGCGCCCTCTGTGCTCCTGTGACCCTTCCTCTCTGCCTTCTCTGCCCGCGTGCCATGATGAAAATAATCGCCGTTGCCACTCACTGTCCTCGCTTACTGGCGTTGCGCCCAGTGTACGGTGGGCGGCGTCCGCTCAAGTAGTGCACTGTACCTGCGCCCGCCGCCCGTGTCTGAGTGAGAGTCAGTCTGCTGCTAATCTCTCTGTCAGTCAGCACACCGCAGGGCGCAGGGCACAGAACACACGACCCTGAGTCGCTTTCTCCCTCTATGCGCCCTCTGCCATTGCCCGTGATACTGCCTAGGCTGCTATTCGGCCCTCGACCCCTCTGCCCATACGCCCGCACACTGCACACCCGCACGCCCGCTGCCTGGCCGCATCGTAGTGCAATACAGCCTGGCGCCCCTTCTCTTCCCTTGGCTTCCGCGTGCCACCCAACCGTCCCACCCACTCACGCTCCAGCGTAGCCTCAGTCTGCTCACCCAGCCCAGCTCTGCCCAGCCAGCGTTCCCCCGCCAACGGCCAACCAGGTCTTTTACAGCTTTTCATGACCCGCTTTCTCTTTCTTCTTTCTCCATCACCCCCTTCAACTCCTCTTTACATCTGTCTTCCCAAAACCGAAAAACATCCTCTATTCGGATCGTACTCGACTCTCCTTGACTTAGGCTCTCGAAAACGATACGACTCGCACGCTCTTTTCGCTCTGTACATTACATATAGACCGGAAAGACTCTGAAGAAGAAAGCAAATCACTTTTTCTTCCCGCACAACACTACCAACTTTCAACCCCCCATCAAACGCGCTCGCTTGTTGCTACCCATCCACGGTCGCGACAAACACCTTTAAACCCCTCCGGACAAGTTATGACTGCTACTGTTAACGACAACACCAACGGCAACGCCGCTGGTGCCACTGGCCTCGAGAAGAAGCTCGGTGAGTAATCTTTTCATCAAAACTTGTCGCGTGAGCCGTTGCCACCGCCCGCCGTTCAGTTCCGCTGGGCGGCGAGCCAGAGATCATCCACACACCTTGTGGCGGCGGCGCGTTATGTAAACCAAACCATCAGCAAGCATTCACTTTGGCTACATAATGCATTTGCCACCCGATCTTGTTCTCCTCCTCATCATCACTCTCTCTCTTCATCATAACATGCTAACATCTTCTTCAGCTGGTGTCTCTATCAACTCCGGTTCAGCTTACGTTCCCCCTTACCTCCGTGCCCGTCAGGCGCAGCAGGCTAAGGCTCCCTTCAACGGCGCGGCTCCCACCCCCGCCCACGCTTCCGGCAACGGCTACCGCCCCTCGCCCACTGGCCTTCCCACTCCCGCTCCCACCCCCGTTCAGAACTCGGGTGCTTACCACCCTCCCCGCGGCGGTAACGACGGCGGCTGGGGACCTCGCGGCGGCGGCGGCCACCGCGGCGGCGACCGCTTTGAGCGCGGCACTGCTCCTGGTGCCGGCGTCTGGCGCGACGGCAAGCACATCACTGGCCCTCGCAACCCCCGCCTCGAGAAGGAGCTCTACGGCGAGGAGGGCGACGGAACTCACCAGTCTACCGGTATCAACTTCGACAGGTATGCCGACATTCCCGTCGAGGCTACCGGCTCGGGCGTGCCCGAGCCCGTGACCGAGTTCAAGGCTCCCATCGACCCTGTCCTTCTCGAGAACATCGAGTATGCTCGTTACACCACCCCCACCCCCGTCCAGAAGTACTCGATCCCCATCGTTGCTCTCGGCCGTGACCTGATGGCGTGTGCCCAGACCGGTTCGGGTAAGACTGGAGGCTTCCTCTTCCCCATTCTCTCCTCCATGTTCACCTACGGTCCCTCGGCTCCTCCCCCCGACAACAGCTCGTACGGCTACTCGCGTCGCAAGGCCTACCCCACTGCCCTTGTCCTCGCCCCCACCCGTGAGCTTGTCTCGCAGATCCACGAGGAGGCCCGCAAGTTCGCCTACCGCTCGTGGGTCCGCCCCGCCGTCGTCTACGGTGGTGCCGACATTGGTCAGCAGATCCGTCAGCTCGACCGTGGCTGCGACCTGCTTTCCGCCACCCCTGGTCGTCTCGTCGACCTGATTGAGCGTGGCCGTATCTCGCTCGCCAACGTCAAGTACCTGGTCCTCGACGAGGCCGACCGCATGCTTGACATGGGTTTCGAGCCCCAGATCCGCCGCATCGTCGAGGGTGAGGACATGCCCGACGTCCAGAACCGCCAGACCCTCATGTTCTCCGCTACCTTCCCCAAGGAGATCCAGATGCTCGCCCGCTCGTTCCTGAAGGACTACATCTTCCTTTCGGTCGGCCGTGTCGGTTCCACTTCTGAGAACATCACCCAGCGCATCGAGTATGTCGACGACCAGGACAAGAAGTCGCTGCTCCTCGACCTGCTCCTCGCCGAGCAGTCTGGTGGTCTCATCCTCGTCTTCGTTGAGACGAAGCGTATGGCTGATGCGCTCTGCGACTTCCTCTGCGCGCAGAGCCACAACGCCACCTCGATCCACGGTGACCGCACTCAGCGCGAGCGTGAGGCGGCCCTGTACGCTTTCCGTACCGGCCGTGCCCCCATCCTCGTCGCCACTGCCGTCGCTGCCCGTGGTCTCGACATTCCCAACGTCACCCACGTCATTCTCTACGACCTTCCCACCGACGTTGCCGAGTACACCCACCGCATTGGTCGTACTGGCCGTGCCGGTAACACGGGTACATCGACTGCGTTCTTCAACCGTTCCAACATTGCGATCGGCCGCGACCTCGTCGAACTGCTCAAGGAGGCTAACCAGGAGGTTCCCCAATGGCTTGTTGAGATGTCCCAGGAGCGCTCGTACGGCGGCGGCGGCTACGGCCGCTCGGGTGGTCGCCGTGGCGGCGGTGGTGGCCGCATGGGCGGCCGCGACGCTCGCCAGGGCGGAGGCTTCGGTGGTAACGGAGGCGGCTGGGGTGGCCAGCGCTCTGGTGGCTACGGAGGCGGCTACGGCGGTGGCTACGGTGGTGGCTACGGCGGTGGTTACGGCGGCGGTGGTGCTGGCGGCTACGGAGGTGGTGGCTTCCCCCCTGCCTCTGGCTCCTCTGGTGCCTCGTGGTGGTAAGCTTGCGAGCTTTCCACCGCTCCCCGCGAAGCCTGCTTTGGTGTCAACTATGATCTAGATGTTGTTTTATGTCTCAGATGTTGGCACTGACGCCGCAGTGACTCGAACGTAACTCGCGATCGGTCGCTGCTCCTCGCCCGTTCCTTTTCGTTGGAATTTTCCGCTCTTCAAGTCTCCTTTCCCCCCCAAATCCCCTTCCTCAACTTCTCGCTCCTGTTTCGATTGAATCAGCAGGGGTTTTCGCTCGTCATCATCCAAAGCAAGCATTGTGTTCACGCGTCCAACACTTTCTACACCAACCTGCAACAAATACAACATTCTTCATTTGACAACTGCCGCATCTTCCGGTCACCCCCAATCATCGGTCCTGATAATACTCGCGGCGCTGTTGGCACCCGACGAAATGGACGTTTTGTGTCAAGACACGAACATAGAGCACTGGCTTGCTCTTCCTCCGAATGACGGCGGAAACGCAACCTACGATACCCTCGAAATCAACAAGTTTTCCGTGTATGATATAGAAATTCTGGCACCCTATTCCGACGAACGATTCCCTAAAACGCCCCGAAACTAATGGCGACGAGGCACACATTTGCACTCATCAAGCGACGAATTGCTGTACGACACAATTTGCATGTGGACAAACCCCGACTCTCCCCCCTTTCCCCCTCCATCACCTTCGAATTAGACCACCAAGCATGAGCATTGTGCCGACCCCCCGCTGTTAGGATATCCTGGGAATTCATTCATGTAGCAAGAGACTTTTGGGCAATTAGACGCTAGAGGCTAGAGAATTAGAAGTTCATTCAGCGGCCTCACCGGCGTTTTTGTGCCTGTATGTCTCTCTCTGAGACGTATGAATAGAGTGCGCTATACTTTGAGCATGTTGCAAACGGAGCAGAACAGATTCATGACAACTGACTTAAGCTGAGCTGCCAGATGTAGCCAGATCGATCGCCACTAGCCACTTAAGTTGGGTGCGGCCAAGAGCCGGCGGCCGAGTCCGTTGAATGGGACATGTGAGCGACCATGAGGGGAGCTCTTACGTATGTGCATGTGCAGAATTCCGTGAAACTGTGGCTTGGCGCCTCACCCCTCCGAGGCGGTTTCATGGCTGCAAAAGTTGGTGGACCCATGTTGGTGTTTCCTGCCCAATAGCTTGAGGGTGCATTAGTAACAGGAGGCGGCACCTCGTGTCTCAGAAACAGTAGACATGCACCTCAGACGCTTCGCAAGCGCCCCGTGCGCTCTGTACGCCTTGCTTTTCTCACGGAGAACGTGGCTTACGTGCTTTAAGCAGCTTCGATGTCAATTGCTTTCTCGAAGGAAAGGAATCGGGGTGGTCCATTTTCCCGTGGCAGACGGCATGCGAGTGCGGCGGAGCTGCAATTCTAGCAAGGGGCTTGTTGTTCGCTCCGGCTTGCGATTGCCAAGCAGCGTCAGAAGTTGGCCGGTGGTTCTAGCAAGCTCGCTGCAGCACCCGAGCCGGCCGTTAGTCAGCCTGCGCCGCCGAGCTCCTGCAATGGAGCAGGCCTTACGTGAAGGTCGTTCGGCTGACGGAGTTACTCAGCGGCAGCGGCTCTGCCGAGCCTCAGGCTCAGAATTTTATGCTAATTCAAACCAGAAACGAGAGAAAGTCGGAACAGGCTGTATGCGATGCACATGTGTGCACGAGCCTCTGCTATCCTCGGCAACCCCTTCGCGGTCCTCGCGCGGAAGACGGTGCCGCGATCTCGCGATCTGCCCGGTACCTCCGGCCTATATACGGCCGTATGGTCCCTAGTACCCATACAAGCCTGTCCCTGGATCGATAGCCGTGAATGTCTTCCTTTGGTCATGAGCGGAGCCTCGTAGGTCGTCTGCCTGCCCCCTTGCGCTGCTGCACTTTGACTGGTCGTGTCTTCTTCTGCCGTCCTTTACGTCAATGTCGTCTGCAGTCTGCAGTGGGACTGCTTCGAGTCATGAAAACTGCAACAGAAAACCCATCGGTCGGTGTGACGATCACGCGGGTGACCCACTCGAAGCCACTAATACTTCCCTTTTTGCACAGGCTGGCAGGCAGGTGATAGCGGGCGGCAAGAACGGCGATGGTCAGCAGCGGGTAGGTAGCAAAAGGGACTCCACGGCCATCACTCCTCATCCTCCTCCACCCTCACACACTGAGATCGGGATGGGATGACGGTGCGCACGGCGCACAGAGACATCACGCTCATCTGATTCTGAACACCTCGCCTTGCCTTGCTTTGCTATTGATCGCGCGTGTTCCGAAGTGGTTGAATTCGCTACCGTAACATTCCATCCTCACTCCGGCCCCTCACCCCTCACCCGTGGCCTCTCCGGCCCTCGCTCCGCACACTCCGCACTACGCACCCCACCTCCCTCCTTCCCTTCCTCCTAGCTCACCTCACCTCGCATCCCACACCACACTAACCACACCCAAACCGCACCACACTACTACGCACGCATTACCACAAGCCGCAAACCGGCGGGGCGCCAGACCGCGACCGACCCGAATACGACACCATCGTCCTTTCTCATCCTTATCCTTTCCTTCTCAACGACCTATCTTTCCCTCTTTCGGTCCGTCGCCTACGTTCGTTTCGTCTTGTCGCTATCGCCTCGTTTCTCGTCATTTCTCACACTTTTTACTCGTCGCCATCACACGCATTGCATTAGACGTAAGAATCGCACCACCACTACTGCTCCAACACTACCCGCGCTTACTTTCGAAAACTTTGTATCCACCAGCGTGACCACCACTCGAGCGACCAGTCGACCATCATTGCAACGACAGACGCACGCACAGGCTGTGGGCTCCAGCTCCGACACCGGCATTGCCCAATCTGCCAGAAAAATCACTGCATCGACACATACACCGAGACCACATCGCTTCTTCTTGCATTCCGAACGGCAAAGTCGATTGTCCGGCCCGGACAAGTGTCTCACATACACAGATCGGCCCGTTGTGGATCCTACCTAGTCTAGCCGACTGACGCCGACTCCACCGACTTGCAACGTGACACCACAACCTGACACCAACCCCACGCAACGCCCACCATGCTTGTTTGGCTGGTCGTCCTGGCCGCCATCAGCGTGCGGGCGGGCTACATGACGGTCGGGATGAGCCAGTGCGTAGCATCTCGGACTTTCCTCGGCATCTCCGCTGACTGTACAGAGCACGACAATGCAGCGTCTCCGCCGTGCAATGGAAGGGCGATGATGGACCGTACCATCTCCTCCTCACTCCCGTGAGTTTCGCTCCTCGTCGGCAGTCCTGCACAGCACACGGCACACGGGCAACACGGGCTGCGCGGATCCGCCCTCGGGGCCCAGTAGTCCATCAACTTTAGCTCCACGAGCCGGCCGGTCGGCACCGGAACTGACCCGGCTGTCTTTGGATTTTGCCGTAGCTCGTCGCGGGGACGCAGCTGACTACACTGAAAGCGGACGCATGCTGACCTACCCTCAGACAACGTTCGAGCAGTACGGATACAACATCTGGGTACCCAGCATCCCGAATGGGACGAATGCGTATGACCTGCCGATAAACCTGCCTGCGGGGCTGCAGTTCGTCGTAACGGTATGGGGCAAGAGCGGCGTCGAGTACGCCGGGACGACAGATGTCTTGAGTAAGCAGAGAGTGTGGGGTTCAAGTGCTGATCTATCTTTAAGCCGTGTACCCATCACATAACCAGACGACATCGTGCTTTCTGAACAACGCGCAGATCAACGACTTATACACCTTCGCGTTCAACATTTCCGACTCGCATCATGGCCGGCCGCCGCAGTGCTCGAATCTGACAATATCGTGGCCGACGTCGTTAAAAAGCGAGATTGACAATGGGACAAAATCGCCGTCAAAGGAGACGAACGGGTGGATGCTGGACCGGCGTGAGACGTCGTCGGTCCTCCCTACAATCGACCCAGCCGAGCCCGTCGATGCAGTCGAGCGTGCCGAACAGCCAGTCGTACAGACGCTCGACGCCCGGGGAAGTAACGACGACTTCAGCTCCGGCGCCAACCGCACCACCGGCAAGTGGAACACGACGACGCCCCCAACACTCTTCGGCATCATCCCGCTCGGCAACTCGTTCTCAATCCCGGTCACGTACGACAAGGCGAAGCAGAAGCTCTTCGGCCTGCCAGACGAGTACCTGAGCCACGATCCGACAACATGGACCGAGAAGGGCGTGACCTCTCTGAACTGGACAGTGAACCTGGCGAAGGGCACTCGCTTCATCCTCGTAGCAGGAATAGGGAGCCAGGAGCAGTGGGCGTCGGGCGGTTCGAGCGAGATGATGACCGTAGGCCAGGGGCCGAACACGTGCTTCAACGTCGGCGGCCCGAAGCCCTCCGTCACGCTCTCGGGGACATCGACGGGCGCCCTCGACCCGACAGACTCGCCTGGCACGGGGCAGGACAAGTCTCCCACGGGAGGGCACAGTACGTCGCGGTGGACGGGCGTGATTCTAGCGTGCATCTTCAGCGTCCTCGGCACGGCGCTACTGTGCATTCTGCTATGGTGCTGCTGCCGCGTTCGCCGCGAGCGGAAACAGGCAGTACAGGCCGGCCGGCCCAAGCCGAGTTTCGTCAACCTAGCCACGTTCGGAAAGCTGGACAGAAAGTACAAGCAGCCCGACACGCAGCTGGACCTCATAGGCCCCGACCACCGCGACGACGGCAGCGACGGCACGCCGACGCACGCCGGCTTCGGGCAGAGGCCGTACTCGACCGTGACTACGGGATACGACCGTGGCTCGATGGGCAGCGAGAGCTTCGCAGACTACAACGGATACCCCTACAGCCCTCCGCCAGTCGGAACTCGGAGCAGCCTGTACGACGCCGGCGTGCCGTTCCGGAGCAGCCTCTACGACCGGGCGAGCACGTACGACGAGATCACGCCATACTACGCCGGCAGCCCTACGACTCCTTCCACCCCCGCTCCTGGAGTCGGCACGCCCGGCACTCCTGGCGCAGCCGGTGCCATCAGTACCCTTCCTCGGCGAAACCAGTCACACGACCACATGGGCGATCTCGGCCTCGTGGGGGGAATGGACGTCACGTACCCGCCCATGGCGCACTCCCTCCCCCCGTTGAAGCGGCAACTCCTACTTGGCGAATCAGATCCAGACTCAACAGAGCACCTAGCCCAACTGAAGCGAGATACGATAGCAGCCCTCGACCGACCAGGCGAGTCTTCCCGCGGAAGCAGTTCTACAAACCTGCCAGCAATCCTAACAGTGGACACAAACATCGACCCGGCCATGGGCGGTATCTCTCCCTCGCCCATATCAGGCCTAGAAGACGACAACGACCCACAAGGCGCCTACGTCGTGCACCGTGACGCGGGGAGGATTCCCAACTCGCCCACGGCGCCGCAGAACCGCGTCGTAGAGCTGCCGCCAAGATACGAGGAACTGAACTGGGACAGAGAGGCTAGCGATGACGTTATTGAGGAGGCTGAAGCATTGGGGACGGTATTGGCCTCGCCGTCTTCGCCGGCTGGCGTTAGGCATCCGCTTCCACTGCCGCCTGGTGCTCGCAGCCCGCCGAGGACGGGGTCGCCACTATCTCCCGGCACTGGGCCGGGAAGTCCACTGTCAGGCGTTTCGGGGTCGCCGTTGGGGTCGCCTGCTGTTGGGAACGAGACGAGGCGAGAGACGCATGGGATTGTTTAGGCGAGCCGACACGATGAGCCCGCAGGGCGCAGGGCGAGCTCGTACTGCTGGCGCGTGTCTACAGGCGGTTCCGCCGAGCCGCCGAGCCACCGAGCCCGCAGAAGTCGTCCTCACAGAGATCTCAGAGCAAGCGAACACAGGCTCTATGTGCGAGTCCAGCCAGCGCAATGTGTATGACATCTCGACGCCGCCCGAGCCTGCGATTAGAGGACGGACTGAGAAACCAACGGACCATGGACGCTGCTTTTTGCCCTCTTGCCGCCGACCCACCAAATCAAACCACTCCTTCCTTTCGACTCTCATCATGACCAGTAACAATACATACACATATTCCACGGACACTTTTTCTTGTTGTAGCATTAATCTTTGGGCTGCGCATGGCGCTTGCGATGCATATTGGTGTCGTCGCACTGGCTTTTGAGCGCGAGCGCGGAGCGCGAGGGCGAGGCGTCTCGAGAGGGAAGGGGCATGGTAGAGCAGAGGTTGAGAGGAGGGGAGGAGTACTAGTGAGGGTGCAGCGTGAGGGGAGGGGGAAGGTTGCATCAGAGGCTGAAGGTCGGGCGCGATGGCGAGGAAGGAAGGGGGAAGTCAGTGGGGATAATGAGGTGCCCGAGCATTGATCGACGTGAGGCGGTGTGTCGAAGACTGCTAGGCTGTCGATAGGGAGGTCACGGATGACAGAGAGGGCGTACATGACAGAGAGGGCGCAGAAGCTACAGAAGCGGAGGGCGCAAACGACGCAGTAGGGGCAGGGTTAGTGATCGGCGAGAGCACGCTGTACAGGTTGACTAAGCCCTCGTCATGCACGTCATGTGTCTTCCTCGCTCACAACTTGACGATCAAGACCTGCGTGCGTTCACTTTCCACCACCCCAATACCAGCTTAGATCGCTACAATCCGTCTGACGTTCGAGGAGCACAGCAGGAGCACAGCGAGGTATGAGCTAAGCGTGCCCGAGCAGTAGCTAAAGCCAGGCTCGAGGATGGAGAGGGTGAGCTAGGTGGTTGTAGGCAGGAAGCTGATAACAGTCCCTTCCGTCGCCGTCTCGTTGAAGGTATCACGAGTGCAGGCTGGGTAAGCTGGACGGTCAGAGCTCCGACCGGGTAGGCTGGCCTGCCAGGAATAGCTGACGACAGTCTCCCAGCGTCTGCTCAGCGCCGTGATTCTGCGACGTGAGCTAGCTTCAATGCCGCAGAGCTGATAGCAGTCCTTCCTGTCCTCGGTGTCTCCCTGAGAGGCCATCAAGCTGAGTAGCTCGAGGTAAGCTGGGGGCTTTATCTCTACGAGCTGACCGAAGAACGTCCGCCACAATCCAGGTGACCGCAGTCGATGGTGAGCTCGGCCCAAGCAGGATGGAGCTCACAACAGTCGTTCCTGTCCACAGTGTCTCCTTGAGGGGTCCTCATTGCCAGGCCGCTCGAGGTAAGCTGGAGACTTGAATTCCATGAGCTGACCAAAGCACCTTCGCAACGACTTCGGCAGCAGAAGTCCAAGGTGAGCTTACGACGTTGACGCGCGAGCTCACGACAGTTCTGCCTGTCCTCACGATGCCTCACTAGAGGTCATCATCAAAGACGGGTCGTGCGAGGTAAGCTGGACACCTGAACTGGCTGAAGCACTTTCGCCACCAACTCAGGCGACGGAAGTCAAAGGCGAGCTGAAGTTGATGTTTTGGTAGCTCACAACAGATCTTCCTCTCCACTGCGGTGCTCCCCAGAGAGGCCATCAATGCCCTCAAAGTACGCTGGACTGTTGCACTACAAGCTGACCGAAGCCTTTCCGCCACAGCTCAAGCGACGGGAGTCCGAGGTGAGCTCAGGTCCCTAATCCGCTAGCTCATGACAGTCTTCCCCGTCCTCGCGGCACCTCAATGAGTGAACAACGTCAGCAGGTCGCTCGAGGTAAGCTGAATTCGTGCACCCTACGAGCTGACCACAGCATTTCCGCCACAACTCTTGGCAACTGGGATCGGCGGTGAGCTCGCCATAAGTCGGACTAGCTCACGACAGCCCTGCCTGTCCTTGCCGGTTCAGCGAGTGAGGCCATGTTGGCTCGGTGTCTGCCAAGGTAGGCTGCGTGGGGCCATTCATGAGCTGATCGCAGCACCTTCGTCACGACTCAGGCAACGGAAGTCAAAGGCGAGCTGAAGTCGATGATTCGGTAGCTCACAGCAGTCCTTCCTGGCCACTGCAGTGTGTCCCATGGAAGCCACCGTCAGCTCGGCGTCCCTGGAGGTACGCTGCCTGAAGTCGGCACTGCAGCCCTTCCGCAACAACTTCAGCGACACGCTATCACAGTGAGCTTTCGCCTGCATCGGCTGAGCTGACAACAGACCTTCCTGCCCACAAGCTTTTATCGAGGCCAGCACAGATCTGTCAATGTGAGCTGCTTGGGCACCATAAAAGCTGATGACAGATTCGACAACCTCTGCTCAGCGATGTGATCCATATTGTGAGCTGAGACTGGCCCGACCTCAGCTAATAACAGCCCTCCTTGTCCACAATGTGGTCGACCAGCGCAGCCACCATCATCTCCGCGTCTGCCGAGGTATGCTGAGCGACGTTTTTGACCGAGCTGACGGCAGCACTCCCGCAACGACTTCAGCGACACGCCGCGACAGGTAGCTGAGCCGTTCTATGCGTAGCTGACAACAGTGCTTCTGATCGACGCGCTCTTCCCTGCTGCTAGCACGAGCTCTGAGCGTGAGGATTGTAAGCTAGCTCGTCGTCGTCATCGTAAGCTAACTGCAGAATGGTGTTGACCACTACTGGGCAGCTATGTCGCGGAGGAAGGTGAGCTGATCATCAAGCGCGTTGAGCTGAGCCCAGTAGCCTGCCACGGAGGAGATCCTCGTTTACCTGACTTTGGGATGTGCTTATGCCACAGAAGGAAGGTGAGCTGCGCCGTTGATGGAGGAAAAGCTCATGGCAGTCAAGCAGCGAGTGTGAAAGCCGAGCGCGATGAGCAGATAGGAGCTGTCTCCCAAAGGACGAGTGCGGTAGGCCTGCGCTGACGAGCTAGAAACACTCAGAGCTTTTCGCAAGTGGAGCCCCGACATGGGCACTGGGAGATCAGCAGAACTGACGAATCCTTAGGAGGGAGGATGGTGAGCTCTCGAGGTCCCTCGGTAGCTCACCGCAGCACGCTTATCGTTCATCGGCGGCAAATTTCGGATCAAGCCTTGAGAATAGATGATGGCGAGCTCGGTTTCCGTTTGTCAAAGCTGACCGCAGTCCTGCTTCGGTGAACAAGACGCCCTCGACAAGCGCTCTGGTAGACTGCAGACGAGGAGGCGCTGCGCAACTATTATGAGCTGGCTTTCACCGCGCCATCATGGAAGGTGAGCTGGGCATGCCTAGCCAAGTTTAGTTGACTACAGTCACTAGCCCTTCCTGTGTGATTATGCGGAGGTATCATGAGTGCAGTAAGTCATGTCAATCAGTGATGTGATGTAAAGCCGATCGGGTTCGAGCATCGGCGCCCCGTCTTTCCGTGCACCCATGCTACATTCCCCCGACGCCGTCCGATATCGATCTGCGCAGCAGGTGGACCGGCTGCCAGCGGACACGCACGTGAGAGCTTGTAAGCCTCGCTTGGAATGCAGTGGAGCGTCACGGCGAGGGCCAGGTGCAGCGGAGTGGAACGGCAGCGGAAGTGCGCCGTGGGGTGTCACGGGTGACGAGCGATAGAGCGGCGCTTACGAGATAGGAGCTGATCACGAGATAAGTGGTGTTCTTATCGTGCGAACATGCGACGATGGTACGACTCCGTCGAGTGGTCGAGCGTCATGATGCAGCGTTCTCAAGCTGTACGTTAGGCTGCACGATAACGAGAAAGTCAAGACGTCGCGAGGAATTTCGAGCGCATCAAAAGTCATGTTGAAGCCGCTTATCGCCTGCTAGAGCGCTGGGGCCGATCCGAACGGACAGGCACTCGGAAGACGAACATTCAGACTCAGGCTCGTGCACTGGGCACCCGGTCTTGAGCTTGGCACCGATCGCGAGCCGTCTGTGGTGCTTGTTGGGACTGTGCGATCGTGAGAACGCAGGAACGTGCGAGCCATGTCCGGTGTGTTCGGAGCGCTGGACTTCGGTACTCGGTATCTCGTGCGTTTGTTCCTGGCTGGGCCTGGAGGGGTTGCAGAGTATCGCTGCCTCAGTCACCTGACCACGCTAAGGTGAACATGCTGCATGCTTCTCTCGGCCATGAGCTATTCAGTCTGGTGGCTTTCGGCGTCAACAAACAATCTGAACACATGAATGTGCGGCTGACTCATTCAAGCAAGCGTTGATTGCGATTGAGTCGCAAGACTTCTTCTGGAAGGCGGGCAGACATGTGTTTGTTTGCGGGGCCGCTGATCGTAGGTGCAGGGAGTGAATACGTCATGTCACGTTTTCCGAGTGGCGTTGTAGATGCATCGCCCACCCGCACACCGGCAATTACTCGGGCGGCAATCACTGGAATCGTGCTCAGCTGCTCAGCAACGGTCATGAGACCACTGCCCCACATGCGGCCCGCCGCAATGGCCCCACACAGAGAGATCTCCGTTGCCGGTGGGCGGTTGTGCAGCTGACAGGGGACTGAGCAGCCACGCTCAAACATGCGACGATGAACAGCGGTGCGGGGTAGACGCCGTTGCCCTCTCACAGCCGAATGCCGTTGGCGGGTGTTTCGATGCTGTATCGCCGGGCTGCCCGCGTCGCCCGTAACCTAACTCTCTGCCACTGCACAGGAAGGCATAGCAACATGCGGCAGCTTAGTCTCATTACGGCTGAGACATGAGCTACGAACCACGAGCTTCGAGCAGACAAGCACCGCGCCGTCGTACAATGCAGCACGCCGCATATGCGCGCCAGATTTAGACCGACTGCATCGACCAAGAGCGGGCGCGTCGTCGTCACCGCAGGCCGCCTTGCACACCAGCACTGAGACAAGCTTTACGCCCCAAACGTCCAGACTTCGGCCACCCAAACATGTCGGATCACGAGATCAGTGCAGCGTGTGAGCCACGAGCACGCCTAGAAGGAATCTGATAACATCCGCGGCGGGCTCGTACGACGAGCAGTACGATAAGAGTCTATCTAAGTAGAGCTTAGCAGCTCTCATAGGAGCGTGACGCGCCTGCTATCGCTGCTGGGGTGACAGCCCCAGAACTTTACCGCCGTGATGTCCTGTACTAGCATCTTGATGACTGCTGAGATGGGGTTGGTGGTGTCCAGACCTGTGGGGCCCGCGCGGTATGAGGGTGCGCACTATCCTGCGGCGACATCCACCACGGATCCGTGGAGTCAGATGTCTAGCGCTGATCCTCCATCCAGACTACGCCAGCAAAGTCTTGGGGCATCCATAGGCTCACAAGCTCAGGCTCTCGAAGGAGTACGACTCCCTCGTCGCATGCCACCGGGTGCAACTCACACAGGCGCTCACGAGCCTCACAAGCTCACAAGCTCAGCCTGACGTCGACCATAGTCTCAAGACCACGGGGCCTGGTGCCTTGTGCTAACTTGGTCGTCTGCAGATCGTGCTCATCTGCAGTGCTGGTTGCGTTTTAAGCTCAAAATAGCGCGTCTAGGGGTCGCCGCCTGCCTGATTCGGTCATGTCTCCCCTAGTGTTGGAGCGTCAGGGCGGCCAGGGCATGAGTCGCAAGTCGACATTCGAGTCACGCCCATCGCAAGATCCTCGCCTTCCAACGTGCTCTGTCCGAGCTGTCCAGAAACTACTACTGCAATTCGTGAAGACCGAGGGAGCGGAGCAGGGAACCCGACGCACCATGTTCGCGGGTGCGATCTGCGCTCATGTGCCGCACGAGGCTACGGCTACCACGTTCCGCGCGAGCCGCGACCCGACAAACGTTTCCTGCAACGTTCTTTGCACCAGTTGTCGCTTGTCGCTTGTGTGCTTCATCGCTCGTCACTGAAGCAGTTTTCTGGCGCATCGCATGCTGCAAGTGCTTGCACACGGAGACGGCCTAGGCACGCGATTTGCCAAGCTGCGCACCGGCATCTGTGGCGTCGTTCATCGCCCACTTGACTGACTGACGAGCTTACATACGTCGTTGGGCGCTTCGTCTGCCCACCGCTGCACGCGCTGCACTGTCTACATGATCCCGGGTCCTGAGTCGAACCCGAAGCTTCTACCCGACCACAGAATTGAATAGGGCAGGCCACGTTCACCACGTTATGATCTACTAATTGCGGAAGGCAATGACTATCAAGACCATGAGCCCCACCACACCACCGGATGTGCCGGAATGGTCTCGAACTCACAGGCCGCGGCCTCCGTGCGCACGCCGGGCGGCCCCAGGCTCAGGCTCAGGCTACAGCTACGAGCTACGAGTGTGCAGGATGGTGAGTGTCGTTTCAAGAATTAAGGACAAGGTACGACACTCGTACGTACCCATCGGTATGCACCAATTGTCCGCCCCGACCGACGTCAGAATGCGCTGCTTGCACGGCGGTTATGCTCAGATTCATGCAAACTTACGAAACAGCCTCCAAGCCGGGCCGTAGAGCGTACCCCTCGGTGCCCCTGTGCCCGTGAGCACTAAGCACCTAGCGCCTCCGGCTCACGGCCCTTCGCTCGGTCGTCGCTCCTGAGCGCTCGGGCTGCCCTGCTCCCGATTCTCGTCCTGACCCGACGAATCGCCCAGATCTCACTCAGAAGCCAGCCCAAGTCGCCATCGCCACGGCACGTCCTTCATTTAGCCAGCGGCGCTCAAACCTCCGCTCACTGTTCCCCCCTTCCTATCTCTTATCCGTCTTGACTCCGACCCATACACGCTCACCAGCATCGTTTTGTCAATACGGAACAGCGACAGGACGCTCCATTGCATCAGCAGGCCGCCGAACGAACTGGCTCGGACATCGGGCAGCACCAAAGTAGCAGGCGAACCACGTCATCGACGCCGACTTCCCTTATCGGTCCCTAAAGACCAGACAAACGCCTCAATCAGCAACAAGCGCGCCGAGCACGCCAGCCAACCTGCAACGCCTTGCAGCCAACAACCAGCCTCGCCGGACTTTAACAGGCAGTCAGCAATAGGGACGACCACGAGCGCGCCCCTGCATCTCTGCAACAAGCAACGCATCAAACTTACCTCATAGACGTCGACCTGCGTCCCCGTTGGCTGCTCCCGCCGCCCGCCGACGTCGATCTCCGCGCGCGTGTCCCTCCCCCTTCGAGCGGCCCCTTCGGCCATTCCTGAGCTCGGGCTGCCCGTCACTATCACCCGCGTAGTCCAGCGACATACGTGCAGCTCCATATCACCAGCCAGCTCGCCAGACCCTTCAATCGGTGACCACCTACCCCAGCCTTGACCCCCCACTTCGACAGCTGCACGTAGTCGCCCGTCCGTCACTTGACCTGGCCCGTGTACTCACCCCGGTCGTCTACGCCTCCTTTTATCAACACGCGAAGCCAGCAATAGCGCCGCCGAGCCTAGCAAGCCTTACGAGTTCGGCAGGTGTCATCAACGAACGACGCATCTACCGCTTCTAGCAACATACACACCCCATTCAAACCAACACTACTTGCCCCCACATCCCCACTCTCATTACACATCGCTCGTTTCCAGTTCCATTCCTGGCTGCCCCATACTTTCCAGACGACAATAAGAAAGTGGCAAGTCGTGACAGTCTCAGTCCCAGGCCCAAATCCGTCGGCCGCCTGACTACCGCACGAAATCGCATTAGCCGTATCAGCATCACTGGCCAGCCGCCTCTCATCTTCACCACTTCGTGCATTTGTGCTCCAGCTCGCTCTCGCCCGGAACCGCCGACGCATTCCGTTCCCAGCTTAGCGCTCGCCAATATCGCCGGTTCGCGCTCTCGAGCTCCTTCTCGATCTCCACATCCACATTCATCAATCATCATGCCGCTTATTCAGTCATAAGACTCGCCCGTGTCATCGCATTGTTCATTGCCTAGTCTCGCCGCTTGAGTGACAAACACGCACGCCTAGACCTGTCTTGACTGAATCCCGACGCGCACATTCCCCACGTTTTGCCTGTTGTCTCCGCGCTGGACAGTTTGTTTACCCGCAACACTTCGACTTCCTGTGCAATTCAGTTTCCTGTCGCGCCGCCGAGCGCCAAATCCGATCGCCCTTTCCAGTGCTGTGCGCGGAGGGTGAACCCACAACCCTTGAGAAGACATCTGGAACCGACACAAAGCAGTCGCCAGAACGTCGGAACACTAGGTCCTCGAAGGACGCCAGAAGAGCAGAGGAACGAAAGGAACGAGACGGGACAGTTTTTTTGAATTCCACAGCCAGCGCCGACGCAACTCCGCCGGCCAGTCATCAGCAACGACAACGTCACTGCCCTCGGCTCCGCGACGACACCGGTTCTCTGACACCGCGGCTACTACTGCTGCAAGCTGCAAGCACACTCGTCCTCGCCTAAGCAGACGTGCACATCGCTTCCAACTCGTTCTTTCCTGTTCATTGTTGCCTAAGCAAGTCTTTCCAACACGTTCGACACTCTCCTCCTTATCAACGATCAACCCGAATCTGCTTATCTCTACCCCACTCGATTTCCCGAACCTTAGCACGAATTTTCCGATCCTCCGACACATCTCTCCACGACTTTCGACCTTAATACTATGAGCACGATGACCTTGCCGCCCGAGAGCTCTCGGGCGGGGTCGATCCGCTCTGCCGCCGCCAGCACCGGTACGAACACGCCGGTGCACCGCTCTACGACGTCTGCCTCGCTGCGCCGACCGCCACAGCACGCGAACACGATCTCGAACAAGCTGAAGCACTTATTCGACTCGGGGCCGACTGCGACCTTCATCGCCGCTGTCACGGTGCATGAGCTCACCAATGTGCCGCAAGTCAACGGCGAGTTCTCCGTGCGATGGAAGTTCCGTGGCTCGCGACCTCTCGATGCCGAGAAGATCCTCACTCACCCTACACCGCGCGTGACGGGACGAGAGGCTGCCAATGCCAAGGGCAACGGGCGAGGGAACAACACACCGACGAGTGCAACGCCGATACCGGCTCTCCTCGCTGCGGACGCTGCCAGCATCCGCAGTAGCCTTCACTCGTCCTCGTCGGCACACACTCTGAACCGCACGGTACGACACGCGGCCTCGCTTCCTCTTCCTCGCACGCGCGAGCAGAAGCTGTCCGACCCGCCGGGAACGCCCGAGAAGCGCCATCGTCTGCTCGTCGAGGAACCTGGCAATCTGGAGGCGGCCACGCCTGACTCAGCCACAGATCCGGAGCGGTCCTCCCCCGCCTCCTCCCGCGAGCACAGCATGTACTCGGACGGCAGCCACGCGTGCGGCCATCCCGGCGGCCTCAAGATACACACGACGTCTCTGGCCGACAGCATTCGAGGACGCGAGAGCCGAGCAAGTATGCGCAGCGATGTCAGTACCGAGCCGTCAATAAACCACTCCAACAGCCCGACCGCCAGCACCGGCGCCGCGAGCGCCCTGAACGTTGCTCGCAATGCTATCAACAACATTGTCATGGGCAACTACGACTCGCGGGACCGCAAGGGCACAATCCCACCCGCGCCTGTTCGTGCCCACTGCGTCGCATGGGAGTACGGTATTCAGCATGTCCTACGCCTTCCGCTCGGCAAGGCCGTCGAGACTGCGGACGTGCCACTGTCGCGCCTGCCGGCTTCGCAGAGGACCAACCCCCGCAAGATGCTTCCACTCCTCGGCCACGGACCCATGAGCGACAGCAGCCTTCGACTCGAGGTCATCCAGGTGCACCCAGGCGAACGCGAGCGCGAAGGACCCGTCCTCGGCTACGTGAACGTCGACCTTGCACCGTTTGCCGACCAGGGGCCGACCGCTCGCCGCTACCTGCTTATGAACAGCCGCACGAATGCCACTTTGCGTATCAGTGTCGACATGCGCTGCATCGGTGGCGACACGCAGTGGGTCACTCCGCCGTTCGTCGAGGGCCACATGACGGACCTGACAGACCTGACTGGTCCGGAGGAGGGCTTCGCCGAGCTGCAGCTCATGCCGACTCGCAGCGTGAGCAGCTCAGCGAGCGACAGCTCCAAGGCGTCGAAGGGCAGCCGGCCCAGCTTCAGAAGTACGCGGAGCAACATTTCCCTCAACCACCAGCAGGTCAACCACGTCACGAACATGACGAAGCACCGCTACCACTCGTATGAGTACCACCTTCGCCCTGAGCATCGCCGGCACCACCACCATCACCATCTGCACCACTTCGACGAGGCACGCAGCGCGACCGTGCCGCTCGACAGCCGAGCGTCTACGGTAACAGGGTACCCCTCGTCGAACCAGACACCAAGCTCGCCCGTGCTGGGTAAGGACCAGCTCGTGGCTTCGCCGGTACAGACACCCGCGCTCCCGCCGCCAGCGCTGTCGCCAGTAAACTCGAAGGGGGAGTACTTCGGCCTGAGCCCCGTGTTATCCCCTATAACCCCGAACTCGCCACTACCATCCTCGCCGCACTCGCCGCATGGCCCCACGCACGCGCGCTACGACAGCACAGTCGACCCGCTCGACTCGCTCGGCCTCAGCATGCCGCGCTCCCCGCCGGCGCACCTCATCCGCACCACGTCGCCCATCATGGAGTACGAGTCGATGCAGCCCGACCTCGTGATCGAGAGCTGCTTCAACCCCGCCCCCGCGGCCGAACTCGGCCCCTTCACATATACGGCCGACACGCAGCCGTACGGCTACCCCGCCGGACGCGAGTGGGAGACGAACGACGGCGGCGCATACGACTATGACGAGTTCGGTAACCCCATCGAGCCCGGGGTCGAGCAGCCGCAGGACAGCGACGCCGATGCCGAGAGCAAGGCGCACGCTAGGTGGAGGAAGCTCAAGGCTAAGATTCATCAGCACCACTTGCACCACCACAGCCTGGAGCAGTCGGAGTAGGCGGTGGTGTATAGAGTAGGGAGGAGCTGGAGCAGATAGATAAGAGGTTGTCATAGAAGATACCTTGTAGCATATACTTGTATGAAGTAGTGTAACTTCTAAGCTTTGTCGAAGCATTCAGCAGGGCAGCGAGCAGGCTCCCTCTCTCATCAGCGTGCGTACTCTGTATATCGGCTGGTCAATACTCATAAGTTTTACAGACACTTCACTTTCGCATCGCATCTGCATTCAATGGACGACTGAGTGGCGGTCGTGATCTCTGAGGGACAGCTCAGAACACAACGAGGCGACGACTGTGATCAATCGCTTTCGCAAGCTTCATCCTCAGGCAGGCGACAAGACGGCGGAGGCCGACTTCAACAATCTGCTATTTCCTGACTAGCGAGGCAGTACCGGCTTAGATCAGCCCAACTTCGACTTTCAAGGCCAAAAAGCATCAACACGGCCACAGCTCTGAACTCCGGCAAGAACACGGACTTGTCCACACCAGGGCCCAGGCCGACGCCCAAAACCCGACGCCGAGGCATGATGAAATCTCGTTACATCCTTGTTGCCTAAGTCCCGTCTCTTTGAGACAGGAGATCCATTCCTTCCCCTCAAGCGCGGGGAAGGGACTAGCCAAACATTTCTTAGTCTGATCACATCAAAGCACAAGTGTGACGTTGTTCTGACCTGGCCTAGTTCAAAGTAAGCATAGTAGTTACAGCCTCGTATCTCGACAACGCTAGTCTGACTGTCTAGGCCAAAGTTAGGTCAGACCAACAGTCGGTCGGGCAGATCTCATCGGGGGTAAGATAGACAGTGTGAACGTTCGGCGATACCCATGTCCGAAGCTAAATTAACACCTCAACGCCACACTTGTGTGTTTCCGAGACCATTGTCTTAACGTGAAGTTGTCACGTTCGCCCGTTCCCCCTCTAATTCGGGCAAGAAAGTCACGCCTAGCCACGGGAGGTCGACCTCTTGGCCAAGTTACAACTTGAAGACGGCGCTACAAGCGTTAGAGACCGGCGACGGGTCCGCCGTCCTGTCGCCATTGACAGATCTCGTGACACCGTTCTACGAGCTAGGAGGAAAGGGACTTGTCTAAGGATGTCCAGCTGACTCTTTGTCCGATGTTCATGGCTATTCTTGGTCCTGACTTGGAGGACGGAGATGCCCGGAGATGCCAGAGCGGGGCAAAGGGGCGGACGATACGAGGTGCAAGAACGGCCATGGCGGTGCTTTCTGCCAGACCAGTGCCAAACCAGGGAGAAGAGGCAGGGGTTAGTGCCACCCGGCTGTGCGTGCTTCAGACTGAGACATTGAGACACCTTCGGTGCCGTTTACGATTCACACGACAGTCACGACGGTACGACGGACACGTCTACACGATCCACGCGACGTGCATGTTAGTCCTGACGCAAGTACGGCTGCGGCGGTTACAACGGCTGCTACAGGACCACGGCTATGCTACGGAGCTGTACACTTGTCCGAGACACAACAGGGGCCTGAGATACGCCGAGACAGGGCGTAAGGGCGTAGATGAGAGTCGTGTGCACGGTTTGTCTTGTAGGGGTGTGATGAGCGTGAGCTTGGGCGTGGGGCACACGAGCTCCGCAGCTGACGGCAGCCACCTCACCCAACATTCACTCAAGCTCAACCTAACCAAAGCCTTCCCTCAAGCGTAGCCTAATCTAGATGGTGACCTCCGAGTTGCGTTGAGTCGCACCGAGGCTGGGCCTGTCTCTATGTAACCCCCTCACGCTATAACTGGAATATGCACTGGAACCGTCTCCCTGCCCTCTCTCTAGCTCCATTCCATCGAAAACTTGGAAGCGAGCTGCCAATGTCAAAGCTTTTGGTTGAGGCAGCAACCGTCCGTCCCAGTAACCTACCCCTTTCCTCGAAGCTGCAACGCCACCCCATTCTGGACACTTCGCATTTGTTTCTCCCACAGCCTGGGTCTCTGCCTTCCCCCCTTCGTAACATGCATTGCGATGCAAAGATGTAGCCCCTTCCCCCCTCCCTCCCAGCGCTGGAACAACCTTCCCCCGTAATATCAGGAACGTAGGGTTTTGCCATCTTGTCACGCGCGTGACATTGATCTGCACTGGAACAAGCCCTTTACAATGGCCCTTGGCCACGCCCCCCGTCGCCCGTCGCCCGTCGCCCTTGGACAACGCACTAGGACACGCCCAAGATCCAAAGAGCACGCCACGCCCCCGGATCGCTGGCTCTGGGACACGCTCCCGAACTGCGTATACGTACTCGCCTTAGCGACCCAGAATCACTAGCCCGGGGCTGACACACGCAAGGCTGCCACCCCCCGACCGACCAACGACCGACTGAATCACAGACGGCTCGGGGCTCGGACTATCTCCACAGCCTTCCCCGCAGGGTGCCGGCGCCGAGTGAAGCCTATCGGCGCCACCTGGATGGCACCGGGTGCCTATACGTCATGGTAGTCACCATCCGATCCAACGTTACGCTATGCTCGATGATGTGCACGGTCGTTGCCGCGGCCTTCCTCGCTGTAGTATGCCTTCCCCGGCGCAGCTCAGCTCGCCCGGATATGTCCGCTACCGATCTAGCTGCTGGAGTTGTCGCCGGTATCATATTCTACACTCGGCCCGCTCACTCTCAAGGCAGTCGTTGATCTCCGCTGCATATGATGATGGACTACAGAGATGAGGCAAATATCGTGATAATAAAAACCAAAAAACGAGCCACGCCCAGGGGAAGCTGGGCGACTTGGCAAAGGGGTCGCAAGTGTCCGTGGTAACTGCTGAGAAGAAAGCCGAGCACAGAGGAAAAAAAAGAGAGAAAGAGACGACTAGTGACACAGGAAGTTTGAGAGAGAGAGAAGGAGGAGATCGAATCGTGGGCATATCGCAGGCGGAGAAGGGATATGGCGGCGTTGTGACCTGTAGGCTTCGTGCGAGCACTCTATTGTTGTAGTAGCGGTTCAGATGGGGTAGTCGATTCTGTGATGGAGCATCCAGGAGAAGTTGATCAGGGGACAGCGAGGCCGGGGAAGGTGCGATTGGGAAAAGCGTCCGGATTAACACGATACAAGTACATTGGCGGCTGCTGTCGAGCTGATGGGTGAGTGGGGGAAGGGGGAAAGGAGGAAAAGGAGAGAGAAAGGCGGTGGATCATTGCGTTGGCGGCTGTTGCTGAGGATCAAAGTATCTCGGCTGGGTCATCGCTGATTGCTGCGCTTGGGGCTGCTGTTGTCAGGGCTGGGCTCCAGCTATGGGTGCTCCCGACCCAGTCCAGCTCACGTCCTGACTCCATGCGACTTCTCCCTCGGCGTGCTGAGGGACATACACCTGTTGCTGCTGGTAATTCGCTGAACTAGACGACCCGCCCGATCCGACAGCCGACCGCGGCATCGAGTGCGGCGGCGGCGCAGGATACACGGCCGACTCGTATCGGACCGGCGGGTATGCCGTGCGGGGATCTGCACCGGGGAAAGGTGCCGAGGCTACGTATGGTGACTGCGAGGGCGCCTGCGGAGATCGTTAGCAACGCCGATCCAGCGCTGATCGTACACATAGTGTATGTATACCATATGTGCTGATGCCATATTGGTGCAACTTACCCGCACAAAGTCTCCTGGATGCGACAATGTCCGTCCGTGACTAGAAGCGACCCGCGGAGAGGAAACCACAGGGGTACCGTAGACGTACGCTCCCTCCTGTTTAACCTCGGGCCAGATCCCTGTCGTGACCTTGCCCTGCGGGTCGCCAGCAGATGACGGTGGTACCATTCCGCTCGATGTTGACTCGCCCCGTGCGTATCGGAGTGCGTACAGTTGTCTTCGCAGGTCGTTGTTCTCCTCCCGCAGATAGGCTACCTCATTCGCCAGCTGCGCGACGTCCTTGTTTGCGTCCGGCGAATACACCATCCGGCTTGACGACGCATAGGCTGCATTCGCGAGTTGCCGCCGGGCTTCTTCCAGTTGTGCTGTCAGGACCTGGACGGATTCTTCGAGCTGGGACACGAGTCAGCACTTAGTCATCATCATCATCATCATCATCAGAACAACAGGGGTCTGGGGCACATCAAGGAGACGGCAGCACGGTAAGACACAGAGCATCAATAGGGTGGCGGTGCACGAGTTTGTCACCAAACTGCCCGCAATGTCTTTTGTAGGCCCCCGATCGAGCCATTTCAGACTCATGTACGGGTCGTTTGCATTGAGCGAGAGGCCGATCAACCTGTCGAAGGCGGCCGGGGGAGCATGGACCACTACCGAGGATTGTCTCGGAGGGCCAGCGGCGGGCACCGGTGGCTGCGCAGTGCCAGGGTCCATTCAGTTTAGGGTAGGGCTGGGAAGGGCTGGGTTTGTCGCTCGCTCGGTCGGACGTCGAGCGCGTGCATCGCACGCACAGAAGAAAAGGTGATGGCCAAGTGCGCGTGCGTGCGTGCGAGCGATAGCGTGTGCGTGCATGCGGGGGGGCACAGGGCAGGGTCGGCGTAGGCTTGGGATTGCGCGCGCGCACAGAACATTGTCCGAAGCGCCGCCGACCGGACCGACTAAATGCAGCACTTGAGCGCCACCACGCTCAGGCACCAGGTCGAAAGGTAATCTTGTACCGGCCTGAGCCTGAGGCCGCTCAAATGAATCCCAACCCTCATCCCTCCCCTCACTTCACCTCGCCTCGAATGATTGGATTGGACTGAACTGAACTCGTGGAGGGGGTGAAGGGTGCCCTTGCCCTCCCCCTCGTGCCCTCGCCGCGCCCTCCTCGGCCCTCGACGCTCTCTCGAGCGGACCTGAATCCGTCTTTTGACTCTCCTGGCTCGACCCTAGGCGACCAGGGCTCGCCCATCATCACCACGCTTGACACCATGACCCAGACCACCCGGCTGTCCTGGCCGGGCTCACCGGCGCCTGACAGTCCTGGCTGTCCTGGCCATTTTGGCCGCCGCGAGCAACCCCACTCCGTCCCCCAGCTCATTGCAAACGTCCTTCGGAGCAAATGTGCCAACTCACAGCTTTGAAATGAGCCTTGCGTTTTTCGCGATGTCTTCGCTGCGCCTTTGCATTGCGAGATCGGTTGTCGCCATCGTCCGGACCGCCGGGTCCACCCCCGTGACCCGGTGGTGGAGGTGGTCCTCTTCCCGGTGGAGGGACCCCACCACCCGAGGAAGGTCCTACTGAGGTTTGCATTGCAGCAGGGCTGAGGGGAAGAGGATGGAGGGACGGGATTGAAAAGGCTCGTGTCGATGCGTGCAGTCCTCGAGCGCTAGCCGGCGGGGGAAGAGTGCGGTTGAAAGGCGACGGCGACGAGGAGAGAAACGAAACGGATCCGACCCTGCGGCGAGAGGCTGGGTGGGTCGGTCCAGAGGTGTAAGCGACTTCAGTAGCGATAATGATTGGATATGCAGTGGTGTGCGTCGTTGGGAGAGGAAGGTGTGTGTTGTGTGTGTGCGTGTGAGTGTGAGCGAGCGAGGGCGAGTGCGATGCGGACGGTGAGATGCGAGACGGAGTCGGCGGCGGTCTTGGTGGTACTGGTGAAGCTAGTGTGCTAGTGTGTGAGAGGAAGATGCGTGCTGTGGGTTGTTGTTGTCGTGTCGTGCGATGCAGTTACAAGGAATGGATGTATGGTTTGAATTTGGGTTGGGTCGATGAATGGTGAAGCGGATGACGATGGTGCCGAGTGGGATGATGTATGTAGTGAGTGGGAGAGTCGTAGGCTGGTCCGCCCTTGGTCGCCCTTTGTGAGTTAGTCCTGCGTGCGCCAGCCGGATGAAGCGGGGGGCGAGGGCAAGGGCAAAGGCAAAGGCAAAGGCAGAATTACAGGATTGGCTTTGGGTGTGGGTGCGGTTTCGAATGTTGTTGCTTGCTGAGAATTGTAGCAGCTGCACTTGCGTAAACAAGGTTCTACAACCGCTTGGTCTGGCGGCTGGCGTCTGGCGGGGCGGCGGCGGCGGCACCGCAGTAGTCCGGCGCACTGGCGGCTCTACGGCACACGGCACAGGGCGCAGGCGCAGCTGCACGGAGCGAGTGGAGTGCGTTGGAGTCGGTTGGTCGGCTGTTGGGAGGAGGAGGATCAGGCTGGCAGGCGCCTTGCAGCTGGAGCCTGGAGCTTGACGCGTCGGTGCTTGGTTGTGGGAAGAGGATAAGGGGAGGGGCAGGGGGCGAGGGGAGGTGGTCTGGAGGGGCGGCTTATGTTATATGGAAATGGCGAGATGGAATGGGGGAATGAGAAAATGCCCTGGGCCCGGCACTCTTCCACTCCGACCACAACCACTTCGCTAACTCTGCTTCAGAGCCACAGCCTGAGATCCAATTCGACCCGGGGCAATGGAAGGACGGGGCTCGCACGCACGCCGTGTGTGGTTGTGCGATGACGACGAGAGACGGAGACCCCAGATGGAAGGGTGTCCGCGCGATCTGACAGATGGTAACGTGCAGGCTAGACTATCCGTGAGTGAGATGGTGGAGATGACGAGAGGCGGAAGGTTGAGGAGTAAAGCAGGTGCCAAAGTAAAAGTATGATTATGTCAAGGTATATGTTGATTGAGACAGAGCGACCCACAAGTTTGATCGGCCCCGTGTATGCGACCGACGCTGCTTGTTTCTGCTGGTCCGCGATTCCCTGCCTGGTTATCGATCTCCTTGATGTGGTCGTTCGATCTGATACACAGCGCTGGTGAGGCAGGACGGCTGAACGGGTTAACGGACGGCTGGTTGACTAATGTCGTCGCCCTTCGGCTCCTCAGGCAGCAGGCTGCGGCCGGGGTGCCAGAGACGCAGAGCTCAAACTGCAACGAAGAGAGCCTCCGGGTTGTCTATTTCTTCTCCTTTGAGCTCTGCACTTCCTAGGAGCACCTCTGCTCTGGTCCGCCAGAGGCACCTGATTTGTCTGGGACAGCACGAGGTAGCAGCGCGGCAGGGTACGCGGACCTGGCCTGCTGAACCCTTTAGGACGAGGCTGGTGGAACCTGGACGGATGTATGATAATTGTCAGAGGCCTGTAAAGGATCCTATCCACGATCACTGTATCGGTACACTCGCTGCGGACCTGCGCTTGGTCTGACAGTCTAGGGAACAGGGCGCGAGACGACTGTCCTGAGCAGACGGCTATAGATGAAGGCTAATAGGGAAACTCGAGAGGACTAGAGAAGTCGATCGTGGAAGGCCGACACCAGGGAAGGGACGGCGACCAAATACCGAGAGCCCAGGTGCTCAAGCGGTAGTGCCATCTAGAGAAGACAGAAGAGTGGAGAGAGCGCGGATAGCACCCTTGGGTCATGTTGGGGAAAGCCTCACGCTTCGCCGCTCGCCGGCTGACGGGTGGGGTTTTGCAGCCAGCTCAGGTCATGTTAACTCAGGTCTGCTCGGGTCGGTGCAGCAAGCGGCCGCCGCGCCCTGACGTACTGCTGCTCGTCTCCTGCGAGACGCTGCCAACCCTCGACGGTCCCAGCCTTGCCATGTCCTGCGGTGAGCAAGAGATCTCAGGTCAAGTCTAAACATACGGCAAGGAGAGGGTGTGGCACGCAGGGTATGCATCAGACAGTGTCAGTGATTGCTTTCGTACTGGTGCAGGCATGAGAGCAGAGCATTGAAGACGTCAGTGATGCCCGCCTGTCGTAGGTAGGGAAAGCGGGCAGGAGAGCAGGATGTCCGGACATGGGCAGTGAGGGCAGTAGCTCGGGGATTTGGCGACCTGTCGATCAACAGGGCGGGAGGCTTGAAGGGGTGTCGCGGACTAGCCCTGTGGTGGCGCGGGCCGAGAGAAAGAGGTGGGTGGGTCATTAGCAGGCGGCTGGCTGACTGCGGGGGTGGGAGGATAGCTGGGTCATCTCTGCAGTAGTGCATACTGGGCTAAGCGTCGGCTGCAGTAATGTGGGCAGCCGGGAGCTATGAGAGAAGAGAGTAACAGCACCAGGCATTGCTCGTGGGACGCGGGACATGCGAGGTGCAAAGGCATGATATGCAGTGCAGGACGCGCGCAGTACGCAGGCCCAGTGGTGTGGGAGACGAGACGCAGGGACTGTTGCCGAGGGAGAGTCACCTGCACGCAACAGGTAGGTTAACCTGTACGTGTCATGACGAGCGAGTAGCCAATGCCGTGGCTCATACGCATTCCAACCCAAGCTAAAACATCAAAACACAGGTGTCCGACTGTACATAGAGTTCTACCAAACCTAATCGGATGCGCTGAGACGGTTACAGGTTGTGCTTGTTTCCTAAGGCACCACGCAAGAGAATGAAGCGCAGGGAGCCGAGCCGAGCCAAGCTGGACTGGGGCCTCTGCCTTAGTATCTCAGGCCCACATGCCCTCGAGATGCGCGGAAGACCAACAAGGCACCACCGCCCACCAGGTGATGCGCATACACTCCAGTCGTCCACAGCTGGACGAGAGGGTTGCAAGGGGTTCCTCCAACTAAAATGGCGGAACTACTTCGAGGGATGCAACGGGACCGCGGAAGGAGTGTGTTGGCTCCCACCCAAAATGGCTAATGGCTTGCTGCTGGCGCTGATGCATAGTTGCAGACCGATGCCGCCCTGGGTGGTGTGGTAGGTAAGCTCTGCCCACCACACCCACAGAAGAAAGCAGACTTGCTGCGGCCCTGTGCATTATCCTGTGTATTGCCGTGTAGCGCCATGTGATGCCTGTCAGTGGCCCTCTTCTGTGCGTTATTCTCGGATAATTGAGAGACATGCATCTGCTTTAGCCATAGGCTGACGGCTGTGTGGGACGAGAGCCAGGCGATGAGGTCACCAGTGGCGGCGTGAATGTTGTTTCACCACTGGGCAGACGGTTTCGGTGTGCATGCTTACGAGATTGTTCACTCGTCGCCCATCGTCGATGTTGTAATGCTTTTTGGAAGCACAGGCCTGAGGCTCAAGTCCTAACCTGGGGGTTGCCCAGTACCTCCGGACCGGCTCGAGAGGGAAGGGTTGTTCAGTCGTATGTCACCGCGACCAAGCTTGTCGCTTACCGCTAGCGCAGATTGTGGGCTGTCGCTGAGGCTCTCAACGCTCCACTGGCGACAAGTAGGTCCTCGGACCGGATGCGACATCCTCTTGATCTGGGCATGGGCTATCCGGTGCCGCTTAATGCAGAGCAGACGCGGCCGTATGTATCTAGCAACAGGGCGCGAGCCCGTGCTCTGGTGGACACAGTCGAGCCTCTAGCACAGATCACATGCACGCGGCGCGACCAGACATTCGACCGTCATGAAGCGTTGCTGAATGACATTAGGGTCGAGGGAAGTCTAGACTGGACTGGCCACAGCGATACCGGGACTAGAACTCGACGGCGAGGGAACGAGGACGCCCGGCCCAGCGACCGAGCCCAGTCAGCCGACGCCAATAACCCTCGCGCCGCCGTGCCCAAGCGAGCGTATCGGTGACACTGTGTATCCGCCTCCACTTGGTTGTCCTGTTCCCTAGGAGCTAGATGGCACGGAGACTGTGCCCCAAGAATTGGGAACTCAGTGCGCTCATGACGGCAACTTATGGCAAACTTAACGTCAGCGGCTTCTGAGTGCCGCGGCAGGAAACCCGAGCTGAGATGTTCCTGTCGTTCTAAACCACACACCTCAGGGATGGCATGAACTTTGACGGCCATCCTCTTGCTCTCTGCATCCTGCAACAGTCATCTTCCGCCACAGGCCCCAGGTCCCAGGTCCAATACAGCATGCGATGCGTGGGTCCGCGACCCTCCTCGCTCTATGCAGCTTCGCACATCGCCAGCAGGCTGACCTGCACGGTATCGTAGGGAATCCTAGCCAAAATCCTGAATATTTCAACTTGAAACGTGTGCCCTAGCCGCTAAGGCTCCTCGGCTCATATCCTAGTCTATGAGAAGTACAGGTCGGCGGCGTAGTCGCTGGGCCACGATTAGTAGCCCGAACCCTGGCAGCTACACCAGGGCTTGTGTTTGAGAGAGAGAGCCCTTGTGCCTGCAACAAGCGAGGCTACCCAGCTGATCAACGGTGATGCTGGCGAGCGAGGAGGCCATCTCCGACGAGCAGGATGCTCATGAGTTTCTGTGGATAGACGCAAGCTATTGGGAAGCAACTACTAAAGGGCCCTCCGACGAGTAACATGTCAGTCTCAGCGAGCACTCTGCAGGGAGTCCTGACTGTACAGGGTACGCATTGCCTATCGCGGATAGCTTGATCATCTTGACTGGATGGTAGCGGCCAATCTGGAGCAGCGCATCCAGCAGAGAGAAGATCCCATACCTGAGCGGATGTAGCTATACCCATGCTCGCGATGCAATAAAGGCCGTATGCGTGGACGAAAGGACGCTTCAGCCTGCTGCCTGTTGGCCAAACTGGCAGCGGCGTCTTCGCTGCGGCTTGGTCGAGCTGAGGCCAAGGTCAGCAGTGGCTTGACCAGAAGCCTGGGTCGCGTCGGACGCGACCTCTCATGTCCAGTCTCGAAAGTCCATCTTTGTGGAACGCGTCAAGCTCTGAAATGCGCTCAACGTCAGTGGCTGAGCCACTACTGGGCACCGACGGGATCCAAGGAACAACAGGGGCTGTCTTAGATGTTCAGGCGACGGACATGACAGCCGCGTTTTCAGGTATCGTTGCCGCGGCGTCCGCCCTTTATTTCGGGTGGCTCGTGCTCAATGATCGAGGTACGTTCATCCGTTACTGCAGCCATTTCGCATCTGCTGCCGTTCCGACCCGCGGATGCCGGATCCAGCCTGCAAGCCGTCGAGCGCGCGTGCCAGGTTGTGGTCGTGGTCGCATCAGCGGACACGATCGATCCCGCCCGACATCAGTTCCGCGACATCAAAGAGGCCCCACAATGCTACCTAGGAGCACTTGAAACGCACACATAGCTTCGGGCCCGTCGGGTTCAGCGCAGTCGGGTGATCGGAAAACAGGTCATGTCAATCGCGCTGGAAACACGACACAAACATTTGTTCGTTTTTGTCGATTTTCGGACCGGAAAGTCACCGATGGGGTAGCGACCAGTTTTGGAGCGGTGATTCCGGATCGGGTTACTAACGCCTCGCTATTGACTCAGGTACATGGCATGGCGTACATGGCGTGTCGGAACCTCGACAGTTTCTGCATGCTCTCAGCCGCAAGCGTAACATTCTTTTGACGAGGCAGCCATCGCATGAGCTGCATTCACTCTAGATCAGCCAGAGCTGACGTGGGTGTCGCTGCATTGTGGTGTCACGAAGACGGCCGACAGCATCCCGTCCCACAGCAGGTGAGGCCTAGTGTCGCCGATAGCGCACATATGTATTACCCCAGACTACAATGCAGAAGAATCGAACTGAATGAGGATGTCCGTCACAGTTGGCCCCCAGGTTTGCACTGGATCCTGTTGCGGTGACTCAGACTGTCCGACAGCCGTGCCAAATGTACTCCGAGCAAGGAATAAGCTGGGCGGACAAGTTAGCTCAATTACTCGTTGATATCAGACAGGAACCAGGGCAAAGAACGACAATTTATCTCGATGCTGGCTCTCATCGGCGGCTACCTCGACGCCTATCATTAGCACCAGCTGCTGCAAGCCCTGCCTTCTGTCCTCGTTGTAGCGCATAGGCGCAGGGACAACTGCGAGCCTGAGACAGATGCGACAGACATTGCTTTCAGAAGCCCCGGAAGAGGCTGCCGATTGCCTCGCAGCTGCTCACAGACTATTGTGCCGTGGTCAGAGTGGAGCTCTGCGAAAATTGAGCCAGGAGGATCACCCACCAATGATGTCTCCAGTGCTCCACCCTCAGCGTGACTAACAGTGCTAGTGGAGCTGGCCCTCCCAAAGTGACCAGTGTCCGTCCGAGATTGCGGAGCTTCCAGCGCCTAGCCGCGGCAGTAGTCCGGACGGCGTTTGGCGATGGGATTTGGTATACTTCGGCGGCTAGTACGATATCCAAAGCTTGTCCTTCCACATTTAAGTTAAGCCTGACATGCAATACCATTTAGTCGTCCAATTAGCCTCGGTACGCATCAATCGAGCTATTGGGTCATTGACGCTTGGAAGCTCTAATATTGCAGGGGGTCGGGCGTGAAGAAGACCACGAGGAGCGCCACGACTCGAGCTGCTGCGCGACATCGCACCGCGAAGGTAGGTAGGTGCACATCAGGTACATCGAAAGGCTTATATTGCATGTTTCGGGACTCGGGACATAGTGTCATTGGCATGTCTCACCATATCCCTGTTCAAACCCCTTCGTGGCGTCTGCCGTTGGCCACATGACGTTGGCGGCGCTCATGTCGCCGCCGCTCATGCATCCCACGGTCGCCGGAATGTCCTCGCGCATTCCTAACGAGGACGTTGTGGGACTGGCTGCCACCGACAGAGGACAAGAGGTCAGGCTCAGCTGGCCTCATATCAGCGGGGAAATGCTTAATCACCCTCCCTTTCCCATTGTTCTCATGCGACGTTGCAGCCGCACACCAGTCATGCGCACATGCGCACCACTCTGTGCCGCATCCTCACATGCCGGAGGGTGGCGCTCTCCATATGCAACAATGTCTCAGCCTCCTGCACGTCTCTTCGGCCCGTCAGGATCAAAGATGTCCCCGTGCTGCATCATACAGCACGCTGACGTCTGGGGTAGTGATACGTCAGGGCCGGGGGAAGATAGTCTGCAGTGTGTGCCCCGCGATTCGTGTTACACCACGCAGTGGCACTGGTTCCTTTAAGCGATACGCGAGTAGTGCAAGCTGCACGATCCCATCATCTGCAGCCTGCTCCCGTGAGTTCTAAGCAACTAAACGGAATAGGAACGGGCTAGGAGTTCGATCACTGGAACCTCAGATCACATGGACCAGAGGCTCGCGGCTTGGACGAGATCCCAGCGTTTCTCCAGTGATCGTTCCTGGACCCCTCGCATGTCCCAAGGTCTTCCGCTCGTCTTCTCGGGGCGGGTGAGGTATACCCTGACGCAGACATGATGCAGTGGTCCCATACACGGTACGCAGCACCGTCCGCTCTTGTTCGGCATCCCCGCTTAAACCTTGGAGGAACCCGGTCGCCATGACGAGCTGTGTCATGGTAGAAGCTCGGAAGACTTCCACGCCCGCCGGACGGTCGAATCCGACTGTCGATCGTACGTACCAATGCGCATCCGTACATGACGACGTACGACGCCTCTTAGCGTCGGGCCTGTTGATGAGCGCTCGGCGCTCGGAACAAAAGGGATACGAGGCATGCTCGGGAATCGACTATACAAACCGAGATTCGAGAAGCGATACACTGCGGATCAGCTTCCAAGGCCCAGTCGAGTTCCATGGTGCCCGTCATTTGGGAGCAAATGAATGTCGCAGCAATCGCCACCCGCGGAGCAAGCGTGTTTGCACTCGCGCGCGAACCGAGCGAGCATAGCGAACAGTGGCATATGTAGGCTACTCAATTGTTGCTCCACACGTGAGCATGGCCGCGACTGCACTCCTGTTCGTCGGGCGCCCGATGCCTTCGCCTCTTCCTGCACCTCCGCAGTTGCAGCGTCGCTTGGCTGACAGTGTCGTACGGATCATGAGGCCGGATGTCTGCTTAGCTGAAAGCCACAAGGTAATGCTTCAGCCTAGGGAACTTTGGTCATCACATCGCACTTGTACTTGTAACGCGCCGAGGTGGTATTTTACATTGGATCATGATGTACTGATTTTACCGTCTGACCCTATCATTGCAACCGACACCACTCCAGGCGGTGAGCCGTGGCATGTGCGTTTCACGAGGCGTGCGTTGGCTCTCACTGAGCAACTTGCTTCTGCCGATCGGGAACGGAATGTGAGTTCGCGAGAAGTCAAGGCGCAACGCCCACAAGACGTAACTAGTCGTTGTGCCTGGTTAGTCCTTGTTGTTAGCCGTGGATTAGTCATAGCCGCCTTCCGTCCGGGCAAGAGGCAAATTCCGGCGGAGTTGAGGGAGACAAGGGCAAAACAAGCCAGCGTTGCGTGCCGCTACCAACTGGAGTGAGATGCTCAAGGGTGCAGGGCGGACCTACAGGCAGCTGAATATCGATGGCAGCGACGAGCAGAGCTATCCTTGAATACCATGAAGGCACGCGAAGGAAGGTGTGGCTAGCAAGGTTGTATGGTGAATTTTGCAGAGTTTTGTGGCGGAAACCGCTTCTAGCCCGTCACAGTATCGCCCTTTAGGCATCCGAGAGGAGCAAGCTGCGAGCTAGGGGAGTGATCTTTCCTCTTGCGTGCGACAGAGTTCCGGAGCAGGCTGAAGAAAGGCAATGACTCAAGCAGCGTTGGCCCAGCCTCTTGTGAAGGGGAACAGACAGTTGTCAGAAAGTCCAACAGATAGTATCAACGGTAAACAGTTTCTCGTTGCGAACAGACGGGCGGCTTGAGTTCAGGCTGGCGGCAACGACCGCATCATCAGGCTCAAACCGAGAACAGAGACAAGCGTCAAACTTCGGATTATGAGCGTCATCCGCGTCGCGCCAGGAGATCCAATATGCCGGCCGCTATGCTGTCTGCCAACAATCGTCGTGATCGATACCCGGCGCTGCTGCAAGCTCTTCTTCGACTACGCATTGGCCGAGAGAAGCTCGACCTAATGGCAAACGCATGAAGACGCGCCCTTGATATTCCATTCTTACCCGGCGTTGCCGACAATGGGATCGACTTCCGCCGAGCCAAGGCACGTTGGGCGCCGCATTGGAGTCGCACGGCGTCCTGTCGTCATAGCGATCAACTCTGTCTACCCCAGCCACGTCCGTCGACTGTGCCTCGGCGTCGCTCATATCATACTCAAAGTCAAACGCCCAGTTGGCCCTAATCCCTGTGCACGCCTTTGCCACGCTATCTGGGTCGTGGTAGTCACCATGTGCTTGTGTGAGAACAGCGCACAAACCCTTACTTCAGTCCGAGGAGGTCCTGCAATCAGAATGTGTCGTCGCCGCGAACCCTTGTCCCTCTCTGACCTGTAAACCCTGCAGGTCGGCATGGCGGGGGTCTCGTGGACATCGTGCGAGTTTCATCCAGGATTGGGTTGAGCTTAATAGCTGTGCGGACCGATGCTCTCTCTCTGACTGGGCCAGAGTTGTTGTTATGAGTATGATCCATTGAACCACTGAGCAAGAGGACCTGACGACCATTGCCCGCTTCGCACACAGGCCAGCCTGCTTCTGTGCAGCCACAACTTACTGAAAACGCACCTGTCTCACAGGCTGAAGCAAAGAATCTAAGCCCTGTCAATGCTCCCCTGTTTCCGACAAGCTGGGATGCGCAAAGGAACAAACAGGTACAGGGCAGGGTGAGGGGGAAGGCGTACGTACACCTATTCGGCTGTCCCTAACATGATCCCCTACGCACACCACCCTCATCTACGTTCAGTCATGAGCCAGTGGGTCTTTCACAAACTCACTGGATCTTACACCACCTCCTAGGCCCTCCGTGCTCCTCACGGCTCCTGGGTATCCGCTTTCCCGACGGAGTGACCTATTCTGGGGTAGGGGACGGAGCTTCTCAGAAGAGGGTTCTGGGATAGCGAACACATAATGCACCCTGGTCTGCCTCGAGGAGAGATCAGAAAAGAGGCGAAGACTATAAGGACGTCTGCGCGGAGAACCAAGCCCCCCTTCTCCCGAAACACAAATTGATCACTGACTGCCAACTGATGCCCTCTCCGTATCGGCAAAGCTGAAAGAGGGGACATCGCTGTCCCGCACATTGCTCGTGAGGCAAGATCCGCTATCGCCCTGCCTGATTGATCGCCGGCGCTCTTATTTGCCGGACTACTGGGGATGAGCTCGCCGAATCATCCATCGCAAAGTCGCCTGGATGTGTGGGTAGCGACCACCAGCGCAACCGAGCGGTGTCCATGGTCACAGGCCTTCAGTCCTGGCGTCATAGTCCCATTGCGTAATCATTGCTCGCCGGACAGCTTCCAGTGAAAATCTAAAACGCAACCCCCTGCGCCCCTTCATTCCCCTTGGCTGTTCCCTTCGTGACCCACAGAGATCTGTCCGCCTATTGCCGTCCCCGTCGCCTCCTCACCCGTCGTTTATGGTCGCAGGGCTTTCAGGACGACCCAGCAAAGCTCAATGGCCGTCAACGGTCTTTCTGGGACCGGCATCGGCGCAGTGTTGGCGTAAGACGTGCCACACTGTGGCCTTACGGGTGCAGGGCTCGGCCGCGCACGCTCACGAAAGCGAATTCCAGAGTACACTTGTGGTGCGGACAGTGGCACCGGTCTTTGCTCGCTACTCGTCAATTCAGCCGGATTCGACAGGGCGTGTGACAACGAGAGCTCGAGCAATCGAAGCGAGTGCAGGGGAAAAGACGACCATCGGGTCGCGGACTTGATTTCCAGCGGAACGGTAAGACGCTCTGGAAGCTCGGAGTAAGAGTTCTGGGAAAGCGGAAGGCACGCCCATACTTTGCGCTCGACCGGGATTCGCTCTGGCCACCGGCAGAGTCGCCGGATACTGACTTCGCAGACTTCAGTGTACACAGCTACCGATGATGCACCCGCCCCTGGTACCGTTGAGGGGTGCACAGCTAATTGGAAGCGCTGCTCGATCGGGACGGCGCTGAATGCCATGGCACATGTTGACAGGGCTCCTCATTCAGAAAGGCTGGCTGCGGTCCGAATTTCCGCCGAAATCCCGCCGGCGGGGAGGGCATTGAGCGGAATGGTCGGGTCGGCGCGCTTCTAATCGCGATCCCGATCCGGAAACGATCGCGGAGAAGGCGTGAAAGGTCCACCGACGGCAAGCAATGTTCGCCTTCATCGTCAGCGATCGTCAGTGGTCCTTGGGAAGGGGCCAGTTAGTGCTGGTTCCTTCATCTGTCTCTCAGAATCGCGGACCCTCCCCGACATCCGATCTCTTCACGTCTGCCGGATAGTAAGACAACGGTCCATTCTCAGCAAGTGAATGACTTGGAGATCCCGCACAGCTTCTGGGAGCCTGCACCTTTTCCTAAAGCAGAATTGGTCCTCCCCGGATGTTAGCGTCGACGTTGTGGTCAACAGTGGAGCGTCAGATCCGTTACATTCCAACGGACAGGGGCGCCCGCTCACACTAATGCCCCGCTGGTCTTTAAGCAATCTCCGTGCATCCTCACACCGAAGACGACGCAACGCAACTTCACACCATGGAGCGCATCGGGGACTGTTATTTGATCACTGACGTGTGCTGATCACAGAAGGACCTGAATAGCTCGCTACCGATCCCCCGAGCGGCGCCTCGATACGAGGGCACCCTCGTGAAGGCTCACGGAGGGTCGTTCCACGGCTCCGGCCCGGCCACTTCGACGTCAAAGCAACCAACGCTTGGAGATGTGGCAGGCTGAATCGTACTGACGACAGGAGTAGAGGAGTAACTGCTTCCAACAGCTTACCGTGCCTGTATGGTGTCAAGCAGTGATTGTGCCACTTTCCCGAGAGCGGTGTCTGATTTCCGGCCGACTTACTGGATGGGGAGCTGGTGCTGCCGTATCACTCTCTCAGCGTGTAAAAGTGAAGGGCTTCTACTGAAACCTGCCCGCGAAGACAATACACCTCAACCGCCAAATACAACGCCAGGATGCGATGTGAAAACGAGCTGCTCGGAGCACATGAACTGGGTGGTGACTCCGCAGCGAAAGCCACCTTCATGATCTCGAGCGTCGTAGACCGTGACAGACAAGCACTGATCCAAGCACTGATCACAGCTGCAACTTGAAGACCGACTGAAACTCCGTGGAGCGGTTTCACTGATTGAAGAAAATCGGCAAGACGACCAGCCTCGAATCATCTCTTGACTAACCCACTGCGTGGGCGTGACGGAGAGAATGGCTCCGGACTTGGTCAATGCCTTTGATCGCCAAAGAGCAGCCAAGGAACCCGAAAGATCTTCAGCGCGACCATCTCGCACTGCTATCACAGCAGCCAACAGGAGTTGAGCCACAGCTTCGCTGGGTGGTGGAAGAGAAAGTTGAAGAGTGGTTATCACAGCCTCTCATGAAGAGAACCCACTTGCTGTTGCGATGCTGAGTCGAAAGACAGCATCCAACTGGACACCAATGTGAGCAACAGAAGATGGATGACAGTATTCCTGCGTTTGATGTCGACAGCACCGCTTCGCTCGCTACTGATTCCAACAAGATGTGGGGTATGAGGCTGACGAGAGCCATGTCGTTACGTTACGCAATGGCAGGAACGTTCACGGCAGCGATGGGGCGCTGGAATCCACGATCCTCTGCGCAAGCTTCGAATGCACAGTCGAAGATGGAGGCTCAGAATGGCTGAGATCATGCTCAATATGGGCGCAAGAGCATTAAATCCCCGACTTGTGTGCGAAAGAGGCATCGAGGCTCCATCCGGTTCCCATGGACCTTCGACACGAGCAACAGTGCGTCGTCATGATGCTCTGAGCGTGCGCTGGATCATGTGGACTAGAAAGTCGGACACAGGTCGCGATACTGAGATGACCAATGACTTTGACTTCAGCTTGTGGAGCTGAAGACAGATCGCCGTGATTGCCAGTCGGTAGCACGCAAAGCAACGCGACTGGTTCCGATGTCCTTCTTTCTGTAAAGTCAGCTCCCCTCGCAACGTAGTTGAGATATAGCTCACGACAGAGGCCTAGGACGACTTCGATATTGGCTGCTTGCGCATCAGGTCAAGCAGTTGCTGATGACAAGAGTGTCAGTAAAGTCACTGACAGCAGGACCCAAGGGATAGTGATTCAGGTCTGCAAAGCTGAGAGGTCAGACTAGAGTCAACGGGACGTATCCTCCTATCCGCTGAAGCTACTCCCGTCTGTGTTTCCTTCTCCGTTGCTCACATTGCCGCTGATAGGTCTCTGAGGTTGCCGCTAATGGATCACCGAGGCCTTTTAGTGGCTACACAAGCAACCGCGGCAATACCGGCACATCGCCATGGACGCCTACGATCATCGTGCTGCCAGTGATGAGCTGTCCAAACACGCCTCAGCATTTCCGTATGCGGACTCGTGCCGCTGGCCTGACGCTGACATCGGTGGCAATTATGTTGGGCTTCCGTGCAAGATCCCCAGATCAACGACGTCCGTTGTCGACGACAAATGCGACTGGAGCATGTGAGCTGATCTGCTGTCGGTCAGGCTGAATGTTAACTGAAGAAGGCTAGCTGTGATTGCGCTCATCAGGTCTACCAGTACTCACCGCAGAGTTGATCCGGCTCGGCGCAGTTGTAGGTCGCACTAGCACGCACCGACGACAATGTCGAGACTGGGAAGCTTTTACGGCCAGAGAAACAGCGATGCAAGGGCGCAGGGGGCTCTACTCCTTGCTTCTCGGCGCCACGCTGTTGACCTTCCTTCCCTTCGTCCTCCCTTCCAGCGAACGCCTGATGACTACCAGTGGGTCAGCTTCTAGCCATCGGCCCCTTCGCAGGTCGCAGCTCGTCGCCCACTGCGCTCTCCGGACCAGATCGCTCACAATGCAGCTCGCTGTCCTTTTGATCTTATGGGCGACCACGACAAATCGGAGAATGTGGAGTGGACTCGGCTCGCTCTTTCACGGCACTCACCTTACAACTCCTTCTGTCATTCGTATCACAGTAACGAACTGACTGCGCGTCAGCTAGGTTACTCCAACTCAGCTCACCAAAGCGTTGAGAGACGTGTTGAGAATCAAAATACGAAAGCTGACTCGACCGCCGACGTGCGCACCCATGATCAGCTCCAGCACACACATCTGAAACGGCGGATCATCAGCCCTCCCCTTCGTTCCTGTAACGCCTTCGTGCGCCCCTGCTTCTCTCATTTAGATCGCGTCACGCTGCGTTGCATGCATATGTCTATTGTTGTTTGGCTGCTCATCTCGCTGCGGCGCGATGAGCTTACAGTGCTGAGAGATGTATACAAGTCTCCGCGGGTGGTTCCTCGCCGTTCTATGCTGTCGCTTGCAGAAGGCGTGCGCGAGGAAGGACAACCACGAGGAGGGCGCAAGGGGGAAGGCGCGAAGGACGCCCTTGAGGGCGCGGGGAAGGCGCGAAGAGGAGGAAGGCCGATTGCCTCCTACACTCCGATCGTCCCGATCAAAGCTCTTGCCTTCACTCCATCGCTTCATCCACACCGCATCACCGTCTGCAGCATCCCAAAGCTCGCCGCAAGTTGTCGCCCCAAGCTCTCCACCGCCTAGGCCGACTCCGCCACGAATCTCCATCGGTGCACTCCAGCTCAAAGCAGACCCCCGACCCTCGGCTGTCTTCGCCATCGCCACGCACGCCCGAAGAATCCTCCCATCCCCGCTTCCCAATCGACGTCCGGATCACGGCCCAGAATCTCCCTCGCTACGCGCCTCGCGCTGCCGACGCAGCCCTCGAGCAACGGAATACCAGGGTAAGCGTAGCTCCCGACGAGATGGACGAGCGGCGACTCGTCCTCCTCCGTGCTCGAGCTGGAGCACGAGCTCGTACTCGATGCTGTTCGCCGCTCGATGGTCGAGTTTGATCGAGAGAGCGAAGCGTACGTGGACGAGTTCGAGCGGCGGACCGGGGTGCTGGCGACGGAGTTTGACCTCGAGAGCGATGGGGAAGGCGCGGAAACCTGGATGTCTGGTGATGTCGCCGATCCGTTAGATCGGGCGTGGTACGTCTGCGCCTGCGGTGCGGCGGCGGGAGAAGATCGGGGCAACGGCTGTCCGGTCAACAGCGAGAGCAGTGGGTCGGAGTTGAACGGCAGTGCTCGCTCCATCTTGGCAACGCCGAGGACCTTGCCCGCCGCAATGGGGCAGATGGGGTTCGTCGTCTGCAGCACGCCACGCGTCTCGTGCGTCGCCATGACATATCCGGCTTCCGGCGGGAAGTATGGCGCCTCGATCCCGTTGGAAACCGCCCTGCTGTCCTTCGAGACCTTCTCATCGCTTCCTCGGACTGTCCTGTTCGTCCACGTTCCTGCATTCTTCGGATCGCTCGAAGGCAGGACGAGGTTGATGACCCTTCGGTCTCCGGGCGGAATGACGCTCTCCGCATCCGTGTGCGTCACGACCAGGCTCTCGCGGTACTGCACGGAGCGGAGGACCTCCTTCCTGATCTTCTGGATGCGGCGGATGCGCCCGCGATCCCGTCCCCTTCCGGCCAGCGTCATGTCAAACTCGAGGCTCTCGAGGAGCTTGAGGCTCGCGCTCGCCTCGGTGGCGAGGACGACACGGTCAAACGCCTCCTCGCCACCATCGAGGGCGAGATGCAGCCGGCCGTTGGCGTATCGGATCCCAGTGACAGAGATGCCAAGGCGCAGCCTGATGCCCGGAGGCGACGCAAGCGCCATCGCAACGTCACGGCTCGAGATGGGGCCGAGGGAGTAGTGTGCCGTCCCGACGCCGGCGTGGACGTAGTCGAGCAGCGGCTCGGCGGGCGCGGACAGCACGTCGGGGACGGTCATGGTGCCGACAGCCGAGAAGAGGGGGATGACGAGACGCGACACGAAGCGGCGGAATGGGTGGCCGAGTCGTGTCCGCGGTCCCCAGCGGAGGGGACGGTCGATCACTTCCGCCGTGGCGTCGATCACGGCACCGAAGCTCGCCTTCTGCAATCGGGCCGGGAGGAGGCTGTGCCATGTCAAGAACGCCAGGCCGAGGAAGAGCGCGTAGCACACGCCGGCGAGCAGCAGCTCGGCAAGCGACAGCACGAGGGTGACAAGGCTGCGCCAAGCCGCACTCGGCAGAGACGGGAGCGAGACGCCGCTCGCCCCCTCGTACGTGAAGTATGCCCGCTGGCCGAGCTCCGCAAATGAGAAGGTGTACGACGACGCCTCCGGCTTGAACCCGAGATGCCGGTACAGAGCGAGTAGCTGGGGATAGTAGCCTCCCTGGAAGGAGCGCATCGGCACATCGACGACCGTCCCCTCGCCAGCGCCGATGATCGACGATGGCCGCCGCCGCGGCGGTCCAACGTGGCGCCCGCTGAACACCTCGCCGTACTTTTCCTCCGAGGAGCGGCGGGACATGGGCTCGGAGACGACAGCAGGCGACAAGCTGCTGCTCGATATGCGGCGTACGGGCGAGACGCAGGATACGGGCGACAACCGGCCAGAGCTGGAGGAGCAGCGCCGGCTCATCGGCTCGGAAACGATCGTGGGAGACAGGCAGCCATTGGAGCCGGTGCTGGAGCTGGACGCGCGTCGCTGCGCGGGAGTCGCTGCCGCAAGCGTCGAGGTCGATGTGATCGAGGTGGAGCTGGAGCGGGAACTGGTAGAGGCCGAGGACGAGATGGAGGCGGTCGATACGGGCGATCCGGGTCGGTCGTCGTGCTCCCGCTCGTTGTCGAGCTCGACGCTGTGCGAGTAGAAGCCGAGCCGCGGCGCCTGGGGTTAGCACGTGTGACGCTAGTGGCTGCAGCGCAGAACAGGCTTGAGAGCGAGCTGAGAATACGAGAACACTGCAACACTGGAAATCCCGACGGCGCTCAAAGCCTCGGAAGCGGTGAGGAGGATCGGAGCACAGCTGATAGCAACACGATGCTCGCGAACTCAGCACTAGAGCGGAATTGACTACGCCGAGCAAGTCCCATCCCATCGACGCCACTTCCCGCCGATCGCGATCGCTCTGTATGATCGGCGCAGAGTGTACTTCCCGCCTCTCAACCAACATGTCGCCCGCTCTACACAGCAGCCTCGCTGAGCTAGCCAACTCACCTTCTCAATAAGCCAGACCTCGACACCCCCCTCAGCGAGGAGGTACGCGGTGGCCAGTCCCGCAAGTCCGGACCCGATCACGGCGACCTTTGGTCGTCCCGTGGTGGTGGTACTAGGCGGCATCGCGTCGCCCATGCTTTCTTAATCCTTGTCGTCTGCCGCTTGTCGCCAGTCGCCAATCGTCAGGCGATTGATGGACGTATGAGTGTGTCGAAGGGCAATCCCAGTCGAGACTGCTTTGTTTGTTGTACAGAGATAATGATTTCTCGGGCTCGGTCTCGGGTCTCGGTCCCACGGCAACGGCAACGCGGTGGCGCGTAACCGGTCTCTAGTCGGTATGTGAGTCGGTGGTCGTGAACGTGTTCGTGTCTGTCGTTGTCGTCTCAATGCAAGAAAAGAATCAAGAAAAGAGCTCTGTCGGGAGAATGCACAACTGGATGTGGGCGAATGCGAGTATATGTGCAGAGGATAGAGTTTGATGCAATGTTGTGCGAAAAAAGACCTCTTCCCCGCCCGAGATAATGTTCGGATGTAATGCACATGGACCAAGTCCAGCCGATGGCGCGATGACGCCCTTAGTCCTGGTCTTCCGGTCCGGTCACCTCAGCAAAGGGCGGATTGACTTTCGATCGGCCTATTCGCCCATATGGCCAGTTCATGTGGAGGTGAGCTTGGACGGGCAGGGCTGGCGGTACATGCCGGCCAGCCTGCGGCTTGACTATCAACTAATGGCCGGAAACTGATGAAAGCGCGTCAGAGGGCGGCGGTGAAACCCTGGCTCGCCCAAATCTATGGTGAAGGATGCCCGGCAGCCCAGCGTGGGAGACAGGTGGGGAAGTGGGAGACCTGGGTCTGTGCGCCAACTTCCGCCTCCTCCTGCCGCTCGCTGGCTGCTCGCGTTTCCTATTCTTGCATGTCTGCGTGCGATGCAGCGGTATGATTCGACTAGGACTGAACGCGCATGCGGGGCGGGTGTTGTGCACGTTGTGATTTGATTGAGACTTGCACATGCGGCGGTCTGCGCTTCGGGACGGTCAGTTGATAGCATGGTGGCGTTTGTGGCTCTGCACCCAGCTGTTCGCCGACGGCCTCAGCTTCCACTTTGCTCAGCTTGTCATCATGCGCTGCAGAAGCGCAGAGCATACGGCCGACAACCCAACGGCGATCAGAAGCGACACGGACACTTTACTTGGCATTTCGTCATTGATCCCCTCGTCACCTCACAGCTTTGCTCTTGACCTCCACCTAGCCGGCAGTCAGCACTCAGCACTCACTCAGCACTCAGCTCGTGATTTGAAGGCTAGGATCTAAGTCTACTCGAGCCTGCGGCTTCAGCCGGACAGCCTGATCTCAGCCTGCGAGCTGTGAGAGGTGAGCATGCGGTGAGACTGCGGTGAGGGTGCTGCTGTCGATCTGGCGAACCACGTGCGCACCTCCCTCCTCATTGGCTCAACCTCGTCTTCGCTGCTCGTCGCAACATGACCGAATCGCATGAACGGCTGATAGCTTTGTTTACTTGAATTGCAGCATAGCTGCGCTTGTATTCAGTCCCGGCAGTCCCCATGATCCCTCATGCGCTGATTACGTGCTGCGCGCTAGCGACACCGACGTCATCATCGCTATCGCCCATCTTATCTTTCCGTCTTTGTTTACCTCTGTCATTGCCTTATACCTCCTCTGCAACTAATCTCAATCTTGACTTCCACCTTCATCGCAGCCCCTGCTCCTTCGCAGCCTCGTGTGGTCGCAGGCTCTCGTTGTCGATGCAGCGGCGTCTTCGCAGGCTTCGTTGAGACTGAAGTACAGCGGACAGCCTTCTCCGTCGTCGCAGCCTTCATTTTCGAAGCAGCCTCAGCCTCGTCCTCAGTCTTCGTCTTCGACGAAGACTGTTCGACTTCAACAACATCGGATGCATACCAAGTCATGACAAAGATGAGAACGAGATCTAACCTACTGTACTTACCAAATGCAGCTGCGAAGAAGCCCTCGCGACAGAATCCACGCATATCCGCGTGGACTCCGAGCGCAACGACTACGCATACCACATGTGGTCGTCCCAGTCCTCTTCTGTGATGAGGAGCCACATGAAGAACATTAGGCCGACGGCGAGGTCCATTGCGATTGACATGAGGAAGGATGCGTTGACCTTGGCGTGGGAGGCCTGGGTATTAGCTGGCAGAATGGTCTTTAGCTGGGCAGTGCGTGAGACGCCGGGGTCGTAAGGCGCAGAGTATCGCCTCGTTTGAGCCGCTCCGTTTGGACTGCGACTTGCTCGAACTGCAGCCTTGCTTGGACTGCGACTTGCTCGAACATTGGATCGCGCAACAACGCTGTAGCTCAAACGCTGCGATGCGGCGCGCCGAAACGTTTGCTGCAACGCTGTGCTGAAACGTCGCAGAACTCCACAGTGCAGTTCAACGCCGCAGTGCCCAACGCCGCAGCTCCAACTCCGTCACGCTCACTCCGCGCCTTCGGCAGCGCCCTCGGCGCCTCGTCAAACTCACCCGACACAGCGGCTGCGAAGCCAAAAACTGGACGACCTGGCCACCCGCAAAGAGCGCAAAGGCCAGAATGAGGACAATGGCCGGCTTGCTCTCCTTGAGCTTGATGAAGGTCACGTAGATCATGATGAGGAGGTAGATGACGACGGCGCTGAAGATTAGCTTGATCACATAGCGCGAGAAGCTACGACAGTGTAGACTCACGCTGCAGGCCAGATTAGCGTTAGCACAAACAGGGCGACGCTCTTGAGCTGCTCGGGATGCTCGGTGCCGATGAAAAAGGCCTCGTTGTAGTTGAACCCGACGGCGAGGGCGACATAGCACGTTCCGCCGAAGAAGGCGGCGGAGACTAGACCGAGACTGAGCAGCGAGGGGAGCGAGCCGTCCCTGTATGTTAGCTACACATCTCAGCTGCATGTAGCTGCAGAGGCATTGCTGCCATGTGTCGCCGAGGCGATCCGCAGCGAGGACAATCCTGGCACAGCCCAGCTTCGCGGCCCACTCACTCGAGTATCTGCGTTGCGACGATACCGTTGTACACGAGCATCCAAGCGACGGCGGCGATCGTAGCACTGTGAATTGCCGACAGAATCACCAGCGCGCTGCTCGCCTGCTCGAGCATCGACGACATAGTCACAGCCTGCAGGGCTGACATGAATCCGAAACCCTGCCTGTCAGTTCGAGGCCAAGCGTCCGCGCAACTCACAATCAAGAAGATCTGAAGCTCCGAGCGGCCTACAGCGGCTCGTCGGCGCTTCGAAAGGAACAGCAACGCAATCACCATCAGCAGAGACACAAACGACACAACGACAATGGCTGTGGATTAGCTTGTATCAGCGGCCAAAAAGCTTACCGATGTCACCGAGACTTCCCTCTGTCGTGACTCGCGGGATAACGCAGTCGTTGCCGAGACCCGAGCCGGCGACTCGTCGAGCAGCTGCCGCCTTGGGCTCATCGGGCGATGTGTTTGGTGTCTGGGGTCAGCTAACCAGCAAATTCAAGACAGCATTGAAGTCGACAGCGACACCCACGATGGTAAAGTTGTGGTAGAACGTCGAGTTGGCGGGGAAGAGGACCGCCAGGTCAGTTGCGTTCTGCCAGATCTGGTTGAACAGAAGGTTGCACTGCGGGAGTGCGGTGTGCTGGCCTGGGTATTAGCTAGGCTCCTCGTCTACAGCTGCATGCTTTGTCTGCAGTCTCTTTGCAGCCCATTCGCAGACTTTCTTGAAGTCTGTGATGTGTTTGTAGTCTGTGATCCGGATGTTTGCGAGTGGAGCACAGACGTGCGACGCTACGCTACGCTAACCCAGACCTAGTTGTTGTTGTTTGTTTACTCACAAATCCATCCAAAGCTTCCGAATGGTTCAGGCATTTTGAGTAGAGATCAACAACAACAACTGACTCGATGTATGCGAGCGAGCAACTTGGGCGTTGTGATGTTAAGGCCGGACTGGAGATCGGGAGTGACAGAACAGACAAGGAGCCAGTGTTTGAGGAGAGGGCGGTGCTGAGGCGGCAAGGGGGAGATCGGGGGGGAAGGGGCGGGGGTCTGAGCGGCCAGCGCGCGGGCAGAATGCAAGAAGGCGATAAGACTGATCAACAGACGTTCGTTGAGAGCCAGCTCTTGAGAACGAGGTGTATGCTTCCAGAGCAATCAACACTCGAGATTGGAACTGAAGGTGCGATTGGACGTAGGTCGTTGAAAAGTGGAGAAAGGAGATGCATGTTTGATAGATAGCAAGTTGATATGGAGCGGGGAGGCTGGGGCTGGGCTGTGAGTTGCGCACGAGCATAGCTTTGGACCTGGTCCTGGCTGGGTTGGCTGGGCTGTGTGGGAGGGAGGGGATGAGGGTAATGATGCGCGGAAGTGACAATGTGACTGAAGCATGTAACGGTATTAGGCATGCCGGCGTCATAGTCATGCTGAGCTGAGCTGAGCTGGGCTTATGTTCGGATGCTGGTGTTCTGCGTACTCTGTGTACCTGTGGAGTAGCACTAGAGCATGCTCCGCGCATGGTCAAGCGAGCGGGCGACCACGAGGGACAGGAGGGAAGGTATGAGGGAGGGAGGAGGGAAGGGAAGGGAGAGAAGAGGCTTAGGATTAGGAGAGAGAGGAGCGGAACGAGGGTTTAGCTGAGGGAAAGACGGATGAAGGCTGGCAAGTGTAGACAGACTTCCGACGTCTGGTGCCTTTCATCTTCGGCTCGGCATGCCTGACATCAGAACAGAGAACTCTGAAGTCATAAGTGGTGAGCGGCACCGTCCAAGAAGCATGCATGTCGATCATCAGTCTTCCATCGAGCGCATTAAGTACGCTAAGCAATAGTACAAGATGTTCCATGAGATGGACGATGTCTGAAGATGTTGTCAAGCGAGGTTCGCATGCATGGAGTGTGTCGAGGCCTCGACTTCGACCTCGATCTCGTGACCATGGTATGGACTCTAATGGGTGGTGTTACAAGGCGCACGTACGAACTGAAGCTGTGATGCTACTGGAGCTTGGAGTGCTGCAACCCACTGCGGTCCCCTTCATGTGAATCCGGGCCGGGCCGTGTACAATCAATCGATCAATCGGTGACGCCTGTACGCCTCGATCCTCGAGTTTGAGAGTAATCAAGTGATCAACAGAGGTACTGAGGAGCTCCATGCAGGATGTTCCGGGAGCTCCGGGAACACGAGAGTACGCAGCATTGCAATCCGTTCCTCGTTGGCTGAACGAGTGGTGGTCGGTGGTGGTGGTGGCACGGCGCGCGCTCGGCACTGGCTCAACTGGCGCTTGAAGTCGCACATCGCGTCCATGCTGCAAGCTCGCGCTCTCTCGCTCTCTCGCTCTCTCAATCAGGTCCGCAGTGGGTCGGGAATTGCCTGTTGCGGTCATTCATTCCTCGTACTGTGCCTCTGAGTCGCTTCCGATGTTTCATCATCCAACTCTGTCTCCTTCTCCCGGGAGCTCGCAGCCCGACACAACAACCACAGCCACCACTGCGACATTGTCGATCAGCGCATCAATCCTCCAAATCGCCACATCCATGTGCTCCATACAGCTCTTTGCATGCATCACTTCGGCGCTGGGGCCCTCGTGAACCTACGTGCAAGCACTGTAGATCTATAGCCAAGAACGACGTGGTCACCAAAACGGTGGTTGCTTGCTTGTTGGGCCCGAGAGCCAGCGAGTGCCAAGGGGCCAAGGGGGAGGAGGGGTGTGTTGATGTCCACAGTGACCAGTGACCAGTGAGCGGCGACCTTCCCCTTCAGGAAATTTCAAAGGGGCGCTCACTTTCGCGGGATGCCGAGACGGAACTCTAAGGCAAACCTTTTCCTCGTGTGTGGCCGTGGACCCTGTGCGCCCCCGACAGCGCCCTCTCTGCACCCTGGCGTGGGGCGACTAATGAATGGTAATGAGCGTTTGATGGATGTCAACAAGGATTACGAAGGCGTCCTAATGGCCAATATAGCTCGCTGTATGGGTCGGTGGGCGCGGGGTGGACGCGTCGCAAACCGAGAGCCCTCGAGGCACACGGAGGGGTCAGGAGGCGTCGACCCTGGATCCGGGGCGTCCCATGGACCATGGGGCGTCGTTTGGCGTCGATGTGGGCCTGAGATGCGCGAGTAGCTCAGGGAAAACCCGGGCCTTAGAATTGGGTCAGTGGGTCGGGTTGGCAGAAGCAGCAGCAGCCGGACAGTCTACCTTGTCAACAAATCCACCCCCGGTTCAATTACTCTTTTCCACTAACGACTGGGTCTTCCAACCGTGTCCAGGAATACTCGTCCTGCACTCAAAGGCACCCACCCCTGTTAGCCAGGAACCCTGGTGGACGCGATTGCACTCGCCGGCTCGCACTCTCATAGGCCCATGAGCCACGACCCCGCGCCTCGCGCTGCAGGGATACTCCTGTTGACCCTCCGTACCCTCCCCCCTCCCTTGGCACCATTTGCTCCTCGTAGTCCTCGTCGCCCACTCGTGTTAAGCGCGCGCGTTTCCAGTGACCTCTTGGCCCGACCGTGCCGAGCGCCCATACCACGAGCTGCACCACAGAGTTAATTCTGCACACTGGCTTGGCTCGCACAGCCTGATGGACACTGTGATGAACTGACCTGACTGACCTGGCGCTGACCTGGCAGACCGACCTTAGTCTGGCCGAACGACACACCAACAGACGCCTCGCTCCTCCGGTCAGGATTCGCTCGCTACAGGCTCTGGCACACTACACTCTCTCTGCCTCCGAGGCTTGCGCTCAGGCGGACCCGGGCGGTCTAGCGGGGCGGGGGGCGGAGGGCTCTGGACCTGGGCCGGGCTCCGGACTCTAGACTCGTGCACACGCACACTTGATGCACACTGCTGAACTCTGCTCGACTGCTGGACTGCTGGACTACTGGACTGGTGCTGCCCTGTCACCCTGCCTGCACCCTGCCCTGCCTGCAACCCCCGGCACCCTTCCACCCCCCCGGATCCTCACGCATCCGTCTTCCTCGTACCCTCTGACCCCTCGACCCTCTCTCGACCCCTCGTCCATCCATTCTTAAAGCGGCTCTCTCTTCCTCTTTCTTCATCCTTCAACCAGCAACTTTCTTTGACAAACACTCTCTTTTTTCCCAAAACTCTTAGTCTCCTAACCTCACTCTCCCTACCTCCGCTACTCTAATCAACCTCGACTCTCCATCTCAAGTCAACAATGTTCGCTCTCATCGCTGCCCTCGCTCTCGCCGCCCCGGCCATCGCTGCTGACGCCAAGGTGAGTTGAGCCTCCCTTCCTTCCGGCTCGCGTCGCGTCGTCTGCCCGATCACACCACCTACTATGGATTGCGGACGACGCCGATGACGCCGATCGCTCTACAGCCTACACCCTACTTCACTCACATAGGACCACCGCTGACCACCCACGCAGACCGCTCAGTTCAACATCTCGCCCATTGGCAACCCCGACCTGTGTCTTTCTGTGAAGGACGCTGTCAACGGTGTTGGCCTCAAGCTCGCCAACTGCACCGACGGCACTGGTGTCACTTACACCTACAACACTGAGAACGGCGGTCTCAAGTCTGACGTTGCTGGCGACTACTGCATCGACGTCAAGGACGGCACGAAGCGCAACGGCAACCTGCTGCAGCACTGGAAGTGCGTCGACTACTCGCCCAACCAGATCTTCGACTTTGTCGAGGCCCAGGGCAAGAAGGACACGTACAACCTCAAGTGGACCAACACCGACTACTGCCTCGACGTCAAGGACGGCAACCACGTCGCTGGCGCCGACGTCCAGATCTGGCGCTGCGTCCCCTCGAACACGAACCAGCAGTGGACCGTCTTCCGTGTTAACGACCCGGAGTGCGACGGCACGACCGACGGCTCGATGGAGGCCTACACCCAGGCTCTTGAGGAGGCCAAGAAGCAGCAGAAGCGCGGCATTGCCGGCCACCGCCGCCGCACCATCTTCTAAGCGCGTTACAAGTGTCGCTTTGAAGCTTCCTCCCTCCTCTCAACGTCTACCAACAACCCAACCTACACCTACTCTCTTACTCTCCGAGGCTGAGCCGCTATGAGTTTTTGAGATGTTTGTCAACACACTCAACGTATCATAACCGCTACGACGACTTTTTTTCTCCACCTGTCTTTCGTTTTTTAGACACTCTCATTCTTTGTATCCTGGATCATAATGGTGCCGGGCGCGGCTCTCTGTGAGGGCTGCCCCCGTCGTCTATGCTACTCCCCCCACGGCTTGATGCCCATGTCTAAATAAGCGAAGCGCGAAGCGCTGAGCGTGAGAGCACTGAAGAGGCAGAGCGAAGCGCAGCCCGAAGTGCGCAAACCTGAGGGCGAGCATAGCGATCAGTGAGGAGGCCGAGGAATAGTGAGGAAGGCGAGGAGGGCCAAGACACTGACTGGTGTACTGACTACGGCTACCGCGTGCGCAGGACATGGCGGCAAAGGTGGGATCTTCATCTGATCTCATCTCTCTGGACTCTCTACTCTCTATCAATAGAGAGCTGACTTGAACTACCTGTGTGTTCAGAGCGCCGATCTTACAGTCTTTGACAAGCTGGTCTCTGCGGCGACTCTTACAGCTCGAAAGTTTGTTGGCAGCAGCTTGAGTGGCTTACACGAGCAGAGGTCCGTGCAGATCAGCGCAGCAAGTTTGTGGAGCGGCGAAGGGTCGACTGCGGACGACTTCGGAAGCAGAGCATGAGCAAACAGAGCAGTCAGTCGGGAGCAGAGCACGAGGAACGTGCAGGGCAAGCAGTACGGTAGCACACCATTTGCATGTCTGTCAACAGGTAGTAGATCGGCAGAAGGAGGCGGACGCTCTCGGAAGCAAGACAGAGTCAGTGCGTGGTGCAAGTCAGTGCGGCAGTCCTTCGAGCGAAGACGGGCAGAGCAGCAGTGCAGAAGGGCAGAGCAGCAGTGCAGTGTGCGCAGCAGATCAAAAGAGGCAAGCCAACAGCGATAACCAAACACTGATTCAGACAGCGGGATGGGATAGTGGCATCACCCGCGGAGCCCAGTAGTGGCGACGAATATGCATGTGCATGCAGAACGCGTATGCAGAACGCGTAAGTGCGCACAAGTGTCTTGTCCAGCCGAACCGTCCGAGTCGCGTCTCAATTGCAACTTGGACTTGGCGGTGGTGGCGCCAGGCGCCGTCAGGGTAGTGAGTGAGGGGTGAGTAAAGGTGGCTGAGGCGATCAAGATCTGACCGTTGTTTGGTGGAGGGCTGAGGACGGCGTTGATCATGGATGGTGTGCAGAGGGTAAGGCCGAATGATCAGAAGGGAAGACCCTCGTTTGGGCTTTTCGAAGAGGTGGTTCGGCGGACGCCGGAAGGCCATGAAGCCGCGAGGTCGCGGAGTCTGCTTGACGGAGGAATGGTTCGGTGGTGCTCTATGGAGGATTTAGGGGACCAAGAGGGGGGACGGACTACAAGGCCTGGGCACGGTGCGAGAAAGGATGGGCTGAGGGGCGTGCGCACGCGACGATCAGAGGTTCTAGGGTGATGAGGGGGAGCGGACTGTGAGTTGGGCGTAACGGGGGACGGAGCAAGAGGAAAGGAGGAACGAAGAGGCCACGGAGGGCACGGTGGAAGGAGCGGCCAAGCGGCCCAGCGGAGTGAGCAGGGAGCAGGGATCAGCAGGGGGGAGCAGGGGGGAGCAGGGGGCAGAAACAAGGGAGGACCATGGCCTGAAGGGGTACAGAGGAGGGTGGCATGCAAAACTTGGAGAAGGATGATCGGAGTCTTGGCAGCTTGGCCCGGTCTGCCCAGTCGTAGTCGATTCTTCGAGTGCTGAGTTGCTTAGTGCTTAGTGTTGAGTGCGTCCTGATGGCCTGCCCCTATTCTGATGTATACACTTGGCCTGGTACAAACCTGCCTCCGACTGCCTACGCCGGCTCCGCCACTCCCGCAGACGGCAGACTAGAAGCTACATATACTGTCAAATATCATGCTCACGTTCATCTTCGCCGGCCAAAAACTGACAGTAACATCAACGCCGTGTCTGATAACAGCCGACAGGACTCAGCTTCTAGCCCGTTTCGCAGTCTCAGAGATCCCGCTCTTCTCAGCTGACTCTATACTGCCTCTACCTCGGTAATGCATTTTCGAATGATGATCCGTGGCGGGCCAAGTGGCACCCGCAGCTTTGACGATGCTGCCTCAACTGCAGAGACGACACACCTGAGCCCGCAGATGTGTAGCGGATATACAGTCCTCCGAATTATTTATTTTCGGCCTAGTTTCGAAAAACCAGACACCGCACGCACACGAGCAGACGAGCGGAGTGCGCGGAACGGCCGAGGAGGAAAAGGACGGAGGCAATGTCACGTTTTTGGGGTGGAGGTCATCTCTTGCAGTACAGGCGGAGGAAGGGAGACGGAGGACGGACGGGGGACGGGGGTTCGATTCGGCGCTCGGCGTGAAAGATCCAGGGGAAGGCTGAAAATCTGCCAGCCACCGCCGAAGCGAGCTACAGTACGCCGCGTACGGCGCGGTCAGTGGTCCAGGGTAGTGTTTGTTCTGGTAAGGGCTGCTTTAGGGCAGCATGGACGCTGGTGGACTGAGCTCGACGTCGCGCGCCCCGGGGGATGGCTCATGCCCGAAAACCTACCCCGAACGCACTCGGATCTGACCGAAACGGGGACTGCGGGGATCGATGACGCCTCGACGCCACGTAATGTTGAGGGATGAATGTCCAGTGCAGGTGACTTGAGGGGTGAGTACCGCGTCTTCATAGATCCGGCACAACATAGGAGAGGAGAGAGGCAGCAGTCGTGAACAATCGCAAAAGTTTTGTGACCTGTCTTGGGGAGAAGTGTGAGCGCCGATGCAGAGTAGGTCTCCGGTATCCTCGAAGAACAGTCCCCTTTGCGGCAAAAGAACCCGGTAGTCACCAGAGGAGAGACTGTCGCGACATGACCGGACCGAGGGCTTGAGTAAAGGACCCACGCTGAACACTGTGACTCGAGCACACTATGTGAGGCACATGGTCTCTCTCGTGCACACGGGAGCTGGGCCATACCCCTGGAATCGCCATATGCTTGCGTTCCCGGCCTTGTGCGAGATGCTGGCGCGTGCTAGGCGCTCAACGCGACTGCAGCTGTACTTTCTTACTGCTTCTGCCTTGACTGTTGTCGGCCGTAACATTCCGGGGTCCTCTCTCATCCAAGTCCCAGGACCATCCTTCCATTCTTGTCCCCTCCTCGACCTCTATCTAGGTGCACATGTCGATTCCTGGTATCACCATCTCCATGCCCTGTAGCGACCGACCCGACGCACGCGACCACCTCCCTCACCTCCTCTGCATACCTTCCTTCCCCACGGCATGCCGCCCCTCCCTCGCACAAGAGCGACCGGGGAATGGAAATGGGCATGGCTCAGGAGTCATTTTGGGGTGATGAGAGGACTGGGGGCCCTCTCGAGAGGCACAGGGAAGAGCCAGATCCTGGAAACGCCATCTCGGCATGCTGACGACCAGACTTTCGAGGGGGGGTTGGTATCACCAATGAGCTGTCGGTAACGAAGAGCCCGGATGAGGGAAGAGGGCATGCAGGGCAGCCATGGGGCCGGAGTGCAGATGCTCTGTTAGTGTAACGGCGCAGGCGAAGCGGTGGAGAGGTTTGTCAGGAGGCGCCATGTGATGACAGGTGACTGATTGATGGCTCTTATAGACATGAAAGAGGCGTAAGGTGGTATGGGGAAGGCCGGAGGCACGCAAGAAGCTGCGGGCGACATTCGGCTGATAAGATAACAGTGCGCCCGGATATCTGGGGCTTGCCTTGATCACCGGAGGCAGGCTACTAACTTCGGTACCTCTCGCCCGGCTCACGCTTCATCGGAGCACGAATGTGACACTGGTTGTAATGTATACATGTCTGATGTACAACTGACTAGCTTCTCCTTCACCGAGCAAGCAAGAAAGGGTATGTATAAATGTCTTTTGGTAGTCTACGTCGCTGCGTAGAAACCTCTGTCTAGTCGTCGTCCGAGTCCTCGCTCTCCTCGTCGCTCGAGTCCTCGACGCCCGTCGCGAGCCGGCGCATGCCGACGCCGCCTTCGACAAAGCCATATCCCGGGTCGCGAGCCTCAGCACTCGCCATAAACTCATCGAGGGCCGCAGTAGCTGCAGCCTGGTCACCGATCTCTCCGTCGGCGCCCTCGACGCCCTCCATTGGTTCTCCGGCGCCGCCATCGGCTGCTGCCGCCCCGGCGTCGCCCTCGTCCGGCTGATTGAGACTCGCCTCAAGAAGCTCCGCCATCTCGTCCATGTCGTCCATCTCGTTCGCGAGGAACTCGCCCTCGCCCGCTGCCGCCGGCGCAGGCGTGGATACCGGTGCGGGATCGTCGAGCAGCTCATCGTCGCCGAAAAGGTCCTCATCGTCATCATCGTCGCCCGCACCAGATGGCAGATCGGGGATCTCGTCGGGACCTGGCGTCGGCGCCGCGGGCGTGATGGGCGTGCCTATCGGTGTAGCGTCCGCGTCGCCCTCGTCGTCGTCGAAGAGGTCGTCCGGCTCGCTCTCCTCCGCCGCTTCGCCCTCTGCAGCCTCGGCGCCCGAGGCCGGCGCAGTGTCGGCCGCCTCCTTCTCCTTGCGCCGAGCGTCGATCGCATCCTGCAGCGCCTGGCGCGCCGAGACCTTGTTGTTGATGTCGTCCTGCAGACCCTTGATCGTCTCCTCGAAACGCTTCGTGATGATGGGGTTGCCGCTTCCGGTGAAGCCCGCGCGCTTCTTCTCGATTAACTGCTCTAACTGCTTGATCTCGGACGTGTACTGCTTGATCTTCTGCTTGCGCTCGGCCACCTCGGGGTCGTCGTCCTCCGCGGCCTCCTCTTCCTCCTCGTCTTCGGAGGCAGAGAGACCGTCTTCCTCCTCGTCGCCCTCGGCTTCCGACTCGGACTGCTCCAGCTGGTCCATGAGCGCCGCCTGCAGGTCCTCGTCCATCTCGTTCTCGTCTTCCTCCGGGTACTCTTCCTCGTCCTCCCACTCACCCTCGGGCTGGGCCTGCTCCTCCTCGGCACCGTACTCGGAGCCTTCCGGCTGCCAGCCCGCGTACGGGTCGTCCGCGCTCCAGTTGACGTAGTACGAGTCGGGCACGTCCGGATCCGGGTTCACGTCGATCAGGTCTGAGGTCAGTCATAACCAGGAAGTAGGAAAACTCACCAAAACTTGTCTCATCCGCATCGTCGTCCTTGTTCAGGAGCTCTTCGACTTGTTCCTCGACAACCTCGATCGTCCGTCGTGAGAGACGCTTGCGGAAGCGGCGTTTCCGTACGTGTCGCAGCGGCGGAGTGATGCCATGCGGCCAAATGTAGTCATCGACGTTGAGCGGCGTACTCGTGACCGATGCCTCGTTATGTACCGGCTTCTCCACGACAAGCATCTGGGAAATGTCGGCCACCTTGAAGAGATGGCGGTTGTCGAGCGTCTTCTGGCACTCGATGATATTCGGCAGGTCGACCAGCTTAGACGAGTACGTCGTGTTGCCGATCTTGAACACACCCCGACGCGCGTCCAGCATCTTGAACTCTAGCGCATCCAGTCCCGGTCCTTTGCCCTTGATGAGGTCTCGCAGCCCGAGCTCGCCGTTCTTGCCGTCCGCTACTGACGGCGGGACGCGCAAGATGAACTGCTCCTCGAAGGCGAGCGGGTCTTCCGGGTTGTCGTCCAGCTCGCGATCGTACTCGCCGAACGGAGATTGCAGGCGTCCACCAGCAGTCACGCCTCCTCCTGCCTTGAACGAAATCTTGAGCTTTGTCGGTCCTGCGCTTGCTGCTTGCCGTGAGCTTATTCGCGTGCTCTGTCGACCTCCACCGCGTCCCCTTCCTCGGCCCCTTCCTCGTCCGCGACCTCTTCCCCGCCCGCTTGGGGGCGGATCACTCGAGGGAGGTGAGTTCAGGTTGTACGCATTCGCGTCATGTGATGACGGGCCTGCGCCAAGCCCAGAAGCGTCCATGGCGGTGTCGGGAATGAAGCTGGGAAATGTGTTTGTTGTTGAGCTCCGTTGTGATGAGTTTCAGTCGTCATGAAGTGAGCTGTGGCGACTGTGGTGAGCCACGCGACTTTGCTTCCGTAATATCTCCCTCGGCCCCGTTCTTCCACATCTTAGCATTTCTGCAGTCTTGAGCAGTTTCTGGAGCGCTCAAATTCACTGTGGCCACTATGCGAGTGCTTCTATGCATGCAGAACGCGCTTACGAAGCTGCGAGCGTACTCGACCTTGCTTCCACTCACGGAAACCATCAGGCGAGATGGCCGAGCGGTCTAAGGCGCTGTGTTAAGGTGAATCATGTTCTCCTCCGCAGTCTTCGGACGTGGGTTCGAATCCCACTCTCGTCAAGAGGGTATTCAGTTACCTCCTTCAGCCTATCTTTTTCGGTATGAACGGCTCTGTATATATGCGGAAAGTTCAGACTGCCTGGACGCTAGCGTTGACAGGTGCCAGTGCGCTGGGTACTCTGATGGAATTTCTGAGTGGCGTCCTTATCGGTGGTCAGTTCGCAGGCACTTCGAGGCGATGGCAAGCCATAAGCTGGGGCCGAGCGTCTGAGCTGCCAGTCGTACATGCCCGGTTAGTCGAGCGACATTCACTGAGGTCAGTGCTTCAGCCTGTGGTCACCGTCTCATGTCAACTACGTCATTGTGCACCCAAGGACTGGGGAAAGCGTCCTAGCCGTCGGGCGGCCGGACAAATAAATGAGCATGGAACGAGGAGCAGAAGCAGCAGAAAGGGCGAAGCAAGTCCCACAGACTGTGGGAGCTGTCACCATAACGCAGCGGTGCTCAGTTGTTTCTGGCAGTGGATCAGCGAGTGGGGGTGAACACGGGGACGACTCGAGCTTTGATGGCTGAGGGACAGACGCCGTCGTGGGCTGTGAGTAAGCCTTGAAATTGCTCCTCTGATCCCCCGATCCATCTCCGAAACCGTCTCTCAATCCTCTGATCATGTGGACAGCTTCTCCTCGGGCAAAATCGCACCGTGTTGGCTGAACAACCTTCCAAACCCCACCTCTGGCTTGCTCAGCCTACTCGGCTTGCTGAGCAGATGGCAGCAACGCAAGCACTGCTGCCGTGTCCCAAGAGTTTGGACCGGCAAGCCGACCATTGCCTCGTGTCGCCACCTGCGTCTGACACGGGGTCAAGCGCTGATTGTTGTGCGTTGTGCGGACAAGTTGCCACCTCAGCTGCCTGGCGATAGTGCCCGGATCTCGGTGATGGCGTCTGCCCCCTGCGGGGCTGTGGACGCACGTCCCACGCGGCTCGTAATGACTGCGCACTCATGAGGGGGCCCATTACGCGTCGGTAATGGCCCGGACAAACGCCAGGTGGGACTGTCAGGTTGTCACTGGGTGTCGGGGAGGTCTTTCCGAGTCATTAAAACCAGATGTGGGAGACGAGTGATTATTATCCGAGTCTTTCTTGCGAGTCCAGCTCCCCGAGGAGCGCTGCGACGGGGGCCGAGACCGTGTCCGCCACTGCTTTACCCGTTGCCACGCTAACCCATAAGAGTCGCGCTGTGTGAGCCCCCGTCGCGACCGTACGATTATCAGCAACAGGACGGCGGCACGGGTCCATCTTGATGCGCAGTTACTGACAGTGGAGGCAGGCGTTTAATGTGGCTTGTAAGCCACTCGAGCTGGGCCGCGCAGGCGCTAGAGCAGGCTCCGCGGACCAAGGGTCGGCAGGGTCTGTGCGTGGCACCCCAGCCCGAACATGAATTTCGGCTGTCGAGAGGGTTTCTATTGTTCTGAGCACGTTGCGAGCCCACGCCCAGCACATGCTTTTTAAAGTGCCATTGAAATTGTCCAGAAGCAAGGACAGAGTCAGGAGGATCGTCGTATCACTGCATGCTGCATTGTATCCCTTACGTATATGTCTGAGATGTATAAAAGAAAGGATATTGAGCGAAATGACGGAAACCACGTTTCAAAAGCCTGAGCGTGTGGCTTACATTCCTCAGAAGCTCGACCATCACCGCTGGGCTGGATGAGCTGGCAAATCCCGCGCCCTCACATTGCGCCCATGGAGCACAGCCCGTGGTGGTGCAACCGCCAGCGCCCCTCATCTCGCCATGTCGGGAGGTACGCTTTGTATCGCTTGCGGGGTGTTTGGGTCGATGTGTCTGCCTCATGCATGGCAGAGCCACCCTGGCGTTCGTCCGTGCCTTGGCTGGCTGCCTGAGTGAGGCACAGCCTGGGCATGCGCTCGAGCACCAGCGCTGTGCCTGTAAGACCACGGTGCGGGTAAGCCACCACATCAGGCGGCCCCGCTCTGAGAAACGCAGCGCTCATCTCGTGCTCATCTCGCCCAGGTAGTCTGTTGACTCCTCTCCTCTTCAGATCGCGGCCTCGCTCGGTCGCCTTTGCCCGCCACTGTCTCACTCTGTTGAGCATTGACCTCGGCTCGCCACGGTATCACGTTGGCTATTCTGACTCTGTGACTCGGCTGCAAGCCTCAGTGTGCCTTTGTCTCTGGTCTTTGACTTTGCCTTGCCTCCGTCCCTCGCATTTCACGACCCGTGTTGCCCCCTTCCGGAGCCTGCTCTCCCCATCCTCCTAGCCAGATTCCTCTTCGAGTACCACACTCCGGTACCCCTCAGCCTTACCGGATGGGACCTCAAACAGTCCCATACCCACAGGTGGCAGCTGCTGGACCTTACCAGACAGCGAGAATGGTCTACCTCGGGCCGTACAGTGAAACGAGTCACATGTGGGGTAACTTGTTCGGTTCGGGTGCTCCTCAAGTGAGGGACAAACGTGGCAGGTCTCGTGCATCATAGTGCTCTTTTCGGCGACTCAGATCCTAGAATCCGGCTAAGCGTTGCTCTGGAGCACGCACTTGGCCATGTTTTGTTTGTCGATGAAAGACAAGGCGGCTACGTCGGATCTGGGCCCCGGAGTCCTCCGCCTTTCAGCCCTCTTTCATATCGCCCCGCCGGCAACCCGATCTCAGTCTCATACACCCCTCTTGGGGAATGAAGGATACGATGACTTATCCTCGGCGCCCATAGCTCAGCCTCCCAAAAGCCATAGCCTTGGTGCTCCCCGTGCGCAGAGCGGCGACGCCGTCTCCAAGAGGCCCGGAACGGATGATCAATCTCAGTGCTTGCCTTGCCTCTTACTCGGGCCCCTGCAAGTCGTGACTAGCGCGAACCGCACGCTCAGACATTGCTGCATGCAGATGAGCGTCACCCGTCTTTGGAGTAGTAGCGGTCGTCTGTTTCGTCTGCTGTCTCCACCTCACATCGCTGTTTCGTCACTACCTCCTAGCATCGTACCACTCGTCTGTGTTCCAGTCGGTGATCGGCAGATGCAAAACCCACATCGCGACATTACAAGCAACACCGTCCCACCGTCCCACGGTCCTGCGCCCGATTACTCTCCAGACCGCCTCCACCGTCGTCACTCCTGAGCCTGGCGTTGTTGCCCTCGTACCTCTCATGCCTCTGTACCTCCAGCCACTTGGCCCAAACCACGACAGAGCAGGCCCATCTCGCAGCCCACGCCCAGCCCGCACCGGAACTTCGCGCCTCCTCACCGGTGTCTGACCGGTCCTGTCAATTAGCTGTGTCGCCACGGCCCGGCGGTCTCTGGCGCCCGATTGATCGCATGACCCCTGAGGGTGTGCACCGACAGTATCTAGATATCCCGCTGCGACCTCTCCTACCTGCGAGCCCTACCAGTGACTTGCTCGTCATCGGTTATCAAATCTCCAACCCCGCTACTACCACCTACCTCGTAAAGCAGTCAGTTCTGTGCCCAACCCCTCGGCCCCGCACGACCGCTCATCTTTGCCCATCTGGTCTATCAGTCCACGGACCACAGTCAGCGGATCCGATTCCCGACGACTGCGTAGCTGAATACGTTAGATAGGTGACAATTGTCTGCTCTTGATCTGCGATACCGTACCGCTTTCCCTTCTAACGCCCTCGCGATCTGTTGCTCCGCTTTTCCCTCTATCTCTCATTCCCCTTTTCCCGTCCCTGTGTCCAAGTTGATCCGCCTATTCTCGGTTTCATCACCCACCCCTCGGTAGTTCACCTCCGACAACATTCCCGACCAGCAGTCTCACTCTTGCGACCTAACACTCGGGCCGCGGAAGACGCACAAAGAGCCTGCTGCCCATATCGCCTCGCTGAGCACGGAGTCCATTTACTCGTCACCGCCACTGATCGGCAACGTCTTCATCAAAGGCAGCCGGACCAGCTGGACTTGAAAGCGGAGTGACTAGCTCCCATTCTCACACCACCTTGTGAGCCTGTCCCCTGCTCAACCCCTCACCCTCACACAACTGTCCGTTGTCTTCCACATCGATCGGCAGACGCATTCAGCACTGCGCCCTTCATCGCCCCGTGCCACACAGCGATACCCAAGGGCCCTCGGCAAAGACCATCGACGAGTCTTGAACACCGAAGCCTGAGACCTTTGTGAGACGAGGGGCGCCCGTGTATCTGGGTATCCGATTTTCTACCAGAGCAACTCGCCAATCAAGGGCAGTAGATAGTTGAAGGAAGGACAGAGCGATCGATCAGTTCGACTTTGCGTGAGCCGTTTGTGCGCTGCGGATCTCTGTCCCCACTGCCTCCACCGTTTTTGTCCGACGACTGTCTTTCGTAGCATAACACACCTCTCCTCTCTCTCTCCTCTCACCCCGCTCGCTCTTCTCTCCTCTGCAGAGCTGTGCTGTGCGCTGGATCGCTCGCTCGGCCTTGTGCTGCCTGCTGCCCTGCTGCCTCGTGTGTTGACGTGGTGCTGCTCGGCAAGTGAAACAGGTCGACATTACACCCCCATCGGTGGATCTGGTGAATCCCCCAATCCTCGAATCGCCCGGTCGGTCGGTCGGCAGTCGAGTCACGGTAACGCCCTGGCTGGGGCGGCCATAGTTTCCATCCATCCCTCTCCATATCCCTCGATCCGCACCCTCTCGTCCCCACGCCACTCGGTCTCGCATCTCTGGCTAGTCTGCCTGCCTGCCTCGTTTGGTTTACTTTGGTCTGACTGGATTTGGTTTAGTTTGGGACCGTCCGGGCGTTTGACGGATTGTACCGGCCTCCATCACCGTTATCAATCAGCAAGGGCTGCGACATCACGACTGCATCTCGCTCGGTCGGGCTCTTGTGCAGCACGGTCTGTCTCTCTGCTTGTCATCGTCATCCATCACGCAGCGCGAAGCACAGCACAGCAAGCACGCACTCGCTCGCGCACGTACGCACATACGCACGCATAGCACACCCCGCCCCGCCTGGGCACCGCAAGCAAGCCGCGCGCCTGCCGCCTCTCGCCACCGCCTCGCGGCCACCTGGCCCTTCCTCCTCTGTCCTTTCCTGGCGTCTGCCCTCGGAACAACCAACCAACACGTACCCCAGTCCCCACCGCCGCGGCTGACCGACCGACTGAGCGGGCGCGCGCGACGCAACAGCACTTCCTCCACACTGCACTGCACTCACTCGCAACCACTTTCCTCATCGCACAAATATTTCTCAAGCATACTCCGCCGCCCCCTTGCAACTCACTGTCTCGACGCTCTGCGCCAGCGCCACCCAGTGGCAAACACGACGCCTCGAGGGTCGGTCGAGTCACTCATCTTTGCCGGTCGATAAGCTTCACTGCGGCTCGTCTTCCCTTGTTACCTCATCGTCATACCACTAGCACCTTGACCGCATTTGTCTTCTCCTTCACCTCTCCGTCCCGACATTTTTGTAGCCCGACCTCCCCTCAACTTTGCGTGAGCTGTGCTCGCATCTGAATATCTTCGCCACTCCTGAACTGTTAATGAACGAAGAGACAGCCTCGACAAGCAATCTACAGCTCGAAGGGTTCGAAAGCAGCAACACTGACGCATCCAGTGTGCACGAGCCAACGTCAACAGCCCCTGCCAAAGTACTTTCGACCGTTGTTCCAGGTCGACATACGGTCCCTCAGATGGCGTCGGTCTCCCCCTCGATTTCCTCGTTAACGCCGATGTCTTCCTCGGTCGGTACATTGGCTCCCTCCAGCAACCCAGCGTCGGCGGGCACGTCCTCCTACGGCATGAACGGCGACGCAAGGCCCATGCTTGCCGCCGGCACCCCTAGCATGAGCCCCAGCGACCGACCTTTCGGCGAAGTCGCGGGCGGCATCAGCGTTTCGGCGGTGACCAATTCGCCTGGCCAGGCCCCAATGCCAAAGTGGGGGAGCTCACCAACGGTGTACTCTCTCTCCGGCACTGCAGCAGACTCCCTCAAGCTGGCTGCAACCTCACGACTTCACTATGGCAGCAGCCCACTTTCCGGCATGCCCGAGCAGCCCATGTTCGACTACTCGCATCTTCCTCCACAACAACTACAAACGCAGCATCAAGGTGATCAAGGGCAAAGTCCATGGGAATCCAACCTGGTCACCGGTCCACAACAAGGCAGCCATGCACAGCATGCCTCATCAAGTCTGACGGGGCGTCCTGGTGGTGGGCTGGTTGGGCCGTCTGCAACCGCGCCTGGCGGAGGTTTGCGTCCATTTGGATCAAGTAATAATTTCTTTACTCCACGAGGCCTCAACCCGAATTCGGGATTGCTCGGAGTGGCACCAGGAGGAGGCATGCCATGTGCGCCAGGCAGTGGACCGTCGGTCATGACAAGCGCCGCCACGCCGTCATCGCTACTGCACCCGATGGCGCCGCCAATGGGGCAGGTGGATCCCTACTGCTACCCCGTGCTGCAGCAGCCCATGCCTCCGCCCATCCGGATGCCAAAGAAAGGCAAGAATCTTAAGAAAGCGGACGGCAAACAACCCACATTCCTGACCAAGTTGTATGAGTGAGTGCCCACCTATAAACTCACTAAGGCCGGAGGCCGGTCGTGGGATGCGCGCTTGGACTGGGACTCGTGCTGACTCACTGCAGTGTATTGTGAGCTTTCTCTTGCCATTGCCTGAAGGCACCAATTTTGCTGACGCCTTCAAGAGAACGACCAGAGTATCACCATGTAAGGAATGCGGACTGAAGGGAGCGCTGACATCTCAGATTATCCGCTGGGACGAGGCTGGCGAGATGATCATCATCGAGCGGCCTGACGAACTGGCCGAGAAGATCCTGCCGCTCGTTTACCGTCAAAGCCGGTTCGCTAGCTTCTCCCGACAACTGAACGTGAGTGGGCAACTTGGTAATCCCGCCGGACGCTGACACAACAGATCTACGGGTGGATGCGAAAGGTTAGCCTGCGACATGTTGAGAGTGGCATCCACGATCCCGATGCTAGCACTTGGTGTGAGTAACCGCGTGACGAATGTGGCGGACTAACGCGGGGACGAGGGTGGGCCTACGGTCTGCATTCCGCTATTTAGCGCTTCGTCTAGACTGGTCGTGACGCTGCACCTATACTGACATCAATCTGCAGCCCACCCATTTTTACGTCGAAACAGCACCAAGGAGGACATCCTAGGCTTCAAAAGACGCGTGCCGCCCCGACCGTCTCAGGCGCAGAAAAATGCGCAGAGGATAGCTGCCGAGATCAACTCCAGCGACAGCGATTCGTTCATTGGGCCGCCGTCGGTGATTGACCCGTACGCTGGCTTGCTAGGTGGACTGGACGAGAACAGACCTGTTTTCCAGTTCGCCCATGGACCAGAGAACTTAAAGCTTCCAAGATACATCCCGACACGCCCACCTTACCAGACGATCACCCGCACGAACTTCGGACCAGAGCCTACACCAGCCACGCAAGGTCCACCACTTCCCGACCCTCACTCGCTATCGTACGCAATAGAACGCAAAGACAGCGGTAACCCACGACGCTATTCTATGCCAACGAGCCTGTCGCGAACGGATATTCCAGAAGCTCGTCCAATCCTGAAGGATCTGAAAGACGTCTCGATGACGAACGCCTTCGCGCCTTCCAGCGCTCCAGCGACTGCGGGCACCTTCTCCATGCACAGTGTGCCGTCTTTTGGACCGGCCAGTCGGGCAGGGAGCGACGCCTCGATTGGGTCAGTCGCGAGCTTCGCCAGCACGACCTTCAGTCCCGGGACGTCCATGGCCAATCTGGACCTTGCGGACGGGTACGCGGTCGAGGACGATGAGCTTCTGCGTGGAACGACAGAGCAGCCGCAGTACCGCATCGACGATGTGAGCTCATGGGCTCGGCGCGGCATGGGCCTGCTAGGACAGGGAATGCGGCCGTCGCCGCCAATGCCCTACTACGGCTTTGTCGATCCGAAGATGACGAACCACGCCGGTAATGTCAACTACGGCAGCGGCGCCATGTCTGGCATGATTTCGGCCGACGCGCAGATGGCGGGCGGGATGCAGGGGACCATGAGTCCGCCCATGGGAGGAATGATGGCGCAAGGAGTAAACGTTCCAATGTCGATCAACGTCGGCGGGATCAACGAAGAGCGGGGCCAGCCCGTCACACCGCCAAGCACCGTCTCACCTGGCGTCTACCAGAAGGGCTTCAACCTGCCTTGGAGGTCGCCAAAGGAAGGCGTCATGTCTGGCGGTGTCGGCCCTGCGGGCGTCGGCCGCTCGTCACCCGCCATGTCGACCAAGAAGGAGCGGCGTCAGTCTCTCACCTCGCCTTACGCCACGAACAGTCCGCCACGAGTTCACGCCGGTGTTGTCCGCGGCGTTGGCGGGAACAACAAGCGCGACTCTCTCCCCAACATCCCTCACGGATCTGTCCCCAATTTCGGCCAAGCCGGCGGCGCTCCGTCCATCGGGGAGCAGCAACAGGTGCCATCTTCTGGCCAACAGACTGGACCAGCCGCATCTACTGGTCCGGGCACCCACTCTGCTCACATCGGCCCCAGCTCCCACGATCGTGTGACTACCGACGATGAAGGACTACCCAGTGCCAGCGCAAGCCTCGACCGACCGCCCCTGTTCCAGGGCCAGCTCGACATCGACCCTGCGCCCGCACACTCGCACACGAGAGAGACATCTGCGACAGACTGAGCGTCTCTGCAAGCACTCGACTACGACTGCCCAGCCGTGTCGACCTGAGTGAATTGGCCACGTCCGCAATTCCCCTAAACTGAGATCGAAAAAGCACTTAAAACAATTCGTACACTGCCTCACTGCCTCACTGCCGCGCTGCCTCAATGTTTCAGAGTCCGACCTAGCCAGCCACTAGCGTACATGTAGCTGTAGCTAGCCTCCCCTCCTATACTGCCTCTCCCTGGCACTAGATCTCCGCCACAGCAGGCCTGTCGATGTTTGCCTCCCCACCAACTGTCTTCATTTGCTCCTTCTGCCACTTGCAACGACCAGCCCCCCTGTTTTCCATCCACACACAACTCCTGCGCCTATTTTTTCTCGCCAGCTTCTGCCCGCGACCTGCTCGTGCCCGAATCCCTGCCATGTCTTTCAGTAGATCTCTTGTGTCATTACAGCCTTACAGCGCCCCTTGCTCGCCCTGTTCGCCCTGCTCCAAATCCATTCAGCCCCCACCCCTACTCTGCGTCCTGCGCCTGCACCTGCGCTTTAACGCCCTGTTCACAACAATCCGCCTACAGTATCACACAATCTGCCCATAGCCCATAGCGCCGCTCATAGCAATAGCCGTCCGAGACGACCCTACACATTCAGAAGTAACGTTGTATGATGATGACATGAATAGTAGCTGTTCCTATTCAGTCGGCTCAAGTAGGGCGGGACTGGGCTGGGCTGCGCCGGGGAGGGGAGAGAGGGGATGAGAGAGGAGTGGAGAGCGAGAGCGAGCACATTTCTACCGCGGGAAAAACATACGAGATCTCAGTCTCAAATGGATGCAATTCAGCAATCTCATCCATACGTCCAAATTAGCCGATCACTCAGTCAATCAACAGACGCGGGTTGTCAAATGGTTACATATCTGGTATAATTTGTAAATCTAAACGGAATCACTCTCCGTTCTGCGCCGTTCTGCAGTTCACCAAGTTGGGTCGAGTCGAGTCAATCTCGAGCTCGTAGGTCCCCTCTCGTGCTCCTACTTCCCGTCTCCAAGCTCCTCGTGCTCCTTCGTGCTCATCGTAGCTCCCTGATCTCTAATCTCCAATCTCGAATCGTCAAGCCACGCCGATCCTAGTCGGACTGGATCTTCCGCCCAACCTGCCATCTCCCTCCCTACTCTCCGTGATTACACGTTCCACGTCCCAGACAAATGCACTCCGCCGCGGGTCCGCGGTCTTCGAAACAGCGGTCCGCAATCCACCAAGTCTGCGGTCTGCTAAAACAGCGTCACCAGCAGCAGACCTGCGGTCTGCAGCCCGCCACAGACCAGCCGCAGACCTTCGGTCCGCGTCTGGCACTTAGCGCCGCACCCCCTGACTCCTAGGCTGAGCCCCCCTCCGACTGATAGCACGCTGGATCGTAGCTCGTCCGCGCGCAGCACCGATACCGCGTCCGCGCATCGCGTTGGGTCCGACGCGCTTGAACATGGGCGCGTGGGCTAGTAGGTCGGGGACGATTATGAAGCGGACCTGGGGGTTAGCTTGTGGCTTGAATTGCTGCGTAGCTGGCGGGGTAGCGGATCTGACTCGTCTCTCTCTTCCGCTCTCATGTCTTGTCTCGTCTGTTCTCGTTCCTCCCGTTCTCGTTCGCATTCGTCCCGCTCTCGTCTCTGCTGCTCTCCACCCTTTGCTTTCCTCCCTTGTGTTCTTGGCCCTGCTCTTGTCCCTGCTCCCGTTCTTCCCCTTCGAGGCCTGACTTCCACTGTCGAGTCCGATCTTCGGCCTCTCAAGGCCTGATCACGAGAGATCGGCTCGAGCAAGCTCGGCCCACGGTGCGATCCGCACAGCGCGCTCCCGCTTCCGCTCTTGTCGCGCTGTCGTGCATTCTGCAATTCCGCACTCAACCGCGCCTTCCTCTTCACACCCCGCGCTCCGCGCTCGCTCCTTCACACCGCGCCCTCCGCGCTTCGCGCTCCGGAGTTAACTCACCATACTACCACGGATATAAACCTGCTCAAGCTGAGACACACGGCCATCGCGCGCCGTGACCGTAATGTCCTTCAGGGCCATGTTGAGCGAGTCCTCGGCTGTTGGTTCCATTCCAGGGTTGGGTCATCAATGCGGAGCGTAAGAGCGGAAGGTAGGCGCGATCGTATACCAGGTCCAGAGAAGGTGGCAGAGATAGGTTCGGCCGATCACGAGATGATTGAGGTCCAGTCCGTCATTCCAACATATCGAGATCGAAGGGCGGTACGTTAGAAGCACATCGAGGGGTGTCCAGGTCAGAATGAAGTGATGTGATAAGATGCCGGATTTGCAAGAAGGAATGATGTCAGCACAATGTCCTCGTCAAACGACAGCTACTCGCTGCAAGCTAGCTTGCTCTGCTCACGCGTTCGCTAGCTCGCGAGCTCGCTCCGCTCGCTCGCCCAGACTCACCCTCCATCAACTTTCCACGGTACATCTCTCCCGTCTTGAGCTCGACCGTGACGATATGCCCGAGCGACTCGTGCAGAAGCTTGACAGGGACACCGAGGTTGGCCATTGTGATTTGTTTTGCTGCTTGCTGGCTTGTTCGTCCGATCTGAGTGTGTAGCTCGCAGGGTTGTCCTTCGATCCGAATTTGGCGGGTGTCGCTGACGGATGTGACTCTGCGTGTGGTTCGATCGCGTCGAGTTTTTTGTCGAGAAGCTTGTAGTCGGCACGTAACTCTAGGTGTGGATGCTATCAAGCAAGCAAGCGTAGCTCATGATGGCAGCGAGATTGTTCGTGACATTGGATGTTGCTGAATGGGTGATACACCACGTGGGATATGACGTGTGACGGGGTGCCTGAGAACTCACAGTCGACCTCCGCCCGACTTTTCCTTGCCTTGCCTTGCACTCGAAATCAAGCCGAGCGGATCGCCTGAAATCAGCGCACAACTCGTACATCACTACCTCGGCCCCCTCTCTGGACTGACCCCAACGACCCCGAGGACTCCGAGGACACGACCACGATGCGCGCAACATCCTCCCTTCTGAAGAAGGTAGCCCAATCAAACCCTTCGCCGCGCTATGCCCCCGCGATTCCAGGCGGTTCCGCCCCAGCCTCAGTCCTGCGCAACCTAGTCTCTCTGCACCACCAAAGCGCGACCTTTATGCGTTCGCCAGAGGAGATTCCGACCGTCTTCGAGCAGACGTTCCGCTACCAGCGGCCCGAGTACGAGTCGTTCCACTCGTTCCAGTCTCGCGTTTTGCAGGAGCAAAAGGCCCGCGGAGAAGCCGGCACGGAAGTCATGGCCGAGCGCGCTGCTAATGGCGTTGGAGCTCGTCGTTCCGGCGCGTTCCAGCCCGCTCGCCTGTCGCGTAACCTCTTCCGCGACCCTGATCCTTATGCCCGCGACACGAATCTCTCCGAGCGCGAACTTATCGTCAAAGAGACATTGTTCGGGACTTGGGAGCGGGACGGGGCTACTGCCCGCGACGGAGTCAGGCCGTCCCTTGACGGCGTGCTTGAGATTGCTGAGAGGAGAGGGGGGGTTAAGAAGGTCGCGAAGGAGTGGAAGGGACAGGAAGACGAGAACTCGACCGAGGACGGCATGTGAGCGACGAACGCCGTGCCGACTCGATGTGAACGATCACCCCCCTACTCTCATGCACTCGCCTCTGCCTCATTTCATCACCCACCGACACACCGCACGCTCTTCCCCAGCACGCAACATTACCAGAACGACTTATCTACACTAGGCCCGGCTTCGCTCCGCTCAAGCTGAAGCCGAATTTTGGACATATGCATCACCCATCATAGCTTCGCTGACCCGTTGCCTCAGTGCTCAAAAGCTCGTTGTGAAGTGCTCGCTTCCGCTCCGCAGCCGACATTATTGCAGCTTACATGTGACTACAGAATTATGAGTAGGCGCTCGGACAGCGAGTAACGAAAACAAAGAGGTATCTCTGCTGGGGCCCAAACAGACACGACACTAGATCGTACACATTCTCATTCTCGTCTAAAAGTTCAGAACATCTTCATGCCTCAGCTTTGGCAGCTTCTTGACCTCAGCCTTGACGGTATCGAGAAGGTTGCGCGCGCTGTCGTTCGGCTGCAGCTTCATGACCATGTTGAGGTCGGCCTCGGCCTCGCGCCACTTGCCCAGACCCTTGCGGGCGACCGCGCGCTGGTAGTATGCCTTGGAGTTCTTCGGGTCCTTAGTGAGGATACGGGTGCAGTCCGCCTCGGCGGCCTCGTGCTCGCCCATGGCATTCAGCGCAACGACGCGGTTCGTGTAGTAGACTGTCTTCTTGCCGTCGAGCGAGATGGCACGCGTATAAGCCAGCGCTGCAGTCACGTAGTTCCCGTTGTTCACGTGGACGTTGCCGAGCGCCTTTTCACGCATACCGAGCTCCTCCATCCACTTGTCCATGCACTCTGCCCAGGCGCGGCCATGCGTTGCGCCGCGCTTCCGCGCCGTTGCCTCCGTCAGCCGTCTATACATCGCGATCGGGTGCGCTGACTCGAGCGCCGCAATGTCCTTGGTGTACCCGGCGTAGCTGAAGGGCGAGGACGTCGATGCCGCCTGGTGCAGGAGCTGAGTGTTAGCTCTTTATGTTCGTCCTGAAGCTGAGAACAGAAGCGCACTCACCTTGACAAAGTGGCGAAAGGTCAGGACGACAGCCATGTTACGGACATTGGGATCCATTTCGACCCACTCGGCGGGGAGGTACACTTTCTTGGCCGGCTGTTTCGGCTTCGGCGGCGCCTTGACAGACTTGTTGTAGCGCGCCTTGCTGCGGCCAGTCGTCATCTTGCGACCGTTCTTACCGGCCTCGCTTTTGCTGTCCTCCTCCAGCGGCTTCAGGGCATTCTCTAAACCCTCGAGCGCTGCCGGCGCATTGGTACTCGCCCCGTACCGCGCCTCGACGGCTGGATCGACCGCGCCCATCTCCTTGAGTCGCCAGCGCAGTTGCTCCTCGACAGCGAGCACGTCCGTCATTTGCGGGTGCGGGAAGATCTGCGGCCGTGAGCCCGGACTTGTCGGTGGTGACCTCTGCACGCGCTGAAACCCTACACCTTCCGGTAACGGCTCTGGCGGCACACGCTCCGGCGCCTCCGGACATGCTCGTGATCGCGCCTGCGCTTGCGTCTCGACGCGGCCTTGCCACCGTATGGCCATCGGCGAGTTCCTCAACTCATAGGGGAGTAGTCCCACCGGCGTCTTCCGCTTCCGCGCTGCCTCCGAGAGACACGACAGACATGTCGTCAGCTGGCACAGGCATGCTGAGTGCTGATCCTCCTCTAACGGACGGCCATGTGATGGGCCCAAGTCGTAAGTGCACACACCATCGCGCGGCAAGCCCGGCGGAGCAGCTGGCGGCTGCGCCCCGAGTCCTCCAGCTCCGATCAGCGGAGTGGCGTCCGCAGCCTCGCCTCGTGATCCAACATCTAGCCGCCCCGATAATCTCCGTTCCAGTTCCGAGTACAGGAGCTCGAGCATGTCGGACATGAATATTCGGTCCAGTGCTGGTCCGCCGTTAACGATATTCTTACGCATCAGTGTCGGCGATGCACCAGCTAAGATTAGGGAGATAAGAAAGGTCGGGATCGTTCGGGTGTATACGTGGTGGAAGGCCTCTGTCCTGCGAAAAATCAGCTACGGCTGTGAACAGCAATCAATAAGCCGAGGAGACCGAAGTTTGGTCAATCGTCCTGATCGACCTTCCGAGGGTTGCCGATCCGACTTTCCGTCGTCACGCTTGCATGCGATGGAGTCCGCGGAGGAAGAGCAAGTAACTCACCAGCAAGCCTCGACCCACGAGTCAAACTCTCGCCGAACGATGAGCCCGATGTCCTGACTGATCTGCTCGACCTCTTCGTCTGTAAACGCGGCTAGCCGCTTCTCGGCAGATGTGTGGTCGCTGGACGACGGCCACCTCTTCTTGTGCGGGCACGAGGGGCCGGCCTGTTTCTCGTCGTCGGGGTCGTACCAGAGCGGTTCTTGATGGCGACCAGGGAGTTGGAGCATGGGCAGCTGTGGCGGCGGCGCTGGCCTCTGACCATTCGCGGCCGCGAAGCTCTCCATGTCGAGACCTGGCGAGAAGAGCTGCGGCAGCGCAGCCGTGGGGGCGGAGAAGCGCATGAGCGGCGGCATATTGGCCGTTCCGTGCAGCCCGCAGAGTGTTGGTTGGAATGGACACGAGACCGGAAAGGGTTTGCCGAGCGGTTGTAGGACGCGTGCGAGTAGTTCTTGACAACAAAAGCAGCAGCCGCCGGCGCTCGTTCAGGTTGGGTGATTCATGTCCGGAAGGCCACCGCCGCCTTCCCTCTATCTGTCTGTATACCAGCCGCCAGCCAGCCGCGTGAGTCTCGCGAGAGCGAGTGCATCATAGATATCGCGGAAGCATATTTATCATCGTCGGTAACCACTTGCGCGAGTTGAGGGAACAGCGTGTACTTTCCCACGTGGCAGTCATTCACCAGCTGCTGCTCGCCATGTTGTTCACTGGCGCGCCGATCTCACCTCGATTGAGAGTGACCCCAACAACACTGCTCTCGCATCCATTCACGCATCATGGTCTACAACGGAGGTACGTGCTGCGAACAGCGCCTTAGCGTAGCTGACACGTCAGACGAGGTCTCCGCGGTCGTGGTCGACTTTGGCTCGCACACGACGCGAGCAGGCTACGCCGGCGAGGACGGTCCGCGAGTCGTCACCCCGTCGTTCTACGGGTACACCGATGAGGCATCAGGGTCGGGGGAGAACGGCACGGCGCCCGCCGACGGCGATGATCCGATGGATGGCGAGAAGAAGGGCAAGAGGAAGTACTACTTTGGCGAGGACGGTGTCGGTGTCTGGCGGCCGGGGATGGAGGTCGGCAACTTTATGGTTGATGGTGTTGGTGAGTTACAGCTATCGCGATGTTTGGCTCCAGCTGACCCCAGTGAACGACGGAGAAGCAGCAGGCGCGATGCTGAAGCACGTGCTGCGGGATCGGTTGGCGCTGGATCCCTCCGAGCACCCGCTGATGCTGACCGAGCCAGCGTGGAACACGCCGAAAGCGCGTGAGACGCTCGCGCAGCTCGCGTTCGAGGGCGAGGGCGTGCCAGCGCTGTACTTTGGTTCGTCGGGGGTGCTGTCAGCGTTCGCGGCAGGAAAGCCAACAGCGCTCGTGCTGGACATTGGATACGCGAACGCGTCCGCCGTCCCGGTCGTGGACGGGTACGCGCTCCGCGCTGGAACGATGCGGCAGCCGCTCGCTAGCTCGCTAGTCCTGAGCCAGCTGCACCACCACTTCTCGCACCCGACGCCGACGCGCTCGTTCCCGCTCTCGCTGCTGCCGCGGCAACTCGTCAAGAAGCGGGACACGACTGCCGAGGCCGGGGCGGAGCCGAAGCCGGTCCTCCGCGACGACCGGCTCGAGGGCACGACGCCGTCGTGGCGTGCGTGGGCTGAGCAGGGCGTAGTCGACCAGTGGAAGGAAGCTTGTGCCGAGGTCGTGTCTGCGCGCGGCTTCGACTTCCAGTCGGCCCGCGACCTGCCCCAGGTCGTGTACGAGTTCCCAGACGGATACCACCAGTACTTTGGCGAGGAGCGGTACCGCTTCACTGAGATGCTGTTTGATCCCAAGAACTACTTCAACCAGTCCATCGAGCCGCCCGCGTCCCTCCGCGCTACGCCTAGTGGGGAGCACTCGCACTCGCTCAAGGACGTCGTGTCGCTTAGCCAGCTCGTGCACGACTCGATCATGGCGTGCGACGTCGATGTCCGCGCTGCGCTGCTCCAGAACATCGTCGTTGTGGGTAACACGAGTCTGACCCGTGGCCTTGTTGAGCGCCTCGACGTCGAGCTCGCTACCCTCCTCCCCAGCGTGAGTACGGCCGGACAAGCTGAGGTACAGTGCCAACAAAGCTAACATTTCCAGCAAAAGATCAAGATCCACGCACCGACAATTCCGTACGAGCGCAAGTACGCCTCGTGGTTAGGCGGAAGCGTCCTCGCGTCGCTCGGTACATTCCACCAGCTCTGGGTCACAAAGGACGAGTACGACGAGCACGGCTTTAACATTATTCAGCAGCGTGAGTAGTCTCGAGAGCCCGCAGGGCTCGAGAGCGAGCATTAGCCGGACTCTTACCGGTCTTTGTCCATCGTGCTCAGCTTCGCAGAGGTTCTGAGTAAGCTGACAATCCAGGGTGCAAGTAGATGTAGACACTTCATTTTTGGTTAGGTCTGATGTTATTCGATTGTAGCGAAATGGGTTGCAGGGGAGGTCGCCGCCAGACTGTGACTTGACGAGATGAGAAATGCAGGAGGGCGGCGCGTTACGCGGTCCAAGCTCAGCGTCAGCTTGTGGAGTACACAGTCAGCATGTTGGGTCAGCGTTTGGATTACGACACAGAGAGCGTTGCGCGAGTCTCTCCTTTTGCAACACCGCGCAGTGCATGCAAATTACGACATGCATCAGAGTGGGTATGGCTAGTAATACAGACAATGTCAGACATGACTTCCTTCCCCCTTTCCTTCATCTTTTGTACCCCTCGCCCCGATCTCATTTGTCCTGCAGTCGCGCAGATCGTCCAGCGTCCATCTCTCCATCCTGAGTCCAATCTACTCAGCCTCAGAACCTCCCGCTTACGACTCCGCCTCAACCCCAGCCTGAGCACCAGCCCCATCCCAAACAATACACCTCAGCACAGCATAATTCTTCCAAATAGTATCATGCTCATTGATCTCGCCCCTCAGCCTCTCCTGAAGCGTAGCGCTGAGAGTCGCACACCTCGACGCGCCGTCCAGGACGAGAGTCTGCGTTGCTCTGTGATGCAGACGGAATCGCGCCGAGATGTCCGACACGCTTGAGCCCGATTCGAACAGGTTGAATGCCGTTAGGGGCTTTTGCTGGATGTTGGCAGAGGATGGGATGGGGAGGTGGGGGAATTGGAGGGGGCGGGATTGGGGTGAGTGAGAGGGATGTGGGTGTGGATGAGAGGGGTGGGGATGAGGGTGTGTTGGATGAGGGTGAGAGGGATGAGGAGGACCGTGAGGGGCGAGGGGGGCGTATCGTGGATAATTCGGGGAAGGGGGGTGCATTCCGCCGTGAGGGAGGGGAGGCTGGGAGTGATGATGGTGGTGGTGTAGTTGATGTTGGACGGGGTAATGAGCGTGTTGATGTTGATGTTGATGTTGATGTTGATGAGGGTGAGGTTGGTGCGAGTTGATCTGGTGTTGCGGGAATCGCTGCTCGTAGGGACTCGTACTCGGGCTACTTGGACCTGGTCGGGGCGCGTATGCCGTCTGGACCTGCGCTCCGGGAATATGGGGCGTGAACGGTGTCGCTCTGGGACTAAGCCTGGGACTCGTGCTCGGACTCAGCGTCGCCGCCTTGGGACTCAAGTTGACTGCCTTCGGACTAGTGGCCACGCCGTTCTTGGGCTGATAAGGCTCAGCAGTCGGCTTGAGGTTGGTAGGTCCCTGTGCGTTCCTCTTCTGCGGCGCCGGCTCACATCCAACACTAGCGCACATGTTGCCAATATAAAGTGTCGTATCCGTCTCTCGCCCGCGTTTGAGGAGTGCGTCGTAGATGAGCCTGCCTGCGAATGCGTCGTCGGCGGCGTAGGCGACCTGCTCCTCGTCGAGCCTTGCGCTCCAGTCTCCAGTCCTGACTGCGCCCTTCTCGAGCTCAGCGCCGAGGTACGCCGCACTGAGTCTCGCGAGGCTGATCAACCCCTTTGACGGCCATCGTGCACCGTCGACGTGCCTTGCCACTGCGCTCAACTCCAGCAGCCCAGCACACGGCACGCCAAAGTCCCTCCAGAGCTTGTTTCCGTCCTGCTTGATGTTGACGCCGCACTTGACCCTCTCGGGGTCGGCTAGGAGACGCAGCAGAGCTGGAGGCATACTGTGCGGCATGGTCAGGTTGCGCCCCTCGGTGCGCGCGCGCACGTGGATCGTCGGGTCGTGCAGCATCTGGAAGACTATTACTAGCTTCGAGTCCGCAATCTGGATCACTGTTACGGGCGCTTCGGGCCAGACGTTCTTGCCCAGCTTTTGGTCGTACACTGGCCGCCGGATGTGGACTATCTTCCCCCCGCGCAGCTTGCGAGGAATCGCCTTGCCTTGACCCGGAGGCGGCCACTCTAGGTCTAATGACAGTGGGCCCCGCAAGCAGCCGATCAGATCCTCGACCTCGGACGGGTTCGTTGTGTACGCTACGTTTGGCGGGTGGCTGAAGTGCCCCTTGATCGGCGTGCGGTGGGAGAAGATCGGCAAAGGTGTCTCGGATGTCCCGTTGGGGACGGTTGTGCTTGTTTGTTGTGGTGGAGGCTCGGTCGGCGCGGGCTGCTCCGTTGGTGGTTGCTGGGCTTCCTCTGTCGCTGGTGGTGCTATCTCAGCAGCAGCTGAGTCCGGTTGTTCGGTCGCCGTCTGTGACCGGGCCGTCTCCGGAACTGGTCCATTCTCGGTCAAAGCCGCCGCTTTCGGGACGGCTGGTGGTGTTGGTCGCTTCTCAGCCGCTGCCGTCGGGGCTGGGACCGGCGGAATTGGCTCCTTCGCCGTCTCCTTCACCTTGGCCGCCGCCGCCGTAGCAACGCCCTTCTTCGCCACAGACGCATACCCCGTCTTAAGAGGCACAGTGCGCGACGTAGGACTAAGTGCAGGCCACTCAGCCGACGACGGGGGCTCGATGACATCCTTACTTCGGCCCATACTCGCCAGAACATCTTTAGCTCGACCCATACTCGCCGTTCGTCGCTGCACGCCAGCCCGAGCCGCACGCATGGCCCGATCTCGTTCCGGTCCTCCCGATGCTCGTTCTGGTCGTGACCCGCTGTCTACTCGTCCTCCTGCTCCTCCTTGCTCAAGTCTAGATCCTCCATCGTTGCGGTCATCAAAATCGTGACGATCATTTCGGTCATTACCGTTCCACTCATCTCGCTCGGAACCCTGAAGGTCGAGCCGGAGCAACTCCTCCGTCAAGTCCGTGATGTGCGCGCTTGGTCGGAATGAAGGCTCGCCATGGGGCGGGGGCACAATGTCGCCCGTACTCCGCTGGCTATCAGACTCAGCCTGCTGTCAGCTTCCAGATGGGGGGCACCGCAGCTGCGGAGTGCGTGGAGTGACATTGGAGGGGAGACTCACCAGCGACGCCATCCCCCACTGCGACCCCAAATCGCTCGCAGCGCTAAAGAATTCCGTATTACTGCTGAAGAAGCTTCCCTGGCTACTGTTGCTCCACTGAGAATGCTGCAAGCTCTGGAACGAGGACGAAGTGTGGTTCGCACTCTGCGAATGGCTCCATTGCGAGCTCTGCGTACTCTGCGTGTGCGTGTGTGTGCCCTGCGAATCGGTGAAACTGCTCGACGTGCTGGCGTACGTTGCTACTAGCCTAGGTTGCCGAGGTACTGGGACGCGGGGGCGGGTGAAGAAGGGATGGAGCGGTTTCGAGGAGGTGTTCGCGCGGGGAGATGGCGAGGGGGAGGGAGAGCCGGGGGCCGCGACGGCGCGGGGACGGTAGTGGATTTCGACTGGGGTTAGCGGCGGGCAACGAGCGAAGCGAGTTGCACGAGTGAGGTGGTCGGGTGGACCGGAGATTAGAGGTGAGCTCAGCGGCTACATGAGCCGCTGAGTGAGATGAGCTGCCGGGGCAAGCTTCGCGATGAGCAGGACGTCCGGGACGTCCGTAGCGAAGCGAGCAGGCTGTCTTGCCAGCCGACAGTCTTGAGTTCATTGCGAGCCTTCGTCCCATGGCTCCCCCTTGATCACCTCGAACTCTTCGAACGCTAGCCCAAACACAGCTGTGATCACTGCAATGTACTCACCAACACTATCGTCCCCTTCACCCTCCCACTCCCCTCCTCTTGCAGGTGTACTAGCCCGACTACTCGCAACAGAGATAGGCGAGCTAGCATGACCAGAGTGTCCACTACTACTCGTCTGTCCGCTAGCCAGTCCACTCTGAGATCCTCTTGCCGCCGCACCGGTCGCGCTCGCCGAGGTCCCCGCCGCACTAGTTGTCGTTGTCGTCCCAGCCCCACCAACAGCCCCAGCACCCACACCCGATGTCGAAGTCGAGGCAAGGACCGACGCCGACATGCGTTTCAACATGAGCTGAGCGGTGGCGGACAAGCGACTGTGTAAGATAGACTTCAGTTTAGTTTCGTTTGCGATACGCTGTGGCTGGGGGCTGGGTCTAGGTCGGTGGACTGGGAGGCACTGGACTGGACTGGACTGGACTGGACTGGAGTCACCTGGTGCTTGGTTGCGCGGGGGATTGCCGGGGGTAGGACTGGGACTGGGACTGTGCCGGGTGGAGGCGGATCCTTAGTGAGGCTTAGTCTGAGGCTGGCTTGCGATGGAGCTCAAGGAGTCAGATTGAGTGAGATTCAAATCGAGTGACGCCAGTCTGCCGAGGGGCGCGTGCACGTGTTACAGACTCACGGCGTGCCTGATTTTACTTTGACGACGCGTTGGTGGCGAAGTAGACCGGGGCGGGGCAAGGCACTCCGGGGCGGGCGCGGATGGGGCGTTTCGTAGTGCTGGTCTAGTGATTTGCGTAGGATGGGCGGATCTGCATCTTCGCATAATGTGCGTCCTCATCGGGCGAGAATCAGGTGTAGTACTGAGACGGGTGGCGGCGTACACATGCTGTACAACGTCCGGCGTGGCGATAAGCGACGTCTCGAGGCCGTATCTAAGCCCAGATCTGCTAGGGCGGCACTTACGAATCGGAGCGTAGCTAGTCTCAGTTTCGATGACAGTGTGGAACGCCATGGCGGATCGTGATCGGCCGACACGATGGCCAAGGCATCGCACAGAGGACACTGGTGGACTGAGAGGGGGTTGAGCAAGAAGGTGCCGTATGCATTACTCTATGATATCTATCTGTGACAGTGTGGTGACAGCCTTCGATGGCCTGCCGTGTGACCGAGAGAGCACCCGCTGCGCTCACGCCGACAAGCCATCCCTCGCCAACAGCGCCATCATAGCCTTGACAACATCGTCCTTGACGTCAGCCGCGCCATGCGGCGAGTCAATAGCCTCAGCGAGCTGAGCGTCGAGCAGTCGTCTAAGCTGAGCACACAGGACTCCAATCCTCGTATTCGCTCTAAGCTTGACCTGCCCGTCCTTGCCAAGCATGAGCCCTCCAGCCCAGTGATTGACAGTGACCGGCCCTCCGAACAGCAGCAGCGCATAGAGCGGAACATCCGTAGCGTCGCGGAGGAAGACCTTGCTGGTCTCCGCCTTGGCAAAGTATGCAAGGTATCCCTTCCTCCATCCCGTCTCGTTGAACAGCACGCTCGAGGGGTGGAGGAAGACACGGCCCGAGGCGTCGAAGAACTTGACCTCTTTCGCCTCGTGCTCCTTCTGAATTGCTCCTTGCTGCAGCCTCTCGAACTGCGCTTCGGGGAGCGCGATGCGTGCCACGCGAGGATAGAGGCCGCCGACGAGCACGGCCTTCACGAGAGCGTCGTTGCCTCCGTTCACTGAGGCTGCCTCGATGTCCGCCGCTCGGGGACCAATGAAGCCGATCTGCGCTAGTGCCGAGACAAAGTCGCCCCGCAGCGAGGTGATGTCCCGCACTGCGCTGGGGCTGATGAAGTTTGCCTCGCAGAAGGACCGCGCTTCGCCCCGCTTCATCCCTGCGACCGTTGCATACGCCCGCGCATCGGTCAGCAGGTCGGAGCGCGCACGCGAGAACGACTCGCGCGCCTTCTTCGCCTCGTCTCGCCGATCGATTGGCGAGGTGAACAGCGGCTTCGAGGACAGAAGTGCGGCGATAGTGAGGACCGGGTCGAGACACTTGAAGATCGTGGCCAGGACAAGCATCTTCGCCAGCCGCACATCGACGGGAAGCATGCTCATATGTCTGCCGAGCGCTGTCAGGTGCGCCGAATGCTTCTCGCTCTCGACCGCGCCGAGGTCGAGTAGCGTGTTCCACGCCGAGTCCATCGCGTCCACCTTTGGCGGGTCGATTGCCCGCCCAAGGAAAGTCTTCACGTCGGTGTCCTCGTCCATCGCCTTCACCTGCAGGAAGAGCGACTCGAGCGGCGTTCGCAGAATTTCCGGGACGGGGAAGCGCGCCATTGAGTTCGACTCCGTCCGCCGCGTGTAGAGCTTGTAGCAGTGACCGGGTTGCGTACGGCCCGCACGACCACGGCGCTGCCTGCCCGAAGCGCGCGAGGTCCAGGTCTCGACGAGACGCTGCAGACCGACTGCAGCATCGTACTGGGTCTCCTTGACTCGGCCTGCGTCGACAACGTACACCACATCGGGAATTGTGACTGATGTCTCAGCGACGTTGGTGGCCACAACGATCTTGCGCCCCTTTGTCGGCCCGAACACACGCCGCTGCTCCGCACTACTCAGATTCGCGTGCAGTGGGAGAATGTCAACTGCACCCAGTCCCGCTCCGTTGAGCTCGCTGACGCACGCTCGGATCTCCATCACGCCAGGCATGAAGATGAGCACAGCGCCCTTGTCAGACGTGTCGACGATGTGCTTGACTGTAGCGGCGACGAGACCATAGTCGATGCGGTCGTTCTGGCTAATGATCTCGAGCGCGCGCATGTCCTCGTGCTCGAGACCCAGCTTCTCGTAATCCTTGCGCATGGCTGCCTTCTGGTCCTCGCTGAGCTTCGGGCCAAATCTCGACGCCGTGGGGCGGTACTTGATCGCCGGCACGAGATCCTCAAGGTAGTGGTCTGTGACGGGGTGCGTGAAGCCCGGAATGGTAAGCGAGGGGCATCCGCCAAAGTAATTGATGAAGATTTGCTCGTTGATCGTTGCAGACATGAGCACGACCTTGATCGTGCTGTTGCGTGCGAGCAGGTCACGCAGCAGACAGATGAGGAGGTCAGTGTCGACACCACGCTCGTGCGCCTCGTCGACAACGACGTGAGATACGCCCGCCAAGTCTGCGTCGGCAGTAGCGAGGCGGCGGAGTACGACACCAGTCGTACAGAACAGCATGCGAGTGTCGGGCGACGCACGTCGCTCGCCACGGATGGCATAACCGACCGTGCCCGGCGTCTTGTCGACGTCCTCGAGGCGCTCCTGCGCCACACGAGCAGCGACACCCATAGCAGCGACTCGGCGCGGCTGCGTGACGATGATGTTCGTGTCCGCCCCACGGCCATGCTCGATCTCGTGATCAAGCAGAAACTGCGGCAGTTGCGTACTGCAAGTCAGCTCGTTACGTCCCGGACATTAGCTTACCTCTTTCCACATCCAGTCTCTCCCACAACCACGAGGACGCGGTTTGAGTCGAGCGCCTTGCAGATGTTCTCCCGCTCCTTCCACGCCGGCAGAGAGCGGCGCACAGCCATCATCTCCTCATACGCCGGGTCGGCGAACATGCGCTGCTGCTGCTGACGGACGGCCTCGTGCTCCGCCGCCGTGGCTGCGCGATGGCGTCGCTTGCCACGCGCCTTCTTCTCCTTTGGCGGAGCAGCGCGAGTCTCTTCCTCGTCGTCTTCATCGGGCCGCGGGACGAGATGACGCGTGACGTCGGCAACGTTGGGCGGGTTCGCAATGACTTCCGGAAGCGCGCCCTCGAGGTGCTCTACCATGCTGAGCACGACACCGCCCGAGCCGCTCTCAAGCATGCCGACAAGATCGTGCCGCTCGCCACGGAACTGACGCAGCATGTCCGCATGCAGCGCGAGGCGCATGTAGGCCGGTAGGGTGGTCGAGGTGAGGTAGAAAGCCGGTGGACGGGTCGGATACTGCGCCGACGGGTATGGCGATGCGCTGTCGAAGACGACATGCAATGTTAGGTCGTCCGGCTCGCTCGCGACCGAGATAGCCAGCTCGCGCGCACCCTCCTTCCCTGCCTCCTCGCGGAAGCGCTCGCCCAGCAGCGCCTCAAGCGCCATCACCTCATCGTCGCGCAGAGCATCGCGCTCCTCGTCCGGCTCAGCAGGTGTGAGCGTCTCGAGTCCCCAGCCGGCGTCGTCGTCCCACCCGCAAAGCCTGCGACCAAGATACTCCAGCGCAAGCGATTCACGCTCCTCGACCGCGACGGCCGCCTCGACGGCAGCGCGCGGGAAGCCGGCTCTCCGGACAAGCTTGTCGACCAGCCAGCCGCGGACGAGCTGCACTTGACCGCCCTTCGCTGCACCGGTCACCATGTCCTGCGAGCTAGACGTCGGACGGTATCGCACGGGCAAGTCATCCTCGGGAAGGTGCAGGAGCAGCCACTCGATCGCCGCCTCGAGCGGCGACAGAATACTCAGACTCAGCACTAGCGGGTCGTTATTCGCTGCCCCTGTAGTGTGCAGCCGCTCATTTGCCGCTGTAAGTGCAGACAGACAGGAAGCTATGTGTGCTGGCCGGAAGCCCAGCGTCGTCAGCTGCGTCTGGATGCTGTCCGTATTCAGCGCTGGCGTGCTGGCTCCCGTCTTGGGTGTGCTGGATCCGGAACCGCCCATTTCACGCGTGGCGTCCATCACGGCGGAGGGGAAACGTCGCATCATCTGAGCGTTAGCTATTGCAGCTACCGGCAAGCTGTGTGAAGAGTAGGCCGACTACGTACCTTCTTGACAGTCCCCTCGACCATCTCACGGATAGCAGGTGCCATGCGCACCTCAGGAGCATCCTCCCAGTGCTTGCCACCTCTCCTTCCATCTTCAGGAGCATTGGCCGGCGTATTCCGTCCGCTGCCGCGCTGGCTACCGGGCATGCTTCCTGCGCCGCCCTTGCCACCAGAACCACCAGCGTTTCCAGCAGCCTGCTTCTCCTCGCGCTTGGCCTGGCGAGCCTCGACCTCGTGCTTAGCCGCGAACGGGTCAGGGTTATACTCCCACTCGCGGTGCGCTGGCGCTGCAGCCTTATCCGCGAGCAGCTCGGACCAGTATGGTCGGATCGTCGGGGGAAGCGTGAGGGCTAGTGGCAGGTGAGAGCAGAACTGAGGTCAGCTTACTGTGCCAGCAGCAAAGCCTGTATGATCCAATAGGAAGGAGTGAAGGAAGACAGGAAGGGGAGATGCCGAGGAAGGCACGAAGGGAAGGCGAAGCGACCGAGGAAGGTCGAGGGATAGACTTACTCGGAACAGAGCATATGTGGCCAGGTAGTGCTTGCACATAGCCGTGTTGTCGATCTGCAGCGGCGGGTGAGGCTGCATGCGCACCGTGTCGAGATCGTAGACATTCTTGCTCACACGCTTGCGTAGCGTCACTACGCCAGAGAACGTCTCGGGCGACGACTTGAGATTCTGTTTCTGTCGAGTCAGCTTGGAATCTCAGTGATCACTAAGCTGGTTGCGGTCGCTTCGGGGCTATCAAGGGGTCTTCAAGGTGAAGTAGCGAGCTACGAGTCCAGCGAGGAATAAGCAATGCTGGACGCCATGAGCCTCGACAGAGAGTCGCCATGTAGCTTGCTGAGACTCGCATCACAGCGGGCTCCGATACCACAAGTGATATCGTAGAATAAGATCCCATTTCCCAGTACCGCACACTCACCGTATCGATGATGGGTCGCTCCCAACCCATCTTCTGACACTTCTCATTCAGTATAGTGACCGGGCTCTTGTATCCGACGGGGAAGAGGGGCGGCGGCCGGGCCGGTTTCTCGTCTTCCTTGGTTCCTCCATCCTTCCCCCCGTCCTTGCCGCCCTTCTTGTCCTTTCCCTTTGCGTCCTTCGGGTCGTCCTTCTTCGCCTTGCTCGAGTTGCCAGCATTGCCGGACCGCACGACGTTGACCGGTCGGCGTCTTGGCGGCATTGTTTTGATGATGTGGGTGACGCCCCGATCGCACTCCCGAAATTATGGTTCTCCATATCGCTATCTGTCACCGACCTCCACCTCCGCACCCCCGCGCACGCCGCGCACCGTAGATACTACCGTAGTGATAACCTCCGCTTCTGCTCCCGCTACACTGCTGCCCTCCTGCTATATAAGACAAAAGTTCATCAGACCGAGCTTGGCTGCTCTGCTCTATGTCAACACTTGGCTGCGGAGCAGCACTCCTGCTTACACGTACAACTGCTGACGATCGCATTTACGACCCAGCCTTTTCCGTCGACTGCCTTCTCTATCTCGCCGTCCCTGTCAACTCGCCTTCCTCTGTCTACTAAGCTACGACACTTCCTCCCATTCTATCTGACCCGACCATCCCTCATGGCCGGCTGGATGACTGATAAGAAAATCCAGATACCGATATAAAGACTAAAGAAAAAAACGCGAATGATGATCAACCGAATGATTTTGAGTCCACTGTCAGACGACTAGGCGTATCGAGACAACCATGTAAGCGGCTCTCGCTCTCGCCTCATCGTGTCTCGCCGACTTGTGGTTTTGGTGATGGGGACGCGGTCTCGTGCTCAGAACAGAACTATTGTTGCTGCGCACCGCCGTTGTGCAGTTGCTGGATGACCTGGCCGAGAGTGCCCGGCTCGAGAGGCGGAAGGTCGAGCGCTTCACCCGTCAGCGCAGGGTCGATGAGCGAGCCGTCCGTCAGGCTGTGCTCGAGCGAGTGCGGGACATGCTCGTGCGAGAAGTTGGCGGCGGCAGCGGCAGCAGCAGCGGCGACGACGTCCTCGTCCATGCGCGGCTTCTTGTCGCCCTCGTCCGTCGCCTCCGACTTGCGCTTTCGACCAGGCTTCTTTGGCGGCTCCAGAGCAGCTGCGTGCAGGTCGGCCGCACCGGTGAGATGCGCCAGAGACTCGGGATTTAAGCCGAGACCGGCTGCTTCAGCCTCACGGGCAGCACGCTCGCGCATCTCCTTCGTTCGCTTGCCCGGTCCACGTCGTCGGACCTGCTCGTCGTACGTGCAGGTGAGGGAGCGCTTCGCGCAGTGTCCACAGGTGGGTCGTCCACCGTCGCACCTGAACGTCAGCGGTCGCTCTTTTATGGGAAAAAAAACCTCAACTACTCACTTCAGCTTACGCCCACGACAGAAGTGACAAGCGAGCACGAGCTTCTTCGGCTTCTCAACGGGCACCTGGACTTCCCCGTTGGGCACATTGGGGTCCGCCAGGTTCAGGCCATTACCGTTAGTGGCCTGAGGCACGAGAGACTGCAGTCCGCCGTTCTGCTCCGCCGCCGCGCTAGCCTCCGCCCAGTTTGATAACGTCGCAGCTACGCCGTTGTAATCGTCGGCGCCCGGCACATACGCCGTGTGGTCGGCCGGCAACGGCATGACGCCATTGACGTTGTAGTCCGCACCGGTGTACTGTCCAGTGTAGTAGTGCTGGTACTGAGCAGAGTTCGGGTCCCAGACCTGGTGAAGCTGGTCCGCCTGAGCCTGGTGCAGCTGGTCGGCCGTCTGGACCTGGTGCTGCTGGTCGGCCGTTTGAGCCTGATGCAGCTGATCCACGGACTGCGCCTGGTGCAGCTGGTCGGCACCCTGGGGCTGGTGAAGCTGGTCTGTAGGCTGGGCCTGGTGAAGCTGGTCGGTAGGCTGGGGCTGGTGCAGCTGATCGGTGGGCTGAGGCTGGTGCAGCTGGTCGGTCGCCTGCGCTTGGTGAAGCTGGTCGGCGGCCTGCTGAGTCTGGTGTGACTGATCCGCGGTCTGCTGGGGCTGGTGCAGCTGCTCGGCGGCCTGCTGAGCCTGCAACTGCTCAGCCGACTGCTGAGCTTGCAGCTGCTCGGCCGCTTGCTGAGCCTGGTGGAGGTCGGCGGGCTGCGCGAGCTGGTCCGACGATGCGAGCTGATCAGACGACGGCTGGTGCGCCAGTTGGTCGGACGACGCCTGCTGAGCAAGCTGGTCCGACGATCCCTGCTGGGCGAGGTTGTCGGACGAACCATGCTGAGGCAACTGATCGGCTGGTGTGGGCGTCTGCGACTGCGTGGCCTGAGCCGTCACGTCAAGCGCAGCGGCCGTCGTCGCTTCACTGGGAGCACCGGCAGTGACCCCCTCGGGCTGGGTGGGACTCGCCGAAGCCGACGCCTCAGGCATGGCGGAAGCGGCCTGCTGGGTGGTGTCCTGAGTTGACTGCAGCTTGGCTATTCAGTTGTGAGCCACCCCGGTTTCGCGGAGGTGAACTCGTCAAGAAATCAGAGCAAGGGGAGAGAAGCGAGGGACTCTAGACGACGCGAAGCAGGGGCTCTGCTGTCTGGGCGACGAATTGAGATCGGATCACACGCGAGAAGAAGCGCAGTGCCAATCACCTTCGCTTCAGCTGCTTTGTGGGCGACGCTGAACCGGACTGGGCGCTGATACGGGGTCGTTCACGGTTCTCGGAGCGACAAGAGTGGGCAGCGCGCGCAACGGGCCGCGGCTATGGACAAAGAAGAGCTGTCGCTGCTGCGCAGGGGATAAGGCTGGAACGAAAGTCAGCCTATGGTTCATAATATTGGGGTGACAGGTATCACGTGTGGAAGAGGAGGAGAGGGGGAGGAGTGGCTTGTGAATGTTCGACTTTGTGTCCCTGGCAGTGGGGCGCAGGAAGAGTGCCGGGAACACTCGGAGATGGACAGGGGAGAAGGTAGACTTACAAGAAAAGAGGGCTGCGCGGGCGGGCGGACGGCGATGCGCAGTGCTCGGCGACGGGGCGTCGGCACTGGTCTGCGGGGGCGGCGCGGTGCCGGTGGAGGCCGAGATGGGGACGAGGACGGGGTCAGAGGTAGGCAGCGGCAGCGGATGGCAGCGGATGCACTCTGCCGGACGCGTGGTAGAGGGGAGGGAGGACGGGAGGAAGTGAGGACGACGGGATCAGTTGGATGGGACGGGGCCAAGTGAAACGGAGGAGTGAGGGAGGAGGGTTGTTGACAAGTCGCAGATGGTCACCGAGGGGAAGCGATGAGGTGCAGTCGCTGAATGTCGAAGATGGGGGAGGTGATGGTCGTACACGCTGCTATCGAACAAGACGAGAGAGCGGTTGTCGACGATGAGCAGGAGTCGTGGGATGATGTCCAGGTGCTGTGGGGGTAGGGATGGGTGCTGGTCGCTGTGAATCGCTGGCTGGCTGGCTGAGCGGTGAACCTGGCGTGCTCTGGCTCTCGCCCAGGTGTATGAGCTCTGGCTCTGGCGGGCGACTAGAGCTGGGCTGTAGGGATGGTTGGCTGGGCCGGCTGGGTGGGAGCTGGCTGACTGGGTGGGTGGGTGGGCGGAAGCTTCTCGCTGAAGGGGGAGGGGGAGGGGGAGGGAGCGGGGGCAGAAAGAGACGAACGCAGCGCGGCGGGAGTAATTAACCAGACGCCTTCCCTCCAGTCCGGTCAGCCCAGTTTCGCCGCGAGAAAAATAACCCCGCGACGTGGCGGAGTCAAATCCACCAAACACCACGTGGCTCCAGTGAGTGAGCAGGGCAGCGCTTGCGCACTACAACCGCTGGTCCAATAAAGGGCGGGTGGGTGGATGGGTCTGGCCAGCATCGACCATCGCTGTAGGCACAGGTTACGGGCAAGCGACGAGGCGACCGGGGCATGCAACCAAGTCATGCAGGTCATTGCATTCGTCAGCGGCCTCGCCCGCTCTCAGCTCTGCCATCGTCATGCATGACGGATCGCAGTGTCACCGCCGCTAGCATCAATGCATTCCTCTGACACGTTCATTGCAGCTTGATCCTGTCGATGACTCGCGTTGGTTGCGGGCCACGGCCATGGTGAGTAGTTGTTCACAGGGTAGTGACCCGTTGCACATTTGACGGCGCTTTGCCGACTCAGGCCCCTATGCAATGACCTACGAAGCCTGCTGACCCGATTATTCTGCGGTTCAGCTCTTGAGCTCCGCGCCGTGTGCTTCGCTCTTTCGTGTCCTGAGCTTCCTGAACCTTGACCGCGATCATCAATCAGACGGTTGAATGTCTCGGCACCCATGCCACGAGTGCACGAGTGACTAGTGTCTACGGTCGTGAGAGCCTGGATGCCCACTGCCTTTCCACTCAAATGACATAATGCGACAGGCGGAAAGGCCAGCACAACACCGCACACGCTCTGCTAGTGTGGGTTGCACAAGTATCAAGGATCATCCTCAGCGAGACGTGGTCATGCGCTCGCACTGCGGTCCTCGCGAGAGCAGATGTTCAGTGAATCAGCGTGGTGAGAGGCTGCGGTATGTGCCAGCGTTCGGTGCTCGCGTTAGTATCATTCGCATACCGAGCACATCTTCTCTTTTCTTATCCCGTCGTCGGTACCGAGCGAGTTTATCCGATCTCAGCCCACAGCGGAACTCTTTCGCACAATGTCGCTATCGAGGACGGCGGACTGCCACCAGCTGTGAGGTGCCATCAACCGCTCACCAGTCTAGTCTGAGCCGCATCGATCACCGCTGCAGAGCTCGCGTCCAGTGACGGGGCATGGCGCAAGCGGACGACAACCAGGTACGCTCGGCTATAAAAGACGTGCGATGGCAGAGTAGAAGAGGCCGCCTTACGGATCAGCCTGCTTCAGTCTCAACAGCACTTTTGAAAGGCAGCTTGCAACAGTCTCCTCCCCAGGCGACCTCTGTGCCGTCAGGTAACACACTGATCATACCTCGCCTCATCATGCAAAGGGCCTGCCATGACCCTCTGGCTCAATCCGACTCCATCTGGTCGATGTTGTTTCCGCCGGAGCTCGGACACTCACCCTACGACCGGCAGCCCTGCCTATCAGGATCGGCATTCAAGCCTGTCCCGGTCAACCGATGGCGCACTCAGCCGCAATCAGCATCCGCGATGACTAACGCTGATCCAGATTGACCTTCCTTTCTTCCTTCCTTCCTTCCTCGCTAGTCAACGCTCACGACTAACTTCAGCTTGCAGCATACTTTCCGTCTTCCTTCGACTTCTCATTTCTGATCACCGCTCCTTCACTTACCGCTGCTCCATTACTGCTGACTACCAGCCGTCACAGCCATGACGATGTCGACCATCCTTCGGCCATGGGCGCTCAAAAACGATCTACTCGATGAAGCGTTGCGGAAGATGTACACGAAGTACGTGGCCAAGCTATCAAGAAGTGGATCTCGAGGACACGTGCACCCTGTAGAGCATGTGCTGCGCTTCCCGTTACCGACGAAGCGGCAAATACTGCACCAGCTGCTCTGCATCGACAGCGACTTTCCCTACGATGGGGACACTGTGGCTGCTGTCGAGGCCTTCCTTGAGTTTGAGCGCGGACAGATCGCACCGGAAAGCTTCATCGATTCCAAGGAAGGAAAGGCGTACGAAGTGTTCCCCAACCCCGAACGAGACTGGCAATCAGTCTCGGCATGGAAGGGGAACATGCTCAACATTCTCGGCGACGAGAAGTGGGCAATAGTCAACCCGGCCAACGACCAGCTGCTTGGTTGCTTCCAGCCTGAACACCGGTGTCTTGACAACCAGATCCACACGGCTGCAGGACCGAGACTGAGGCAGGAGTGCGCTGAGGAGATCGGACGAAGGGGTGGCCCACCTCCTGCTGGCACGCCGATCATCACTGGTGCTGGTCTGCTGCCGTTCGGGTATGTGATTCACGTCGCTGGACCAAGCTTGGAGCGGAGACGGGCGGCCACACAAGAGGAGCAAGGAAGGTTGCGGGACGCATATCGTGATAGTCTGACGCTGGCATCAGAGGTGAGCTACCGAAGTGGTGCTTATGAGCTGACGGCAGAACGGCGTGGTGACGATTGCCTTCCCTTGCATCTCGACGGGTTTGTTCAACTTCCCCTCACAACAGGCCGCGAGCGTCGCCACGCGCGCTGTGGCTGACTGGTTCAATGAGCATCGGGAGACACCCATGCGGGTCATCTTCATGCTCTGGACTGACAACGACATCGCATGCTATCGCTCTGCCGTGACGCAGACCTTTCCCGACACACCTAACTTCAATGTCCGGATCTGCAATACAATCCCGGATACGGACATCTTCAAGAACGTTGGTGGCCTCATCATTCACACCGGAGCAGGGCTGAGTGCGGATGCCGTCAGTCCCGATCTCGGACTGGGTCTGGACTACACATCCCGCGAGCTGTTCCAGAGGCTGTATCCTGGCATAGTGCAGCGAACACCGATCAGGACGCTATACGGGACTATAGGGTACGAGTGGGATGACGTGAGTAACCGTTTTGCACAGCTCCCTTGTCCTCGAATGGTGTCTGACAATCAGCCGCTAGAGCAATGGGGCTTCATCCTCGCACATGCACACCGAGTGCTCAACTGGGGTGAAACAGCAGTCTACAACGACCTCCTCCGGCTCCTCGACATCCTCAACGTGCCGTACACGATCATGACGTCTAATGCGGACCAGCTCTTCTTTCAATCTGGCTTCGACGCAGAGCGAGTCTTTACTCCGCAGGGGTGCTATGCTCGGTTCCAGTGCCTCGAGCCGTGCGCGCCTGACGCATACTTCGACTCGAAGCCTTGGATTGAGCAAGCTGTGCCCTATCTCGACTTGAGTGACCCCATCGTGCCGAAGGGAAAGGAGGATCTCATCCCCCGTTGTCCAAAGTGCGGTGGTGAAGTGTTCCTCAACGTCCGTGGGGGAGACTGGTTCCTTGAAACGCCATATGAGGACGCTGAGCAGAGGTACAGGGCAAGTGTGCAGGAGATGACACAGAGCGCCGAGGCAGAGGGGAAGCGCGTGATCGTGCTCGAGCTTGGGAGCGGATTCAATACGCCGACTGTTATCAGATATCCCAGCGAGGCACTTGCTGAAAGCGAGGCAGTCTCGCTCCTTAGGGTCAACAAGGAGCACCCGGAGATTCACTCCCAAATCGATGGGGCGAGGGGCTACAAGATGGGCGCGGGCGAGTTTTTGCATTCAGTCGTTGCTCACTTGGACCAGAGGGCTAGTCCGTAGAAGCTGGGGTATCGGAGGTGGCGCATGCATGTTGATACTATGCAGTAGACTGGCTGCGCCCTAACGACAGACCGCTGGGCAAACTTTGGTAGCATTATTGTGCCTGTGGATATCGCTTCGATCTCGGTAGTGTTCGCAGACGCATGGGTGCATGGGTATGTGAAGGCCTCGTTGTGACTTTGGCAGGATGAAACGAGGGGGCAGGGCAGCAGGCGGCAGGGGCCGGAAGCCTGAGCATGGTACCGTTCCAGTGATCTGGTGTGCTCATGAGGATGATATGAGAACATCAGCCACTGACCGCATGTGCGTGTGAGCATGACTGAAGCATGAATCTGCCACAATACAGCCGCAAGCAGCACGTCAATGGCCAGCTGACGCATGTCCACGACGACAGTGAGCGAGCGTAGTAGTGGGTTGCGATGCATCGATTGACGATGATGCTGAGACCGGACTACTCCCACTACTCTGAATGTTACTTGACTGCTGGCTGGCAGGCTGGCCTGGCTGGGTGGGTGGCATGATTCCCAGGGTTTGCTCCTTTGGGCTGGCTTGGGCTAGGGCCGACGCCCGCCAACTACGTCAGGAGCTCATGTGTACGCTGCGCTGCGGTGGAGTGCGGGGTCAGCTAACTTGAGGCCAGGGCTTCAAGCTCATGTAGTGTCAACAACAGCGTGTGTCGGTGCATGCAGTCAGCCAAAAGAGTGCATGAAGTTAGGTGACACCGAAGATCAATGCATGCATGCAAGTCGGATGAGATGAGATGATGAGAGATGGCCAAGCCCACAACCTCAGGAGCCTTGGCGCTCTTGCCCCGAGTATTGACGATGGAGACCAGCAAGACCAGCGAGACCTGACTGACCTGCGCCGAGCGCCGCCGCCTGCGCTTGTTTGTTCCTGACCTCTGTGGTACCTCACTCATCCAGCTGCGGCCGTACATTGACCACCACCGTATCGACCACCGTGTGGACATTGCCTCACTCACCGCTCACCGCCGCAACTACCTGCACTCGCTTCACTCACACCGCACACCGACCGGCCTTCCTCCATCTCCACTACCTTCCTCCGCACTCCGACACCGACACGACAACTCGACACTCGCCGCCGGCCCCCTCCTTTCCTCCCCTATTCACCTCCGGCCATCCCCTCTCCCCCACCCCCGCCCATGCTACCCCGACCCACACCAGTGCATGTATAATCCCGCCAGCGTCCGCCGTCCGTCAGCGCCCAACAGCATATGAGCTACAACCAGGGCGCAGCCGGTCCCAGCGGCGCAGGAGGCGCGGGCCGGCCGGGCCCAAGTACAAATAGTGAGTAAACCTGTTGTGCGCTTTGCAGGGGGAAGGAGAGCTCGTACTGGACTGCTCATGTAGCTCCACTACGAGTTACCAGGGATCGTAACTCGAGGTAACTCGAGTGAGGAGATTTGTCACGGCCAGCGTATACATCACCACATACTTGGCCTCCTTTCCTGCTATGTCTGGTTCTTCGCAGCTCGGTCCAGTAAAGGAAGGGCTTCCTCACTCATGTAGGCGAACGCTGCTCGTACACAAACTTGAGCGTCTGCCTACAGCTCATGCTTCCGACCAGACCACTCTCGCCTTCCTACCTTCCTCCTTCCAAGATCCCAAAGAATACTGTGGCCGTCTCTCGTGATGGCCCGCATAGTCATATTACAACCTCCCTCCTCCAGAGCAAGGCGACTCGCCAAGCTAACGCCAGACCCAAATATACGGAGACCTCGTAAGAAGAAGGCCTCCCGCCAGCCGGCAACGCCGTACCTCGCCGTCGCACCGCCGTCGATAGGCAACCCTGTGCCGCCCGAGCCGAGCCGGAGCGGCCTGATCTTGCCCTCGGACTATGTGCGCAACTCGCCTGCACCGACCTTCGGCGGTCGCAGCGGACACTATGCATCCGGCTTGGTGTCGCCGCCTGCGATCCGGGCGTCGCCAGGACCGTCCGCTGGCCCCCGTAACAGCAGTCGGAACACGCGCGCAATGTATGCTAACAACCTCGTTGCGCCGCCGACTCTCATGCCCGGCGGGCGGCCTAGTAGTCCGCTGTCGACCCGACCACCATTGCATGCTCATAACAGCAGCGGCCGCTCTGTGCCTCGTTTACACGAGCTTGGCGATCCGCGACCTGAGAGCCCGCTCTCCGATGCGAACCAACCGCCACCGCGTCGACGGCGGAGGCGGAGAGTCGTAGACGTCACGCCCTCGCCCCAAATCACGCATGAGGAAGGCCGCGCCATGATCAGGCGCAGCGAGAGCGTGCGAAGACGGAACGTTTGGGAAGGTGAGTTGAGGTTGACGCTAGACTTTGGATGATAGCAGCAGCTGATGACAGACCCGCTTCTCGATATTCCTGACACTGCCGATCCGCCGCCGCCATTTCCCTTCCATTCGCCGTCGAACGCTCGCCAACCGCCGCGGTTTGAAGGAGAGCGCTCCCAGCTGCAGCCGATACCCAGCTCGCCACCACCTTCCTTTGAAGTGGCGATCGCTCAGGGCTCGTCTCCGCGGCCACCGACTCCGCCGGCGCCGGCTCCGGAGACGCCGCCAGAACAGGATAGCGGAGAGCCGCGAGAGAGTGGCGAGCGACCACGTCTGCGTCGTCAAGGATCTAGCGGGTCCAACCCCAGCTTCAATACCGCCCCGAACTCGCCATATAGTTCTTCTACGGACTCGTCTTCGGAGGAAGAGGCAGAGGAAGTACGCCTGGATCGACAGATGTGGCAGGCGGACATTGACGCGGGATACTCTCTTGAAGAGCGTGTGCGCCGCGAGGAGCAACGCAGAGCTGCCCGAGCTCTCGGCCTGCCTCTCGACCAGGTGCAAACTCCAGTGCCGCAGCCGAGCGCGCCATCGCAACAGGATAGGACTGAATCGAGTCAGAGCAGGGAAGAGCGGACTGCTGAGAGGCAAGCGAGCTCAAGTCCACGGCCAACGAGCACTCGTCAGCGCACGACTGAGTCAGGAGTTGCCGAGGTGAGGAGGACGCAGATTGGGCAGGAAGAGCGTCGATCGGATTCGGCAGCGACGCCGAGCCGGACGCGCGCTCGCCACGCCAGCGAGACCGATGCTACTCCCCGAGCTGAGCCCCGCCCACGCCGCTCGCGATCACCCGATCTCACACCGACACGACAACCGCGCCGATCTCGCACGCCTGAGCACGAGGCAATGGAGGTTATCGGCCGCTCCAGCCAAGAGTCAACTCGAGATTCGGACTGGCGGGATGCTCGATCCGATGTTGGGTCTGTGCGTTCGGCGCAGTCGACGATGGACCTCCGGGCCGTGGCGGCGCAGCACGCAGCGGCTGAGAACGCTCGGCAATCGGGTCGCACGGAGGCGCAAGCCCGCCAGGCTAGTGAGGCTCAGACTAGTCGGGCCAACGATGCCCGACGTCAACAGCCCGTACCTGCGGCGCGCAGCCCGCAACGCACCACCCAGTCTGCCCGGCCGAAGCAGAAAAGCCGCGATGACCGTCCTCGACAGACCAGCCAGTCCGCGTTTGATCTCGTTGGCGTTGACACGTCTCCCATCGGCCTCGATAGCGCTATCACGCCGCACTCGGACCGCATGCGCACCGAGAGCCCTACACCAGGTCCGAGCCGAAGGCCACCTTCCGACAGCCTTATTCCCAGTCCGAGTCGCCAAAAGCAGGGTGCGGAAAGCTCAACATCTGAACGCACTTCACGCGACAAGGCCAAACGTGATGATCGTGAGCAGGAGCAGACCGACCAGCGGGAGCGCAGGGAGTCGGCCAACAAGGCGTCTACTACCGAGGCGGCTATCTTTGACGCTTTAGGAGAGACGCGGAAGGTCCACAGCACGCCGAAGACGGCCAAAGTGCTGGGCACGAAGGGCGAACATACCTTATTCGCACTAGACTCTGAGCCGAACGTCGTGTACCAGCTCGTGCAAGCTACGACATCTGCGAACGGCGCCGGCTTGCCTCACTCGAAGACGTCGAAGTCACGAGAGGCCGCCGAGGATGAGGATGATGACATTGGCGACATGCCCATATGGGGTCGCCGTGCGGACCGCGCGAACAAGACTCTGTCCACTCAGGCCGTTAAGAACGAGCCGATATCACGCTCATTCGAGGGCAAGAGCACCAGCACTCTTCCACCGTTGAGTTCGCCGCCGCCAGTCCCTCCTCGCCCGCCCGCAGACTGGGTCGATCCTTTCAGTGCCTTTGCGGCTGCGGATGTGGCACGACCGGACCAGTCCCCGTCTTCTGCGCACCCTTCGGCCGTTCAGTCGCCTCCGCGATGGCAGTCACCGCTACCTTTAGACCGAGCTGCCCCTCCGCCTCCCACAGAATCCCCTCAACCTGCATCGCAGATCCCGCGGCCGTCCCAGCCTGCTTCGCAACCCGCCACACAGATTCCGGCACTCGCTCAGCCTACCTCTCAGGCCTCGACGTCCTCCCAAACCGCTGGCGCAACTGCCGGAGGTACTCCTCAGCAGCCTACATCGCAGCCCTCCTCAAGGGGCACGACACCACAGCACTCATCGGCTTCGACTCCGAAGGTCCGCTCACGCACCAGCCCGTCGCCAGGTCAGCGCAAGGGCCGTTCACGCAAAGTACCCGCGCCGACGCACGCTCACGCAACATACAAGCACAGGCCCAAGCCGCGCAGCTCCGCCTCATCATCATCGCTTCCAACGATCACCTCAAGATTCCCTCTCTCGCCGCCTCTGAAGCACGCCGACTCCGAGTTCCTCCGCGACCCCGAGAAGTGGTACGATGAGGACCCAGAAATCGAATCGCGGCGCACGCTCACCTCGGTGACGGCTCCGCCGCCTCTGTTCGCAGACGAAGAGCCCGAGCCTCGTTCGCCGAGTCCTATCAAGACTCAGCTCGAGGACGTGCACGCTCCTGGTCCGTTGTTCGATGAGACGACAGAACGGCGTCCGTCGCTTGGCAGCCGCCGTGGATCGGATCTCGAGCCGCCCGCGCCGCTCTTCGCTGACTCGTGGAGCTTCCTCTCCCGAGGCTCGCGCTCCGACCCCGCTCTGCACAAGGAGGAGCCGAGCCGGTCGTATGTCTCGAATGTTTCGAACTTGTCTGGCCGCTCGGGATCGCGCCGCACTGAGTCACCCGAGCCGATACAGCCGGTTCAGCCGGACCGGGTCGACTCACCGGGCATCATCCGCCTGGGACTTGACAAACTGCATGAGCATGACGACGAAGAGCCTGTACGGCCCGACGAGAGGCCGTCGCGATCCTACGCGAGGACGCATCGGTATTCGAGCGGAGACACTGGTCTTTCGGCCAGTGCAGGGCGCTCGGCCCTCGGTGCGGATGCTGCAGGCCAGCGCTCTGCCTCGTTCACCGACACGACGGAGGCCAGCCGCCTCGCGGCGCCGAGGGCAGACACCAAGACGAAGAGCATGTCGCCGAACCGGGAGGCGGCAATGCGCAGGAGAGAGCTTCTCCGACCCTCGCCGAGGAAGAATGAGCTACAGCTTGAGACGGGCGAGGAGCGCGGTAGGTCGCGAGCAGGCAAGGAGGCCGCCAAGGACACTACCGCCACCAAGGACGCTTCTGTGGATAAGACCGCTTCGCTGGACAAGGACACTACCGCCAAGGACGATGCCGCGGACAAGACCCCTACTGCTACTGAGGCGCCCGCCATTGCAGTGCCGGACACGACTGAGAAGACGGACGAATCTGAGCCATCGCACACTGCTGCCGAATTTGACAAGACTGCTGCCAGCCGTGCGGAGACGGCCACCGCTGCTCAAGACACCTCCAGCGTCTCTGCCGCTGACACTGCTGACAGGGTCAAGGAGGTCGAGCAACCGACGGTTGCTCGTGACCTTGATGAGCCTGCTCAGCGGCCAAGCGAGGGCAAGGATCACGTTGCGGCCAGGGAGCAGCCTCCACAACAGCAGGCTGCCACCTCGGGACCCACCGCGGCCGATCCTGTGGCCTCGAAGCAGCCCGAGGCGCCGTCGATTCGCGAGCAGGAGAAGCCGCCAACACCGCCGGCGAAGGACCGCCCCGTGCCGCCGCCCATCGTTGTGGCACCTGGCGGTCAGGAGAAGCCAAAGGGCGGCGACTCGCCCGTCGAGTCGGAGATCCGGCACTTACTCGAGGAGAACAGCGCGTTACTCAACTTCCTTGAGGGACCGAGGCACTACCCGCAATCCCAGCCTGTGAAGCAGCTTCAGGCCGAGTCGAAGCCGCAGCTCGACACCCTGCGCCAGCCCTCCGAAAACAAGACGGAGGGCACATGGCAGCCGAAGCCCCAGCCGCAGTCCGTGTTCAACGTGCGCTCCTCGACTCCGACGCTGAGCAAGCCAGCCGCGCCGCCTACACCCCTTAAGCCGCAGTTCGGTGGATACCGTTCTTCGCCGCCAAGGCCTCAGGTTGGAACGTACACGCACCCTCCCGCCAGCGGGTACATGGGCAAGCCGCTCGTGCCCGACCGCGCGTACTCGGAGGAGCGGGACACGCCACCGCCTGTTCCCGCGAAGGATGGACCGCGGCCGCAGCCAGCACGTCAGGACAGCCGCACCAGTGACCTGATCCAGCTCACGCCGCCTATGACACCGACGGGTCTGCCACCCAGTGGGCAGATGAGTGGTCTGCAAGCGGGTGTCAGACCGCCCGTGGCGGAGCGCATTAGAGCGTCCGTTGACCGCGCCCGCGCCGCCATCGCCGAAACCCGATCCGGAACAGAGGCTACTCGTCGGCCTCCTGAGCCACCGATGCCTAGGTATGGACTCGACAGAACGCAGTCATCAGAGACGGCCTCACTTCGCTCTGCTGGCGGAAGCTCGTTCCGCTCGACGGGGCCGCAGCTCGATCGAGCTCGCTCGCCCGAGTCGGTGAAGACGTCGCTCCAAAAGACTCACTCATTCGAGACGCCCTCACTTCGGTCCGAGGAGCCAGCCAAGCCACCTCTCCGCGAGACTCCTTCGTTTGAGGCATCTTCCATCCGCACCGAAGAGCCATTCAAGTCGTTCCCGGACACGAGACGCTTGCCTGAGTCGCTCAATGCGTCTCCCGAGACAACGCGGACTACGTCGGCCGCCTCGTTACGCTCTCCGCCTCAGTCCTCGAAGACGTCGCTCGACACTACTCGCACCACTTCGGCCGCATCGATGCGCTCACCCGTTACCTCGCTTCGCTCCATAGGCTCGCGCTCGAGCTTGCGTCCCGATGATCGCGTGCGCACGCCGAGCACGCCGATCGAGAAGATCGATCTGATGCCGTTCCCGTCACCGCCTACTGGTGGCGCATACGGCGGAAGGCGGCCCAGTGCCTCTGAACAAGCAGCCACTGAGCGCCTCCGTGCGACTGAGCGGCTGTTCACTGACAGTGCTGCGAAGGGCAAGGCACCTGAGGCGCCAGAGCGACGGCCCTCGGGTTCGGCGCTTGGTATGTCTGCACCGGCGACAGAGTTGAGGTCCGGATTTGTGCCCCTCCGGCCACCCAGGCCGACACGCCCGGCTCCACCTATTCCCAAGCCGTCTACGTCTTTGAGTCGCGAGCCTTCCATCTCGAGGACCCAGCCTGGTCCTGATGCCGCGAAGCTCGGTGAGTCGACCACCGCGGAGATCAGACCTATTTCCACAACCCCGCCAAAGCCCGCCACGCCAGCATCCCCGACTAAGTCTGCCACACCCGCCTCACCCTCCACGCCCACGCCACGCTCGCGCGTGCCTCCGCCCATTCCGCCTAAGCGCAAGTCTCTCGATGCGAAGCGGCTCTCTCAGCTGTCGGCCGCGTCGGCGTCTGAGTCCGAGGCGTCGCCCCCTCCCCCACGCCGACCCCCTCCGCCTCCACCGCAGCCCCGACGCCCACCGCCACTCCCTCCGCGCAACAACAGGCTCAGCCTGGGATCGTCAGAGGAGGAGCCCTCACTCGCGGAGCTGGCGCGTGCAGCCGGCTTAGCAGAGGACAGCCTATCGCCGGAAGCACAGGCGCGGGCTGTAGCCCAAGCGCAAGCCGAGGCACAGTCGCTGGCGCTCGCGCAGGCTCTGTCCCGCGGCGATGTCATCGACACCCCGCCACGCCCATCTCCGCCATCCCGCAACACCTCGCACTCTTTCTCAGACACGACGACGGCAACATCGCCCCGCAACTCGCCTTCGAGTGGGTTCGCATCGCTCGCGCGCACGCGCAGCGGTAAGCCCCGCGGTCCCCGCGGACCGCGCGCCGCGCCCCCGCCAATCCCGCAACGGCCGTGGCGTCAGCCCGGCCCGTCGGGAGAGCACAGCCGCAACGTCTCGATTGAGACTACGGCGACGACGGGCGTGGAGGATACCCACAGCCGCAGCGCGTCGTCGGTCACGGCGATGTTCGACCCGCTGGCGCAGCCTTCGACATCGCAGGTGTCGGCCTCGCAGCAGCAGACCCGGCCCGCAGAGGCCACGCACAGCCGAAACACGTCGAGCAGCACAGCGCCGTCGGCGGAGCATTCACGCACGGCGTCGTTCACCGATCGCGCCGATCTGCGCCGCAATGTCCTCCGCGGCTCGACAGATGGGCTGTACGTCCGCCCAGAGTCTGGTGGCTCCGTGTCGCGCTCGACGTCGGCCGCAGCCGTCGAGGGTCACGAAGCGCCCACTCCACCCCCCGGTCCAGCACACGCGGCCTCAACCTCTGCCCTGCCCACGACGCAATCAAACTCAACCGTCGAGCTGCCCCTGACCTCGGCCTCAACGTCGAACCTCCCCGCCCGCGCGGAGCGCAGCGAAGGGGACCGCACGGAGCGTCCCGAAGACCAGCGCTACTCAGACCTAACAGACGTAGACATCTACGTCGCGCGTCTGCAGGGCTCCGGGCGCGAATTTGAAGGCTTAACGCACGTCGAGAACTTCCTTGGCCCTGCGATCGACCCGGGCGCATCGCGCGAGGCGATGGACACGTTAGTCGAGAGCACGGTCAATGTCGACAGCCGCCGCGTGAACGCCGCGGGCAAGGTCAAGCTCAAGATGAGCGTGCTCGGCGCCCGCGTGAGCAGCTGTCCAGTGTGCATGAGCCAGTTCAGGGGCGGAGACGCTGTCCTGTGTCTTCCCAACTGTGGGCATGTGGGACACTCGTCTTGTGTCCGGGAGTGGATGAAGCGGAGTAGCGTTTGTATGGTTTGTCGAGCGAGGGTGGGGGATGATTGAGCTGAAAGTGCCGAGCACGCCGAGCACGCCGACAGGCGTGTGAGGTGTGCCAGCTCAAGGCGAGTCTGAGCAGCGTTTCAACTCCCGATCTCGACTAGAAGAAGGTTCTAAGTGGACTGAAGAAGAACCCTGAAGACGTCCGAAGAGAAGCAAGCAAGCGTCGGCTGAAGAAAGACGAGCTGGAGAGAATGGAGGCGAGAGAGCAGATAGTGAGATGTGCAGCAGAGAGCAGACGCAGAAGAAGCACAACTGTACCACCACAATTCGATCGCGTATCATCATTTGAAAGTATAGTCTTATTTGTATCAACTGAATTCACCTGATCATTACATGCAGCTGCTGCAGAAGCACGGGCCAGATCAACATTCGAGTCTCAATGCGCAACTGAGCCTGAGTTGCCTTTATGCGTCGCCGCTGCTACAGCGAGCCGGCGACGGAGCAAGAAACACCTGTCCTAGCAAGTGTTAGCGCGATGCGCCTCGGCCAAGGATACAAAAAGCATGAAATGCCTAGAAGTACATATGAATGCGAGTATGCTACTACCACTACCACTACCAAACACCGACGAGACTACCACCCACCAACGCCCAACCCACTCCCCGAATCAGTCTTAAGCACAGCAGCAAGATCCACACCGCCCTCATCCTTCTTCTTGTCCTTCTTAACGTCGACAACGCCAACGACGGCCGTCTCGGACCGACTAGGCTTGGATGGCTTAGCGACAGTGGGATCAGCGACGATGGCGGCGACGGTGGCCTGGTCGGGGCCCTTGGCCTTCTTGTGCTTCCCCTTGGCGTCCGCCTTGCCCTTGAGATCCGGCTTGCCCTTGAGCTCGGTCTTCGCTTCAGACTTGCTCTTCGACTCAGGCTTGCTCTTCGACTCCGCCCTCGGCTTCGAGGAAGCCTCGGTGTCGCGGAGCTTCTTCGTCGGACGTTCTGGCTCCGGCTCAGGTTCCGGCTCGACATCGGCGCCCTTCCTGGTGCGTTTCCGCTTACGTTTCTTCTTCCCTCCCTCTTCCCCATCTCCACCATCGACTCCCTCGGCGACGGCGGCCGAGGGTCCAGAAACGGCGGGCTCGCGCTCGACATCAGAGTCCACGTCCATCTCCATGTCGGCCTGCGCGCGTTCCATGCGTTCCCGAATGCGGCGAGTCTCCTCGTCCTCGTCCTCATCGTCGCCCTTCCTCCTCTTCTCCTTCCGACGCTCCTCGCCCTTCGCCCCCTTTCGCGACCCAGCGTCGGTCTCAGGCTCGGTCCCCTCGCCATCGCCATCGCCCTCCGCCTTACCCCACGTCCTCATCTTTCCCACAGTGTCAACATTAGCCCCCGTCGGCTTCTGCTTAGCCAGCGCGCGCTCTCTAGCCTTCCTCTCCCGCTTAGATTCCGGAACTTCGCCCTTCCTCTTCCTCTCGACGAGCCTCTTGGTATCGATGATCTGAATCTTGGGGAGCTGGGGCGAATCCTGTAACTGTTGGGCGTAATTCTCAGCCTCGAGGCAGAGGGGGTTCGCGCTGAGCGTGAGGCTCCTCAAATGGGGGAAGTTGGCCCTCGAGCCTGGCTTCAGGGGTGCAAGGAACTGACGAATAGAGGATAGGGGGAGGGAACAGTTGCCTAGGTCGAGAACTTCCAGGCCGTCTCCGGGGACGTCCTTCTTGCCCACTAGGGAGAGGCTGCCTGTGCCCCAGGTGCTCAGGTGTGAGGGGAGGGAAGTCAACAGGGGGAGGTTGTTCGCGCGCACGTCTCGGAGGAGGGGGAGAGGTGACAGGTCGGGGAGACCTGAGGCGGTGAGACGGGGACAGTGCGAGAATGTTAATTTTGCGAGATGCGGGAGGGTTGCCAGGTCGTCGGGGAGGGAGGTCAGGTTTGGCGAGTGGCTTATGACTGGTTTCGTTAGCTTCATTCCCGGATAGAGGAAGCTGGAGAAAGGTGTGGGAGAGGTAGAAGGAGTCAGATATTGGATAGAAGAATAGTCTCAGTGCCCATCCCTTTTTGGGGAGGGCTCGAAGTGAGCTGAGTTAGGTTTATCATCATTTAATCACCGAAAGCGGTCGGAGGCCGCTGAGGCTGTAGTCGAATAGTACGACTAACGGCGCTCGCCGAGTAGCCATCCGTCGAGCGCCGGAAGCAGCGGCCAGATATAGTAGAAGAGACATGACACTCACTGAGCGAATTAAGCAGCTTCCACCCAGCAACAGCCCCTCCAAGCCCCGTCCACTCATTACCAACCGCAACGAGCGCCTTCAAGCTCCCCAGGTCCTTCAGCTCCTCGGGCAGCTCCTTGAGCCCACACCCACTAATATTGAGCACGGCGAGATTCTCAAGCTTGCCAACAGCCTCCCATCCTTCCTTAACCTCACACCCCTTAAGACTGAGCCAAGTAGTGCTCCCCGGCAACCACGAGACATCAGTACACCCGCTCCCCTCGAGGTCGATGCGGGTCACGCCCTCAAGCCGCTCAGGCGGCGGGGGGATATCGAAGGCTTCTTGAGAATAAATCAACGCCTTGGCCGTACGCACCGCTTTTGGCTTGAAGCGGTTCGGATCGTTGGGATCGACGCGAGGCTTCTTCTCGGGGCGGGGTTTGCGCTCCTTCCGTCCCTCCTTGCCGTCACTCCGCTCTCCTTCGCGGTCCTTACGGTCGATGCGGTCGCCATCACGAGCCTTCGGCCGGTCGCCGCGCTCACTTCGCTCGCTGCGATCGCCCTTTGGCTTCTTGCCCAGCAACAAATCCAGCTTGGACGTCGAAGCTGCCAGAGCAGCCGCGGCGGCCTTGGCGGCGCGCTTCTTGCTCCGCGCGGCTCCGCGGTCCATGATCGCTGAGTCTCGTGAAGTTGTGTGTCGAGAGTGTGCTGTCGAGTGTTGAGTGTTGAGGCAACGCAGGCAGAAATATTTACGCAACAGTATATGACTGGATGTAGGACTGACCTCATCTTGAACTTTCTCTGATCACGTGACTCTAACCCAAACGGTTCGGACTGACACTCACTGCCCTGAGGAAAAGTCCAATCCGCAACACCTACCTTCGACCTCGGACACTACTACGACCTCCTTCGACGCCGCCGACCATGATGCTCGCGTCGACCTCTCGGACAGTCCTGCTCAGCAGGGCGGGAACTTCTGCTTTCTCGGTGAGCGCGACCGTGCTGACTAGCCGAGCTTCGAGCTACTGAGCAGCTTGAGAGCTGTTCTCGGTTGTTCGGCTCGGCCTGCGGCCTCGACTTCGCTGACATCAGACGTCTGCCGTCGCGGCTAGCCGTAGCCGGAGGGGACCTATTGTCGTCGAGCTGTTGACCGAGGTTCCGGGACTGGGACAGCAGTGTGGGTATTGAGGGCTTCTGCGTTCAGTCCGGGAGTCGCGGCATTGAGTCTGCGCGTGTACGATCGGTGTGCGAGGAAGGAGCAATGCCGTGACTCTGGAGCTGGACGCGGAGGTGGAGAAGCTGAAGAGGAGATAGTGTTAAGCTGACCAACAGTCGACCGCGTCGAGGTCGCCCCTGGTCGCATGCGCAATGTCCTCGCGCCGAGCCGGATGGCGCGGTACCTACCGTGGAAGCGGGCTTCGCAGCGTGCTACGCCGTTCATTGCCCAGCCTGTGAGTATCCTGTGCTTGCTGTTCAGCCCCTCAGCTCGCCTGGAGGACTGTGCTGGAGCCTGAAGAGTATATTGGAACGGGTCCGCGGCAGAACTCCCAGTCGAGCGTAGGTCACCCGATCTCCGTCTCGTTCTCGACACAGTGTTCGGATTTGCAGTCCTAACATCACTTGGAACTTCTGCACGGATCCGCCTCTGAACACAAGCAGCTGTCGATCTTGTAATCTTAGCTAACGCCAGTCCCGCCCCGGCCCCTCTGACCAGGAACTTCTCGAGCACCCCGCCATCCTGGCTCAGCGCAAGCGTGCGGCCCGTCCCTCGAACGTGGGCGAGACGCCGACCGAGATTCTGTCCAAGCTGCACACGCTGCCGACGACACTGACGTTTGCTCGCCGCACCATCTCGCCCGAGACGCCGGCGCTGCACGGCTCGCTGACGCTGAGCGACGTTGCCGACCACATTGCGCACATCCAGGGCCTGACGGGACACGAGGTCGAGGTCAACTGGGTCGGCCAGGAGGCGGGTGCGCGCATGAAGGAGCTTGGCAGCTGGGAGGCGACCGTTGCTGTTAAGGGGTATGGTGGGGAGAATGTCAAGGTTGAGGTCGAGGTTGTGCGTCAGGACTAGATGTCTGGAGCACTGGAACCACTCTCCTCGCTCCTCGTCATCTTGCTTGTCGATCCTCACCACCACTCCATTTTCCCGGCTTTTACACATTGCAATGCATAGATCTTAAGTTTCAAACAAGTGCCACTGTCAGAAGTGTCAACAGAGCGACTAAGAGGTGCGGACGGGCAAAAGTCGCACCGTAGCAAGCAGCTGGCAACATTAGACTTCAAGGTTGAGCGGTACCATGTGTGCATACAGGCAGGCAGATGTCGAACGGACGGATGAAATTGATTCCGACGGTGCTGCCTAGCCTTGCGATCGGTGGAGAGGGAAGGCGAGGAAGGCAAGGAAGGCAAGGAAGACAGGGAAGGTGTCGGGAAGGGATCACGCCGTCCGCTGCAGTCAGTCAGACCAGTCTGATATCAGAGACGCGCGTGTTTCAGCGGCTCGCAGTCCCGTCGACCTGAGAATTGAGAGAAGCTGGCTGGCTGACTTTTCGATGAGACAAGTCTGCATCTCATCTCATCCTTCCTCTTTCTTGCTCTCCACCACCTTATCTCTCGGTCGCTGAGCGGCCTGCCGCGTCGTCGTTCCTCTCAACTCGCGATCGACACCCCAGCCCCGCGCACATACTCAAAATTCCGTCGTCGTGTAAGTTCGCCCAACCTCTTGAGCCAAGCCACGTTTTGGGGACAGACGCACGATACTGGCTTTTGCTGCCCTGACACATCACCGTCCTCCGTGCACTTGGTCGCCCAGAGCCAGTGCTAGTGCCGAGCGGGTCACGGCCAACTTTCTGTTGAATGTAATCTGGAATGGATGCTGACTCTGTTCTCCTTCCCCCTCGCGACACACTCAAATTGCATTGGCATCTCTGTCTGCTCGTCTTCACTTTGTATCGACGTTGTCCTCGACCGTTGCTCCCACCTACTCGTGCCGCCGCTCGACATTTGCATTCCTCGCGATTGGAACGGAATTACCCACTGGACGGCCTGGCCACTGACCTGTCCCTTGCGTGCCGATCACCACCCACCACGCTATCTTGCAATCTCACCTACTCGAAAACATCTTTGCGCCTTCACAACGGCACTCTCTACGACATTGACACTCTTTTGGACGTATCTACACACGCATCGCGACGCCCTATAACTCTCTTCGACCTCACCCTCTCCACCAACAGCCCCACCACCCAACCCCGGCCGCCGCAGGCCACGAGCTGACTCGGACCCGGCCGGCCCTCCGAACGTGCCCAACGTGCCTACGATGAACAACAGCCTGGGCAACCTTAGGCGGCGCTTCAACCCGGGCCTCAGCCCGCCAGCGCAGCGCCTGCTGATCCGCGTCGCGCTCTTCATCACTGGTGTGCTGCTTTTCCGCTCCATTTTCTCCAAGCCGCAGAAGAAGGAAGAGATCCAGAGCCATGGCATGTTCCAGCGCGTGCTCATGGCCGACCGCTACCTCGACACGGCGAAACACCCGTGGCTTCAGTCTAGAATAGGCCGCGACGAGCGCCCGGACATGTTTGACGAGGAGATCGCAGACGGTATCATGGACTTCTGGACCAACTACCAGAAGCCCTTCATCACGGGCAAGGACACTGCGCACCTCGACACGCAGATCATGCGCTCTGTCGTCGACGACCTGCTGCAGTTCAACGGCTGGGTCGCTGCTGCGTGCCCTACGCTCATCCGTCCCTTCGGCCAGAACACGCGCGACGACAATTACGAGGACCTCGCCAACGCCGACCATCTGTACTACGTTGCGCTTGTCGTACACTCGGCCGACCACTTCCTGGTCGACCAGCTTGCGATCATCGTGCAGCTCGCGCGCCGCCTGGGCACGCGCAACATCTTCGTCTCGATGCTGGACCAAGGCTCGAATGACGCGACACCGACACTGAGCGACCTGTGCGAGGCGGTCCTGACCATCCTCGGCATCTCTTTCCGCATCCGCCGTGTCCCGCCTCTCACGATCGACTACTACCCCCTCGAGGAGGCCGAGGTGCGCAACCTGGTCCTGGAGCCCCTGCACGAGTTGCACGACAAGCGGAACATCAAGTTCCACCGTGTGATCTGGCTCAAGGGCTTCACGTGCCCGATGGACGTGCTCGAGTCTCTCCGTGTGTCGGAGGTGAACAACGCCGCGATGGTCTGCGGCATGGACTGGGCCGAGCACCACGGCTTCTTCATCTTCTCGGATCGATGGCGCACGCGTGACATCGCAGGCGACCTCTTCCGCCAAGCCAGGTCTTCCTCTAAGCCTGAAGCCGGCCCGCCCCGCGACAAGGTCGGTACGCAGCGCTACGCCCACCACCTGCCGTTCCAGGTCTTCTGCTGCGAGTCGGGCACGCACGTCGTCGACCCCGAACTCTCCTACTACCGCGGCATCAAGTACCGCGCCTCGCCCAACGCCGTCAACCTCACCGAGTCGAGCGACATCATCACCGAGCCAGACACGCCCTGCATGGACTCGACGCAGATGTGGTTCTGCCGCGACCTCTGGATCGACGCGGCGCGCAACGGGCAGAAGAGCAAGGGCCACAGTGGTCGCCGTGGCGCTGGCCACCACAAGAAGCGCAAGAGGGCGCTCGACGATGTGGTCGAGAACTTTGAGCCCGTCATCGAGAAGCAGAAGGAGAAGGACGCCGCGGCTGCCGCTGGTGCTGCTGGAGGTGCCGCTGGCAAGGCTGATGCCGGTACCGGTGCAGGCCAGGACCTCGACCTGGACGACTTCCTCGCCGGTAGCGAGAACGCCGAGCCCATCCTCAAGGACGGCGTGGACGGTATTGTGACGCCGGACGGCATCGAGCTCAACGACAAGGTCGACCGCGCGGAGCCCGAGCCCGTCGCCAAGGTCGGTGCGCCCGCTGCCGGTGAGGCCGTGAAGCCCGACGCCGGAGCCGGAGCCGCCAAGGCAGGCAAGGCGAAGATGGACGCGGCCGATGCGCAGCTCGAGGCTGCGGCGAAGGAGGCCGCTGCCGAGAAAGCCGCAGCGGACAAGAAGGCTGCCGCCCCGGCCGCTGAGGGCGCCGAAGCCGCGGCCGAGCCAGCAAAGGGCGAGCCGAAGCAAGTCAAGCCCGGAGGCAAGGACGAGATCCGAGCCGCGATCGCAGCCGACGAGGCGGAGGATCCGGCAGCTCAGCCAGAGCACGCCCAGTCGCCAGACCAAAGCAAGGAGGACAGTGGCACGAATATCGACGCCATGGACGAGAAGGAGCCGGCCCCCTCGGCGCTGACGAAGGAAGATCTGCCGTCTTCGTTCATGATCCCGAACTCGGAGTTTGAGGCGGCTCGTATCCTCGTCAACCCACGGTGTCTCACGACCTACGGCGGTGTCAGCCACTCGAGGCTCGCGCTCGATCTCTTCGGTGGCCGCGATCACAGCCACCGCGGAGAGGGCAACTACGTCGTTGAGGACTGGCAGGGAGCGCCTGACTCGTTCGTGTGTCAGGAGATGCGCACGGTTGGTGGACGTACCGCGCCGAAGAGTCAGAGGCGCGTTAGCTTCTTGTTGCAGAATGAGGTGGGGATGTAGGCGAGGACCGAAGGTCTGATGCCACATGGTGAAGGACCGGAGGTCCGCTGCGGGGGATGTTTGGAGGTAGAAGGACGTTGTGGTGGCCGAAGTCTGAGGGCTCGTAGGAGATATCGAGGAGAGCGTTAGGACAGTCAAGACATTCGGAACGATTAGTATAGAAACACCAGGGTGATACCATAGAATTCATGCATACGGTAACGTTACGGTGGCGGAGGCGGAGGGCCAGCGTTCCTTCTAGTGAACAAGTTCATGAGTGGATAGATGAGTGAGTGAGAGAACGACGATGCAGCCCTCTATGATGGTCTGATGAGGACCGAGGCCCCGCCCCCACTCTCGAACGCGGGCTGGCTGCTCGTCATCGCTCGACGCACGAGTGAAGGCCCAGGCCGGGTCGGAAAGCAGGTGTGCACAATCAACGGAGGAGGATTCTTCCTATTCGCAGCGGAATCGGCGAACTGTGCAGAGAAACTTTCAGCAGTGAACGTCCAGAGCTACGCTGAGCTGTCCTAAGACACATTTTGATGAAGAAAGTTACGAGACACGAGGGGAGAGGGGGGAGAGGTTAGGCGAGGTATGTGAGTTATGATTGTTTGAGGGCGAGAAGACGAAGTCCGCCCGATACTCGCTGCGCAACAGCATCGTGAAACCGCTCTGAGAGTCTAGAGAAGGTGAGCCGGGTTGCAAGAATAAGCTTCAGCAACGAATTGTCTTGCGAATCTGCATGTTGCAGCAGAGTAAGCCTCGAGACAACAGGGGACAGGAGGAAGGAGGTATGCAGGCAATAAACGACCGAAGGAGAGACCGACAAGGAGCAGCCACTGCCTGGAGCGAGTAGCAGTCACAGAGCCACCACTTGAGCCACCCTTACTCAAGCCGGGGGCAGTCGTACAGGAGTGCAAACACGATAAGCTTCAGTGATCACATCCAGCGGTCGCTGGCTCTCGAAACAGGTCTCGAGACAGCAGGGGACTGAGAGTATAGGGCAAGAGTGCGCCTATGTCTTCGGCATCATGAAGGAACAAGACAGCTCGTCTGAAATTTCGAGTGCACAGCAGTCACTAGTCACGGTGTACTCTCCTCCTTCGGATGGGAGTGAGCATAGTCACAAAGCTAGGTCAGATTCAGTGATCTCGTCCAGTGGTCAATGCTCTGCTCGAAACGAGTCTCGAGACAAGAGGGGATCAGAGCGGCCGAGACGCGAAGTCCGCTTGCGACTTCGGAGTGTCGGACAGCTCACTGGAGCTTTGCAATGCTAGCCAGATCACGACCGCACCGGCGAGCACCACACAACAGAGTAGACGTACATTCAGTGCCTGCACCAATGCAGTAGCGCGGTTCCGTCGGCTCGGCTCAACTCTGAAACGAGATCTACGCGTGAGATTCCGCATCACGCCCTTCCGCACAATCCAGGCCAGACTAGCGCGATCACCACCTCACAGCACCCACAATACCCATCAAAATCTCAGCACAGCAGTATCGACGACTGCCCGATTGCGGCCAAGCCCTCCGTCCCAGACCAGAGTCCCAAATGTGGTAATCCATACGCAATCTCGGCATGCACCTCAATATCGGTTTCCCGAAGTACGTCTCAGACCGGCCCCAAAGTGTATTCCGCCAGGGAGATTGGACGGGATGACGGCAAGGGCTTCGTACACTTTGGTATGTACATTTCGTACACCTTTGCACTACTGGCTTGGTAGGAGACCGTAAAAGTACAAACTGGTACGTTGATCGGCAGCTCGGCAGGTCTGAGGTAAGTCGTGACTGCGGACACTGGTTAGTGCGATAGTGTCGTATATATGTCATTCCGGGGAGACGGTCAAGATCAATGCCGGAGAGTGGCCGTGGACCATACCCGGGCTAGAAATCCGGACTAGAGGACACATGTGTTGCATGTGCCTTCATGGGTTTGTCACCGGCAAGCGACAAGAGGCCAGGAGGCAAGTGAAGAGGGACGTGTATGGGGTACAGCGGTCGTGCGGCGTGGCGTTCGGCAAGTCATGTCTCCCGGCTGCCCCCGGTTTCCGGCTACCTTTCATGAACTTGCGAGCATGCGCCGGACATGTGGCTGCTATGGCCTAAGCAGGGGCAGATGGAGGCCGTGAAGTCTGTACAGATGTACAGTCGAGGCTGGGTGTAGGCCGACAAGAGCGCGAGGGCGTGCCGACTCGCAGAGCTAAGGGGGCCAGCGACGCTACGCCGGACTGTCCTTCGGAGTAGGTGACGCCGAGAGGTCGCCGCAAGGCTGCGGTCTCAGCGAGCTCGGACCAGCTGGCAGCGAACGGATTATGCGACTTGTGCCGCTCGGCGGATACCGGCACGACTTGCTCGGTCTCACCTCTGACTGGTCTCACCTCTGAAGATGGCTTGATAAAGCCCAGTGTCCGTGCGGCCGTGCGCCGAGCGGGGTCGTGTGCTAACAGAAGGTCTTCCGCCCGTGCACCACATTGCGAAAGAGGGTGTGCAGGCCGTGCGTTGCGGCAGCTAGGAGGGCGGGTCAGTCCCGACATGTCCCTTGACCCCCATTGTCGGAGACTCTATGCTTGACATTGGAGACTGCACGCCCGACACTGGAGACTGCCATATCTGAAACTAGGAAGTGAATGCCTGACGCTGGAGACTGTCATGCCTGAAACTGGAAGGTGCACGTCTGCTAAAGCAGAGAACACGCCTGACACTCGAGAAGGTACTCCTGAGTATTCAAGAGCATACGACTGACAATTGAAGAGTTGTACGTCTGACCTACGGAAACTCTGCGGATGAAAAACGATGCAAGGCGTATGCCTGACAAGCATCTTATAGCAGCAGGAACCCGCCAGGCCCCAGGGGATGTAAGAGGGGTTCTGCAGTAAGGTCCGGGTGCGGCTGTGTTAAGCGCAGAAGTGAGTGAGTGAGTGACTGCTGCAGTGTGCTCTGAGCGCGGGTGCGAGTCACGATGTGGGCGGGCAGCGGTGAGACGTGACTGACTTTCAGCCATGCGGTGCGCACGGGGATGGCATATGACCCCGCGCACAGCCGATCAATGGTCAGTGTGTCAGCGACTTGTCCCGGAATAGCGAGGATGATTGAGGCACGATTGTCAGCGAGCAAGTCAGCCAAACGAGGCCGGGTGAGGCACAGCATGATACGGCGGACAGTTACTGGCCGAGTGCAGGAGAACTCGGCAGACTTCGGACCAGAGCAATGTCTTATACGACAAAAATCTGAGACATTGTATTCATGCGTCGAACGACTTTGAGGGACAGAAGGATCTGCAGAAGGTGTACGAAGTCTTTGGGCCGAAACAGGTCCCAATGACCTCGCAATGTCCAATGACCTGAGGTCTCAAAAGGCACCATGAGCGGTCCTTGAAGCCGCGGCCGGGCGGCGGAGGCGAAAACTCTGCATGCATAACGTGAGGGCTGCTGACGCTGAGGTGAGGTGAGTGATCGTTGACCCGACCCGACATTAATGGCGTGAAGTGGGGTGTGCGCCGCGTGCTGCATCGTGCTGTGACCAAGCTGTGCCGTGCCGTACTCGTCCCAGTTTCCAAAAGTAAGTCAGTGGCCAGCAGGGGATGGCGCCTGATTCCCAGCGTATCGAGCCCACTCTGCAGAATGCTGGGTAGAAGGGTAACAGAGGCAGGACAGCTCGGTTATAGGTCCTGGTTGCTCCTGCGTTCTTGTACACAGACTCTCTTTTTCTGTGCACGCACAAAGAGCGCAGTGTGCATGGATACGGACGGGTGCTATCGCTCAAGACGACCAAGGCCATCCATGATAGGCGGCCGAGTGGGGTGTACGACGCGCATGTTCTCTCTTCTTCCCTTTGCTAGCCCTTCCAGCATGCCAGCCCTGACCTGAGGCTTGCAGCACAGACCACAGGAACAGAGCGCAGGAAGCGACTTCCGCGAGGGCCAGGTACACATGCAAGGGGTGCAGGGGGTGACCGCCGCTTCTGCAGGTGAGTAGCTGCACCGTCCCTTGCTGCCCTTGCTGGGTCTCCTGGTCTCCTGGCGCACAGTCTTGCGCAATGTACAAGTGGGTGTGTCGACTGTGCATGCCGTACGGGGTGGCTTATCGACGCAGCCTCCGCTAGCGTGATCCACCGAGCTGGCGTAATCTTGCACTTTGTGCCGTTAAAACTGGCCAGGTTGCCGTGATTAAAGTTGGGACGTTGCCGCGTCGGACGCGCCAGGCGTGGGTCTATCGGCATAGCCTGGCATCCGGTATGGCCTAGCCTTACTGGTCTGGGCTGCCAATTGCCTGGACTCACCGGGGTCGACCAGGCTAAGAGTGGCCCAGACTTGCGCTCGCCAGGTCTCCAGGCCGCCAGGCCGCCAGGCTAGGTTGGCTGACAAAGGCGCCCAGCGCCCAGCACGTACATACTACCTTCATCCTTCTCCACGGGCCGTCTATTGTTGTCGCCCGTCGACACACCGATCCTGTCCTGGGGAGTACGGCTGCCTCATGCTCCTCGGAGGGTGTCGCATCCGGCAGTCTCGTGTCGAGTGCCTCAGCAGCGGAAGGTTCGGACGGCTGCCGTAGATGCGGCGTCTCTGTCTATTGTTTAAAGAAGTGGCCAGATCGAATGGGCAGGCTCTGCCCATCCCACCATCTTTGCTTGCTCTGCTCCTGCTCACCTCACCACCCGACAGAGTCGGCCACTGTTCGACACGTCTTCGTCAGCTGACTCTTTCTTCGCTTCTCGTCAGCAAACATCGCCATCGACCATTCCAGTCTCGCAGACCTCGGTAGCGAAGAGCAAGACGCTTTGCACGTTCGACACGCAAAAACACATCCGGATTAAGGTCTCGCTTGCCGCAGACATCTTTTGTCTTCCCCCTCCCCCACCCATCGACTGTAACCCACCCCAGTTCGCCTTGCGTGACGGAGTAAGCTGGCCACACACGGTGCCATCAATCCTTCCTCTCTCACTCACTCGACGTCCCTCCGCATCGCCTCCATCACTCGACTCGCTCGGGGACCTGCACGGTCTACCTCAGAGCACGCGTTACGACATCACGAGGAGCAGCACGTCTCCCATTACCAACAACCCAACGGCGTCAGTCACAGCCACCCTTCTGACCTCCGACGTGACGGAGAGCCGGAGTCCAACACAGCTCTCATCCCTCATCCGACAGCACAGAAGAGTCCACCGCAGCATAGTGGCCACGCGGCCATCGTGAACGGCCAGCCTCGAGAGGCACCTCCAAACTTCGACCAAGCAAGATGGTGGACCTTCCCGCTGAGCTCATCCAGAGGATCCTCGCCGAGGCTGACTTGGCGACGGTTGTGGCTGCCGGCGGGGTAAATACTGCCTGGCGCGCCGTCGTGAAGGACGTAAGTGTTGCGTTTAGGGTGTGGATGAGGTGTCGAGTGCCTGGCGGGGCCTGGCCAACAAGCACATCCCAGAAGTTTTTGGGCAGTATGAGTCGTCGTGCCGTGATGGTGTCAGATGATACATGCGGGCAAGCGGGCAAGTAAGACATTGAGGACTGTCCGACGAGAACGGCTACTAGGATGACTGCTTCAGACTGACTCGATGCTTGCCTCAAACTGAGATGTGACAGGTCTGAATAGTTTCAGGCAGGGGGCAGTGTGTGGAGACTCAATTCACAGACTGATGCTGATCGCAGGACCAGTCGACATGGCGTAGACTACTCGAAACCGAATACGATCCCGCACTGACGGTGAGCGGATGCCGAGCGCGAGTGCTCGATAGGGCGTGGCTCGTGCGTTTCCTCAATGATGAGCGATCACGGTATCAACGCTGGCGGAGAGCGCAGGAAGCGCGTGATGAGGCGTGCAAGGTGGGTCTTACAAGTCACTCCTGACTCTTCTCCCGTGCTGACGGTCTCAGCAAGACAGTGTGCTGGCATGCTTCCAGGCGCAGTTCCACTACTCATGGGTGCCCGGTCGACGGCGGCTATACCGGCACAAGACGGGAATGGTGTACATCTCGGACCAGGAGCGGCGGGAGGCTTATGAGCGAGGGCTGCGCGAGTTTGAGCGCCAGACGGAAGACATCCTCGGCGTTCCCGACGTAATCCGATGGGAGGAGGAGCGCATTGCGCCGCACTCACGACGGTTTGCTCATACCCTCTTGAGCCTCTTCGATGATCTGCCGCACGACGCACCAGCGTCGCGCAATTGGGCACTGCTGGCTGAAATTGTTAACGACCCTTTCACAGCACTAGTGCTTCAGTCCGATCCCGGACCACTACCACATGCGACGTCACGGGCGCTTTTCCTGTGTGCTCTGACCACGGCGCCCAAGACGGACGGAGTAGCCGCTTCGTCGACCCGGCGGCCGTCAATCGACTCGATGGATTCGTGCGAGTCTGACAACGAGCACGACTGGTCTGACTCTGGCCATGAGTCAGACGCCGAGTCGGAGCTGTGCGACATCGACGAGGAAGAGGAACCGGATGAGTTTGATGAGGGAGACACGGAGGTCAACAACGACAGCGCCGAGCCGTTGAACACTCCGGTCACCGAGGCAGCTGACCCAGAGGCCGCGGCGGACTCGGAGTCGGACTACGACTCTGACGCAGACGCAGATGCAGACCCCCTAGTCCAGGATGCCGTATGGCCGTCGACCCCTTCCCTCACTTTGTCTGCCTCGTCGCCGACGATGAGTCCGACATCTCCGGCTAGCCCAGAGACGCCTGCTCTCACTCTCTCTCCACCTATTGCGCACAGCACCCTCAAATCCACTCTTACATCGCCATCAACAGCAACTCTCACGCTGTACACAAGCTCTAGCCTGACACCGAGCCTGGCACCTCTAAGTGCGAGCTTCAGCAACCTGTCAACTGTCTCCCTGGCGGACACGCTAAACTCGGTGAAGGAGGAGGCGCCGCCGGCTGCCCCGATGAAGCCGAAGGGCGGGAAACGGTACTCTGCTTCGTCTGGCGTCTCAAAGTCGTCTGGAGTCTCCAAGGCCACGAGGTCTTCTCGCTCATCTAAGACGTCCCGAACATCGCGGACATCAGGCAAGTCGAGCAAGTCAGGGGCGTCGAGCAAGTCGATGCGATCAAACAGGTCACGGTACTCTGGCGTATCAACGACATCCGGCCTCTCCAAGACCCAAAGCGGAAGCATCAAGCGGGACAGTTGGGCGTCGTGGGGCAGCAACTCGACCGCCGACTCGGGTCTGAGCTGCGTGAAGGACATGGCCGTGACTGAGTTCCGCAACTCGGTCTCTTCAGTGCCGGACTACGGACTCCTGCTCGCCGCCCTCACGAGGGTGATCACGCTGAAGCCAACGCCGCTGCTCCCGACTCTGATACCTGGGCCGCATCTGCTCAGCTCGAGCGTAAGCATGCCGGAGCTGTTAGCCGAGAACAGGTTGAGGCCAAGGGCGGATTGGCCACAGCTCGAGGGCATCTGGTGCGGTCTGGTTCCTAACGAGAACACCCGGGCGCGCACACCGGAGAAGGACCTCCCTGGGTACTTCCGCCTCGAGCCGTGTCCGGAGGCGAAGGCGCGAGAGTGCCTCGACCTCTCTCGCCTTCCCATTCCCGATCCCGGAGCACTGCCAAACATGTTCTTCACGGGCCAAGTGCTCAATCAGAAGCTCATGCCTCGCCAGGGCGCTCGGCTAGCTGGTGTAGCTTCCATGTGCCCTGATGGAGCCGTCAGCATCACCTTCCGCTTCATGCGCGTGAGCGAGGGCGATGTTGTGGTGCCCGACGACGGGCTTATCGTTCGAGCCACCCGTGTCGGACTGGAGAGCCCAATGGGCTTCCTCGGAGTGAGTACGAATGTGAGATCAAGGCTGACGGTACAGAGCTTCTCAAAGACCTCCAACGTCCGGAGACAAGGCAACGCTTGGAAGTTCAAGCACGAAGACTTTGCGTGGGTGTACCCCTTCCAGGGCGAGGACACCGGCGCTCGGATCGGACACACGTAGTCCCCAACATCAAAACAAACATACCCTGGACGATCAGAAGCCTGTAAACCGTATCAGTCAATCCCTTATACACTATAGCGGTGGTAATTGTAGTAGTCATATTGTACAGGCCGCATGTTAATCGTGGTGTTTGTCTGTCAGGACAGCTGCGGTGTCTAGCCCGGCCACGTCAGAAGCAGTAAGTCGCCCGTGCGAGACATGGGGTATCGTGCATTGTCTAGTATTGATATCGTCTATCGGGTATTCAGTGCGCAGAGGGCTCACTGCGTCTTGATCTCGCCCATCTCGATGTCGTGGACCTGCGCACGGTTGTTGACGTACGAGAGGAACGTGTTCCAGGGGATGTTGACCATATTGGCCGCCAGCAAGCGGTACTGCAGCGGGATGAGGCCCTGGTTGATGGCCTGGAAGGGCACCCAAAGTACCCAGTTGGTCTTCAGCGTCGGCCAGAACTCTCGGTGCCACTTCGCCCGGACGTCATCGAGCGTACCGCCCTCGGCGAGCGTCATGAACGTGAAGAAGCCTGTATTCGTCAGCGGCGTCGTGGAGCGTCAGGGAGGCTGCTAGCTGGGCTGCGGAACTCACCAGTCAGCACCGTCGGCGACGCGAGCAGCTGGTCACAGGCTACGCGCAGCGCTGTGCCCTGGATCGTGCCCCGGCCGGGAAGGCGGTCGAGGTATCGGAACCAGACTGTGACGGCGGGCGAGAAGACGCACGCACCCCAGACGACGATGCGCCTGCTTGTTAGCTCTGCAACGTTGGTATTGCGGCCTCCACTCTGCTGATCACGACATGACGACACATCGGACAGCCGGTGCAACACTCAAGCACCGTGCGCAGCTGAGCTTGGGGAGAACAGTGCTCGATCGCAAGTTGATCAGAGCGCAAGGTGACCAGCACGGACAGTGCGATTGCATTTGGGGCAGTACCAGCTCAGTGCACAGAGACCGTGCATGGCTCATGCCTGAGTCCTCTCGCTCGGGATGTAGGACCGACTCACCCTGTTCGCTTCCAATCGTAGTTCTTCCAACCCTTCTTCTCGACGACTTGCTGGGCGATCGCTACGTGTCAGCTTTCAGGCTCATTCAGAGAGGCAGCTCACCATCACCAGTCGCGAAGAGCACCTGTTGTCAGCTTTCACGAACGACATTGTTCAGCTTACCGCTCCAGTGAGGGAGTTGCCGAGGAGTGGCTTTTGGGCAAGGAAAATCGAATACCGCTGCAGGAGCGAGGCCATCGTGTCGTTATCTAGAGGTCGTGAATCGAAATGATAAGGGATCCGGGTGAATGGTCAAGATGGAAAAAGCACAGACTTCACGTCCGCACGAGCCAGCCGCACGGAGATCTGTTCTTGAGTGATTTTTGGGGTCCGGATGAGCGCGTAGCCGCGGATGCCAAGCTTGCGTCGTTGATGCAAAGTCAAGGACACGGCATGCCCGCAAAAAGGTGTCCGCGGTGTCCGCTAGCGTTGCCCGCGTAGGTCGCTAACTGACCGAACGAACGCCGAGGATGTGGAGGCGACGAGGAAAAAGTCACCGACACGTAGGTTTAGCAGTTCTACAGAATGACCGCATCGTTGGGCCCCGCATTTCGGCAAGTTTTTTGGACAGCGTCGGAGGGACGACAGAAAATTGGAGAAATCTCGGAAAATTGTTGAGAAGGTCGATATCCAGTGCAGAGCACTGGTAGATACAAAGGCACTACTGACTAGGGTGGGCGAAGACAAGATACTCTGAGCAGCCGTGGAGGAAGGTGGTCAGGAAACTCGGAAAATTCCAAAAAATTGTCTAAAGGCTCCAAATTCAGCGTAGCGCACTGGTAGATGCAGAGGCACTATTAACCCTATGTAGTAGACTGGTATTATAGAACGAAAGAGGGTAATTGTGTAGATCAGAGAACGTAGCGGAAGGCAGGGTGCTTGTCGCCGAGATCGATGATGTCCTGCCTCGACATTCCCTCGAGGCCCCAGCGGCGCTTGTACTCGTCGTCCTCGAGGTCGTGGACCTCGTTCTCCTTGACAAAGCCGAACTTGGCCTCACGGCGCTTGTTCTCGCGGTTGAGGAAGAAGATGAGGATGCCGGAGACGATGCCGGCGAGGGAGATGAGTGAGAGAGCGACAGCGTGGCCAGGGACGTAGTGGCCGTGAGGGGGAGCGTCGGCGGGGCGGTAAGCGAATGACGAGATGATTCCTCCGGCATTTCCGGCCGAGAAGACGAGACCCATGGCAGTGCCCTTCTTGTAGTGATTCGCGAAGCAGTTGCCCGCCCAGGCAATGGTCGTCGCGATCATGGGACAGATAGCCATGGTGGTGATGTAGACTGCAGTGTACTGGCCCGCGACATTCGTGTGGGGCGTGAGGATGAGGACGAGGTAGCCGATAAAGGCGATGACGCTCCAGAAGCAGTTGAACATACCGCGCTTGCCGATACGGTCAGACACGAACGCGGTGCCCAACGTCGTGATGAAGCCGAGCACGTAGGGCGGGACAGTGAGCAGCAGCGACTGCGCCGTCGTCCACTTGCCAAGCGACGCCACAATGGTCGGCGAGAAGAGGGACTGGGAGTACACACACTCGCCGGCGCCGAGGTACGCGATCATAAACAGTGGGGTCTTCCAGTCCGTAATGCCACGGCGCGTCGCGCGCTTGCTGAAGCCCTCGTCCATGCCCTCGGGGAGGCCAGTGTCGTTCTTGAGGCGGTAGATAACAAACTCCTTCTCCAGGGGCGTCAGGAACCGCGCGTCACGCGGCCAGTCGAAAATCATCCAGAACGATGCCACCGCAATCACAAATGTGAGCAGTCCTTCGATGATAAAGATCCACGACCATCCTGCCTTGCCTGCTGTGCCGTCCATGAGGCCTATAGCATACGCAAATACGCCTCCGAAGGCGCCTGAGGCCACCGCGCCGCCGAAAAATACCGCCACGCGACGCATGAGTTCTTTACGTCGATACCAGCCGGTGAGGTAGAAATTGAGCCCAGGAAAAAGTCCAGCCTCGAACAGACCAAGGAGGAATCGCATCGCCAAGAGCTGTCCCCAGGTGTTCACGAAGCCCATGAAGATCTGTACGATCGCCCAGAGGACCATGGTAGCCGGGATGTAGCGCGACGGCCGCAATTTTTTCAGAATAAGGTTGGACGGCACTTCAAAGACCACATAAGGGACGAACTGGCTGTCAGCGCCTGCCAAATATGTGCATGTCGGTGGCCTGTACGCCGAACTGGTGACTTAACGGCGATTTGCTAGTCTTGACGGCGAGTTGGACGTGAAAACTGTTGGTAGAGTCCGGATTTCGAACACTCTGTGTGCCACCTTGAATCGCCACATGTGGCTTGGTGGCTCCGCCTCCACATTCCGCGTCCGCCCAGCCGGACTAGCAGTCGCCGGCCCGGCCAATATGTCACATGGTTATCAACTCACAAAGATCATGCTCGCAATGGTGTACATGTGCGAGTCCATACCGAGATCAGTCATGAGTCCGTAAAGCTTGGCAGCACCGATGTTGACTCTGTCGAGGAAGCTCATCAGATACAGGAGCCTGCTGGTCAGCAGGAGTACTCGATCGGGAGCCTTAGTCCCCGCAACGCCGCTAAGCGAGCCGTTCATCACTCACGTCATCCAAGGCACAAGTCTGATGTCCATCTTGCGCAGGAGCCTTCTCTCCCGTTCAGCATACTCCTCGGGAGACCAAGAGAGGATCTCTTCGAGCTCGGGGTTCATGGGCGCCCCGGCCATCGCCATCTCCTTCGTGCCATCGTCGATGGTGTCCTCCTTGTAATCGAGAGGCCTGCCCATTTTGGTGTCTTGAGTGGCTCTAGTTGTCGCTTTCTGGCGGAGGATGTTCTAATCGTTCAAGGACAGATCGGGCGTTGCTGTTGATGTAGCAGCGATAAGAGGGAGAGTAGATAGCTGACGGCAATCGTTCGGGTCGATGGGCAGTCCTTCTTTGACGACCTTCGAAGCGATTAAGCTCAGTTTGGGGAAGGCCGATTCTTGGCAGACGTCGTCTTGGCAGATGGGGAAGAAACCTTCTTCTGTGCATACATCTTTCGCTTCATATACTGCTCTATGTGCAGCGCAACTCTTCCTTCCGGAACAAGCGGGACGCATTGACTCGGGCCCGAGCCTCCGAATTGACTCGCAAACTTCTGATCGAGTGCAGAACCCCGCAAGGGACTCACGATACTCCACAAACAGCAACAGCGGCGTCCCTAAGAGCCCCATGTTCATCTACGGCCATATGATCCTGTCATTTGATCTTTGGGTCGTCCCAAAGGGGTCAGCAGGTACCTGAGGCGTCGGACTGCTGCGGACCAATGGGTGGGCAATAATTGCATCGCGGGAGTCGGCCGAAATCTCGGCCGACCAATCGTCCCACTGCATGCATGCAGGATATCTGCATTATCAGTGCCATCACCGGGCCGGAATGCAACACTTGGTTGCGATGGTGATGCACTGGCAAAGCAGGCGCGTTTGTGGCGTTACGTACCATGGACGAGATGGATGGGTGAAAGCCGGATCTTGGACTTTCTTGGAAGTTGACAGGAAATGGTCTCATCACGCGGTCATTTTGGGTGGGCCGAGCGGGAGAGGCGCATATTAACGGCTTCTGGACCGTTCGGCAGCGACCTCGGCAGCCACCTGTGGCCTGTGGGGGCGCTGGGCGTTCAGCTCAGCTGACACATGACCGACTAAGCCTTGCCAAGATAGCGGGAGGACGGTCTGGAACAAAGTCTTGGCATCACGCCTGCGTTCTATAATCTACAATATCATGTGTAATTTACGTCTAGATCTATGCGTACTGCGCGCCGAGCACCTCTGCGATCTTCCTTGCACGCCTGTTCACCTCACCTCGCTCGCCCATCACAGTTAGGCGACACACAACACCCTCGAGGTCGGGGCTGTCGTCGAGCGCAGGAGCGCGCGTGAGGTCGTATCCGCCGAAAGCCCAGTTCAGGATGTAGGTCTCCGGCTTTTGAACCTCACCGTTGGCAGCGCCGCCAGTCTCGCTCTCAGCCGGGAAGCGCACAATACCCTTCACGCGGTAGATCTCGAACGGGAGCTTGAGTGCGGTGTCGAGCTGCTCGCGGGACAGCTGGCCGCCCTCCGTAGCCTCACCCTTGGGGCATGACTTGCACGTCTCACCCTCGGGGTGCTCGTGCTTTCCTGGCTGCGCGCCTCCGCGCCACACACTCCGTGTCTCGACCTCGTCCATGTGCTGCCCCTTGCCTCCGAGCGCCTCCCAGGTATCCCGCTCGTCTTCGAGCTTGAACAGCTGCGTGTCGAGCCCAAAGATGACCTCGGGCCTAATCGGCTTGTCCTTGGACACCTTGATGTGAGGCGTCTCATCCGTCAGCTCGCCGAGGTAGTCGAGCAGAATGTCGTACTCTCGCTCAGAGCATTCCTCGTGCTTGGTGAGAAGGTGCAGGTCCGTGTACTTGGCCTGCAGCTTGGCGCTTGGTGATGTGTCCTCGTATCCCTTGAAGTTCTTGCAGTCGATGACCGTCACCACGCCGTCAAGCTTGAAGCCATCCGGCTCAAGCTTCCGGATCTGTAGCGCGAGGGTAGCCGGGAATGCCGAGCCCCTGTTTGTCAGTCACCCTCCTGCATCGAAGGACTCACGAGGATTCGATGATAATGCGGTCGGGGTTGAACTTGTCCCTGATCTCCACCAGCGTGTTTTCGATACGGCCGACCATTGTGCAGCACCTGTGGGTCAGCTACTGACAGCATGCACAAAGCTTACAAGCATCCATTCAGAATTTCAGATACCCCAGTGATATTGCTCTGCTGGGCGAGAAGCGAGTCCACTGTATGTCAGCTTAACGACGTTGAATTGCAAGCTCACCTTCGACATCTCCGTACTCATTCTTAAGCAGGACAACCTGACGTCAGCTCATACTGTCGATTCCAGGACGCACCTTGTAATCTTCAGGCAGCTGCTCGATCAAACCGAGGATGGTCGTGGTTTTACCCTGCCTGTCAGCTCACAACTCAGTAGCTAAGCTCACAGCACCCAGGAAACCGTTGAAGGTCGTGATGGGGATCGGCCGCTGGACGGCCTTGCTTTGTTCTCCCATTTTGGCGTTGTTTTCGAGAAGGTTGTTACAGAGACATCGTCAACGTCTCCGTCGAGCCAAGAGATGGACTGGGCGCAGCGCCGAGCTCCGCTACCTCCACTTCTCCGCATCTCCGCATGCCGCCGGCCGCCCGCAAGCGGCGTCTTATCGCGGCCACGTGTTCATTAGGAAAGACTTGTATTCGTCACCTACTGATTAGACACGCTTCCTAATCAGGGATAAACCTCGGGCAACACCACGTTGTGACCGATCTCGACATCCATCGGCGGACAAGCTGACTGCTGACTTCGGGTGTCATTACCGAAATTTCCTCACTCCTACCCCTTGACAACAACCAAAGCATTGGCGTTCAGGTGAGCTGCCGAGGCTTTCTGAAGCTAACAAACAGACTTCCTGGTTCGGAGCTTAGATCGAATAGAAAAAGGACTCTGCAGCTGCGTTGTCTCGCAAAATGCGGCTGACCGAGATTGCCGCCCTCCCGGGACACGAGGATGCTGCTTGGGGCGTCTCGTTCAACCCGCAGCGCAACCTCCTCGCGTCGTGTGGAACCGACCGAACGATCCGGCTATACACTTACTCCTCGGCGTCGGGCTCTAGCCCGAAATTCGAATTCCACTCCTCCGTGCCGACCGGGCATCGACGGACGATCCGTGCTATCGACTGGCACCCTACTGGATCCATCCTGGCGACTGCGTCCTTCGACTCCACGGTGTGCCTATGGGAGGACGAGGATGCAGAGGGCAAGTGGGAGTGTGTGACGACGCTGGAGGGACACGAGAATGAGTGCAAGAGCGTTGGGTTCTCCAACGACGGAGCGCTGATTGCGAGCTGTTCGCGCGATCGCAGTGTATGGGTGTGGGAGGTTGGAGAGGAGCTTGAGTGTATCGCTGTGATGATGGATCATTCCGCAGACGTCAAGGCTGTGGCCTGGCACCCCGTTGAGGAGGTGAGCTTCGATGAATCTCCCGCCGAAGCTGACCTCAGATTCTGGCTTCCGCAAGCTACGACTCGTATATCCACATCATGTACGACGATCCGGACAGCGACTGGTTCCTTCACCAGAAGCTGCGACCGGCTATGCCGAAGAAGGAAATTCCGGCACTGCTTAGTGACATGCGCACAGAGGAGGAGCGCGACGAGGAGGGACTCGAAGTCCCGCCACTGCAGGAGCCAGAGACTGTGTGGTGCCTCGCCTGGACGCCGGACGGAAAATACCTCGCCTCGGGTGGAGATACAGGCGGCATCCGCCTCTGGCGCCGGAAAGCGGGAACGTCAGGACAGTCGTCGGAGTTCGAGGAGACGCTGCACGTCGGCGCGCACGCCGGTCCGGTGTACAGCATCGACTTCATCGCGCCGACGGAGAGCATGAAGGCTGCGGCGAAGGATGGATCTGTCGCCGTCCTGGCTTCTACAGGCGGTGACGGACGGATAATCGTCTGGAATGCTAGCAACGAGGACGAGGCAGAGTGCGAGGACGTCCCCAGGTTACGACTCGAGCCCGTCGCTGTCGTTCGTGATGCCCACGGTGTGAGCGATGTCAACAGCCTTCGGTGGAACAAGAAGGAAGGTCAGGAGGGCGTTCTCGCTAGCTGCGCGGACGACGGCAGCGTCAAGGTCTGGAAGTTCGAGGTGTAACAGCATGCAGGGAATTACAAGCAGGCTTGCGGTGCACAGGTCACGATATCTCCATTGGATATACTAACGTGCTGCGAAAGGCTGAACGAGAGGCGCCCTTTGTTGATCAAGGCTGATCTGCGCCCGAAACACCTAACACACACATCCATACTCAGCACTCTTGCCGCTCCTTTGTCATCGACTTTAACATCACTCACCTTCTCACTCTCGACACATCATCCGGCGCAGTCCACCGTAGACCGACTGGCCAGTCGAGTGAGCCATAGCTGCGAAGTCGAAGCAAGCAGCTGACACCCAGCAATGGCCAACTCCGCAACTCACCTCTCGCGGCCGCCCGTCGGCCTGCACGCCTTAGTCAAGTCTCCCTACACTCTGGGTGGTGATGTGGACCTGCGTGTTCTCAAGCTTGACGATACACACCTGAGGCAGCGGGACAAGTCGCAGAACAGAGCTATCTGGGATCTCTTCGATCTTGACAAGGAGTTTGACCACGCGCCGTGAGTTCATGAAGCTTGACCATCCCCCGCAGCTGATATCAGACCCAGTGCGCCCTCTGCTGGCCTCCCCGTCAGTGTAGAGGAGCAGCAAATGCACGAGAAGGAGATCCTGGCTCGCAAGTACGCTCTCCTGAAGCACATCTCGGCTCTCATGGGCTCGACATGCTCTCACGTGTCCTATCTCCGGCCCGAGCGCCTGATGCGCATGAAGATGGGTGGCTGCATTGAGCCTCTACCCTACGCAGTCGGGAATGGTCTCCGTGACAAGCTTATCGGCAATCAGTGAGTGCTCATCTCCTGCGCTTTCATCACAGTCAAGGCTGGGTTGTACCCGGGGGGAACAGCTGACGACAGAACGTTCCAAAACGGCGACTACGGAGCGGCCGTGCGCACCTACGTTGTGGCGCTGACGGACCTGGCGCCGTGGTACGCTTCCCCGCTGCTATTCACAGGTCAGCAGGTAGTGGACTCCGGCCTGTTATCACTGTGAGCTTCTCGAAACCGTTTTGCAGCTGACGACAGTGAACCGGTGCTCTGGTCCAATCTGTCGCTCTGCTTGTACAAGCTCGCCCACAAGTTGGAAACCGGTGGCGCAGCCCTCGCAGCCGTACTTTTGCCGCTCGTGCCGCCTCAGGCTACTCGCACGCGCTACCTTGAGCTCCTGCATGCTGCTGAGCTAGCAGCGCTTCAGGTCGTTAGTGCGCGCTACGTCTCCTCCGACCTCCTCAAGAAGGCTTATCATCGTGAGCTCTCTCCTCGTTCCAGACAGCTGATCAAAGACTATGCTCGAGCCCTCCAAGCCCGCGTGGAAAGGGTCAAGCCCAAGGATCGCTCCGAGTGGAACAAGATCATCGAGGAGCTGAACGCTGCTTCGAAGAAGATCAAGGGGAAGGACGGGCTGGCGCATGCCGAGTGCAAGGAGGAGCATGTGTGCTTGGCCTGAAACAGCTATCTGAATTTTAGAGTTGCACGGCTGGCGGATCAGCGCAGTTTGGGCAATCTGCTTCTAGCTTAGAGTAGTTCAATGGGATATAAGGCAAGGCGATGCATCGTGGTGAATAACGAGCGGAGAGGGTGCCAGGGGTTGCGACACACTGCAAGGGCCACGGGGCTGTTGGGAGGAAGACCAATGTCTAGTATTGACACTTATCACGGCACATGCGAAAGCTCTGAAGGCGCAGCGGTATCTAGGCTCAGTGATCATCGCCGGTGTCTAGCTACTGCGCCCTGCGCCCTGTGAACGTATACGTTTGATCAGCAGGACTTCGAAAGAGGGCACGAGGGGACCTTCTCCGGTCCAGTCAGCGCCTTTGGACTCCCTCCTGTCTTCCTCGGTATCAGCTGACAACCTTGTCGCCTCCTCCTTCCTCCCTCCCTCTTTCCTTCACTCGATCTCCTCTTGCTGTCATTCCCCTCCACTGAGCATTTCAACCGTCCGGCATAACCGGGATGCGCGAAAGCAAGATGGGTGAGCTGCCTCGTCTGCCGCCCAAGCTGACTTACAGAATATGACGATTGAAATCCGTCAATGCCGTTGTAGCCATGTGAGCTCGCCACCCTGCCCTAAGTAAAGCTGACGAGCAGTGTCGCCTGCCACTGAAGGCTGCCGGGCGCAGCCCTCCTGTCGTCCACGTTCGTTTGAAGGCGCTTCATTTCAGCTACACTGTAGCAGCGTAAGTCCCTCACTGATGAGCTGAATGACTCAGAATGCTCGGTGCAGATGTCGAGCTGAACCACGCCACGAACATTCTGTCGTGCCATCGGTTGCTTCTGAGGAGGTCATCCAGCTAACACGCCAAAGCTGAGAGCTGACGGCCAGGCCTGAGACCGCCACTGAGGGTTACGACATGCTCGGTGGCAACTACGGCCATAATGGCAAGGAAGGTAAGCTGTGTTCACAACTGCTCAGCTAACGTTCAGCTCTTGCAGCGTTGAAGCCGCCCAGACCGTGTGATGGGCCGTCCGAAGCGCACATCCAGGCTGAGGTGAAGTCCGCGTCTCTCGGCCCCACAAGCTGAATGAGCAGAGGAATATTGGACTAGTTCAAAGTTTTCCCGTCAGCTGTCGTTGCTTGGGCGCAGCTGACGCTCCAGACTGAATCAACAGTCGTCTCATGGTTTGTGAGCTCATGGGTTCTGCGGGAGAAGCTTAGCTCACATCAGCTGCTGCGCGAGGCGATGCTCGCACCCTGGTGAACCCCGTCTTCGTATCTCGCGCTGTGCTATCGACATGTCAGCTGACCATCAGTGAAGCTGACTTTCTCGACCCGGCCCAAAGTCTCTTGAGACAGGAGGTGAGGTGGTGAGTGGCGAAAGGTCGGTCCCGATCCACTAGATCCGCTGATGGCCAGCAGAACTGATCATGCTCGAAATTCCAGCTCACATCCAGCTATCCTGTCCTTTACCTCAAGGTTAGTAGCCGTAGCCTGCCTCTGTGTGAAGTGTCTTCGCGACAAGCGACCCAATGAGCTCTAAGCCCCCCTTGACTGAGCTGAGCCGCCAGGCTGCCTCGCACTATCTTTGAACAGTGCAGACATTGGTCGTTGCCGCAGCACCGGGTAGGATCAGTCGCCCGACTGTATGCTGTTTACGCCCGGCCCCATTAGCTGACTCTCAGTCCACAACACCCCGATCGACTTGGTAAGAGCGCTCATGATGAAATCTGACAACAGTGTTGCGCGCCGGATTCCTTTGTTCCTCGAGTGCGGCCTTCAGCGCTCTGCAGAGCTCATCGTGAGTTGTGGGACTGTCCATAACTGACAGCCAGAGTCTTGACGAAAGTTAGCTACGTTACCCCATACCGCGAAAGAGCTGACTGTGCAGAGCCGTGCTTTGCGCCGCCGTCGGCTGTAGTAAGCTAAGGGCACTCCTCGTTAGCTAAACTCCAGTCTCTCATCTAGTCAGTCCATGGACAGCGAGGAACTCATCCACGTCAAGGCGGGTTACTTATCTTGCATCCTGTAACTGATGCGCAGTCATAGACATCACTCAACAGACAGGCCGTCTCTGAGATAGCGAAACCCGGTAACAAATGGCATGCTGTGACCACATCTCTGAAGCTGACACAGACAGGACGTCCCTGTCATGTCTTGTCAGACTGGTGTTTAGCTCGTGAGCTGGTTTTTTCTTGCCGATTGCAGCTGAACCCCAGTCCATCCGCGTGATGACCAGATGTCTGGTCATCAGGCGGCGATCGCTTGAACGAGGCAAGCTTCTTGTTTGCCCAACGTAGCTGACAACGTTTAGCGCTTGAAGCAACATCGTGTTTCGGCTTCCTCACTTCGAAGAGAGCCAAGTTGACTGTGAGCTCCCTGGGCAGCTTCCGTTACCGTAGGAGCTAACGCAAAGACCCAGAGGGCGCGGTTAGCTTTCAAGTTGAACCGAACGTAGCTGATCGGCAGACGCTTGATCTATCGCTGCGTGTGAGAAGTGTATTCTGAGCTGTACAGCCTTTTAGTTCATGTGCAAAGCAGACCACTACCTCTGTGAGCTATCATCAGTGGAACCCAAGCTGACTCCAGCCGTCGACCCATCTCGCGAGATGGATAGCGATGACTCGAATCGAGCTCCTCCCGTAACTGGACCCACCGGGCAGCACTGGCCGATCGTCGATCACTGACATCCCACTGGAATCATCCCGCCCGGTGCCTGTATCGGAGCTCATTACATGCATATAGCCGTTGCGCGAACAGCTGCACTCTAAGATAGTCGATACCCTACAGTCACTAGTGTGTACAGTACACGTTTGTGATACAAGACTCGTCGTCGTCTCTCTCTCACACACACTCTTTCAAATGCTCACACTCTTTCACACATGTTCACAATTCCACCTAGATCGCCGACCACTCCTGTCGCTCATCTCCCTGACCACTCCTCTCCCTCTTCCAAACAAACACTGCTTCGCGATTCGCGAACATGCTTCAGCCCTCACACTCAAGCCATCCATGAGTGGCCACTCCAGTCGAACGCACCGTACCCGGGCACAGTGACCGAGTCCTGCCTCTGCGGCTGTGGCGGCATAGGACCATTGACGTTAGGCGGCACGTTCGGCGTGTTGTCCGTCTGCGGCGTGTTCGAGTTGCTGGCCTTGTTCGAGTTGGGAGCATTGCTGTTGTTCCCGCCGTTGTTGTTGTTGTCCCACGAGAACGAGAAGACACGGCTCAGGAAGTCATCAGGCACCTGGCTCTGAGCGGCGGGGCCGAGCTCGCTGTTGTTCCCGTTGGTGGGGTTCTGCGGCGGAGGGAAGTACGCCGACAGCATGCTCTCGACCGCGGGGTCAAGCTGCGGCTGCGACGGCTGCATGGCGCGGTTGTCGAAACGCGCGAACTGCGCCAGGTTGGACGGGTCCAGACCGCCAAAGTTGAAGCCGCCGCCCTGCTGGTTAGGGAACTGCTGCTGCTGCTGGGAGTTGTCGCCCGCCACGCTCTGCGTCGGCGTGAGGTTCGGCGGCGGCATGGGGTATGCGCCGAAGACGGGTTTCTCGTTCGTCGGCGTGCTGTCGTTGCCCGAAGGAGACTGCGTGATGACGCCACCGCTGTCGGCGGCGGGCGAGACAAACGAAGTGTTGGCAGTCTGCGAGCCCGTCGGGCTGTCCGCCTCCAGCTGCGCCTGGCGGATGAGGCGCTTGACGGCGCGTTGCAGGTTGTGCTCCTCGTCGTCGCCGTCCGCCTCGTGCATGCTCTTGCGCTTGACGCCGTGTTGCGTTGGGCGGCGGCGCTCCTCGACTTCGGCCATGAGGAAGTCCATGACCTTGATGGCCGACTGGGCCGGAATCGACGATTGCGCGACCTTGCGCATCTGATCCACAGCGCCCTTCACCTCGGCAATCTTCTCCTCCGTCACCTTGCTCTTCATCTCGCGCTTCGCCGTCTTCAGCAGATCGATGATGATGACCATGCCGGAGACAGTCACGTAGAACAGCGGGATCCACCACTTCTCGAGGAACGGCGCGACGCCGTTGTTATCGGACATCATGCGCAGCGAAGCACGGGCGGCTCGGATACACTGCTCCTTGGAGTAGGCGAACCGCTCGTCCTCGTATCCTCGGGATAACCACGGTCGGTGGAGACGCAGCATACGCGAGTGGATCGCAAGACTGAGCGTGATCTTCTCGTAGTACTCGACCAGCGCCTTCGGGTCGTTTGACGTCGGCCCCGGGTTGTTATCAGGCTGGAAGAAGGCAGGCAGCTCCAGCATGGCTTTGCGTAGCTCGCGGTCAACGCTGAGGATGAACGAGTAGGGCGGGTGGTTGTTGTTGTTCGCCTGCCAAATCTGGCGTTGGCTGATCTCGGCAAACTTCAGCTTTGCGAGCTGGAACGACATGCGTGTTCGGACGCTTTCCGGCTGCGGGCGGATGGGCTGGCCGTCGACAAGATCTTCGTCCTCGATGTTCGCAGGAAGAGCGCACTTGATCTGGTCGGGGTGAATGCTGCACGCAAAGTTGTAGCTAGGCGCCAGCGACCAGTCTAAGAAGACAAGGTTCCACCAGATGCGACGTCCGACCTCGCGCTGAATCAAACTCTCCCAACGCCCCTTCCACATCGGGAGCGGTCTGCCGTCCACGCTCTGCTGCTCTGCGCCGAGTCGCGAGAGACCCAGCCCCTGCGCCATCTTGATGGCGGCGCCGAGTAGAGCCCATGCGGCATCGGCACGATCTCTGTTGTTCATCAGAACACTCATCAGGATTGTAGCCTGGAGATTCTCGAGCGTGTGATTAGCGATAAAGTCACTGGACCATTGACACTGCGCGTCAGTTCCAATTCCTAAAGGAGGTAACTTACAGCTCGCGCGGCAGCGTACCACATGTGACACAGCGACTGAACCTCCTCTCGGGAGCTGAAGTGCTTCGCAGCCTCATCCGAGTCCATAAAGTACAGGCCGAGCGTGATGACAACGAAGTAGACGGCCAGGAAGGGCGTCGAGATCTCATACACAACACGGTCAGGCGGCAGAGCCCACAAGTCGCGGCATTGACTGAGGAAGGTCGGAACGTGGAACACTAGAGTCAGTTGGCGAAAAAGACGATCAACTTACATCTGTGCAGCCAGTCCACGCGGTTGAGATAAGCTTCGACCATCCGCTCACCGGTCTCGCGCGATGGCAAACAACGAGTGATGGCGTTCAGCACCAGATCTGTCTTGCCAGTGTACATGTCGAACACTTCATTCGGCGTCAGCTGCTCAGCGAGAGCAGATATACGCGCCCCACGCTCTTCCGTGTTGCCGAGGAAGCGGAACTCGGGCTTCCCGTTGTTCGGCGAGAAAGACATGGCAGGCGAGTCGCCGGCCTGAGACTGACGAGCGAGGTGGTAGCCATGACCGGGCGCTTGCTTGCTGACAGACGACACCTTCCGACTGATACCGTTGAAGTGCGGTATTGAGTGAGCGCCATCGACCCGTGCACGGCCGAAGGCCAGGTGCTCCAAAGTAAGAGCGGCTCCCTCGGTGTCGGATACATCGTCAGCGTCTGGGACGTTGCCCATGGCGGGGTTCTGGTCCACAGCTGCGGGAGGAGGCAGCTTGCTCTGAATCTGCTTCAAGAACTGCTCCAGATCCGCTGGCACGATGGCACCAGACTTGACGAGGGCAGCCTCTAGAGCATCCACGCGGTGCGCAAGGTTCGCGAGGTCTCGGGTCGTCGCATAATTGGATCTGGCTCATGTCAGCCACAGGTCTGGCATAGGCGAGGTGATGCCGAGGCCCCCGTTTCGATTACTTACGAAGCAACTAATTGCTTCTCCGCCTGCAATGTATCAGCTATCGCCCCTCTCATGCATATAGGCCGATTAGATCTACTCACTGTTCCGACCTCATGACAACGAGCCTGGTCCTGGCGAAGGATGCATGGTCCTGAGACCGATCAGCACGGGGAAGCAAAATTGTAAGCTCGGTGTGGGCAACATACCGCATGGAAATCTGAGAACACGTTAGCGCTTGGCACTGAGGAGTTGAAAGCACAGCGCGCACTCACTTCTTGTCACATTTGATTTTTCTGCAGTTTCGAAGATGAAGAAGGGAAGGAGGCGTCAGCACGGGTTCCAGCGATAGCCAAAGGTACGCGCGGGTGACATCCTGCTCGGGCCGGTGGCACCGGCGGCAAGAGTGTTTCCCCAAATCAAGAAACCCGAACTCACCTGCGGCGACATTCAGAACAACTCTGAACGACTCGACGACGGGTCGCATGGGGCTTCTTTTCCCGCTTGACCTCCTTCTGGGGAGCGTCGTCGATCTCTTCTTCTTCGGGGCTCATGGTTTGGTGCGTCGACTCGTCGTCGGCAATGTCGGTTCCAGAAAATGAGCGAGAGCGCTGCGGGTTCGCGGGGCCGGAGTCTTTCAGATGAAGCAGTTGAGGAAATGGAGGTAGTGGGGGCACACCCTTGTTGATGGAAGGATAGCGATTAGGCGGGGGTTGAGACATGGCCAGGTCGGATCGCTAGCGCAGGTGAGAGTGATGAATAAGTTCAGCTGCTAGCGCCGAGGAAGGCTTGGCCGTCCGGAGGATTCTGCCCAATTCAAAGGAAGGAAAGTGGAGTGGTGTTTTGAAAGGAGGGAGAAGGAGGCGTTTGCAGTTGCGTTCTACGTGCTCATACGGATGGGTAAGAGAGATGTCGTGGGGAGAGAGTGGAATGGAGGATGGGGAATGAGGATGCAAGATGAGGACGGATGAAGGAGCAATGGTGAGAGACCGGCGTGCCGCAGAGTCAGAGTCAGTAGTGCGTGCGGAAGACAGGATGAGGGGGGGAGGGTAGAATAAGTCAGTCAGGTACAGCGGTAAAGCGAGCGGCTGAGTGTAGAGTCGGTGTGGTGATCCTGCGGTAGTGACCGAGGCAAGGAGGCATGCCAGAGCTAAACTCCCTTACGGCTTTGCTCCTGAGCACGAGGGCACCGAAGCAGCCTGGCATGCCTGGCCAGGTATTCAAGATCTTGCGCGATCTTGACGGCTTCATCAGGCCTCAGGTGTGGAGGCTACGGCCTGGGCCAGTTGAGTACGTCGGAGACCTGACTCTCGAATCCTGACTCCAGGCTCCTGGCTCCGGCACTTCCGAGCATCAAGCTGTAGTGCAGCAGTGTAGCAGGGCGGGTAGAGTTGTTCGCTACAGCGAGTGGCAACCGTGGGAATCCTCGCGACGGTCGGTCAGCGGCAGCCTCAGACTGCCGAGAAGGCTCGCATCCGAGATCTCTCCTCATCGTTCACCACCGCATCAGCGGCGTTGCTCTGCTCGCGATATGACTGCACGCCAGCCACAACAACAGCGGATTTGCGCGTGGCCCAGCCCGCACCACTGCCGCTTGTAATCGCGCTATTCGAAATCCCTGCATCCATTTCACCTTCGCCGCCGCAACTTCGACTATTCTATTGGACGTGGTGACAGTCACGTGATTTGGCGCCGCTGGGTCTTATGGGCCCCTCCAATCGCATTCCTGAGGGAGGGATCGGTGACAATCTTGCTCTGATAGGCCGCGCCGGTGATCATGCCGACATTGAAGACGCAATCTAAGCGAGAGGGAGGGTAAACAAACACCCAAGCGTCTTTCGTGCTCAGATATCTTGTAGCGATCTGCCGCGCCTGACAGGCAAAAGTTTTCCTCGGCGCTGCACAGCAATGTCGCTTCTCTGTCTGGTCAGTCACAGTGACCCATGTCAGGTCGTGCGACGGAGCAACGATGAGAATGATCGACGGTCTGAGCATGCCGTCTGTGCGCCCTTTGGCTCGATCAGTCTCGATCAGGCCGTGCCACACCCTTCCTCGCTACGATTCTCGTCTACGGTCGTCGTTTGCATATTCAGAAGAGACCACTGGAGCTGAACTAGATGTGCCAATCAATGCGCGGCCTGTTGCCCAGGCTCACCTCCCATGGGAATGGCCACTTACTAGTCTGAGAGACAGATAGACTAGATCTGCGGTCCTCGCATGAATTGGACAGAATTTTTGCTGCCCCGACAGTACACCAGATGCCCTCGTTGTCGCACCTCTACTCTCGTTCGTCTACACCGCTCGCGAAGCGTTGCGGCCCTGCGGCTGGCGGAGACAAGGAGTCCGGATATGCCGTAAAAAGTTACACCGCGCCGGCCCGTGCTGACCCGCAGCTCACAATTATCGGCGCGCCAGCCGGCGGCGCGGCAACAGGTACAGATGCAGGCACCCCCAAGCACTAACAGCCGCACCTATCCAGCTTATATTTGACCGTCGATCACGTAGCGTATGTGCATGTGGTCCATGTGTTGCGATGAAGATTCATCTGCTGTGAGTCAGTTTAAGCGACCGCTTCAGAGGTGGACTGCGGACCTCGATCACCCTATCGTCGGAACGGAGTGCCTCCACTGACGCTCACCCTGTCTTCCGGGGTCTTCAGGTTTCTGTTACCGCCGGGAGTATCTCCGACACACCAGGGTACATATGCCTCTGGCTGACGTTCTGCAAAACGCTGCAGGACTAGCTTGTCCCCTTCAGTCGTCGATCATATCAGAGTTTGCGAGAGCGTTCGCACGCCTCGCTCGCTTAATCGCAGAACCCACATGCACTCTTATCTTTTGCTCGAGCTATTGGTCAGTTCGCAAGTAGACACGAGTCGTCTACATCGAGGGCGTTAGAGCGCCGATGCCGAACGGTCCGAAAGTCAGCCAGCCTCCCATGTGATCGCCACGAGTAGATCGGAGTGCCACCCTGCTCCGCCTCCGTGCGGAAGCAAAAAGTCGATCATCGAGCCGGTGCTGCCATTCTCGAGGTGGAGGTCTGTTGTCCGGCCTCAGCCGACTCCGCCTCGATCACCTAGCGACCCAGCATGCTCGCATTACGGCGACGACTCCTGCTTCCGAGCAACGTGCGCGCTCTGCGGCCAGTCGTGCTGCGGGGCTTGTCGACGAAGCCGGCGCCGAATGTGCTCGACGAGCTCGACGAACGAGGTTTCGTGGCTGCGACGACGAGGTGAGTCTTCGTCCAGCAAACTCGCGTCTTCCCTTCCGCGACTTTGTGTCTTCCTTCAACTATCGCGACTTTGTGTCTTTCTTCAACTATCGCGACGTCCTGCTCTCGTTGAATCGATTGAACTCAGTTGCTGCGATGGCCACAATGACTGACACTCGACAGCCCAGAACTCCGGTCACATCTGAACTCGAAGACGACCGTCTACGCCGGTGTTGACCCTTCCGCGCCGAGTCTGCACGTTGGCAACCTCCTGCCGCTGCTGGGATTGCTGCACTTCCGTGCGCGAGGACATCAAGCGTTGGCCCTGGTGCGCTACCGTGACATGGCCTTCTAAGCTGACGTCAGATTGGCGGAGCGACTGGTGCGATCGGCGACCCCTCTGGACGCTCGACGGAACGTAATGCCCTCGACAAGGAGACGCTCGCGGCCAATGTGGCCGGCATCACATCGCAGGTGAATCGCTTCTTTGAGCGTGGCATTGCCTACGCCAAGAAGCGGGGGTACGACCCCACTACCTCGACGGAAGCTGGCTACCGTGTGCTGAACAACCATGACTGGTTCCGGGATATGACCTTCCTCGACTTCCTTCGTGATGTGGGCAAGTACGCCCGTGTGAATACCATGCTCGCCCGCGAGTCGTAAGTTTGCAGATACTGCGATGGCATCGTTATCTGACACTTTGCCAGGGTCAAGACTCGTCTCGACAGCGATGCCGGTATCTCATTCACTGAGTTCTCGTACCAGCTGCTCCAGGCCCACGACTTCAACGTGCTCTACCGCTCTGAGGGATGCCGTGTACAGCTTGGCGGTAGCGATCAGTGGGGCAACATTGTTGCTGGTATCGACATGATCAAGCGAACGAGGGCGGCGCAAGCCGCTGCAGAGGCCGAGGCTGAGGCAGCCAAGGCGGCGCAGGAGGGCGGAAAGAAGAAGGGCAAGCAGCCGCAACAGCAGCAGGAACAGGCGGCCCAGAAGGAAAAGGAAGAGGAGCCCGCCTTCGGAATCACTATTCCGCTGCTCACGACGGCGAGTGGAGAGAAGTTCGGCAAGTCTGCCGGCAACGCAGTGTGGCTCGATGAGCGCCGCACGAGTGTCTCAGATTTCTACCAGGTAGGTCATATCGCGAATGTCCCTTCCAGATCCGCAGTTGTAGCTGCTGCCGTACAGAGGTGAGCTGATCAGCAGTTCTTCTTCCGAGCGACCGACGCGGACGTCGAGAAGTACCTGAACGTCCTGACGCTTCTCCCGCCATCGGAGATCCAGTCCGTCATGGAACAGCACCGTGCCAACCCCAAGGAGCGGCTAGCGCAGCGCACGCTGGCGCGCGAGGTGACTGAGCTTGTGCATGGCCCGTCTGGCGTCGAGCAAGCCGAGCTGCTCGCTACGATCCTCTTCGCGCCGTCGCTCCGCGAGCTTAAGGCGCAGCAGGTGCTCGACATCATCGAGTCTGAAGCCGGCGATCCCCGCTTCCGCCGTGTCCACCGCTCCGAGCTCAAGGGCAAGCCGGTCACCAAGCTTGCGGTCGAGTACGGCCTGACAAAGGCGCGCAGTGAGGCGAACCGCATCGTCGCGTCGAAGGGCATGACGCTGAACGGCGATGTGATCAACGACCCACGAAGGGAGATCAGGACGCAAGAGCTGATCGACAGGCACATCGCGGTGCTCAGAAAAGGCAACAAGGACGCCGTAGTGCTGTACGTCGACAGGGACGACCTCTGAGCGGCCTCCCTCCTCGGACTCTAGCACTTTCACCTCACTTTTACTCATCTCTTCCCCTATCACTCCACTCATCGCTTTCGCCTTCATCTTCATATCTCTCTAGCATTTGCATTGGCACCCGTGTCCTGGCTAAAATGATGCATCCATCTAAGTCTACCTCCCACGCCCGCGGCGCGCCGTGTCGCTACCCTAGCGGGCAACTTACTCGTCGCCCTTGTCGAGACGAACAGCAGCCGCGCTCTTGACGCCAGCGAGGTCCGTCTTGTGTCCGACGAGCGTCCTGATGTCCTGGATCTTGTACTTGATCATAGTCGGGCGCTCTAGTGACATGCCCCAGCCGAGAACGCGGACACCCTTCGGAAGACCCATGGGCTCGAGCATTTCAGGGCGGAAGACTCCGGACTGTGATGTCAGCTCGGAACTATCTCCGCGGGTGAGCTTCTGCTCGAACTACACTCTACCTCCATCGCTATGGGTGGCGTGGCAATGTAGGTGTCGCAACGATGGCCTAGCGCCCATCCTACGGCTATCTACTCACGTTGGCAATCTCGATCCACTTGCCCAGTCCCTCGTGCCACGAGAAGACCTCCATCGAGGGCTCTGTGTAGGGGTTGAAGGCGGGCTTGAAGCGGAGCTTGTGGTTACCCGTCTTTGCGAAGAACTCCTTCATGAAGCCTGGGCGTTAGCTACCTTCTATGTCTCGTAGCTGTAAAGAGCTTCGGGGACTGGGTGCGATTTCCTGCTGCAAGCTCCTTGGCATCGCGAACGATGGTGGGCGGCCAAGGCACTCGCTCCGCTCGTGCGCTACTCACCAATCAAGTGTCCCAGCGTAATGTCGTAGTCAGCAACGACACCCTCGACCTGGTGGAACTCGGCCAGATGCGTAGCGTCCGTAGCCTCGTTACGGAACACGCGGTCGATGGAGAAGAGCTTGGCGGGCTTGAAGCCGCCAGGCTGGTTTGCGAGCTTGTACAGCATGGCAGTCGAAACCGACGTCGTGTGCGTTCGCAGGAGGAGCTTCTCGCTCTCGGCACGCGAGAAGGGTGCCCGGTAGCCGATAGATCCGTAGCCGCCAACCTCGTGCGTCTTGGCCACTCGCTCGTAGTACGGCTCGTCTGGAATGTCGGCCTTGACGGGGTCTGATGTTAGCTGAATTTCGAGTATACAGCAGCGATGTTGGCGTACAACGGCAGCTTGCTTTGGAACAGTGTAGAGTTGCGCTGTTCGCCTGTGTATCGTGCGCGCGGCGCTCTCGCCTCACTCTATCGCTCAACACTCACCCGCAACGTAGAAGGTGTCCTGCAGCTCACGCGCGGGGTGCTGCTGCGGGACGAACATGGCGTCGAAGTTCCAGAACGCAGACTCGACAAAGTGGTCCGTCGGCATTTCAGTGAAACTGCTGTCAGCTAAGCTCAGTCTCGCTAGCTTACCCAAGATCGAAGAAGATCTGGCGGAACTCCTCGCGGACCTTGAGGAGAGGGTGGAGGGCTCCTCCGTTCGGCTGCTCGCCCATGGCGGCAAAGTTGTACTGCTTGAAGCTGGCGTCCTTCCAGGCGCCGCTCTGGAGCATGTCGACGGTAAGGTCAGTCTCGTAAGTCTTGACCTCGAGGGCGAACTCGGGGCCCTTGCCGGCCTTGTAGTGGATCAGCTTCCTGCGACAGTCAGTTGACCGCAATGAGCTAGAGTGGAGTCGAAAAAGCTTACTTGGGCACAACGAGCTTGCGCTTCTGGAACTCCTTCAGGTCCTTCTCAGACAGCGAGGTGAGGTTCCGCAGCTGCGCCGCCGTCTCGTCCTGCACCGTGTCGACGGCACGGACAAAGCCGGCACCGTCCTTCGCAATCCACTTGTTCTTGAACGCACGGCCCTGGCCGATCTTGACAACATCGTCGCCGAGCGCCTTCTTCAGATCCGGAATCGAGACGGCCGCTCCTCCCTTGGGCGGCAGAGCCTCCCAGACGCGGTACTCATGCGAACCCTCCTTGGCGATCTGCGCTCCCTCGTCCGTCAGGCCGTAGACCGTCTCCGTGATCTGCTCCTGCGTGACCATCTGTCATGTCAGCTGATGAGCGGGCAATAATAGCGGGGTTCGGCACATCGCGTGAGGTCACTATGCCCTCTCTGCACAGCAGAGATCACAACACCTCTCTACACAGCAGAGAAGCACAACAACATCCCGGGACCCGCCGTACTCACGTCCTTGGTCTGCAGCGAGTCAAGCGCCGCCTTGACCACAGTCTGTCCATTTTCGCCAATCTCCTTTCCGTTCACGACCAGCTTGCGGGTGTCGTTGATCTTTCCGTCGGGCGACGCATCGAGCGCCTTCAGAATCGCCGTCTGAACCTCCTCAACGCTTGGGAGACTCATTTTGGTGTTGTTGCAGGTCGAGCTGTAAATAAAAGTCAACGTGCGGTCCGATCGTCCTCGAGCCGGCTCGATCGAGCAGTCAGCCAGCGAGTCCGTCGAAATCGGAGTCGACCTGATTTCGCCGGCCTATCCACGTGACGAGCGGAGGCACGCGAACCTGAAACAGGCCTAAATCACCAACCTCCACCGCAGGTATGGTGCTTTTAGGAGGCATGTAAGCGCTGTCACCCTCATGCATGCAATACACTGACAGTCGGGCAGCTCTGAGCTCATATCAAGGCAATCAAAATGCATGACGATGGTATCAAGCGGATGTCGAAGCGCGGCGGAAATGCGCCGTCACCTGTCTGCTCGATGGGCGGCTACATTAGGCTGGCCGGGTGCGCGTGCCGACATGGGTGAGATTGTTTGGTTCCACTTTCACGCGGCTCCCACCGTTTCTGCCTGCTCTCCACCACATCCACCATGGACGCCAAGCTCCGCAAAAAGCTCCCAAGCGCTGCCAAAAGCGTGGTCCGGGAGGCGATGCGCTCTGGCGCATTCGACAAGAATGAGCTCACGATGGGCGAAGCGCGTCGATTAGTCGCCATCAAGCTCGGTCTCGAGGAAGACGCTCTCGACGGAGCCAAGGAGGACCGGAAGCAGGTCAAGGAGGCGATCACTGAGGCCATTGTAAGGTGCTGTTCCGGGGTGGAGCTCACTCTCAGAACTCATACGACGACGATGCGGAACTGAGTGACGAGCCGGAACCGCCAGCGAAGGCAGGAAAGAGCAAGGGCCAGAGCTCCACAGCATCCACGCCGGCGAAGGGAGGAAGAAGTGGGAAAAGCAAGAGCACCGTCGATCCCGATAACGATGTTGAAGAGGACGACGACGCTGCTGATGCAGTGAGATGAGGGCTTCAGTGGTAATGCTGACAACAGCCAACTTCCCCCGCATCCTCTATGTCGAGCGTGTACGACGAGCCGCCGCCTCCGAATAAGACCAAGGCCAAGAAGCGCGCCAGTGATATTGATGGATCTGCTTCTGCCAAGCAGACTCCGAGAAAGGGGAAAAGAAAGAGCGAAGTCATCTCTGACCCCGATGAGGTTGAGGACGGCGGAGGCCAGGTGAGCTTAATACGCTAGGCGCAAGCTAACTGAAGCCTGCTCCACCCTCGCCAGCATCGAGTGCAATGTCTAGTGTCTACGATGAGCCGCCGAGGCCGAAGAAGACGAAGGCTGCCCCGAGAACATCCAAGGGAAGAACGAAGAAGGACCCGAATGAAGGGGTATGCCCTTCTGTACAACCGCGCTGACAACGCCAGCTATCACCAGACGAAGCCAAGCTCGCCGATCTCAAGCGTATAGTGGTCGCATGCGGAGTGCGCAAGCAATGGTAAGCTATGAACTCATCGCAAGCTAACAACACAGGACGAAAGAGTTCAAGGACTGCCCAACAGTGAGTCGTGGGTGACTATCGGGACCTGACTTCAGACTCGCGATCAGATTCGCCATGTGCAGGATCTTCTCCGGGACCTAGGCATGAAGGGCAACCCTACACTGGGCAAGGCCAAGTCGCTGAAGGCTCGCCGCGAGCTGGCGCAGGAGCTTTGTGAGTATGCAAGAGCTTCGGGCAGCCACTGAGCTCGGCGACGTTTGCTACTGGTGGACGCTGACGCCGTACAGCCGACGTGAGGGAGTACGAGCAAGGGCACGGGCTGAGCGCCGATCGTCCTTCACGAAGCCGGGCGGCGCGAGGGACGCGGGGTACTTCGCCCCCCGCCCCTGACGAGGATGGAGCCACCGCAGCCGTCCTGGACTTTCTCGGTGACGACAGCGACTAGCACTTGGAGAAGCAGTGCAAGCTCTTGGTGTCTGTTTGTTGTTGTAGGTCACTATGAGACGCACACGTCGCACTCCGGTCCGGAGGTCAGGATGTCATGCACATGAATCGGGACGTGCGGATTTCCTAGATAATCGCGATAAGCTTATAAGCTCTGGGCATTCTTGACTTTCCGGTCACGTGCGGCCACTGAGGGACTGTGAACGCGCCCTGGGGTTGGCTGGGGAAGCCGGATTCCTTAACCTGTAACTTTAATGCCTTTGTTGTGCCTGAATGTGTGAATGCGCGACCTCGAGAAGCGCGAATAGTCGGACACCTGGCATTCTTCTTCCTTTCCAACAACTGCACTCTCAGACAGTCCGACGCGACAGACCGCTCGGCAGCCCTCCCCTCCACCTACCTGATCCGCACGGCTCGCTGTCAGCGGCGCTTACGGTCACCGAGACGCAACGAGGTCATTAAGATGGTCGGCCTTCCACGGCATCCCTTGACGAGCCCCCGGAACCGGTCGCTGCGGTATGTGATCCTCGGCGTGCTTTTCCTGGGCACCCTGTACTGGCTACGGGGGGACCGAAGCGACAAGAACAGGTTCCGGGATGTCATCGGCGATGCGGCGCCGAAGACGTGGTCATCGGCGTCTCATAGCGGCCTGGGAGGACTCGCCCCGCCGATAGCGTCGCACGAAGACATGCGGAGCTCGTCTACCCACGTCGGCACTAGGAACGAGAAGAAGAAAAGGAGCGCGTTCGTCGACCTGCGCAAGACTATCCCGTGGACAACGTTTGATGGAGGTGAGTCCTGCGGGCGCGTCTGTGTGATGGCGTGTCTTTGATGGGAAAGTGCTGGTCGAAGAGGGGACCCCTTTGTGCGCCTCAATCCGTGACCTTAGCCGCCCGGCTCTCATCTTGTATCCAGCTGACCCCAGGCGTTGGCGGCTACTCCGTATTCAGTAACCTGTATTTCAACGGCGGCATCCTGTACGCTGTGTCCGCCGATGAGGAGGCTGCCGCCCTCATCCCCGAGACGAAGCTCATCCTCACCGGTGCGCCGGAGGGGAACCGACACCCGCCAGCTGGTATGGACCGGTGGTCTGCTGTCGTGGGGGCCGATCTGGCCAGGAGCGAGCTCGGCACGCGCGCTGTCCGTCTTCCCGGTGTCTCTGTGAGCTTGATCACGCATGGCTGAGCTGACCGCAGTACATCTTCAACGACCCGCCAGGACGTGAGGGCTTCCTGGTATACTACGAGCACCTGTTTCCGGAAGCGTTCGTGCCGAGTGTGCGAGCCGTAGCGTCGGCCGTGGAGAAGAGCAACGGGGATCCATCAGAGGTGGTCCCCTCGCGCGTCATCTTTGCGCGCTCCAACGATGACGGTTTCAAGGACGATAAGGGACGAAGTAAGCTAGCAGACCCACTGTTTGCACACGAGCTAATGTTTCAGATATCTGGGCGCTGTCACGCCTCCTGCCAGACGTACCGATCGAGGACGCACGTAACTGGGCTGATCGTACCGAGTCTGGCCTGACGTACGTCTTCGACCGGGCCGTCATCGTGGATCGCTGGGCCGCACACACCGTGGGCAAGGGCACAGCTCGATGGGGCAAGATGAACGGTGAGGCGCCGAGCATGCCCGCCCCGACGCGCTTCTGGGAGCCCTTGCGGCAGAACATGCTCGACGCGGTCGGCGACCACACCCCGAACGTGGGCAAGTACAAGCTGCCCGTGGTCGTGTACATTGAGCGCGACGTGAAGCCCATGCTCGCGCCCGAGAGCCACAAAGCCCTCGTCGCTGAGCTGAAGAAGCTCACGCCTCGCGCTGAGGTGCACGTGACGCAGATCAAGTCGATGACGAAGGAGCAGCAGGTGTCCCTGTTCTCGAAGACGGACATTGTGGTAGGCCTGCACGGGAATGAGCTGCTTGAGGCAGCGTGGATGAGCCCGGAGAGCAGCGTCATTGAGATCTTTGAGGAGGGCGGATTCAACCGTAAGCTGGGCATGCGTCCTTCTGTACAAGCTAACTTCATCAGGCGACTTTGGCATCTTCCTCGACATGCTAAACATTGACCACACCGTCATTCAGAAGGACCGCATCCTCACGGAGGCGGTGTGGAAGGACCATGAGAAGACTCGTGGCCCGAATAAGGACGTGAGTACGCACTGCGTCGTGCCTGAACTGACTGTCAGCTGGTTGAGATCGACGCCAAGCTCGTCGCGGACACGATCGCGGAAAAGCTAGACAGAATAGGTCGCTGAGTAAGAGTGAAGGGTAGAGCGGGGAGGCGAGGCGCATGTGCTGTTCATAGTCACGAGTATAGAGTATCTTTACCATGTTATCAGTCTCATAAGACTCTTTGACCGAGAGCAGTGGCATTCACCGATTGTTTACAGGATACATTGGAAGTGCAGAAGCCTAGTGAAGCAGATGAGAACGGCAGCGTGCAGCAAGCACGCAACAGCGCTGAGATTATTGCTAGTGTATCAGAATGCGTGCATCCCATATATGAACACAAAGCCAGATGTATCCATCTACCTGACTCTGCCGCCCACGACTCCCTACACGAAACCACAAAGAACGAGAACTGTTTACTTCTTGCCCTTGGTGGCGATGGTGCGGGCACCAACACGACGACCGCTGCGAATGTTAGCTTTGGCCTCACATCACGTAGTTGGGATCGCAGAATGACTCTCGAAAATAGCAGAGCGCAAGGATCAAGCACAGGCACAACAACTCGCACATGGGCGAGCATAAACAGTTGTGACGCGTATGCACGACCTTCGCTGCCACTTCCAGCCTTTCCTTCGCGATTCCCAATCGCAAATACTCACGTCGTCTTGGTGTGCTGACCACGGACACGGAGACCCCAGTGGTGACGGAGACCACGGTGCGAGCGGATCTTCTTGAGACGCTCAAGGTCGTCACGGAGCTTCTGGTCGATCTGGTTGGAAAGGACGTGCGAGTCCTTGCCGTCGGTGAGGTCACGCTGACGGTTGAGGAACCAGGTGGGGATCTTGAACTGGGTGGGGTTCTGCATGATGGTGACGATACGCTCGAGCTCGTCCGAGTTGAGCTCACCAGCACGCTTGCTCATGTCAATGTCGGCCTTCTTGCAGACTGGAGAGGCGTTAGCAGCAGATTCTCCCAAACGCAGGGACAACAGGTTCGTCGAAGGTAATTGAACAGCTTGAAGTCTCGCCGATTACAGTGCCCACTCATGCACACAACACTTGAAAGCAATCCGTCTGATGGAATCCATGCCGTCGCGCGCTGAAGCTTCCTTGTCCAGTCTCCAGCTTCCCCTCGTCGCGCATCCTGTTCCTTCGCCCCTCCAATTTCGGTGCACTCGAGCTGTCCAACCCAACCTTGCAATCCTGTTGTCCCATGTCGAATTGGACTTACCAAGGTTGGCGTAACGGCGACCGACACCACGGATCTCGGTAAGAGCGTACATAGCCTTGCCTGTATTCTGTCAGCACCGCGCTCTCGCCGCTCTTCCGATCTGCTGTTCGTCGTCTGCGCGCGCAACTCCGTGTCCTCCAATATCCATCTCGAATCCGCGCGCTTTCTGCGAACAACAATCGGGCATAGATTCTCACCAGTGCCCTTAACGTTGGTGTTAAGGAGACGGAGAATGTGCTGGAACTGCTCGTGCTGAGCAGGAGGCTGGAAAGACATCTTGCTGGCTTTTTTTGTCGGACGGTCGAGGTGGTGTCGAGGTGGTCGAGTGTTGGACGCAGTCTCGAACTGGGTAGTAAAAGCAGCAGTTTGGAAAGTCGCCTGTGATACCAAAACGTGTAGAATGACGTGGCTGTACTAGACCTGACGCCTGACCAAACTCCGGTTTGCCGCCGAGCCAAGTGGCATGTGGCGTTTCGGCATCAAAATCACTTTCGGCCTCCACTTTCCATGTCCACCCTGTGAGACACTGTGTTTTCGTTGTTCTCGGACTACTGCATTGCTCACCATCCTGCAGACTTGAGCCCATGCCAGCAATACAACACTTTCGATACGGCAGCCGACGGACATTCGCCACTCGCCGTCGCTGATGATGACGAATTGCTGACCGACAGTCGATCTGAGGCAGCAGCAGATGCGCCGCAATCGCCGTTTTAGGAGTTACTCATTACAGGCAGTCCGCAGTCAATGAAGATCAGGTGCTCGGCACCGCTACCCTCTCTTTGACCCTCAAGACAGCTAGCTTGCTGAAACGCATGAATTGCTCGATCAACAACTGCATTGCATTACTGCGACATCCCATCCGCCGTCGTCGATCGCTAGTGTTGGGCCGTCGATGGCTTATGGAGATCGATACTATCGATCCGCATTCATGCACCACCTACATTCAACACCGAGCTGTACGCTGCCTTGTTGGCACGCCACCGATGGGGGAACCGAAGAGCTCGGCCACACCGGCGCACGCGCTATCACGCTTGCTCACATGTCCCCACTCCCTCGTCTACTATGAGGTCATCGATTTACTCGACACGTTTATTTGCTCATTTTGGTCATACGGCTTGCTGTCATCGGGTCAGACAAAGCGAGCGCTCGCTCGCTACGAGACAGTCCGATTGTTCGATGCGATCGAGGCGATACAGCTACTCGCCTAGAGATTTGATTGCGGCCGTCTCTCGACTCACTGATCGCGCTGCTGACCCTAACGCGGAAGCGGTTGCCCTACATCGAGATCTGTAAGCGACGCACGATGTTGCAGCCACCTCAGCCATCAACACCGGACGGCGCGTCCCCAAGTTGGCGACGGGGCGGCTTCTCGGCGACCAACTGCGCACACAATAGCCGATCTTGTCGCTTCCGTCGCTTCGTATCGGTCATTCGGCGGCCGAGTCTGCATTCCGATACGACAGCCCACCACATTGGCGCACTAGCAGGCTCCGAGGTTGTGCCAAGTGGGTTGGAAGCCGAAACCGCGGAATGACTTGTGCTGGCGTGCGTAACGCGCATCGACAGCCCAGCGCATGGGTTCTGCCGCAAGGCGTTGGTCCCACTCCGCGGCCCGGCATGCCAGTTGCCGAACCGAGATACTCGGCGACTTAAGACTGTCTCGCTTAGAGGATGGCTGCGATACACGGACATTCGTATCATAGTGCTCCGGGAGGGGAAGCTTGTGCAGGGATAGCAATGCTGCGTCCCAGCGCAAGCCCTCCCCATCGCAGGATGGCCTTCCCATGTCTTGCGACCAGACGCTATTCGACGTGCGCAGCGGCTTCACGGAGGCGAGCAGTAAAGTCTGCAGCCTCGCAACCGACCAGCAGGAATTACCGATAACCCCTCAATAGTAAAACCATTGATGGGAGGGATTCCAGCCCCATCGTGAGCTTTCTCGTGGGCGTATCTGGTGTTGCCAACCCTCAGCTGCCGAATAGGCAGCACTCTTGCGGTGTGGTACTGCCCGTAAGATTATCAGACAACTTGCTCAACCTGCTTAGGGGCAAAGTGAGCGTCGCTGATTCGTGGCACTTGGTCTACCTTCGATAATTGTGTCACTGACTCGCCCTGACTGCATTGCGCTGAATATGCTTCTGACGTTATTTGCATTCTATGAACTTATGCGAGGTTCGCAATGGCGGTCTACCGCAGTGCTAGGACTCCTGTCGCCATCTAGAGAGCGCCCAGGGCCTTCATTGCGCCCTTGGCCTCCTCCTCGATCTTCTTCCACTTCGGAAGGTTGGACAGCTTGGCCCACCACTCCATGACGTGGGGAAGAGTGCCGTCGGTAAGGCCGGGCGCAGCGTCCTTCATGACAAGGAGAGAGCCGTTAGGCAGATGGAAGAGGTCCGCAATGGTCATGTTGGGGCCAGCGACCCAGGTGTGCTGTGTGAGGATGCGCTCGTAGCCCTTGAGGATCTTGTCCAGCTTCTTGCTGAGCTCCTCAACCCGCGCCTTGTCGGTCGGCTTGCCAAACGCAGGGCCCCAGATGAGCTCGCCGGCGAGCGCACCGGCCGTAGCATCAAAGTCGTTCTCCTCCACGGAGCAAGCCTGCTCGAAGATACCCCAGGTTTCCGTCTCGAACATCGGCGGCATCAGCTCGCTCTTGTTGTACTTCGCCATCAGGTCTAACGTCAGCGCCTCCATCTTCGTCGATCTTCTTCCGTCGTCTGTCGAGGCAGAGCACCCATAGCTGACGGCTATACTCACACTTCGCAATCGCACGCGACTCGAAGAGTGTCCATCCAGTCTCATTGTTGAGCATGTATGGCATCTGGTTGAAGGGCTGGTGCTTGCGCCATTCTTCCGACCACACACGCTTGAAGTCATGCTGCACGAACTCGACCTCATCCTCGAGCTCGGCCATCGCGATACAAATGCGCGAGGTGTTGACCGCCTGTGGGTCAGCTGAGGGGTCTTTGGTAGTCTAGGACTCTGCTTGCAGCACGGATTGTCCACCGCTTCTCCGGCACAGATAATCCAGCGATCCTCATCTCCACTCCAAAGGGTGTAGTGAGATCCTGTCTCCCGCAGATCTGGGGGCAACGCAGGTGACAATCCTCGAAGTAAACGCCAGCAAGCGCTCACTTAAGCGATAACACCACTGGAATCGTTCCCAACTTGAGCATATGAAACGCGCGTGAGGTCGTGGGCGTTATCACACCGAGCCCCTTGCGCATCCAGATCTGTGGGTGGAGTGAAAGCGTTATCCTACAATGCGATGGATAACGCTGTCCTGGTGTCCTGGCGACCCACTCCAATCTACCGCTAAGCGAGGCCGCGCTCCATACGCTCCATACGCTCCGATACTTTGGATCACCTGGCCGCGATTCTAACGCAGCAAGCTCAACTTTCACGGTCCGACAATCCGTGTAGCCGTGTAACATAAGTAGATGGACACACATCGCCGGACGTCCGGTGCCTTCCCATCTTCCCATCATCTAGCTGCTGCGACTTGTGACCACCCCCATTCTCATCAACTCACGGTCGAAGCGGCGTTTCCGTGCAGGGCGAATTTAGCGGGCATGTCGGTCTGTCTTTTGAGATTGAGGATTTGTATTTGTCGCTGTGGAGCTCAGTTGGAGCAGCAAGGTATCTTAGCGAGCGTCAGGTCAGGATCGGGATCGTTGGGTCTGGCCAGAAAGAGTGTGTGTGCAACCGTAACAAGAGCCTTGACCCTGCGTGACTATGTACCATACCGTACATCCCCAGGGATACGTGTTACGACGTTCTCGCCTGTTCTGGACTGAAACACGCCGCACCCAATTAGTCCAGCAGTTGCGTAGCTAGGTGCCAAGACAGCGAGTGACAGATGCTGAAAGAAGAGGGTAGACTACTGTCCAGCTCTCATACTAGACTATGACGTTTATGACGTTGTGACCTCCACCCCGGCGTGCTTACGAGAGAACGACTGCGCCTCCGTCGGAACTACTTTGCCTCCACCCTGGCTTTCCGCCCAATGTCTCGCGCCTGACGGATCGCGGAGCATCGCTGGTGCGCTAGCTTGAATTCGTGATCTTGTGAATCTCATTAATGAGCGGGTGAGCGTAACACGAAACCAAAGTTCAAGTGCGACGTCTTTCTGTGTCGGCCTCTTCGGTCCAGATACGTCCGCCCCAGGTTTCGTCCGCTTTCGACGCTCCGATCCGACTGCTGCGTGCGAAGCATATGCATCTCCGAAGCCTTCGTATGCAGCGGATATAGTGAATGGGACAGCTTGTGGTCATGCGCTCGAAACAAGCTCCGACCTGACCGATAGAAGGAGGAAGGCACGACGAAATCCAACGGAAATGGCCGAGGGAAGGCAGCAGACGTGCGCATGACTGTGGGACTGTTGGGTCACATGTCCCATGGCACGGAGCAAGCGTCGAGCTCCATGTCATGCCCGGCATGCCTGGCATGCCGTACAGGGTAGGGGGCACTCAAAGTGTCCGTGCGCTCCTCCGCTCCGTCCATCCTACGTACTGCAATCTCCGTGCCGCTCATATTCGGCGCACACTGTCTCGGCCACTCGTTGGTCCGTCGACAATGGGGACGATGGGGCTGGGGGCGGGCGGCGTGTGTGTGCTCCATGGATCCCTGGTTGTGGCTCTTGTGGCTCTTCCGGGCCCCTCCTGTGGCTCCTGTGGCTCGCATGCTCCTGCAACCCCATCATGCCTCGACACCTTATGGTGTGGCAAGCAACAAGGGTAGCTTTGTGGTGCATGGTTCAGTGGAGCACGTGAGGATGATGCAGGAGTTTGCAGGCGCCGTGAGTACCGAAACTTTACTTGACGCTATACATAGAAGCGTCATGCATTGGAGTTTTCCGAGCGCATGGGGCACTCGGGAAACATGGATTCGGGGCCAATCACACCTTGCTTATCGCTATCTCCATGTCCCTTGGATGCGCATTGTGGGTCGTCGAGGATGGCGACGCCAGCGGACGCGGAGGGGGGTTAGTAACTGATGTAAAGAAATGGACGACGAGCATGAAGATTCAGTGCCCTCGTACGACCCACTCTTGCCTTTGGGCACTGAGTTTGACATCAGTCAGGCAACAGAGGCAGCCCGTGTACCCGATGTGCCCGGGTTGTCGGTCGGCCTTTCGGCCTGTCGGGTGGGCGATGGCTTCACTTCGGTTCACGGTTCCTTACAGCGTATGTAAGCCTTTACGCCCTTGCTGGGCAGCATGAGGGCCATGTTCCGGTGACTGACCAAGCGAGTGTGTTCATGCTGGACCAGTCTGTGGGCCACATTGGCAGACGCGTCAACATGAAGTTGCGCGTCTCCCCCACTCTCAGCCAGATCTAGTGCCTTAGAAGCGCCAGGCTGAAATGCAGAAGCCGTGTGCCGCGATGGGATGGGTAGAGCGAAGCGCCGAGTGCGCCGGCCTCGCTTCCAACAAGCCCGGCGCCGCCGGGGAGGCAAGCGAGCGAGGAGGCGCTGTCCAACATGACGAGAGAGGCACTGGTGTGTTTTCGTGCCATTTTCATGCCAGCAGACTGGACGACGGGATCTAGGTGCTCGAGCAGACCATCGTCGGACATGACTTGAGGGCGTTAGGGAATTGGCCAGACCCACTCTTCGCTCGCAACCCTCCCTCGCTGCCTCCCTTGGCCGCTTGTGAGCATCCGGGGCCAGCTAGCTGCATGCCCAAGCTATGCCCAATTTTCTGGCCATGCGAGTCTTCGTCGCCCCCCGTCGTCTGACGACCCTCGCGAGTTTTCTGGGACGCAGGATCGCACATCAGGAAAACGGACGTCAGGATATGACCAAGGACGTAAGATGCCAGCACCGACCGGTTGAGCGCACCATGGCGCCGGGACACGACCATGAGGAGAGGAGAGAAGAGAAGAGACCTTCATTCGGGCTCGAGTCTCTGCGGGCCAACTTCTCACCTGGCCATTTGGCTCAGGCTCAGGTAAGCCTGTGAGCTACCTGAGGACACCTGAGTGTAATGAGAGGCATGCTTCCCGGCCCGCTGCGCGCAACACACGCGCCGCCGTAATCGCACACGCCACCTTCCGTACCCAAGTCGTACTATCCTCCCCCCCTCCCTCCCTCCTGTACCCTTCATGCCTACCCTCTTTACGATCTTGCGATCTTTACGCTCGTTCAGCCGCGCATGAGCCGGTTCGCTACCTCTGCTTGCTGGCTCGAGAAACGCATGGCAACGCGCAATCTCGACATGCAATATTCCCCCACCTCCCCCACCCTGCCACATGGCTACAACCCTGCTGCGGTAAGCGAAGGGGAGTCACCACGGTATGCATAGACGCTGACGAAGTGAGGGCCCCAAGTATGCCTGGCCGAGGGCCGAGCGTCGTCCTGCATGCGCTGATTGCTGCGGTGCAGTTTAGAGATCACATACGCTGCTGCGCATGCATTCAGTAATTTAGACGCATACTCGACACCGGTTAGTAAGATGACAGGGGGCTTGGGCTGCACAAGTGGCACCGCACCACCCCGCCTCGATGAGTGGATCGATTGTTACTGCGCGCTGCCGCTGTCTGCTGCCTGGACGGCCTGTGCGGTGCCGGCGCGGAAGAGGAATGCGGCCATTTGGTCTTGCGCACGGACGCCTGTGTCCCGAGACTACTAGTCTGAGCAGGCTAAGCAAACTAATAGCCATCTGTTCCACGGACACTACACTTGCGTGCCATAGTAGTCTAGTAGTCTTCACCAAGCTCGGGTATCCCGAATGCGCTCCCACTCCACTCCACCAGCCCTCCATGGCTGACGCGATTGCTCTGGTTATTGGTATTTTGTGCGCTTAATCTCAAATTCTCAGACTTGTTGTGCGGGTTGGTCACGATACATGGTCTACGTGTATGATGCAATATATCGTTTATTATACAGGGAACAGCAGAAGCAGTCCAAGTCCAAATGCCAGGAGTCTAGGTGTGTGGGTGTGTGTGTATATTGTTGCGGTTGAGCTTGTGGTGCGGAGCAGCTGAAGTGAGAGATGCGTTTTTACAGCGTGAGAGAGGTGTGATACAACTGTGCGTGTGAGGGGCCGTAAGGGCGGAGAAAAGTATGCGTGTATATGTTTGCGTCGGAAGGAGACGTGAAGCGGCTTGGCGAGAGCGTTCGATAGCGTTGAGAGCGAAAGGTAGTGCGAAAGTGTCCTATCGTTGTTTTGCACTTATTAAACACACTGGGTTATGGTGTTGTGGTAGGTATCCCGATGAACGTGTATCGAGAAGCTGTAATCGGGGAAGGCAGAAAAAGTCGATCGGAACGGCGTCTCGGTGGCGTGAAGTGTCCTAAGCACTTGCTCTTGAGAGATGTGGTGTTACTTTTGCTTCGTGAATTGCGAGCGCTGCTGCGGGCGAGAGCGGGGATTCAAAGAGCTGTCTCTAGACTCTAATGCCTCCGACCGGTACGGTTGTCGTCGATTGGCCTACCCACAGGGGTAGGCTGTGGCCGAAAAAAGTACTCGCGCAGGCGGAGGTCGACGGCACCGTTCTGGTTCTCGTAGTGGTACTCCTGCTCAGGCCAGACCTCCTTCGGGGGAGTAGTGTCGTAGCCACCATTCATCGGCCCAAACCCCGTCTGAGGCGGTGTGATGATCTGGTCCAGCCAGTTCTCTATTCCGGTAGGCCCCGGGGCAAAGTAGCCAGACTGCTGGGGGTGAGGGTGAGCCGAGGGAGGAGGCGGGACATGGTGAGGCACGTAGTCTACCTGCGGTTGCACCCAGTGCGGGGGCGGGTAGTAAACCGGTGCAAAGTCAACCTCGCTGTGGCCGTAGGCGTGCTGAGGGGGCGAGTAGTTCTCGAGCGGGCTACGGTCCTCACGGATGATGGGAGGGGGGTGAGCAGGCGGCACATGAGGGCCGGAGGAAGAGGACGAGGTCGTCGCCGTGGTGGTCACTCGAGTTATCGGCTGCGAAGTGCCCATACCGCCGGCAGACAGTGGCAGGCCGGAGTCGGGTCGTCGGACGGGCTTGATCCTCGGACGCGCGGACTGGGGGTTGAGGTGCAGGCCCTCGTGACGCCTCCAAACCTCTCTCCGAACAAACGACTGTCCGCAGTGCTCGCAGGTGAAAGCGCGCTCGCCCTTGTGGTTGCGAACATGGCGTCTCATATGACCTGTTGGCAAACGTCAGCCACACGCTCAGCTGATCGACACACCGCGCACATCGCCAGGTCGAGCGAACGAAAGGGTCGCTTGACCGGCGATGAACAGGGAGTTAATCACTGCTACTCACTACTTGAGGAGAACGACTTGCCACATCCTGGCTCAGGACAAGGATATCCTCCGGGCGCCATGGTGGGATGACGGGTTTGTGGTGTAGTGGGACGCAGGAAAGAGTGACGAATATGGCAGACACAAAGGTCAGAGAAGAGATGGAGAAGCGTTTTGTGGATCCTCGATGCTCCGTCCTTGAGATAAGTTGGAGGGGTGAGTTGTCGAAGAGGAGGGCGAGGTTGGGATGACTAGGGAAAGAGGAGATGTGGTGGGTCCTGAGGAATGAAATATATATAACGATCGCAAGTTGGGTTACGCTGAGTTTCGCTGGGACGAGCTAGGTTGCAGGGCTACAGGGCATGCAGGGCGCACAGGACCGTTCAGGCCAGGATCGCAGGGGGGCCACAGGGCAGAGTGGTGTGTCGCCTGTCGCCGCTGGCCGGCCGGCGCTTTGCGCTTTGGAGGGAGGCGCTGGCGCTGGCGTCAGGCAGGTGTGTTGATGGTTGGTGGCCGGTGATGGGATGGTGTAGAAGCGTAGCGCCGGCAGAGCAGACAGGCAGGAACGGCAGCAGCAGATGGCCGATGGCAAATGGCGCTGCTCGCGCTGCTCTGTCTGTCTGGGTTTTACTCTGGCTCTCCCAGTATGCGGGTGCCAGGGTGCGAGAGCTCGAGAGCGCAGAGCGACGCAGAAACGCGCAGAGGTGGCCAAGAGCCCAGATTACGGTTCGCGGTGGGAAATACAATATCCTGGGGATTGGGCCCGAGTGCCAGATCGTCAGAGGATCAGAGGGGATCAGACGGGCGCAGGGCGTGCAGGGCGAGGGAGCTGCAGGAGGGACAGAGGCCTCAGGCCGTGCAAGGCGAGGCGACGCAGGGCGGGCGGAGTGGCGACTGACTGCCAGATGGCGCGCGGGCAGACCCTGAACTGGCTGGCTGGCTGACTGACCTGCGAGCGAACATCGGCGTAGGGCCACGGTGACCTGCGGCGGCGGCCTGCGACGGCCCGTTTGACCCGGTCACTAACCCAGAGGATCGAGGAACGCATCAACGTATGGTTAAGGAACCTCGGACCGTGTAATCGAGCAGCCAAGGGCCAGGTCCAGGGCGCTCAGGGACAGGGCACTCTGTGCCTCAGCCTGTCAGGGCGCCCGCCTGATGACGACTCAGGCTCAGGCGGCGCACCTTTGCCCTGTCCTGTCGCCTACAACCCCCCTTCGCCTGCGCCCGCGCGCCCGTCGGCTGCGCCCTGAGCGCGCTGAGCGGCGGCGACAGGGGTTGGTGATTGAACAATGTTCTCAGCGCTCCCAGAGTATCCAACAGAGGAACATTCAGGCACCACCCTACACCGCCTCCTCCCCCCCCTCGCACTCACTCGCTCACTCAGCACCATACGCTACACACTCAGGCAGATGACCATACCGTCCTCGATGCATTATCAATCCGTCCCATGTCCCAGCCCATCTCAGTTCACGTCCCGAGCTTGAGCCAGAGATCGCTCGTCTATTGATTGAGCTGAGCTGAGCTGCTTGATCGCCGGCTAGCGCGGTTGGTTGGTCGCTTGGTCGGTCGGCCAACGCTCGGCGGCTATTATTCTCCCAGGTCCAGTTCCGTATCTCAAATGCCGGCGTCGCTGCCGTTCCCAGCTAGCCCGGCCGGCATTCAGCGGATCACGGATAGATCGATGCAACCCAACAATGCCTGCCACACCAAGCCGTTCACGATGGATGCCATTCAGATCAGTCAGTTCCCAGGTCAGATCCTGTCCTGTGCGTATCCGTATCCGTGCTCTTCAGCCCGACGATCATCGGCGGGCCTAGAGTTCCGCACGGGATATGAGGCTTGCGAAAGGGAAGCCCGAGCTCCAACTCGCAAGAAAGCGGGCTTGGCGGACAAACAATGCGACCACCACACGTCTTTGCTACGCTGCTGCTCATGTCTGACGTCCACAACCCTACCCAAACTTTTTCCGTATGCATGCTCCTCCCCCCGTGCGAGGTTACGAGGCCTGTGCGTACATCCTGCCGAATATCCTGGTGGCGTCCGTCCCATACGACTGGTGTACCTTGGAGGTGGCCGTGTCTCACCGGCACTCGGCACTGTCAGTGCGGCTGCGGATGCGGATGCGTCGGCTGTATCATGCCGCTTGCTTGTTGATGCGCACGCGCAGCACACAGCACGTAGCAACTCGCAGCCGGTCGGCGGCGGGTAGCGTGGCTGGCATGATCCGTGTTGCCGTCGGCCTGCTCGCTCGCTCGCTTGCATGCTTGCCTGCCTGCCTACTTGCTTGCATCCCTCGCCTCGGCCCATACCCGGCCACCGATTCAATCGCGATTAATTAATATTCCTCGAGCCATCCGGACCCTCCCCTCCCCACCCTTGTCCGCTTTTACCCCTTGTCTTGACTCCTTTTTGATGTTCGGGACTGACACCATCCAACTTGGACCTTGGAGCGGCGGTCTAAGGTCGAGTCCAGGTCTGGATTAGCCATGGTGTGCGCCTGTGTGATGTGCTGCATGGTGGTCCCCATTGTCTCATTGTCTTGCTCTTGTTTCGCATAGGAATGGCACTGAGACCGAGACCAGACGCTTTGGTCGCTTGGCTTACCTGATAACCTGAGTCTGAGTCGGCTCTGGGGGTACGGCTGCGGCTACGGCTACGGCCGGGGTCGTTGTTTGCGGTTGATTGTATGATCCGCCTTGCGCCCGTTGCGCCGCGGCGTCTGGACGACGATCAGGCAGCAGGCGACGCAACATGAGACATGCACACACAGACGGAGGCCTGACACGCCCAGCACGCCTGTATTCCATATTCCAGATGCACCAAGACACGTAAGACACACGTCCCCGGACGCCCCCCTGTCAGCGCCGCCGACGCCCCCGACGCCTCATTCCCAGCCATTTGTGTCCCGGCCAGCCCGGCCTACGCCAGAGGATCAGCGCCGGCCCGTGCGTCGGTCGGCTAGTAATCTACGCCCCGCCGGGCACTACGGTACTACGGCACTACGGACACTTGATAGCGTCCGGCGGGCGGGACCGTCTCCTTGCTCCTCATGTGCGCGCTCTGTCATGACCGCATGGGCGTGTGCGGAGGTGACGTTGATGCGTCGGGGGTTAGTGCGAGGGGTAGGAGGAACAATGGGACGACGCATTGTGCGCAATATCCTCGCTAGTGCCGAGCAGTGGCAGGCCGCATCATGCAGCTGCGTCGCTGCACGAGTCGCAGTTTTGCATCGCCTGTCTGAAAAAAAAGTTGGCGAAGCCGAGTGGGTGTCGCTGAGCTCGGACTCAGTAACGGCGCCGAGGAGGCACGAGTGGTCGGCGAGCCTAAGATATCGTGTAATCAACCCCACTCTAGAGATATCGTCCCAATCTCTGACCCACTTCTCTCTTGTTTCCATCGCTTCTGCCCCTTCTGCCGCCAGTGGGCCGGAGAGAGCCCACTCTGATAGTGCGCAATGCATGCCGGGAAGTTTACCGGAAAATGTTTAGAGTCCTGGTAGCGCAATGTTGTCGCGAAGGCGATGCTCACTGACGAGCCGTCGGACTCGGTCGTCCGCTAACTTTTTCCATCTCGCTCATCGTCACATCGCTTGTCAACAAACTTTTCACCGACATTTTCGCCGACGGCACAGCAACTTGTACGGCACACGGCACGGAGCGTTGTCACCAGATCTCATGGGGGGTGACGGTGACGATGGCTGAGGAACTGAAGGAACCGACGAGGCGAGTACCTTGGGTACCTTTGTCGGAGTCGCCGGTGCCGTGCTAAACTACCAATTGACATGATCGCCAGGACAGTCACGCCGCTAACCAGGACGCTGCCGAGGTCCACTTCTATTAACTTCGGTGTTGTCGCTTGGTATCCACAGGCACTCGCTAACGGTACCCGGTGCATCGCCGCGTCGAGCGCCGAGCAAGCCAGTTAGCTGACCGCCAGGAACGCCCGTAGCGGCCGTAGGTTCAGTGAGGCCCAGCAACACGGGGAGTGCGACGATGAGGTACCGCCTTTGCATAGTTGGAAACTTGGCCCGTGCCGCGAGCATGCCTGCTCATGCTTCATGCTCACACTCATACTCATGCTCTGCCCGCTACCAAACGGCCAACGGCCAACGGCTGCCCGAGATCCACCCACCACCCACCCCGCTCGGCCCCTCGCCACGCTCGCACGCTCGGATGTGCTGAGGATGTATCCTCGGTACCTCGAGATTGTCGATCCGTCTTTGCGTAACTTGGGCCAGTGCGTGCCGTCGGCACATCAAATTTGCGACCCGTCCATACCGCCGGGCACGACCGGCATGCGCCGGCCCGCTGAGCTCGGCATGTGTGATACGTGTGCGTGCAGAAAGCAGTGCAATGTGCCTCGACAACAACGCACCATTAGTGGGAGGTGGGAGGTGGTCGATGCGTGTGCGTGGCGCCACTGTGGTCTTTCGTCACAGTTGACCGCAGTCGCAGTTTGGGGGTATACGGCAACCTCGCAGAGTGCCGAGGTGATTGCCATGCATGCCCCGATCCCAAGGTTGCGGCGTGCCGGGCTGCATCGCACGCACACCGAGCGAGGCCAGCGACACCGAGCGACGCGAGCAGCGCCACACACCGCGTCCGCCCATACGCTCATACGCTCATACCACGCACCACGCGTGTTCCAGGGTGGGTGGGTGCTTGTGGTCGCGCATGCTCGAGGTCGCTGGGATCCGACGGAAGCGACGGCGATTTAGCGGGGCACGCCGGGGAGCACTTGGCGACGCCGCAGCGCCGCAGCGCCACTTTTAGTGCAAGGTACGGGGCTCGGGGATGGCGTGAGCCGTATGGTGCATGCATGCATGCATGCATGCATGCATGCTTGCAGGCAGACGGCGCACGGCGCGGACGACGCAGACGGACGGCCTCCACGGACCAGCCGCGCCGCTGACTAGCATGCCAGGACTAAAGTGTCCGGCGACCCCCCCGATGCTAGCCATAGCGCAGCAGGTCCGGCTAGACCCTCGGTGCTGCGGTACGGTGCAACGGCTGATCGCTGCAGGACGAGTCAATGCAATGTGAGACAGGACAGCGAAGGCCGACGGCGTTCAAGCATGGCATTGTCAGCGCAAGGAACTCTAGGAGAGGCAGCAGCAACAGCTACAGCGGGAGGGCACCGCATTCATGCATGGTAAGCTGTCGCCTCGGTGACGATGACGGCGGGCGTTGCCTTCGCCTTCCCTGGTGCACGCAGCGGTGCTTTGCCAGTGAGCGAGCGACTGGCCCTGGCCGACTTGGGGCTCGCGCGACAATGACACTACGACACAGGCACCGCGATCACATCGCATCACGGAGCGGACATTGCAATGTATGCATCGGGAATCGGGAACGGGTCTGAGCCATTGTCGGCGAGAACGTACTTCCGCCAAGTGCATCGGGAGAAAAAAGTGCGGTATGCAAAGATCGCCGCAGAGTGCTTTTGCAGGATACACCCGCGAGCCAAAGGAGGTGGAGCTGTGCTGGGCAGGCTGGGCGGCGAGGGTGGAGTGAGTGGGGGTGGAAGGAGAGGGAAGGGGAGGGGAGGGGGATCTGCGTTCTGCCGTGCCGTCTGAGCGCAGGCGAAGATCCGCCAGTTTTAGCCTCGATGATCCAAGGAACGCGCCTCACGGCCTATGCTTTCAAACAATATCGCACCCGAGAGCGCGAGCAAGCAGCCAAATTGTCCAAGGATGCGAGGATGCAAGGAACAGCAGCAGAAGAAAAAAAGCGCAACAGGAACTCAGGGTCAGTTGTTGGCCTCATGCCCGGGGATGAGGGTCAGTGTGATCGACGCACAAAGCAAGGTACGCAGATCTGGTTTGGATGCTGACACGGCGCGAAGAGCGATGAGTCACTCTCATTGTCAGTTAGCCTCGGCTGTTGGGGAACACAGCGCTTGGTACGGTACGGGCCGTACGGGTAAGTACGCGCTGGTGCGCTATGCGATTTGCTGGTTTGCTCGGTTTTTGCATTTCTGCGCCTCCTACGTCACGAGTGATGGACGCCCAGGGATCTGCCTGGCGCCAAGTACGCGGATCGCACCCGTTTGTCTCGGCGGCTTTCAGGATGCTAAGGTGCGAAAAAGAAATCGACGCCACGGCGACCAACCTGTTCTAGACATGCCAGGGCAGCTGCAGCGACTGAATCGCATGCAGATCCTTTTTGATCGCCGCGATCCTTACTCTGCCGTTGCGCCCACGCTAGTGCAAACATGGCATGGCTGCAAAAACTGTGCATGACGCAGGCTGGGCTGTCACATTCCTGAAGCACAGCCTGACATCCTTTCGGTCCTTTTTTTTGTTCGTACCCAGGCTGCAAAGCCCCAGGGTGAGGGCCGCGCTGGCGGCACGGCTCGCATACCTCGCACACAATGGAGCGCGCCGGCATGCACGGGCGCCTCGAGGGACCAGCGGATGGGCATATGTCCATCGGCGAGTGATCTGCAAGGCGCCCATGGCACCCTCCTTACCCTCGTTCTCCCTGGCCCAGCTCAACGGATCGCCGGATCAGACTGATCACCGGGCGGTGGCGTTGCAGCCTTACATCATCATTATTCAACTACTCCGTATTAGGCTGCATTTGTTGCTCAGACAATCAATCAGACGCGGCTGTGCGGAAACCCCGACTTAGCGCGAGGGTGCGCGATCTTTTCGTCTCCGCATCCGCACCGCACCTCGCTAGCGTCGCTCGCATCGGTCGATGCTCGCCCGAGTCAAGACGAGCTTTCGACCGAAGCTTCGGATCTCACCTCTTACTCGGCCTTAACACAGGTACACAGGTACAGAGCTTACGCGCGTATACGTATGGCCGCGTAGCCGTGTCGAATTCGTTCAGAGTTCAGTCAAATTCGACGGCGGCGGGGCACAAGGAGCGAGCAACAAGACTAAGCCAAGCTTACGCTAAGGTTCACACTCGTCCCAGAGTCCTGGGAGGTACAGAGGCACCGCGCAGGCACCAACAGAGGGGGTACGCATGCAAGCGAGGAACCGGGTTTTGAAAGTGACACGGTTGGGATCAGAGGGGCTTTTTTTGGCTCGGAATTGTCGAATGAAGGGGGTAGATTTCGGTGGTTCTGCCTATTGTTCGACGCGAGCTGATTGGGACATGGGCAGATTGGGTTGTCGCGCTCGGACCTTCCGTACCTGCCGTCGCAGACATAGCACATCCAGCGAGAAGCGACATCCTTGATGCAGCGTCGCCGATGTGGTACGGGTTCAGCGTAGGTTTTGCGTCCACCCTTCGAACCTGCGAACCCTCAGCGTACGTTCTCCCCTGTAGCAAACGCTAAACGATGCCATCAAGAGACGTTCAAGGGATGAGGCTCCACAGTGCATACCCAAGTGGCCCCTCTGTGGTGAGGATCGAGGGGCTCATTTACGTAAACGGGTAAACTTACCTTACAGAGCAAGCTGCACAGGATGCTACGGTGGAGAGGTCATGCATGTACGTGCTCTCAACAGAGTCAGTATACGTTATACCGCCTAATACCGCCATACCATTATACGTTATGCTCGCGGCTGTCCATGGAACGCACACGACGGCTCCTATTGTCTCTGCAAATTACGAGCTGCTTTGTGTCAGACACAGCGGCGGCCGCTGCATCATCTTGCTCTCGCAGGATCACATAGCGGCCCCTTTGTTATCTTCCCTTTGTTATCTCACAGCACCGCCTTTCCACCTACTCCGACTACTCCGATGTGCTCCCAAGTGTCGCGCGCCAATGCGCGCCACTTTGAGTCGCGAGGCAGGCCTTGCTGCCAAGCAATTCCGTCGACGACGTGCTTGGCGACCGGGTACGCCATCATGCCACCTGGCGTGCCCGGTTAGGCCTGATCGGGTCGCCGTTGCATACCTCCCGACCCCCTTTGTGCAAACTTTGCATGTTGCTCCGCCTCCGAGGTTCCGTGGTAGTGGTGCATCAGTGGTTCAACGACGGGCTGCGATCGCCTCGAAGTGGAAAAAGGAACGGTAGAGCGGTGCTAGCGTGCTACCGCCGCCGCGCTGCAGACATTCCGTTGAGGAATGGAGCGGCGAAGTGATCCGGCTCTCTGGCTCCATATCCCGGACATCACGCAGCCGATCACACCACTGATCATGGATCAAGGAATGACACCATGACACGGTCCCTCGGTGTGTACATCCATGGTTTGCCACGAGCCGGCTACATTGAGGTACGGAAGAGCGTTGGGGAGAAGTCAGCCGTATATGCTCCGCTCGAAGGAGTAGCGGCTTGGTTTCGGGGAGCTAACTGCGCGCATTCTCCACTCTTTCCTGAGGAAGATCTAACATTGCACACTAGTTGCTCCACGCGCGGCACGGAGATGAGTAGCGGCGTCTGTGGCTCGTCTGGTCCACCATGTCAGTCGGTGGTGGTATCCGTGTCAGCGTCAGCAGTCGGCGGTTATGCAAGGTTATCGACAAGGCATGCGTTTCTCAAGGAACTGCCCCAAAGATTTGGACTTGGATCTTGCAATGCTTGGCCTCTGAATGTGTTTCCCAGCAGCAGATGATGTAGTTCTGGCGGAAGAAGCAGTAGTGCAGCGCTTTCAACGGCAACGGCAGAGCGAAAGCGACGTGAGAAACGACGAATGGATGGATAGTGACAAGTCCGCCGCGTCGGCACCGGACATCGGATGCTATCAGCGTGTTTGACGTCACTGGCGAAAAACGGCCCGTGTAGGCTGAGCTAGGCTGGACTGGCTCACGGCAGTGGCCGGCCCGGCTTGCTCGCACATACCCAACGGCAACGGCAACTGGCGGAATTCGTTGTGAACTATAAGCTGCACCGCTGCGAACAAAGTCAAACTAGTGACGGTGGAGGCAAATATGGGAAGCGCTGGGAGCAGCTAACGTGTTCCTGGTGGTTCCTAGCAGAGGACGATCCCTTCCCGTATCCGACCCTGCGCACTCTCGGTGCCTGAGTGTTGACGTGCCATTTGAGGATTTTGCTTCCCTCGCCGGATTGCCCTGATTGCACTTCTGACCCTGAGCTAGGCCCTGATCCGTCGTCTGTCCGCTGTTGGCCCCTCCCCCTTGCCCCTTCGCCCTTTGGCCGCCAGCTCGGGCTCTTGAGCTCTGTCATCGCTTTCGCTCTCATTTTCGCTTTTCGCTGCGCTGCACCGGACGTCCATCCCCCGACCCGCCCACAACCGTATGCAGCCGTATGGCAGACGCCTCATTCCTCGATCGCACAGATCTCCCGCACCTTCGGTCGTACTTGTTTGATGCGCAGCGATCGCTCTGTGCACATGCTCGAGAAAATCTTCAAGCGCGCAGCAGATCGTCGGCGCGATGAAGGGTAGGCAAGGCGACTTGCTGCTGCGCCCGTTTTTTCACCGCCCGCCCACTACTCCTTCACAAAATGTTCACAGATTAGCATGACCCAGAAACTATCACGACCCACTATGGACGTCGACTTAAGTTCCCGTCCCACTACCCCTGCTGATTCCTGCATACCAGGGTTACTGACTTCTTGCTTCACTGATTGCATGAACTATACACAGGTACAGGTGACTGGCAGCTTCATCACCATGCAGGCTTGCTTGCTTCTCTACAATGTTCTTCTACTGCGCAATCGCCGTCGCTTCTCGCTCATCGCTTGCACTCGTTCTTCCCATACCTGGACGAGTTCCTAGACTTTCTTGCCTGCCGCTGCACGCTTCTGCTCAGTCGTGCTCTTTCCACCGGCACTAGCAGCAGCGCCGGGAGCAGGAGCTGCACTGGCAGAGCTTGCAGGCTGCTGGCTGGCCTTACCGATCTGGTGCATGTACTCCAGCACATCCAGGATGGTGCTGGCACTCCAGGCCTGGGTCTCACACGAGTCCTTGCAGTACTTGCCGCCCGCGTTGCACAGCTCAGGCAGGCCGCGCCATGCGTCGTGCTCAATGTGCTCCCTCAGCTTCAGCAGGATGTTGCCCACCTTGTAGAGGGTCTTCTTCTCGTCGTGAACGCCGTCACCGGCCTCCCTGTCGAACATGAGCCAGGCAGTGAGGAACCATCCCAGAGGGAAACCCCACTCTGGACCCTGGTGGTAGTTCCAGCCCTTCGCAATGGCCTGGTCGCTTGAGTCGTCCTCGTTGTCGTAGTCCGGGCGATAGGCCCAGTCGCTCGGATCAAGGGTCTTCATACCGAGCGGCCCGCGCAGGACCTTGTCGGCCATGCGCAGAGCGTTCATCGCGCGGGCCGGCGTAAAGAGCTCGGGGGCAACGATCATGGACAGAGGGAAGTTGGGGCGCAGCTGGTAATCACTGAACGCGCGGTCCTCGGGGGTACCATAGACATCCTTGTAGATGCCGCGACGGTTCACGAGCTTGGGATCGAGGACGAAAATACCGTCCTCAGCGGCATCCGTCGGAATATAGTAATGCTTCTCGAAGTTGGTCTGAATGAGGTTGGCCCACTCCCTGTACGTCACGAGGCGCTTGGTGCCATCCACTACAATGTCAGCTCCCTGAGTCTCATGTCGAAACACACCTGTAGCGTTGACACCCTCGAATGGGAATTGACCCTTCGCGCTGAGCTCATCGAGCCAGGTAAGGGTGCTCTTGAGCAGACCAGTGATCTCGACTGGTGCTCCGTCTCGCGGAGTCGCTGGCAGTCCCTTGTTGCCTGCCTTTTCCGAAGACCCGTTCTTGTCCATCCACGTGCCGCAGTTGTACCGGTTACCACCGTGAATGAAGCCCGTCGACCAATCAGTCCAGATCTTCTGATTGAATCCCTCATCCTTCATGTCACCATCGAGGTTGGGGCCAGCCTGTTGGTCAGCCCTGAGACCCACTCCTGCCAGACATGACTTACATTGTATTCTCTGAACTCAATACCCTCGGCGTGACGCTGCACGATCTCTTGGATGATTTCAGCGATGGTAGAGCTCCAAGAATAAGCTCGGGGGTCGTCCCACGGGACCCAGGTGTCATCCTTCGGGAAGCGCCTCTTGACAGACTCCTTGAGAATATCCAGTCCATTCGGGCACATCTTGGTGTAGTCCTGAATGTTCTGAATCATCCACCATGGCGAATCACGACTGTTGTAACGAGGGTTCCGACAAGAGTCGAGCAGATTAGGGATAAGGCCATGCTTAAGAGTGGAGCTGAAGGCTAGGATGTGGTCACGAGCAGCAGTGAAGTTGCCAGTGGTTAGGAAGAGACCACGCAAGGAGATGAAGACGTCACGTCCCCAGCACCTTGCCCATCCTGCAGTGAAGTGAGGCAAGCCAGCGGCGAGGGAAGGCACGGGCTTGGCCGGGTTGATGCTGGCAGACTTGACCAGTCCGTACATCTGCACCGCGCACAAAGCGAGGTCATGCGTAAACTCCGTGCCGCTGAGGATGGGCTCAGACATCTGCTCCATGACAGCTCGCCGAGCAGCCTTGTACGCTTCAAAGATGACGAGCGAGAAGTACTTGGGGCGCATGAATGACGGGACGGTCTTCTTGATCACGTCAAACCTGTCCTTGAACCAGTATGCTGGCTTAGATAGGTGCGGGAGAGTGTCGGCATCGCGATTCAGACGGTTCACGACGTAGTCCAGGGCCCATGTGCCCTGCCGCAAGTGCTCACAGAGGGGGTGACCAAGATCATTGTTGGCAATGATCTCTCGAAGCGGCGCCATCCAGCCCTCCAGACCGCAGTAAACGAGGTTGCCGTAGTTGGGGACGTTGTAGGTCCCCTCAGCCCCAGAAGTGGCATCACGCTCCTCTCCGTCCGCGCGGTGAAGAACGACATTGAGGTCGACAAGGTCGAGATCGGCCATGGCGGCGTCCACTCCCTCCCTGCAGTAGTCGTCAAGCGTCTGCGACATCTCGTCCATGTCGGTGCGGAAGAGCATGATGCTGCCGGGGTCGAACTGGTCCGGGACGATCACCTCAGAGTACTCCCCGTTGTCATCTTGGCCGGTCACGATCTTGACCGCACTCTCGGGAATCTCCTCCAGAGTCGAAGGGATGCCGTAGTGCACCTTGTCGTCGTCCTTCCACTCGTCCCTGCGGGTGCGGAGACTCGCGCCGAAGATGTACTGCACCTTGGTGCGCGAGAGCTTCATGGGGTTGACGAAGCCTCTACCTTGGTCTCCCTTGAAGGCTGTGTGGGCGACGAGCATATAGCCCTTATGCGTCTGCGGGTGCACGCGGTGGATCATAATGTATTGTCCTTCCTCATGGACGTGGCCCTCTTCGTAGCCGCCCTCCATCATCTGAGTGTGGAGATAGTTCAAGACGCGCTTGACGCGACCGATTCCGTTCTCCTCAGGACCACTGACGTTGTACATCCTGGTGTCGGTGACGAGATTGAGCAGCTTCGGGTACAGGTCGTCGAAGCCCTTGTTCGATCCGAGAGCAGCCTTAGTGAAGGTCACGAGCGCACCGGTGCTCAGTGCATCCTCAGCGGTACGTTTGTCGGCGGGCGACTCGTTGTCGTGCGTCACGTCGTAGAAGACAGCGTGTGGGACAGAGCCCTGGAGCGGAGTAATGATGCAAGGGCGAGGCGAACTGTTAGCGATCAAGGGCGGGAGCTCGCCCGGGCTTGACAGCACCGCTGCGTCCATGGAACCAATGGGCTTTCCAACTCCGTAGCGATAGAGCAGACGGGAGAACTCCTTGTTGTCACCTCCGTTGTACGCCTCACGAACGAGTGAGTTGATGCCGAGCTCACGAACAAACTTGACGTCCATCTCTTCGGAGCCCGTGAACAGCTCAGCCATGACATAGAGGTTGGGGTTGACACGACGTCCGGCATCAATCATGTGAATCGCGACGTGCAGTGGGGTTGAGTGGCAGTTGTCAAGACGGAAGCCGTCGAAGATGGTTGCCAAGGTCTCGCAGTAGTATCTCATGTGGTTCCAAAGCCAGAAGTTGTCCTCCGGACCTTTGCCGTATCTCAGCTTCACGCAGTCACCCCAGACGATGACTTCACGTCGCAGGTAAGCCTTAGAAGGGTACTCGGCGAAGTTCTTGAGGGGGTCAGCGGCCCACATCCATCCGTTGTTGGCGACAGCAAGGGCTTCCTTGGGGAACCGGGCAGTCTTGCTGTTGGAGGGGATACGCGTAAAGTACGGCTCGACCAACGGCGACCTGAAAGTCAACTCGAGCTTGCGTTTGCGACTTACTCCTTGGTGATCTTGCCATACTTGGGGCCGTGCTCGTCAAGTCGGGTGTATTTGATACGACCGACAATGCTCTCCTCCGCGGCCTTCAGGTCCTCGTCGCATTCCTTGTAGAGATCCACGTTGACGACGTCAAGGACTTTGCCCCAGGCCTTCGCCTGCGATGCGGCGTCATCCTCGGGGAAGGCAGCCTTGATGAAGCCAGCAGCCACCTCAGGCTTGACCGTCGTGCAGAACGGAGCTGAGTAAGCGCGGTAGTTCTGGATGAAGCCAGGAGTTGAGACAGCAATGGAGGCGAGCTCCTCGGGCGACTTTCCCTTCAAGGACTCGCCTGACCACTGCTCGATCTTGCCCGCCTTGAGGGCGTCCTCCGCCTTCTTGACCTCGCTCTTCACGTCAATAGCATAGTACTGCCAGAGATTGGCCTGAGCGATGGCATCGCTGATAGCCTTCGACAGGGCAGTGAGATCAGCCTCCGACTTGACCTCTGTGGGCAGTCCACGCGAGGCAAGCTCGTCGGTGAGTTCGAGCATGACATCCTCGAGTTTGACGGCAGGCGCCAGATGCGGCGTGTTGTAGGGAGAGAAGCCTTGTCCTGTCAGCGCAGCGCACGTGTGTAGCGATCACTCACCTGCTTCAGGATGATCTTGGAGCCATGGGGCGTCAAACGCAGTGTGGTTGAGAACAACATCGGTGATGCTGCCCAGGCCATACTTCTCCTTCGCATGAGCAATCACTTGCTCGATTTCTGCTTGTCCGCCATCCTTGGCCTTCGGATCCGTCAGAAGGGTAGGGTCGAAGGCGAGTTGATCTGTGATAGAGTAGGGGCTGCCGGAGCTACCACGAGGGTGAAGAGGGGTGTAATGAATCATGTTGTATCCTCTGCGACTGTACTCGGAGTAGTACTTGTCCCAACCGTCCACGCTTCCCTGCCACTTGGCGATGACTGAGAGAATGATGAGACCGTCCAAAGGTACCGCCCTCGACTTCGCGAGTACCTCTCCAGACTTTGTGTCGTGAAGCACATCCTTCCCGGGCTTGATCTCAAGTGTCTGTCGTGCGGGGAGGGAGATGATCGGGTCGACGTTGAAGTAGCCCTCAGGGGACTTGCGGCGCACGCCTTCCTCGTCGTCGTACTCGATGTAGTAGCAGAAAGCGCCAGGAGCCGAGATCGGAAGATCGACCTGCACAGGTCTGTTGTCAGATACACGCCCGGCACTACAGCCTTCACTCACTTGCTGAGGTCCTCCGGGAGCTTGCGCTGGTTCCACAGTCCGCGCTGGAAGATGCCGCCATCGATCGGGAAGTCGCTCCTGAGCACTCCATTTCGGGTACAGCTGGCGCCGGGATGGATGGTGAAGCGGAGAACGTATGGCGTCGTCGGGGGCGGCAGGCGAACGTACTTGGAGAGTCAGCAGAAGACAACCGCACCTTTCACTCACGCTCTTCTCCTTGCCGGGGCCACCGTCCTCACTCAGCTCGAGCTCCCACACGCGGACGAGGCCATCTCCATGGGCAAAGTACGTCAGCGCTTCGTCCTGAGGGGTCTTGGGGGTCCGCGGGGTACGAGGGGTACGCGCACTCGTCGGAGCGGACGGGATACGTTTGGGAGGGTCAGGAATAGGCAGCGAAGAAGGGCGGGGTCGCCCGTTGGCGACCGCGGGCGCCTTCGCCTTCTTGGGAGGCATGGGGAAGACGAGCTGGACGTGAGGGCCGGGATCGATACCAGCACCGGGCGGTCGATGGTTGTGTGATCCTCAAGCGATGGGTATGAGCCTTTTCGAGATGCAGGCGCGCTTGATAAAGACTCTTGTTGTCAACGGAAGAGATAGATTGAGGATGAGGAAGATGGAGGGAGCCGAATGCGGTGCCAGCGTGAGATGTGTGGGAGGAAGGTCAGGCTGTCCGCTTGCAGCAAGTGTCGTGGTTGGGTGTCAGTCGGCCTTCAGGGTCGAAATTTCAGCCATGCCGGCGGGATCCTGGATTGATGTCACCTCGGCTCGGACCGCACAGTGCGCGTCGCGTCTCTGATCAATACGCTTGGCAAGAGCTTAAACTCGTGACTCGAAGCACATGCATGCATCATGGATCCAGGTGACCACACTCGCTGTGCGAGCGACATCTGCTGTTTTGATGGTCTGCTGCAGCTCGGTGTCGGCCCAGAGAGGGTGCCCGAGTCAGACCCTTTCTCGTAATCAGGCGGATGCGAGGGAGCGCCAGGGTATGGTCTGGGGCTCAGCACTGCCAAGTACTTGGACGTAGCTCGACAACCTCGGGCCTCTCGACTTTGAGCGGTCATTCCTTGTGATATCGTCCCAGGCGTCCCCGCGCAGTCTCTTCACTTCTGCAGCGCTACGGATCATCTCTCTGCGATCTGTGACATATGAGCGAGTGAGATGGGCGACTTCGGATGAGCGACTTCGACTTCCGGGCTCACCTATGGAAGTACGGGCATGTGCTGGCCTGCGACCTGCAAAAGACCATTCCCTGCGCTTTGCGGCCCAGCAGCGACGAAGGGGGACACAGCAATCGTAGCTCCCTAAGAGCGCACAGTCGTTGAGTGAAGCGGATGAACGATGTGCGTAAGGACCAACAACTGTCCACTAACTGAGGAGTGTGCGCAATCAATGACCGATAGACCTCTCCCTTCGCTCACCGGTCGCAGCTCTCTATCGCGTGATGTCCATCTGTCGCTTGCAGTAGCCGATCAATCATTTGCCACATACAATATGCGATGTCTTCTGCACACAGCAGGCGCCCTGGAGATGGAAGAGCGGGGGAGCCCTGCGCTCCAGAGATGTTAATGATGGCATGTCTTCCGACAGGATCAACACTTTATTGCTCGAACAATCCTCGTCGAAGTTGGGAATAGATCAGCTAACCCACCTCCGGGTGAGACGGGGAAGCCTCACTGCATCTCCCTGCAGCGCATGCACTATACTACGATGTGTCAACACCGCACAGCGTACGAGTGCCACAGTTCTTTTGCTTTGTGATTCTGCAGCGAAGTGGACAGCCTGTCCCATAGACACAAAGCAGGGGCCCAGCGATCGACGTTACGTCATACGACCATGGACGCGCGGACAGGTGGCCATGTCCGATCATGTGCCCACGTGTTTACCATGGGAGGAGCCAAGTTCGGTCACATGAGCTGGATCAGGAGGATCATGATGGCTGTCGACGTCAATTGTAAAGCCAGCTTGCAGACTATTCTCATGAAACGGGAGCGTCGAGGGTTGAAACGGGAGACAACGAAGGTACAGAGCTACGGGTCGTGCTGCAGAACAGGAAGTATGACAGGGCACACACTCCACTACATCGGCTCCCGATAAGCTCGCGCGTCCCGAGGGAGGGGGGTCTCGATGTGAGGTCGTGTATGCACCAACGATCATTCCTGTCTAGACCACTGAGCGAACCTGCACGACGATCACGGCATTCGAAGCAGCAGCAGCCTTGAGCTCGGAGTGCGCAATGGAGCGTACAAAGTTATTCAGCTTCGAGAATCTCGAATGTCACTAAGACCTGACCGTCTTGACGATGTATTGTCGGGCCTCGATCCGTTCTCCCTCTCCCGAAGCGGCCCGCCCGTCCAAAGGCCACAGGCTGCAATGATCGCTCCTTGTCCCATGGCCAAGACACAAGGATTAGAGGGTACTGCTGACAGCACGACAGTATCGTGCGCTGCTTCGATCGGAGGTCCAAGCGTTCATTCGTTGACAGCAACGACGTGGTCTGTGCCACAAAGTAGTGCGGGACGTGAGGTAAAGCAAGCCCCTCGATACCCGATCGGTGATGCACGGTACCGTCACCTCCAACCCCTGTACCTAACTCTTCCTTCTGCGGGTAACCGTGTCACGACCATGAGGCGTGCACGGCCTCGCAAGAACCGCTCAGAGCCACGACTGCTCGTAGAGGGCGGAGACCAGCCAGCTGATTCCAGCGGCAGGGGCGATACGAGCTTCCCACATTCCCGAGGCCGAGGACCTACGTTGTGCGCATGTGATTGGCTTCAACTTCCGGTGCCCCCCAAGCCGCACGGATCGCAGACTCTCCAGTGCAACCTTGAGTCATGACCAGGTTACTGCAGAGGCTGACTACAGCTGACTAGTGATAGGGAATGTGATTGTTCGTTCAGAGACGCGGAGCTATAGGTGTTGGCAATCAATGATCGTCCTACGAATGATGTTACGTGCTCGTCGTACGCTTCGATGCTACGAGTGAATTGATAGGAATTGATAGGCGTGACTGCATAGATCGGTTGGGAAAACATTAATACGAGATAAGGCATCGGATGAATGCGTGACGCACGGAGGATGGTGGCTTGTCGTTGAACAGCTGACTCGCCTACGTCCGATGGACGCAGAATGGCGGTATGCGGCGCCGTGCACAGAAGTCCCCACCTGACGATCCGACTCGTTACTGACCACTGGAAGCCGACGAGCACCCGGGCCCGCGGTCTATCGGTATAGGTATGCCACATACGGGCACAGAGGGAAGGAGCATGGGCACCGTCAGGCTGTGGGTGATTCAGCTAATGGGTTGATGCCGCAACCAGTCAGTGTGAGATAGAGCCGACGCGCCGTGTCGGACGCGCATGGCAGAACCAGGGCGATCAGCCCGTGCCTGGATTCCTCACATCGTACAGTAGGTGGTGGCAACTGAATCTTGATGTTTTGCTTGGCCCATCCGACCCCGACCTCATCCTCGCGCACCCACCCGTGATCCCACACACACTCCCTCGGTTTCCGAGGTATCTGTGGGCTTCCGCCGCCCAGGGACCACCCACACCTGGTTGCCGGAGGCTCGACCGATGTGTCAATCTGCAGGATGAATCCACCGCCCTACCTTTCTCCACGGCCTCCACCTTCCCCGGTCGCCCTCCACCACTTGCTCCCCAAGCCGATGTCATGGTCAGACCTGGCGTTGACCCGGCAATCCAGGTATCTGCAGGAGTTGCGCTTCCTCGAGGACTGCGTGCTGAATGAGCGCCACTACTGCCAAACGCTGCTCTTCCTCGTCGAGGACCTTCTGCATGTGGACCTCGACCGGAGCCCTCTGGCCGGCGAGCTGATGTTCCGTACGAGCTTGGGGTCTAACTACTGGGACGCAACACCTGGACCTGAGCGTGGAGCTGAGTGCGCTACGAGCAACAATGAGCCGACTGCGCGCCTTCCTGCGCCAACAGCATTCCAGAACGTGCCGACTCAGCTGGCGCTGGCGAATCTACTGAGAGCGCAGAAGGGTCAACCGGCACTCCCAATCCCGTTCAGTTCCGTTGCCGGCCACAAACGCGGCAGGCTCGGCATGTACATGCCAGACCTCGATCAACATTTCCGATGGGGCTTCCACTTCGGCGTTAGAGGCTACTGGATCATGACCTGGGTCTGCGAGGTCAAAGTCGTCGGCATCAGCAAGAATAGCGACGGCAAGCTTCTTCAGAATCGCAGTCTGACCCACGACCGCGACTGGGACGACTCTCGAAGCGGCGATGAGCCGACAGAGTACGAGGGATCAGAGTCAGAGATGTCGTCGCACGCAGGGGAGAGTCCAGATGACCAATGGTCACGAGTCTTCCGACGCCAGTTCGGCAGACAATGGGCAGCTGGCACGGCAAAGCTGGTGACATATCTTCTGTCCGTGCACGAGTTCTGTGGAGCCTACTGCGGCTCGACGGTCATCCACCACCGCACCGCGCGATTCGTTGTTGTGAATGAGGAGCCACTGACTATTGCCGTGGAGTGCACACAGGAAGTGCTCGAGAGGCTGGACAGCGTTCTGCTCATGTCCGATTTCATTGCTGATCGAAACAACTCTGAGCATATGCCGACGCTGCTCGTTTCCAAGGACTATCGCAGTTTCGACGCCGACGGACTTCAGCGCTTCTTGCACTTCATCTACGCCGCGCGCAGCGTCTGGGCACCGATGACTGACAGGCAGGCCACGTCAACTGTTCGCCTTTCGCCCCCGAACCTTGACACACTGCCATTCATCTCAGATGTCCGGCAGCAGGCGAAGGACTACAAGCTTATCCCGAGCGACAATACAAAGAAGGCGGGGTCGACAGCCACTGCCGATCAGCCCAGACTTGAAACGAGCAATGACGGCGCCAACAGGGGCGGGGCGAGTAGAGGATCCGCAGCGTACAGAGAAGTTGGAGCAGATGGGAGATCTGGAGCGCCCGGAGGGACAAACGAGGTCAGCAGTGTTGCCCCGAGATCTGAACGCAAGCGTCGAGCCTCTGACGATGATGAACAGACGGCGAAGAGATCACAGACGGGCACCGATGCCAGGCCCCGGCTTTCTAATCCTCCATCAGAATCCGGTGGTATAATGGCATGGGCTGCAGCTGTTAGCGCGGCGCACGCCCAGCCCCCTGCCGTGAGCGATTATGAGTACAACCCTGCGACGGGGAACACGAGGGGCGAAGCAGGCAACGTGATCGACAACCCTGGTGACGACGGCACCGAGCAGGACAGCGATGAGGAGTTCGGTGACGATAACGACAGTGACGATGGTAATGTTCACATCAGTACGCGAGATCTCTTGCAACTGATACGCGAGGCTCGCGTTCTTTGCGCTCCGGTGAGCGTGCAACAGATGGATCTGATTGTGAGACGCATGGTGGACGTATAGCCTAGAGCCGTAGATGAGAGCAGTTGCATTGCTAGACCGCACCGGGGGGCCCCGCCGCTTCGGTAGAGTCTTGGCAGCCTCATGCCTCATTCCCCAATACTCTCCGTAGGCTCGCTGTATTCGTGATGCATGCAGGAAGGTGGCTGCAGATGGACAGCATGTAGGAAGGTGGCTGCAGATGGACAGTTGACTCGCCTTCGTCCGATGGGCAGGGTGCACAATAGCGGCATGCGCAGGCGGGGCTGTGGACAGAAGACCGCACCAGTACACCATGACACCAGACAACCCCGGTTCGCCACTGGAAGCCGAGAAGCTCTCGGGCCCGCGGATTGTCGGTATGTCGCACACGGGCACTATCGAGTGAGGACCGTGGGGGGGGGGGCAGAGGGCATGCAGGCTGCCATGGTCACGCTCGGTGCACAATAGGCTAGGAGGCAGCTTAATGGCGCCCCCCCTCTTGTTGCAAAGCCAAATGGTGGGGACGCCCCCAGCTGAGACCAGCCCTCACATGACGACGCTAATTCATCCGTACCAAGCACACACACAATAGACTCCGCTAGGCTGGCTGGTCTTAGTCCGTGCCCCAGCGTATCAGCTTACCAGCGCCCGAGCGTCCGGGGGTAGCGGGGCTGTACACGCCAGCCAAGAGCCAGGTACGGTAGACGTGGGTGACGACACAGATTTCCAATTTCCCGCCCACATTGGTTATGGGTCTAATCTGCTCCCGCTTTGCCACCGTAGGTCGCTGTCTAATGGACAATGCGTAAGCCAGACTCCCTCAGACTAGGTGCCTACCTAAGCGGCCTAGTGCGACAGACCCTTGGCTCCCACGCCTGCGCCATCGGCGCTGGCCTTGGATACCCCAGCCTGCAATTGCCCCTTGTGGGCATTCTAGGCGGCGAGGGCGATCCATTATACACATACACAGACGCCCCCGCTACTCTATCTTCCATCCGCACATATCTCACTGAGTATATCTACATCTTCATCTCGACCACCGACTTTCGATCATCCACTTCTACTTCTCTTTCTTCTTCATCATGTCTTCATCGACATAGCGGCTGCCGCAACAGCCCCAGCACTTCAACGTCCGGCGAAACTCGACGCTGCCCTTGTGTGCAGCGCACCGACTTCGACACCGGGCGAGGCAAAACCCTCGTATTCCCACCATGACCTTCGGTTAATGTTGGTTACCTGCCTGGTTGCCTGTGCTTACACTGAAGGTGAGGTCTCCTTCCTACAACGTCAAGGCCTCTTTGGTTACCGCACAGCCAGTTGAAACCTATCGAACCCATCGGCTCGGGACTTGGGTGGCTGCGTCGCTTGGTCAATAGTCGTCGACCGCGACCGCACCCACGATCGTTTGGCATTTCCATCCTGGAAACTCGTATCGGACTAGAACTACCGTTCATCGTCACGACTTCGGTCTTCGGGAGGAACAACAAAGACAATTCACAGTTCAAGGTACTGTCGTCTCTTTTCTTCTATCTTGTCATTCTTGGTTTCTACTACCGTGTGGGCCTATCATTACAAACCATCCATTTCTGGAACGCAACTTGAGAAACGATCGCCTTCCCCCGCCTGGCTGCATCGCAAGCATAACAACGGTCTTCTATGCGTCTGCGCAACCTCTCTTGACCTTCACGTCTGTCGTCGGTCCTGATGTAGCGCTTGTACGCGACCCGAGTGCGTGAGCGAGTCCCTGCGAGCTGGGTTGTGGCGTTGGGATCCAGTTTCTCTGCATTTACACAGCAGGACAGTTGAGGACTGTTCGGCTCTTTGCGCTGCGCAACACCCTTGCCAGTGTTTGGTCTCAATCAGTTAACGAATCTTGAGTGCGACTCGCCAACTTGACCAACAAGAGTAGACCGGATCAGCGATCTGGTGCCTGCTTCAATCGGCAAACCGGTGAATCGATGATGGGAACGCAAGGCAACAAAGGATTCTCTTTGGAAGAGTTCCATCACAAACACAGTAAGGGTGCGCGCAGTGACAGGTTACGTTTGAAGCATGCTGTTGACACTCGTCTTCCTTGCATAAACCCTCCCTTTTATTCTTCTATCCGCACTCCTGTTACTTCTTCTATCCGCTGCCTCTCTCTACCGCACCTGCCCCTATCCCTCCTCTTCTTCTTTCCGAACTCCTGTGTCTTCTTTTAATCCGTCCCTTCCATCCATGCTCCTTTATCTTTATTACAACAGTCGCCCGGCGCTCTTCGAGAACCGTTTGTCTGTTGTGCAGAAAGCCCATCCTGGCCTGCAGAGTTCCGCTCTGCGAGCCGGGGTGGGCTTTTTTGCGTTCAGTGGATTCTTCTACCTCGGTGTGGAATCTGCTGGGCGCTCGCTTTCCGTGTGGTTGCGTTGCATTTCTGTTCAGTGTTTTCTCGAATGGAGCATCTCAAGCACACGCATCGCGAGTGTCTCATGCAAGCACACACACCCGGTAAAATTTAGGCAGCGCTGAGTCGCCTGGCCTGTGTGTCTGCGGTGTGGTGCCTGTCATCGGGTGGCGAAGAATTTGGATCACGCAGTTCTGGAAAGTTGGGTGGCAAAAAAGCTTCCGCTCTGCTGCACCGAGCGAGCTCGACTCAGCCTGGCCCAGATTGGTGGCACTGGAAGCATAGCCTTGAGTCAGCCGAGACCGGACCTCCATAGCCAATCATACATGTCTATGTGCCCCGCCACCGGCTCGAGAGTTGGCATCACCGCCTCTGGTAACTTCGGCGCTCTGCAAAGTCGCAGCAAAGGTCATGCATACATCGGGCACATCTCGACTATGAGTATCTGTGAATGCCTCTTCGCCCCGTGGCGATGCTGAGTCACGGACGTGATACATATTCTTCATAGACCGATATCTAGCGAAATGACATCTCCGGAACAGCATCAGATCGTCAGATGCTGCTGTGTGGGCTGCGCTGCGGATCTACGAAAACAAGCAGTTCCCATGTACATTCGTTGCAGTGAAGCAGGCTATATCCACTAAACGCATGTTAGGCGTGTCCGGACTAGGCCGCTGATGAGTTGTGAGCTTACCGCATATGCGTACGGTTGATTCTTCGCCTGTCGGTCGCAGACTGTTGTTTCGTAGTGGCGGTGCAGTCCGGATGACCCACTCGCTTCCATGCCATCGCCCCCTCCCTCTTTGGGAGATGCGCGTGCGACATTTGCTCTTCATTCCTTGTGGTGCATCTAGGAGCGCTCAAGACAGCCCCGATGGACTGAACTCGCTCCACGCCATGCGGGAAAGAGCATGGCCGTAGTACTGCGGCGTTCATCCAATACCATGGAAAGGTGGCAGAGGGGCACCGGTTCAGTCTGCTGACCTTCGATGCTCGACCCTCTCGGGCCGTTGCCTCGTGGTCAACCGCACTTCCCCTCCCGAGCGCATAGTGACAGAGGCCGGGAAGTAGCTTAGGTTGTCGTTGCGGCCATGGTGAGGTGTGTTCTCCACCGAAGAACCATCCTCGATGCAGACAATGTAACTAGCCTAGTGAGGTCCCAGGTGGCGTCTCAAACCACGCTAATCTCGCGTCGTTTCATGAGACAGATGCGGCACCAATGTCTGATACGCACATGCATGCGCTACTGCATTACTACTGCACGCGAGCAGCGGCATTCAAGGATGGCGACGGCAAGGCTTAGCGTGGCTTCCATGCAGCGAGTTGCAGCTCGGATGGTCGGTCCGGAAACAACGCCCCAGGGGCGCCGAAGTCTGAATCCGGGCCGGAGTCAACGCCCACACCCAATGGACCCATGCGAGCAATGAGTAGTGTCTTCGGATGGTGCTCGCATGAATCGGGGGCTTCTGATGTAGCATCTGAGAAGTAAGCGAGGGGTGCGAGGTCACAGGCATCGACAGGCAGAGTGGGATATCTCTGTCCGCCAAACTTGAATCGTCGATTTCCGGGGTGATCCTCAGCCATCATTATGCTTCCTGGCGACGTCCTACGACTTGCGGAGGAGCCTAGGGCCGACAACCAATACGAGAGGGCACTGAGTATGCATTGAGGATGCTTCAGGCGGGCTTTCCTGGTGGATCAGCTCCCATTGGATCTCGTGTGCTGGGCATGGCTGAGGGGCGGTCAACACCGGTCCTGCGGCGGTCTGAGCCATGTGTGGCGCACGCCAAAACCGACATTTATGAAAGCGCACTGACCCCACAGCCAAGACGGTGCCCTTTAGTGCGCCCTTGAGCGCGCCCTTGAGCGCCCGGTGGGTGACCAAGACGATACTCAGGACAGCCAGGACAGATTGGACAGATGGGATGCTTGGTACGCTGCGCTATGCCATGTCATATCTGTCTTTCGGGACGCGACATTTCGGATGCACATCGCTGGCATCATCCCTTGCCCCCCTTGCCTGCCTTGCCTGCCCGCTTAGCCGTCCCAGCCCTGCTCTATCCTAGCCCTGCCACCCGCCCTTGCTGCCGGCCCTGCTGCCAGACTTGTAGGACGAGGATGTGTACCCGATCCTCTACAAATTCATGACGCACACGCCCCTCACAGCGTGGTCGATACTAGAGAGTTTCAAGCACGAGCCGTCCCTCTCGGGTGCGTATATCTGCTCCCTCCCGCTGGTTGACTTTTGCTCGATTGCCCCCTCGGCCATCGTCCTCGCCGTCGACAGTCGACTTCTTCTTAACCTCGCCTTCCCTCCCGGTCCACCTAGTCCACGTTCCTTCAGCAAACCCTTCGACACGCGGGAGGCCTTGCAAGCGCGCCTGCAGATCACGAACAGCACGCTAGTCCGCGCCACTGGCGTACACCCCGAGACGCTCGGAGGTTCTTTGTCTCAACCCTTGAGCCTATCTGGCAGCCCTCAGCCTTGTGTCACCACTCCGGCCGCTGCGACCTCGCCAGTTCCAGTCCCAATCCCAGTCCCGCTAGCCCAGCCGTACCAGTGCCGCGCAGTCACGAGGCGGCCGCGATCGTGCATCGCAGAGCCCCGCCCTCGACATCGGCTCCTTCGATTGAATCTTACTGCGCACTATTTTGGCCTAGAGGTGACACACTGCCGTTGACGAGCCGCGAGCTAGACGGGAGCTCGACGGCCAAGACGAGTTTCGAGTCTCAAGTCTTATAAGCCTCAACGTGTTCTGTCTCGCTCGCATCAGTCTCTTACAGTCACTTAGTTTCAGCAACCGGAACGATCCAGTAGTTTGGGTTGAGCTTTGTAGCTGTGAGGAGGACGTCCGGCCGGCTCTTGAACACCCGCGACACACCCCCGCGACACATCAACGGAGAGACAAAGGCGTACCCCGTCCATCAGTCGTCGCTCTCCATCAGCAAGACCATTGTCACCGGCTAGTCACCACTTGTCGCCTCTTCAACAAGTCACTCGACGCCGAGGAGCCCGCCTAGCTGCGTCTCAGACAACATTCCAACCAGCGTGCTTCGCCCCATCACTCGCCCGCCCGCGCGCCCGCCCGAAACCACCTTCCTCTCGATACAATGTCGATGTCTATCCCGTCACCGTACGCAGCCTCGCGTACCGCCTTCCCTCTGCAAAGCATGAACTCCACGGGACCAGTGTACGCGGGCGGTTATTCCGGAGTGCCCGCCGGGCACCCGTTCGCGCAGTCTTCCATCTCAGTCCCCGGTGTGCCCCCGACATCACCGAAGCGTAAACCTGGAGCTCCAGTGGAGCCGGCACGTCGCCCACAAAGTGCTCCTCCTCCTCCAGCAGCGCTCGACAAGCGGCCCTCGACTGCGGTGATGCGTGATCGGCCCTCTGCCCCGCCATCAAAAGACGGCAGCGGGGCAAGCATCGGGGAGAAGGGCAGCCAAGGCAAGGGCGGAAGCGACAAGGCCGAGGAGCAGCAGGGCAAGAAGAATGCGCCGGCGAAGCAGGCGTCGCAGCCGGGCGTCGCGAAGAAGCTCGCGCAGGCCGGAGCAGCCAAGCTCACACAATGGAACTTCTCGTCGACCGAGCCCGAGTTCCCGCCCCTCTCGCCGCGGGCAGCTACGTCGAACGTGTCGCGCACGATGCTGCTCGCTGAGCTGGACCCGGCACCCTCCTCTGCGACGACCATCACTGTGACTTCGGAGCCGGAGGAGAAGAAGCGCGGGTGGACCAAGGTCAAGCGCGCCCTGACCGGGGGCAACTTCCGCCGCAACGGGCGCAACAAGCCGAAGAAGCTCGACCTCGACCTCGACGGCATGGGCAAGGTCGACTTTGACCGCGAGAGGCAGGACGGCCTGTCACCCCTCCAGCCGTGCCCGCCCTCAAGGCCTATCGATATGACGCCCCGCAATCTCGAGATGAGCGGTGGCGGACACGGACGCCGGTGGGACGCTCCCATGAGCGCTGGGTACAGCGTCCCGTCTGTTTACGCTGGCATGCCCGGCGGGCCTGCCAGTCACTATGACCTCCGCACCAGTACCATCGGGTACTTCCCCGGCCACTTTGTTGCGTCCGCTGTCGATGTGGGAGCCGTCAGTGGCCTGTCTGGGAGTAGGACCATGACGGGCGTCAAGGGCGGCGCCTGGTAGAAAAGGGCGGCGCCCAGTAGTCTAAGAGTTAATCACCTGGCCAAGAGGGCGTAACCTGTGATACACAATACCATGAGATACGATCAGAACGAACATACACGACACACCGGGTACGATAGAACGACCTAGACCGTTCAGTTAAGTTCATAGGAACCAGAGTTAAGTGTTAGCGAGTAAGTAGATGTACGTCAGCCATCAGCCGGTGGATTACATGCATATATGTCTTAATACTATGTTAGACAGCGTCCTCGGCTGAGGTAGCCTTTTTCGGGCTCGGACTCTTCGTGTTGGCCTTTGATTGCAGAGGCGTGTGCTCGTGAATCGCCGACGCGAGCTCCGCGGCCACCTTCTGGTTCGCAGTCTGTTGTAAGCTTTCGTGACATGTGTGAATTAGCTTACCCTGATGGTGATGAACGTCCTGTCCTTGCCCTCAAAGACAGTGGTTCGCACATGCTTGCCGTCCTCGAGGCAGGTCATGCCGACATAGAGGGAAGCGTTGAGAATCACACGCAGCACTCCCTCGGAACGCATGACAAGCCGAGCGGCATCCGTCGCCTTGTGCTTGTTAAGCTTGAGATTGCCGACTCCGCGCTCGCGCCATCCGCCCTGGTCGTCGAGTGCATAGAGCTTGCAGCGGGTCTGGTAGATCGTGTCCTCCTCCTCCTCTCCCGTCGGAACTGCGGGCAAGTCAGCACGACGCCCCGAACACAACCCGTCATAGCCTGCCGCCGATCACACGACCACGACCGCGGCAAAAGCACTCACTGTCCTGCTTGTCCAGCTGAATCTTCTTCTCCTCGACAGCGTCTCCCTTCTCCTTCAGAATGTCGCCGAAGCTCGAAGTCTCAGCCTTCGACTCCTCGGTCGAGGCGGGCTTCTTCGCGAACGGGCTCGACGTGGACGCAAAGCTGCCGAATCCGGACGAAGCAAAGGGCGACGGCTTCTTCGCAGCAGCGTCGAGTGCATTCGGCGTCGAGGAGCCGCTGTCCAGAGCGTTGCCCTTGGCAGCCGCAGCGCCGAAGGGTGACGAGCTCGAGGATGCTGCGCTGAAAGGAGACGATTTGCTGCCGGAAGCCGCAGCGAAAGGGGATGCCTTTGCTGAGAAGGCGCCGAATGTCGCTTGCGGCTTCTTGGGAGGTTCAGCTGCGGCCGGTTCCGGAGGTGCGGGCTGGACGATGTCAGCTTCTCAAAGACGTGTACAACTCACAGATGTGGACTTGCGCTTCTTGTCGCCCTCGGCGTCGACCTCAGCCTTGCGCTTGAGGCTCGACTCCTCGTCGTCCTTGACCTCACTCTTGTCGACCTGCACCCAGTCGTCGTCCTTGCTCTCGTCGTTCTTGTTCTCCTGTGTTGATTGCTCATCCTTCTGCTCTTCCGATGCAGCAGCGGCAGCGTCTGGCTTGGCGTCCGGCTTCTCCCCTTCCTTCCAGTTCATCTCCTCGACCTTACGGCGAACCTCCTTGACTGTCTGACCCTCCTTCTTGTTCGCAGCTGCTGGCTCACCATCGCCCTTTGCCGAAGCGTTGCTGTCCTCGTCGCTGTGCACGTCATTTTGCCGTCCGGATGTCTCTGCTGCGTCGGCGACAAGATCGGAATCCTTCGTCTCAGAGCGGGTCAGCACGTCCCCTTCCAAACGGTTCTTCTTAGGGGGTATCGGCGCGACCGGGGCGGCTTGAGGGTCCTGGATCAGAGTCAGCCAGCATGTAAAGGAACCGGCACCGGATGGCGCGGGTGAGAGTGGGTACACACAACAGAACCTTCTCGTCCACGCTTCAGAGAGATTGATTCTGCATAAGAGGTCAGCATCATGTCGTCAAAGTGGCAAATGGAACATACCGCGAGGAGGCGTCTCGGTTGATGCAGGTGCGGTCGCAGCCGGCGTCGAGGGAGACGTGGGGGCGTTGGATTTGTCGTCGGCGTTGCTCATGCCGGCAAGTAGGATGGGGCGACGTCAGAGCAGGTGATGTGTTGAGCGCCGAATGAGTGCAAGGCAGCGGTGGTCGTGTGGAGGATGATATCTATCGGAGTGGTGTTGGCGGCGACAGGTTGATTGAACAAAGCAACGAGCGTAGTCCTGCCCGACCTGACCTGACTGGGGGCGAGTGTGAGCGTCACTCGTCACTGGGCCACCGGCGGTGGGTCCGTCAATAGTCAGGGTGCTAAGTATGACATCAACCCTTTTCTAATCGCTACTATGAGCCACCTTATCCGGCATTACTACGGGACGCCATTCATGCATCCTAGGTTCAATAGCACCCTAATAAGCCAATGTCAACAAAAGCTCGCCCCTCCATGCAGAGCTCCATAAGTCCGGAACGCTGGAACGCTGAGACTGAGCGTGCGGTCACCCTTATCCGCTGTTGTCGTTGCATTGTCACCCTTGCGACGGCAACAGCTCGATACAATGCATATCACGCCGTGATAACAGGAGGGCCGTGCCCAGTGCACGACTTTCAGGCGTGGTTCGTGTGTCACATCGAAACGCGACTTGCACGATGTTACGTGGGTGTCACCGGGGCGTGGTACGTCGTAGTTTGGAGAGTATCTGTCCTGCGAGTGTGCTCTTCTGTTCATATCATTGGCCTTGCCCCTTCTGGTGTCCGTTCATCGACGCAGTTTGTGGGACTATCCGCACGCGATAAGTGCTCTGGATGATGCTCTATCATCCCCGAGGAACGAGAGTCGAGATATCTCTCCACCCTTGCTCGCGCGATCGACAGAGGATCTCTTGCGGATACTTCAGCTGAGCTGCTGCTCAATAGATAGATCTTGCATACAGACCGCCACGAGATAAGCGAATAAGCCAACCTCTCCCCTATGCACAGATCTGTCGAAGGGCACCCCTGCAGACTGCCCGAGGCATGATCGCTCCTCCCGACCCATATCACACGGAGTTCGATCGTCCTCCGCGACGCTCAACGCCACGCGACACAGCCGTGCTCCTGCCCTGATATCCAAGCCGCCGACAACTGACTGACGACACACCGCAGAGCGGATCTCGTTGGATCTATCCATATCTCTCGAGCGGCTCGACCCATCCAATATGGGCTACACCAGCTACGGTTACGGTACCGTCGGACTCTCCGCTGTCACCGTCTACGGGCTCTACCTCCTGCTCACGGGTGAGTAAGGGCGTTGTTGCTTCGCGCGCACAGCTGCGGGCGGAGCGTTCGCAGCCGAATCACGTTCGCGATGGATGTCGATCGCTTTGAGCGGACAAGTCCATACTGACGTTTTCCGCAGGACAGGGATCTCGATTCGACTTTGGAAAGTTCCTCCATGACACTTCGCCGTATGCTTGGGCGTTGATTGGTATTGCGCTTTGCGTCGGCTTCTCGGTCATCGGTGCGGGATGGTGAGTGTTTTCGTCGGATCGTCCGCGGCGTTGTCGAAGTCACCCTATGTCCGCGTTAAGTTGAGGACTTCCTGTCTTCCCGGCGCGGCTGGTGATCTCGGGTGGCCTGTCTGGGTTCTCTACGACTCCACTCGACCTGCAAAAGCGCCCAATGTAATACGCACGTTGCGGTCAATCCAGATCCCCGGACAAGACCATCGCCTCTCCACTTTGCCGGCCATTGATCTTTACGTCGCCCGTTCACTACTCACACCACAGGGGAATCTTTATCACGGGCTCGTCCATCGTCGGAGGTGGTGTCCGCGCACCCCGAATCCGAACCAAGAATCTCATCTCGTGAGTGGAGCTGCTCTGGTGGGCGATAAAGTGTCTTCCAACAGCTATTCGGGGCGTGAAACGGTAGCTGACATTACCCAGTATCATCTTCTGTGAAGGTACGACCCGCACCCTACTTGCTCGCTGACATGAAGTCGTGGCCATCTACGGCCTCATCATGGCCATTGTCTTCTCCTCCAAGCTCAAGGGATCAGAGACGCCAGACGCCGACCAGAACTACTACACTGGTGAGTGTGGTTCGAGTGGACTGAGCACTGGCGTCAACCAGGCCTTAGGACACGAGGGCGACAGCTATCTCTTGTCGTCTAAGCTGACTCCCAGCCTTCTCCATCTTCTGGGGCGGCCTCACGGTCGGCCTCTGCAACCTCTTCTGCGGTATCTGTGTCGGCATTTCCGGCTCGACCGCCGCGATTTCGGACGCGGCCGACCCGTCGCTCTTCGTCAAGATCCTCATCATTGAGGTAAGCTCGAGGAATGACTGCTTGAGCTAACGTGGAACAGATTTTCGGCTCGGTCCTGGGTCTGTTTGGCCTGATTGGTGAGTTGTTAAGCGCTGCGGAAAACTGACAGCCAGTCGGCCTGCTCATCTCGGGTTCAGCCAAGGAGTTTGCCTAGGTGCGAAACAAGTTAGAACAAGATAGCATGCATTATATCAAGACTCATGCGGGAGTTGGGGCAGAGCCCGGGGTTGGACCGTTCTCTGAGGACTAAGACTGCCAACGAGGGTGTTGAGTCGAGAGATTGCCAGTGTGGCTTAACTATCCCACTGAAGCTATGGTAGCTGGAGGGCGCGGGATCCGCATTATGACAAGACCACCTTCTGCACGGCTTTCTCCTGAATTCAGGCCACAGAAGCCGTGCAGTCGTGCCCGACAACTGGTCACCATTGCCATTCACATGGACGGGCCCATTGCCATTCACACAGACAGACGGCTGGTCTGGGAACAGAGCAGGCGCTGCGAGGACGCCTCGTCAATGCGAAAGTACTAAACGCAGATCTGAGATGCAGCGTGAGCAATTCTGCCAATCCTACTACCTAATCGCCAGCTTAGTCGTTACAGACTCCCACCCAGACTCCTCATCAGTCAGCGAGAATCAACTCCGGATCGCAGGACAGTCCAATGCTCGCCACCACGCCACGCCATGCCCAGTCCGCTGTCCGTATAAAAGCTCTAAATGACATAATAATATTACAAAAAGCGCTTAGCTGCAGCGCGCACCTTTGTCTCGAACAGGGGGTTCCGGATCGGCGTGTTGACCGTGTGGAAGGGGTTGAGGGCCGCCTGGGGGTTAGCTTGACGATCCTTCTCTGGAAGCTTCATCTCCTCCTTCTACTGCCCGCGCTCTCCTCATCAAGACTGTGGAGTTCCTACGAACTACTCATCGCACTGCTTGCAATGTGTGTCCGCGTCGATGATCCCATGCCCGAGCGGAACTCGGGCTCCTGGTAGTTCCTCCAAACGCCTCTAGACTCCTCCAGACACCGCCTGACTCCTCCCGAAGCCGCTGTCCTGCAGACTATTCTCGAGCCCCTGTACTCCGGAGAATTCTCGAGCGCTTATCTTCCAGACTCCAGCGGTGCGCTGTTCCCGAGACTCCTCACGAGCGGCTTCCTCCGAAATCCATCAGAACGAACCCCGCCTGAGAGCGGACTATTGATCCCTCGGAACTCCTTCGGAGTCCCTCGTCCTTCGGCAGACTCACCTTTGTATAAATCTCCCAAACCTCGCCAAAGAATAACCGAATCCCATCGTCATTTTTCGTATCGTGGAGCAGAATCAACTTGACTGGAGGGGTTGTCAGCTTGGATAACGGGGGCCAGTTGAGCTCACCGTTCGTCGCTAGGAAGGCTGAGACTGTCCATTCGTTATGCCGGTCGACGGCTTTGAGATACCTGATATCAGCGGTGCACTTTCTAGGACTTCTGTGGGGATTGCTGCTGGGAGCGGATTGCTCTCCGCTGACAAGGACGTCTAGGAGCCATCAATTGAGGGTATCTCAGTCCTCGTTGAAGGCACCCGGAAACGATGATGATGTCTCGTCGCAGCGACAGAGTGCTCCCAGCGCAGCATTTGAGGGCACTCGGCGCACTGGTGGTGTCTCTCAGCACGGTAGCAGAGAGCAGCTCCTCCGGGCAGTAGAGATCTCAGCGCAGTCGCAGTCCTCGCTGAATATCGGTCGTTCAGAGCCATGAAGAGCTCTCGACGCGGTAAATGCAGCCCCGCAGAACAGAGCTCAGCGCCTTCGGCGCTTCGCTATGCGACTTACAAACTCCCCGTCCCATCCGCAACCTCCTCAACAGCGTCCAGCGCCGCATGCGCAATCATCTGAAGCACGTATTTCTCCCCCCCTCCCAGGACAAGGTTCGCCTGTTGCTGTTCCTGCTGCTGTAGCTGTTGTTGTTGCTGCTGGCTTTGCTGTCCTTGCTGTCCTTGTTGCTGCGATTGGGACAGGTCTGAGCCATTATGTCCCGTAAAGGAGGACCAGGAGGGGAAATGTTGTTGAGATTGGGTCGATGTTGGTCGTGCGGAGGTGAATTGGAGCTCGAAGAGGGGGGTATCGAGAGGTGAGACTATTGCTAGATAGTAGGACATGGCCGCAGACTTGGATCGTGTTGGGGAGAGGGTAGGGGAGGGGTTGGGATGGATGGAATGGGTAGGGGGTTGGGTGACGAGGGAGGATCATGGAGGACCGCGTCGTGTGGAGGTTAGCCGGTGGAGGTGACACGCCACGCGAGTCGGCGCGTGGATGCGCGGTGAGGAATGCTGGTTGACTGGATCTCAGTCTGGATGACCTGCGTTCATCCAGACAACATACTGTAGACGCTCTCGCCAGACGCTGATAACACACACAAAGCCTTGTCGTATGCAGCTTTGGCCTAGGGACTGTGAAGCCATGCAGCAGAAGGCTATACAACGCACTTTGACTGATCAACATTTTCGTCGAGGAAGACTAGTACACATGGTGACATTATGAGGGCAAGGGGCCGCGCTATGGATACAACAAGGGAGCAAGCACACCGGATACCAATGATGCTGCGGCATGTGGCTTCTGAGACAGATGATATTGCTGGGGCAGAACCGTGGGCCGTGAGGAGAGATAAGACGAGGCACGCTATACGCCTAGCTTCCAGCTTCTAGCGCTTGTAGCTTCTGGCTCTAGCGCTTTTGGTTCTGGCCAGCTGCGACAACAGTGTTGCGCGTCCTGTGCGCGTCAGTATGTATCCACTGTAGAGGCCGCAGAGCAAGGTGATGAGAGCTGCAAAGGTGGAGGATGAGCCGCGAGCCGCCGAGGTGGAGGACGACAGCTGCAACTGCAGTGGCAGCCGCAGAGAACGCAATGAGCCTAGCCCACGCATGCACGCATGCACTAGTGTGCCGCCCACACACCCAAGGACGACCGAGGAAGTCCCCAGCTCCAGTGGCTCATGGCCCAAGCGGCATGGGCGGCGTCAAGAAACGGAACATTCCTCCGCGGTCCGACGAAACGAGGGAAGACCGAGACCAACGCGCAGGTCACTGGATCAAGCTTGGGCTCTTGAGACGGTGCTCGGACTACGAGCAGCAGACGAGCAGAAGCAGCAGTCACCGCCCAGCAGCAGCAGCAACAGCAGTAGTCTCACTCACAAGTTGTCAATATACGTGCCGAGGAACTCGTTGTCCTTGGCAAGTTTGTCGGCCTCTGCCTGGACTTCGGTGATGCGGACGAGGAGGCCGCGGAGGCCATCGCGCAGGTTGAGACAGTCCTTAATCATCTTTTCCTTCTGGATGGCGTCGGCGACCGAGACGTCTGCTCCGTTGTCGTTGTCTGCGGCGGGGGCGGAGCGGGCCGCGGGTGCACCCCAGGCGCCTTGTATGTCGTCAAAGCTCGAGGCCATGGTGGGTGGTGACTTTGGACGGAGTGGAGAGTGGGGAGCGATAGCGGGGAAGGAGAGGAAGTCGGTGGAGGTTCGAAACTGAGTAGCACGTGAAATGATTCCGGCCGAGTCTAATCTTCTGAAAGAGTAGTGGATTACAAGAGGTCTCGAGATGCAGATGGTGTTAGTTGCGGGCAGTCTGACAGAGAGGCAGGCTCGAGGCTCTAGCGCAGGCTCAGGAGGCTGATGAGAGGCGTCGAGAGGGCGTCGGCGAGACTGGGTCTCGAGAGGCGGAGGGCGTGGAGGGCCGTGGATGTTATGGTGGGTGAGATGGTTGCGGTGGTGTGTACAATGGCCCAAGGGCGGGGTAGTGAGGGTACAGAGAGGGCAAGGGATGGTAGGGCGCTCGGTGGGTAAGTCGGGAGCCTCATTACCCTAGTCAGGAACCGCAGAGTCCCAGCGCTGGACCCATAAGCCATAAGACGCAGGCAGGCAGGAGCACGCGCTCGATCCGTGCACACGTCGTGGCATCATGTAATAGTCCTTCAGCCAGAGGACTACGCTCGGGCAGCCTCCGTCCAAAGCAGCCGGTCAGCCGGGCCCAAGCTATGCACTAAGACACGGTGCCGCTCTGTGATCCCTAGTCCATCGTCGCCAGAATCCTATGTATCCTAATCCTAGGCCGCACTGAACGCACTGTACGCTCACGCTCACGCTCACCACACACTCCCTCCCCTCCATCCTAACCTACCTATCCTTCCTCGCAATCACATCCCACAACATCCCGTCCCTCGATACAAGACATTCCCTTAGACACTACTCTCTACATACACACACACACATACTCACACTCTCACGACCCAGCATCAGCATCACATCACGGCCATTTCCTCATCGCCTACGACCAACGACATTTCCACTCATTTCCCTGTGCACACCATCTTCCGACCCCGTCACTTGCGCGCGCTAGGACTAACGATCACGCCGTCCCTTCCATCTCTATCCCATCTCACAACACCACACACACACACACCTACTCCACACTCGTTTCCTTGCAGCAGCCAAGAAGAAGATGGCGTATCGCCCAAAAGCGTGAAACCCAAGTCTGCCTCCTCATTCGATTTACCCTTATCCCTTTCCTTCCTTTCCCTGTGCCGTGCTTGTCCACCGGTACATCTTTGTCGCCCCATCCCGAACCCGCCGAGCCGTCCAGCGCTAGCATAGCTTAGCCATAGCCTGCCTGCGCGTCCGCGTCCGCTCGCCGAAATGTCGTCCTTCTTTGGCAATAGGACACCCAAGAAGTCCCGGCAACACAGCAGCGCCAGGACTTCTGCCTCAACCACTAGCAGCAGCTCGACATCCCATAAGCAGTCGAGCCCCACGATCGATACTCCGCGAGGAGGAACAACAGATCATCACAACCACCACCACCCATATCAGCAACAACACCACTCGTACTCGTCGCGACCAATGGCTTTCCCGCCGTCGCCCTCGGGGCCATCGCACGGCAATGGCAACGGGTACGCTCAATACCTCGAGGAGCACCAGTTTGTCGTGCAAGAGACCGAGGACATGGCCTCGAGCTACGAGGACAACAACGGCTTCTCGCCGTATCACCGGTCACCCTCGAGCCTCAACGTCACCTCCGAGTTTGGAGGCTTCGGACGTGCGAGGCGAGGCTCCGACAATGCCTCGGTCATGACCTCCATGACATCCGCCTCGACAGTAGCCGACACGATACACAAGCCAAACGACGAGCTCGGCCGGTATCCGACACTCACAAAGTCGTCATTTGGCTCAAACTCGGGCATCCTTCCCAGTGGATCTCGAGCGATTCCGACATCAGCTGGGTCTTACGCGTCGCTGCCGTTTACACCTCCACCAGGACATGTCTCCACCGGCGTCGGCGTCGGCCAGATCATGGGCGGCGGCGGCAGCGGCGGTAGCCACACGTCGCCAACGTATTCGACGTCCAGTCTCGTGTCACCACATTCTCCCCACCACCAGCACTCCTATCTCGCTGGCGGCCCTCCCCCTTCTTCCTTCTATCACCACAACGGCCACCACCACCATCCGCCATCGTTACAGCGAAACCCTAGCGGGGGTTCGCAGTTATCAGTTGGCTCGGCCCTCCAGCGGCAACCAAGCTCGACCTCACTGTCGTCCGAGCTGCATCGCAACCCGAGCACGCTCAGCACTTCGTCTGCGGTCACTTCTGCGAGCTCGGTGCATCGGACCCCGAGCGTCGCTTCGGCGGCGTCCTCCATGCCCCCGCCTCCATTGCCAAGCTACCCTCCTCAGCAGGTACCGTCCCAGTCACACTCTCGATCGTCACACGGACAACAGCAACCGAGCGCCTACGCTGGAATCACTGCGCCCTCAGACACTCATCCGAGCGGCGACGCGGAAAGGGGATCGGGCTCTCACAACAGGACACAAACGAGTTCCGACTCTGTGCGGCAGGCCTCTCACGGCGGCGGTGCCTCGGTTCCTTCTGCGCAGTCGACTGCGAGGACGGCGTCAAAGACATCAAGCGTTGCAAGCAGCGAGCGACAAAGCAGTATTCGCGTTGTCACGTCTTCCACTCCGTCAAACGATTCGCCGCTGCCGTCACCGATACCGACACTGCCGTCTGGTGAACGGGAACGTCAGAGCAGCATTCGCATAGTCCCATCGACAAGCTCGACATCGCAACCAGCCTCCACATTCCCTTCCTCTAACCCGAACCCTCCACCTCCCGTCACGGCAGGAGAACGCGAGCGCAAGAGCAGCATACGAGCCGTTCCATCGTCGCCTGTGGTGGGAACGGGATCTAGTCTTCCTTCGGCAGCGTCTGCGCCACCCATCACCGCGGGTGAGAGGGAGCGGAAAAGCAGCATTCGAGCGGCGGCTCACTCGTCGACATCGGCTTCATCCACTACCTCATCCACAGCACCGGCGCCGATTATCACCCCTGGCGAGCGCGAACGCAAGAGCAGCATTCGCGCAGTGCCCACGCCGACGCCGTCTGCGGGGGGAAGCTCATCCGCAGCAGGGGGTGCGTCCGTGCCTCAGACGCCTCCCACAAACACGGTACCCATGCGTCCTCCTTCGACTACACCTTCCATCGCTCCCTCGATTGCACCTTCTATCGCTCCCTCAATTACGCCGTCGGTCGCATCCTCAGTGCCGTCAGCACCATCGCCGCAAGCTCGCTCGTTGACTTCAACACCTCCGCCCGGCGGTACTGCCCGCCAGCCGTCTATCAAGATGGTCTCGACTTCGCCAGCACAGCCTCCGAGGACACCGTCCAAGTCGAAGCGCTCGGCCAGCAACAACCCGCTCTTCTCGAATGCTGGAGCCAACTCGTCGACGGTGTCGGTTGCGACATCATACAACCAGACCGCGCCTGCGCCATCTTCGTCTTCGATCAACTTGGTCTCAGGTGGCAATTTTGGAACAGCCACGTCTTACAACAAAAGCACTTCGCTGCCCAAGTCCTACTCGGTTCAGTCAAATCACTCTGTCATGTCTGGACACTCGGCCAACTCGGGACACTCGACTCCTGGCGCTACGACTGGACGCTCGACACCTGCTCCTTCGGGCTCGGCTTATTCCACCATTAGCGGTCACTCAACCACGACGACCAACCTCAGCGGATCGCATGCTTCGTCCTACGCTGCCTCTGCCCATTCGCTGTCGTCGATGCACACGGTTCAGTCGTCCAGGACCGCCAGTGGCCAACAGTCCGACCGTGTTCCCAAGGAGTTCCATTTCCCGCGACCGTCGGACGAAGAGGTCGATCGATTGTTCTTTGAGCTGGTGCAGAGTCGAAACCTTGATCACGCAGGATCTGTCTCAGCTCGTAGCTCGATGACCCAACAGGCGTCTGTCAACTCTGCTGTCGCTCGAGCGACGGCCACGCTCCCAATCGACACAAAGTGGCAGATGGTCGAGGCCGACCGCAAGGCGAAGTGGGAGAAGGCCCGGAGGCAGCAGCGCAAGGAGATCGAGGCGATCAAGTCTGGGCGACCACGGTCCCAGGCTCGCACTGTCGATCGCAGCCAGCCCGAATACATCGTGCGCAAGATGCTGGACCGCGACATCAGCGTCTCCGACCTGACGACGCTGAACGTCAGCATTCGTTCGAACGCAGCGGAGTGAGTACCCCGTGGCATCTACGTAGCACAGCGCTGACAACAATAGCTGGGTCCAGCACTTCCTCTCGCTCAAGGGACAGGTCGCCCTCGCCAAGTACCTCAGCGGCGTTCAGGCAAAGGACGGCAAGTTCTACAACCCCGGAGACGACAGTCTGGAGTTAGAGACGTTGAAGTGTTTCAAGTGTTCGCTGAACAACGTTGTGAGTCACTGTGGCGGGCTTCGGACATTGGCGTGTTTGGATCGCACTGACTTTCTCTCAGATTGGCGTCAATGATGCTCTACACAACCCTCCAGTTATCGAAGCTATTGCGAAGTCGTTGCTGTCCCCGAATCCGCCCACACGCAAGGTGGCCGCGGAGATTCTGACGTTCTTCGCTTGGCATGACCAGACGTCGCCTGACCGCCGCGGACTGGCGCTCGTGTTACGCGCGTTCGACGCATTGGAGAGCGAGCACAACAAGAAGCACAACTCCTTGAGTCATAAGGTGTCCAAGTTTGAGCTCTGGATGCGCCAGACTGAAGACTTCGTCTACCACCGTGGACGCATGGGTTCCACCGTTGGTCAAGGGCCAATGACCAAGGGCATGGACCAAGTCCAGATCAATGATTACTGCGTAAGTGAACGTGTGACTGCTGTGAGACTGACGTGCAGCTCACTATGGTTCTCCTCGCATCCGGCCTTGCGTCGGCTAACGACACCCGAGCTCGTGTTTCCGTGCGCAACCAGCTCGACCTCGCCAAGTTGCCCAAGGTCTTCAGCTTGCTCAAGGAGTGGAAGAACCCGGACATCACCAAGTCGATCAAGGACTACGAGGAGGAGCTCGCAACGGACCTTCGAGAACTCTCCGCCGAGAAGAACTCGCAGCCCGTCCAAGCTCTCAACACGCCGAACGAGGTCATCCAGGCTGTCCTCCGCGAGACGGACGGCACCGTTGCCGGCTCGTACTTTGTCGACACGATGCGTCACCTGCTGTTGATCAAGGAGAAGGGCGAGGAGAAGAACCGCATGTACCAGCTCATCGACCAGCTGGTGCAGAATGTCGTCATGCACGACTCGCCAGAACTCAACCAGGACTGGACTCGTGCGTTCGGGCAGTCAATCCCTCACGTCCTCGGCCGCTTCTTCGACCAGCAGCAGCTGCAAGACTCCCAATCTGAGACTCGTGAGATTCGTGCCAAACTCGCGCGTATGGAGCGCGAGAAGGCCGATCTCCAAGATGAGATCGCCGCCGGTGACCAAGGTCTTGTCGGCCGTCTCAAGGCGCAGATCGCAGACCTCGAGGAGCGACTCCGAAGATCTCGAGCTGCGACGCAGAGCTTGGAGGACCAGATGAGCGGCATGAGGAAGGACTACGACAACCGCATTAACGACCTCGAGCTCTACGTTCAGGAGCTGTTCAACATGCTCCGCGAAGCCAACCATCTCGACCAGGTCCAGTCTATGACCAACGGCCCCATCAACCGTGAGAAGCTCATCCACCAGCTCCGCGAGCAGTGGGAGCGGAAGAAGACTATCCAGAAGCTGGAGGGCCGTAAGAAGCGTCGTCCCAGCAAAGCAGGCAGTGTGGCAGAGAACGGAGGGCACGTCAGTGCCGACGAGACCTTCGAGGGAGGCTCCGACGAAGATTACGACAGCAACGACGCAGAGATTCTGGAAGGCATCAAGGGCGAGCAGGCAGAGTCCCGGCTCCTCGAGGCGCGCAAGAAGCGTGCTTCTCGCGCACAGAAGGCTCTCTCTCGCGACCCCGCCGTCGCTGCCGGCGGCGCCCCTGGTCCTCGCCTGTCCCGTGGCTCCAAGGTGTACACGCATTCGCGGAACAGCTCCCGCTCGTCTCAGCTAGTCGAGTCGCCGGAGGACCGTATCCGGGCTCAGATCCAGCAGTCTCTGGACACTGGTGCGGACACGGTCATTGGCTCTGCCAAGCCTGCGCAGACCACTGAAGCTCGTCGCTCTCAGGAGGCCGGCGCACCGCCAATCCACGAGAAGTCCGCTCTTCGTTCGTCCAAGAAGCCTGCTCTGCCCCCTCGCTTCCTCGAGGAGATCAGACACCGAGTCAGCCACCGCAATGTCTCAGCTCCGGCTATCGTGCAGCTCAACGACGAGGACCCCGAAGTCGCCGACGCCGTTCGACAGACTCTGCTGGAGACTGGTATGGTATTCGGTGCTCCCGTCCGACGCGCAAGCTTTGCCTCTCAGGTCCTTCAGCGTGCCAGGTCCATTCGCGCTTCGTCTCACGAGGCGGAGGACTACTTCCCGAAGGATCCCACGAGCTTGCCGACTTTGGACGAGGAGGCCGAGGAGAAGGACAAGAGGGCGTCAGAGGTCCCTCCAGCTCCTTCAGTGCCGGAAGTGCCGTCCCCCGACGCCCCGCCCGCATCGGAGCCCGAGCCGGCCGCGGCTCCTCCCCCTCCTCCTCCACCGCCACCTCCTCCGCCCCCTCCCCCTCCGCCGCCGCCACCTCCTCCCCCTCCCCCTCCCCCTCCGGGAGGCATGTCGGCTCCCGGTGCTCCGCCTCCCCCGCCGCCGCCGCCGCCCCCACCGATGCCAGGCGGTCCCTTCGGCGGTGCTCCCGGAGGCATGGCCGGAGTCCTCGCAGGAATCAAGGGCGGCGTCAAGCTCAACAAGTCTGGTGGACCTCGCAAGTCGTTTGCTCCAGGCGGTCCTGGCGCTCCTCCTCCTCCTCCGCCTCCGTCATTCGTTCCTCGTGCTCCCGGCGCACCGATTGGTACGCTCTTCCATGGCGTTAACGACAGCCGCAAGCAGGTGGCTATGATGGCCACAAAGAGGATGAAGCAGCTGCAGTGGGACAAGGTGTCCAAGGCTCAGCTTGACAAGACTATCTGGTCGGAGGCTGAGATTGTCGAGGTCGAGGACCAGGTCATGGAGCGCATGAAGGCAGTCGACTTGTGGTCGGAGATCGACCAGGAGTTCAAGGCTCGCGAGATCATCCAGAGGGCCGTCAAGAAGAAAAAGGAGAGCGACCTGCAGTCAGTTCTCGCGCCCGAGCTTCGCAAGCGTATCGAGATTCTCATGGCCGGATCAATCGCCAAGTCCTACAAGGAGCCCGAGAAGCTCTCCGATGCTATCACGGAGTTCAACTCGGATCTGTGCACGGAGACCTTCCTTGCCGAGCTACAGGGCGTGCTTCCGAACGACGACGAGCGAGGCAAACTGCTCACCCACGTTGCCGACTCGCCCGCCGAGCTCGAACTGCTGCACCCCGCGGACCGACTTATGGTCCGCCTCATCCAGCTGCCTCATCTGGCTGATCGTGTCCGCGGAATGCTGTTCCAGGTCCGCTTCGCTCAGAACATCGAGATGCTGCAACACGTGAGTACTCGAACGCCAATTCTTGCTGACCTCAGTCTCTCGACCTGCTCATCGTTGCGTGTGAAGACCTTCGACACGCGAAGAAGTTCCAGCAGCTGCTCAACGTCATTCTCACGATGGGCAACTACCTCAACGGAACAAACTTCGCCGGTGGAGCCTACGGTTTCAAGATCGGCTCGATCAACAAGCTCGTGGACACCAAGTCGTCGAATGGCCAGAACCTGCTCCACTTCTTGGAGAGGACTGTCTCGTCGCACTTCCCCGAGCTGCAGGGCTTCCTGGACGAGCTCGCCAAGCCTTCCGAGGCGAACCGCGTCAGCTTCTCGGACATGCAGGCGACCTCGAAGCAGATGCTTGACGAGATCCGCAAGATCAGGCGCTCGCTCGAGGAGAACTTCCAGGACGCTAGCGATGGCTACACCCGCAAGATGTTCCGCTTCAGCGCTGCTGCCGAGGAGGACCTCCAGACGCTTCGTGACGGCATTCTCAACGCCGAAAAGGGTCTCCGCGATGTCGAGACGTACTACGGTGAGGGCGAGGAGCACGGTCGTCCTCTTCAGAGCCAGGACTTCTTCGGCATCTTCCGCACGTTCACGTCGTCCTACAAGTTCTGCCAGCAGCAGAACCGTGCTCGTGCGGAGGAGCTCGCTTTGCGTGAGAAGCGAGCCGCTGCTCGTGCAGCCCTCACCCCTCAGCCTACGGGTGCTTCGCAGAAGGAGGCCGAGACGAATCTCATCGACTCCCGCCTGCAGCGCCTCAAGCTGGAGGGCACACCGCGGATCCGCCGCGAGAAGCGCTCGGCCGCCCCGCCCTCGCCGGCTCCGGCTGCCGCAGACTTCAGCGACTTACTGCTGCCGTCTGTGGACTCGGACAACGTCGACTACGGCAGCCTCGCGCAGAAGATGATGATGAACATGCTGGACGACCCGTCCCAGCTGCCCGAGCCTTCGCCTGCGCCGCCGTCTCTCACACGGCGAGGTCACAACCGTACGGCCTCTGGCGGTAGCATTGCCGAGAGCCCTACGAGAGCGACCTTCTCCACCGACCCCGTATACCTCTTAAACGAGGCGACCGTCGACGAAGAGCCGGAAAACGAGAAGCGAGCAGAGGCAGAATACGAGAAGGATCTTGCGGATGACTCTGCTCACTCAGGCAGGGATGACGATGAGAAGAGCATCTACAGCAATCACTCTCGCCAGCCTTCGTTCGCATCGCAGCACTCGAGAAAGTCGTCTGTGGCTTCCGTGACCTCGGTGCACTCCAGACACACCTCGATCACGTCGCTCAACTCTCTGTCCAAGTCTGTCCGTGGACCACCGAGCCGGACTAGCCAGAGCGGGCCGTCGTCGTCATTCGGAGACGAGTTCCGGACCAGCACTCCTCTAAGCGCGCAGTTCACCGGCAACCGGTCCGACGGCGCTGCCATTGGAACGCATCAGGAGGTCGATGAGTCGGAGAACAACATCGACCTCAACTCGCCGCCGGCCAGCCCGCCGCCGCCGGCACACTCCGAGGCGTCCGAGAAGGGATCGACGCTGGCGCCGCCAGAGGACGACCCGAACGACGACTCGTACAACTTTTCTCTGGGCTCTGACACAATTGTGTTAAGCATGCCCGACGATGTGGATCTCTAATCTATTCTCTTTTTTGCTCTTGATTACTTTATTTTGGTATACCCCGCATCACTCACAACACCATTGCAGCGACCGAAGTGCATGAAGAACGACAAAAGTCAATGAACACTCTCCTTCTCAACCTGTCCAACACCACCAGTGTATATATTAGGCAACTCATAATTTCTACTTTTACCCGGCATTTCACACTTCTTAGTCTTCAGAGCAACGTCATATGCATGGTTTGATCACGTTTTGCGGAAGAGTCCATCTGAGGATCCCAATGATGATGCATAATACACGGTAGCGGCGCGGCTACTTCTCTAACTGGATGTCGGCGACGAAGACGCCGTTGCGGGCCTTGACGGTAACCCACCGTCCGAGGCGGGGCTCGCGTCCCACAGCAGCGACTAGCCGGATACCCCTGGGGGTGTTGAGGAGCTGGATGGCGTTGACAAAGCCCTTGACCTGGACGCTGCCCGCCTCCTCGAAGCGCTTCAGGTCCTGGTCGATCTTCCAGAATCGAATCTCTCCGTCCCAGCTACCGGAGGCGAAGATGTTGCTTCCTCGAAGGTGAGCGAGGGCGGTGATCCAGCGCGGCTTTGGCTCCGACGTAGACGGGAGGAGGTTGTGTCCCTCAGTATCAACGCCATGGGAGAGGACATGGGTAAAGAGGGGCTTCTTCTTGCCCGTACTCCAGAACGCGATGCTGCCGGTATCCCCGCCCGAGACGAAGTGCGAGTCATCCAAAGCAGCGACGACATCAACGCTGCCCTCGACCCACTCGCCCTCGGGCGTGCGCGTCTTCCCTCCCGCACGGAGGACGAGCTGGATCTCCTCCTCGACCTTCCAGAATCGACATGTCCGATCCCTGCTTCCGGCAGTTACGCACGTCGTCGGCTTCAGCGCCGAGACGGAGGGGATCGAGTCCTGGTGGCCGTAGAAGGTTTCGAGCGGCGACAGTGTCGAGAGGGAGTGCAGCGTCAGGTGCCGCGACAAGCTCGCTGAGAGGAGGTGGTACGTCGGGTTCGACAGTGGCGGGAGCGCAAGCGACTGGGAGGTCAGTTCACGCAGCTCCGCGTAGAAAACTCACAGTTACGGCGTCCTTGTGGCCCCGCATGCCCGTCACCCACACTGGCTCGTCGCCGCTCACATCCCATACTCCGATCACCCGGTCTTGTCCGCCCGTCACTACCCACTTTCCGTCCTCGCTAGCAGCCAGACAGAGCACTGGTCCAGTATGTCCGCCCTCGGTCGAGTACAATGGGTGGTTCTTCAGTCCTGAGTCAAGACGCTGCACACCGCCCTTCGTCGAGACGTAAATCGACTCCACACCCGTCACCTTCGCGTCGCTGCTGCCGGCCGATTTCGGCTTGGATAGAACCATTCCAACACCTGTCGGGACCTGTCCCAGCGGCTTGAAGCGAGGGTTTTCCGCCTTGGCCTCCGAGTAGAACATGTAGATTCGTCCCTCAGCCTCATCCTGAAGTGTTAGCTGAAGCGATCGGATCTTGTAGCATACTCACCACCTCCTGCTTCAGTCTCGACGCAATAAGCTCGCGATCAATCTCGGCCGCATCGTACTCGTCCTCTTCCCGCGCTGGGTTGTCAGCTCGATCAAACTCGCCAAATAGCTCACCCTGCTGCACATCCCGAGCAACCTTGTCGAGGTATCCACGCGCGAGACGCACTCGCTTCTCGGCCGCCGTCTCGTTGGCATCGACAAACTCGTCATCGCTCATGATATGCGGCGCGCGATCCTTCTGAAAGTCCATGTCGTCGATGTCGAGCTCGTCGCCAGTCTCGGACAGGTCCTCGTCCTCCTTCTGCGCCTTGCGGCCGCGCGCTTCCCGTGGCTGGCGGTCATCTCGCGGCCCTCCACGGGAGGAAGGGCCTCCACGGCTACGTTTCCGCTTCTTGTCCGACTTGAAGAATGCGTCGGGCATGATTTGCGTTGAGTGAAGTAGGTTTCTTGTTGCTATCTCGGCCCGGTTACAGCGGCCGCGCGACGACTTCTGAACTTTTGATGATGGTCGCCACTTGAGCACGTGGTCTTCATCACTAGGCGCGAAAATTAGTCCCGCACAGCCAACCGACACCTATCGCATGACGCGGCGGCTGCTAGGCTCGCAGTCACGCCCTATGACGGTGAGGAGTGCGCGCATGCTAGGCCTGGCGCCTGGCGTGCGCGCGTGGAACCTCCACGGCTATGCCTCCACGCCAGTGCCCGGCTGCCTCCAGTGCGGTTGCTTGTGGTGTCGTCTCGGTCGACACGACTGCTTCCTTCCCTCCCTCCCTCATCGCGCTCATCGCACACCCACATCACATCAAGTCCCGACAGCCATGAAGCTCAAGGACATCTCGCGCACGGCGACGTTTGCGTGGGACCCGTCGTCGATCGCGGCGCCGTACCTCGTCACGGGCGATGCGGCTGGCGCGCTCGACGAGAGCTTCAGCAACGAGTCGCATCTCGAGCTCTGGGCGCCCAAGCTCTACGATCCCGAAAACGCGCAGGGGTACGGACTGGGAGGAAAGGACCAGCCAGGGCCGCAGGGAAAGGTCACTGTCAGCTCGCGGTATGTTAATATGGTTATATGAACATTAGCAGAACTGGAGCTAGAGGAGCTGACAAGCCAGCTTCAACCGATTGGCGTGGTCGCAGCCCGATGCCGTGCCCTCCGGACGAGGCCTCATTGCGGCCGGCATGGAGACGGGCGAGGTCGCTGTGTACGACCCGGCCAAGGTCCTCGACGGCTCGGACGCGCTCTTCTACTCGAACCAGAAGCACACCGGCCCCGTGGGCGGGCTCAACTTCAACCCGATCCAGAAGAACCTCCTGCTCTCGGGCGCTATCAGCGGAGAGGTAAGGATTGTCACGAGGAAGAAGGATTGCTGATCGCGCACAGCTCTACATCCACGACATGAACAATCCCAAGAACGACCCCATCCTCCCCGGCCCCGTGTCTAACAAGCTCACCGAGATCACCTCGCTCCAGTGGAACACGACCGTGTCGCGTGTCTTTGCGGCCTCGTCCAGCTCGGGTTACACCTCGGTCTGGGATCTCAGGGCCGGCAAGGAGATCGTTTCGCTGCAGTATGGTGGCGGTGCTGCTCGTGGCGACCTCGCAAGCGGCATGGCCAGCCTCCAGATCGGCAAGCGCCGTGGTATGAGCGATGTTGCCTGGCACCCGGAGCAGGCCACGCGCCTGGCCACCGCTTCCGAAGACGACGAGTCGCCGATCATCATGCTCTGGGATCTCCGCAACACCCGCGCCCCCGAGCGCATCCTCAGCGGCCACACCAAGGGCGTCCTCTCGCTCTCGTGGTGCAAGCAGGACGCCGAGCTGCTCGCGTCGTGTGGCAAGGACAACCGCACCCTCATCTGGAACCCTACGAGCGGCGAGATCGTCGGCGAGATGCCGCGCACCGTCGACTGGGCGTTCCAGACTGCCTGGTGCCCCTCCAACCCCAACGTCCTCGCTACTGCCTCGTTCGATGGCCACATCACCATCGACTCGCTCCAGTCGACCAACCCGGAGGCGGAGGAGTCCGAACCCATCGGTCAGGACGCGTCGGCCGAAGACGTCTTCGGTGCGCTTGGTGCTGCCGGCCCCAACGAGGACAGGAACAACGTCAAGTCGCTCGAGCAGGCTCCCAAGTGGATGAAGCGCCCCGTCTCGGCTTCCTTCGGCTACGGCGGTCTCCTTGCCACTGTCTCCAACCTCCCCGGCGCCAGCGGCAGGAACCAGAGCTCTGTCGTCCATCTCCGCCAGGTCATCACGGAGGAGTCGATCGTCGACCGCGCCAAGAAGCTCAGCGAGATCGCCACTGACAAGGACAAGCTCAAGGAGTTTGCCAGCGGCAAGGACGATGCTGCCTGGAAGGCGATCAACACGCTCTTCCACGGCGACTCGCGCGACGAGCTTGTGGCTCTGCTCGGCTTCTCGAAGGAGGACGTCGCGAAGCACGTCCAGGAGGCGATCGCCAAGATCTCGCCCCAGGAGGCTGCCGAGATCGCCAAGGAGAAGGAGCAGGCGAAGCAGGAGGCCGAGATCAAGGAGAAGATCGAGAACGAGGAGACGACCCCCAAGTCCGAGGCTCCCAAGTCGTCCATTGGCTCGCCGCAGAAGTCTGCTGCTGGCGAGCTCTTCGACGACCGCTCCGGCACGCCTGCGACTGCTGGCGGTGACACCGACTTCTTCGCATCGATGGCTTCTGGTTCGCTCCGCAACCCCCGTCTCGACAACGTGATCCCCCACATGCCCCAGGACGCCTCTGTCGCGGCCACTATCGGCTCTGGCTCCAGCGTCCGCTCCGAGTCGCTCATCAAGGACGTCAACTTCCACATTTATCCTCAGGGCGAGGCTGACACCGACCGCCTCATCACCCAGGCTCTCGTCCTTGGCGACTTTAGCTCGGCTGTTGACCTCTGCATGGCCTCGGAGCGCTACGCCGACGCTCTCCTCCTCGCTGTCCGTGGTGGAGACGAGCTCCTCGCTCAGACTCAGAAGGCATACTTCCGCCGCTGCACTGAGTCCCGGCCATTCTTACGTGTCTACCAGTCGATCGTCACCGAGGATCTCGCCGACATTGTCCAGAACGCCGACCTCGCCGAGTGGAAGGTCATCCTCGTCGTTCTGTGCACTTTCGCCAAGGACGCCGACTTTGGCAACCTCGCTGACCAGCTCGGCCAGCGTCTCCAGTTCAAGTGGCAGCTTCTTGCCGCTTCGGATGCGCCCGAGTCCAAGGCGAAGGCCAAGGAGGCGCGCGCCAATGCCACGCTCTGCTACCTCGCTGCGCGCAACCTCGAGCACGTTGTCAACATCTGGATCAGCGAGATGCAGGAGGACGAGGCGCAGGCCGACGCTCCCCGCTACTCTGCCCACGCCAACGCCCTGCAGTCGTTCATTGAGAAGGTCACCGTCTTCCAGGCTGCCACCGGCTACGTTGACAAGGACCTGACGAGCACGACCGCGGCCGACTCTGAGGCTGCCCGCACCTACGGTCTCTCGGGTCTCTACGACCGCCTGTACGAGTACGCCGACCTCCTTGCCACCCAGGGTCTGGTCGACGAGGCCGCCAAGTTTGTGCAGATGACTCCCAAGGGCTACAGCCACAGCCAGGGAGGCGCTCAGCTCGACCACGCTCGTGACCGTCTCTTCTCTGCCGCTGGCGTTCAGGAGGCTGGCCCTTCGTCTCAGGCGTCTTCTTCGGCGTTCGGAGGCAGGAAGGCTCCGGCTGCCGCTGCTTCGTCGAGCCGCTACGGTGCTCCCTCCGGCTACGGTGCTTCGCCCTACGGCGCCACCTCGGGCCCGTACGGTGCCCAGTCGTCGTTCCAGCAGCCCTCGAACCCGTACGGTGCTCCCAGCAGCAATCTCTACGGCGCGCAGTCTCAGTCTGGTCCCTACGGCGCTCCCCGGCAGCAGGCTCAGTCGAGCCCCTATGCGCCTGCTCCGTCGCAGCAGCCTCAGCAGCAGCAGCAGCAGCAACAGCAGTCGAACCCGTATGCGCCGCCGCCATCTCAGCAGCAGCAGTCCCAGCCCAACCCGTACGGTGCTCCCCAGCAGCAATCGAGCCCTTACAACCCGTACGGCAGCAGCTCGAACGGCTACGGTGCGCCCTCGCAGTCGCAGTACGGCGCCCCCTCGCAGTTCCAGTCGCAGTACGGCAACAACACTGCTCCCCCTCCGCCGCCGAAGGCTGGCCAGAGTGCGCACGCGCGATCCCAGACGCCCAGTGAGCCGGTTGTGCCCGCCTCGCAGCGCCGCGACATGCCCGGCTGGAACGATGCGCCGTCACTCGCGCCCAAGCGTCCCAGCAGCTCTGCCCGGAACACGCCCAAGGCTGCGCCGATCACCTCGCCCTTCCCCATGAGCGAGGGTGCGCCGAACCCGTACGCTGCGCCTCCGGCTGCGTCTGGTCCTCCCTCAGGACCTCCCCGCGGCAATGCACCTGGCATCATCCCGCCCCCGCCCAAGAACGCTCGTCCCCCATCTGCCAACGCGAACCGGAGGACATCCTCTCCCCAGCCCCGGGTGATGTCTCCTCCGATCACGCACCCCTTCGGCCAAACCCCTTCTCCGAACCCGTACGGAGCGCCTCCGTCAAACCCGTACGGCGGCTCTCAACCCCCGTCGAACCCGTACGCGGCGCCGCCCCAGCAGCAGCACTTCGGCGGCCCTCCTCCCCCCGGAGCCCGCGCCGGTCCCCCTCCTCCCCGCGGCGGCCCTCCCCCTCCCGGCGTCGTGGCCGGCCCGCCCCCGCCCCGCGCCATGTCGCCGCTGGGTCCGAACGCCGGCCGCCCGCAGCACCAGCAGCACCTCGGCGGTCTCTCCTCGCCGCCCCAGCACCACGCGCACCTCGCCGGCCCCCCGCCTCCCGGCGTCCGCGCCGGCCCCCCACCCCCCGGCCGCGCGGGCACAGCCTCTCCAGCGCAGCACACGCCGTCGCCCGCCCCAGCCGCGCCCCCCGCGCCGCCCAGGCATCCGGCCGGCGACAGGTCGCACCTGACGGAAAAGGGGCGCCCGATCTACGACGGGCTCAACACCGAGCTGCAGCGGATCAAGGCCGGCAGCCCGCCCGCGCACCTCCGCCGCATTGTTGACGACACGGAGCGCAGGCTCAACCTGCTGTTCGACGATCTGAACAATGACAGCGTCGCGCCCGGCACTGTTGAGAAGCTGTCAGAGATCGTCTCGGCCATCAACTCGCGTGACGCTAACACGGCGCTGGCTATCCATGTCGATATGCTCACTACCGCTGCTGGCGACACTACGCACTGGGCGCCGGGCGTTAAGCAGCTCATCCGGCTTGGCATTTAGTGGAGATGGTAGATTGGTAGTAGTTCGGAATGCAAAAGAGACATATGGCTTGAACGTTAGCGGGTTGCGATGTGGTTGCTGTGTGTGTGAGATGAGTTTGTTGGGCTGTGCTTGGTGGTGCTGAGAGGTGATGTGGTGCTGCGGAGTTTGCGATGAGGACGTCAGCTGAGGGCCGATGTTCTCTAGAGCAAGCGAGGAAAGCCTCTCTAGCTAGATAAGCGTGCACCAGTCGCTTGGACTGCTCGTTGTACGAGGAGGCCTGGTCAATGCAGAAGGAAAAGATGTCCAAAGACTAAAGTAGAGATAATGTAATTGCATAAGTCTGACAGGAGGGCAAGAAGCTTGTGTCTGTCTAGCAAGAGGCAAGAAGCTTATATTTGTGTGCGATGTGGGGCAGGGGTCGATGGAAAGAATGAATGTCTTGTATGCAAATCTCGATGCCAAGTAAGCTACAGCTACAGGTTGTTGTTTATAGTTATACAGTCGTGTCGTAGACATAGGGCACGACATCCAGTGCCTCTCTGTACGACGGAGGTGGGACGAGCCAGCCGTCCTCTGCTCCCTCCTCTGTGCCGCAGATGAGCATGGGATTCGGCTCTTCACGCTCCCCCTCATGCTCGCCTCTTGCGGCACCAGTTCTCGCGCGATCCCTTGATGACGGTGATGTTCGAACACTATTCGGTGGGGGTGGGGGGAAGTACAGCTCAGACCACTCGTACTGGCGCATTGCGTCGCGGGGCTCGCCGACACTGCCGAGGGTGACGGGGACAGTGATGCACTTTGTCCCCGTGCTGAACTCGAGCCAAAGCCACAGCTTGTACCCGCACTTGACCTTGAGGCCGGCGTTGCTGGACACGGAGGTCCAGAGACACTCGTCGTCGTCTTCGAAGACGGAGGCGGGGACGACCTTGATCGAGGCCGTCGGTTGGATGCCTCGTATGCCGCGCAGGTCAAGCTCGAGGCGGAGACGACTTTCAACCCATGCGCCAGGGGCGTGGATGTAGCCACGCGTGGTAGCTAGCGTTGTCGCGTTGCTTTGCGAGCTGGATCCGGGCCCAATGCGAGCCGTGACCATCTCCTCACGCACAAGCGACAGCGTCACTGCGACTGCCTGCTGGCCAGCGGCGGCCGGACATGCGAGCTCGAGCGAGACGGGGATGACTGATGTCGGGCCGAAAGCTGTAGTCGGGAGAGAGAGGCGCGCCACCCAGCGCTCCGTGGCTGAGCTGCCCAAGCGCGGAAGCCAAAAGGAGTACGGGACGAGCAGCGGGGCCGGCGTCGGTAGCGTCGTTGGGAGAATGTCGATGGGCTGCTCGGCTATGAGGCATCCCGTGGCCAGCGGGTCCCAGGTGTACCCAACGGGACACATGATGAGGCGGAAGCGGTAGCTCAGTTCCCAGAGCGCACTAACGCTCGGCGGAAGCACAGCCTGCCGCGGGAGCTGGACGCAGACCGACTGCCGCCAACGTCCACCGGGGATGTATGTCCCATTCTTGGTCTCGGTTGGCACCTCTGAAGGCGCGCAGGTGTCGTCCTCGCCGGCTCCGCGAGCCCAGGTCCAGTCACTGCATGGCAGGTCCGTGGCGATGTTCACGACGTGGCGCGTCGTGTGTGGCGTCCGCAGCGTTCCGATCAGGCTCAGCTTCAGGCTGCCTGCGCGCCGGGGGTGTGGAAGCTCGAGGCCGAGTTCGAAAGGGATCATCGCCCCTGCCTGCGGACGTCAGCAGAGCTCGGCCTCCGTTAGAACAGGAAACGAGGCGCCTCGGCGTGGTGGGTTCTCGGGGCACGGCGTCGAGTCTCTCCATTGTGTCCCAGGGTTGCTCGGTGCAATTCTGTACTCCGATCTCAACTCTTCGCAATCCACTGAACCCACCCAGAGGACAATCAACACTCGCACCAAATTCCAGCCGCCACTGCACAGATGCACAAATGCCCTTGAACTTTATCGACTCACATAGAATGCGGGTGGGATGTCGTTGTCGCCGGACTGCAGCTTTAACCTGAGCAATCCTGAGTGCCGATGGAGGCTTGGCGGCGGCGCCGTCTTGATCGACTGCAGCCTGGGCTCCGAGGAAGGCGTCGGCGCAATGTTGTTGGTCGCGCTACTCGGCGAACATGTCGACTTGAGCGGCTGCGATATGGCGTCTCGTTCATAGCGTCCGCCTGCGCTGAGCTGCAAGGACGAGGAAGCAGAGCACGAAGACGGGCCTGCTGAGGAAGGGTTGAGATCCGTGAGCGAGTGCCTACCGCTGTCTGCATTGCAGGCTGCAGAGGGGAGGGCAAGAGTCATAGTCACAACAGAGTCGAAGCTGGGGTGACGGCGGCGGCCGGTGACGAACAGAACGAGCTGATAATGTTGGCAAGGGACAGTGTTCGATGTACGTGGGACAGCGAAGGACGAGAACTTGAGCTCGAGACTATATATCCCTTGCTCGGACAGCTTCCGGGTGACAAGCTTATCAGCGAGGCGCGAAGCCAAGCTGGAAAGAGGATGAACAACTGGGCGGTGTATGAGTTAGACTTGTGCGAGGTTGGGGCGCTTGCTTTGGCGATCAGTTATGTAGGCTGCTTCAGCCACAGCCGCCAGCGGCTGATATTGTGAGACCAACGGTGCTGGTTTGGGGCGCCGAGGCGGCTAAGACCTGACGGACTACCGTCAAGACTAACCTAAGCTTCGGACGACTTATGGACTAGTCCAAAAAGCTCCGGGCACTGGGATGCGCCGTGATGTGCGGAGTTCTTCCACGGTGTTGTTCGAGTCTCAACCAGTATCGTTCTCACTCAGACAGTGGGTCTCACTGGCACGCCCAGGGCTAAGCAGTGCCAGGATGCCGGTCCCACATGCAAGGTGTGATCCTGTCTCACAAGCCTCCTATCCCTCCTGGATCTCGACGCTGTTCTGCCAGCCCCGATCTGCCCGAGATGTGGATGTGTTCCAATGTGTTGGAGTCAGGTCACCCAGTGCGCCCCTTCATTGTTCGAGGCTGCATCCACAACCTTCGGGCTACGTTAATTGGCCGGGAACAGCTGCCGGACTCTGGTAAGGGCGCCATCAACGGCAGTGCGATTTAATTCACATTATGTGGCGCCGCCTCTTTTCAGGACCTCGGATCTGCAGGTGATCCAGCCCGGGCTAGTGTCCCTGGGCCGTTTTCAGATGCCCTGTCTTTCCTGGTACGTTACATCTCCTTCGTCAGACCTCATGTCTCAAGGTTCCAAGAAGCGACAAAGAACTTGATGCAGAGCGCTTCGGAGCCATGTGCGCGCCAAGGCCGCCACGCCCGCGCCCCTAGCATCAGAATCTCAGTTGCCTACTTCTTTAAACACTGTCAGAAACAAGTCGTTCAGTAGACCACCCCACGACCCACCCCGATTAGCCGTAGACACTCGAAAGCCGTCTATAAGCGGGCCTTTGCAAGAGCTAAGCTCGGCAAGTGCGTCCACGACGTCCAGCTGGGCAAAGTCGTGGTAGTGGAAGCAGCCCGTTGTGCAAGGCCAGTAGCGGGGAGATTGATGGATACTCCCATCGATTCAGCCGAACTGAGCCAGTGATGCGCGGCGGCAGTGGGACTGATTGGTACATGTTTGGCAGCGCACTACGCCGTGTGACGCATTGAGAGATCGCTCCCGACCACTCTGGTCCACCTGGTGCTGAATTGCGCCTGTCCAATGATAAGCGTGTAAGTCGCAGGGCACTTGGCATAGCGCTGGTCTCATTGTAGCGGCTGGTGAGCTGCTTGGCTGCATCACTGGGGTGACCAATCTGTTGATGTCGACAGCACAGAGCGTCTGCGGGAGTTAGTCTCGCTACCTGCATGTTCCTGCATGTTCCTGCTCCTTTATCTTTCCCGCCGGACTTGCGGTCGGTGAGCAAAGCATGATGGCGTCCGGAGCCATTTCATTCACCCGACCTACCTGCATCCCGAATACCGAGGTACTCGAGCAGCGCTAGTGCCGGTCCTTCGCCAAAGCGGACGTCCGTAGATCGGGTGGCTTAGCCGTCTTGGCGTCAGTGAGGCAGAGGAGATCGTAGTATGAACAGATCCCAGATCCAATGTCCTGGATCAGCGTGACTCTCTCCTGCAGTCAAGGGCCACAGCTGTGACTCTTTCGCCTTCGGATCATCCGAAGTTATAAGAGTGCGATACCCTTCCCTGTCTCTGCTGCGATCATCCGCTGGATGCAGAGGCTCAAGCATGACCCATGCTGCATGGTTGGGGCAGGCGACGAGACTTGAGCAGAGCTCCAAGGAATGACGAGGTGGCTGAAGGAGGCAGTAGTGAGCATAGTCCAGGTTGCTTAGCTTGCATGTGCCTTCCGATTGTGCACACGATGGGATCCCAGCACTCAGGTAATCTGCGCTCAGGGTCATTCACGTGGTCATACCTCGGAAGTAACGAGAGCGCGATCCTTATCAGCGTTAATCTATGTCAGTACGTCATCGGCCAGCCCTACCGCAGCAAGGGACTGCTCGATGCTTGGTTCGATACAGAAAGATCAGGACGTCACATGAAAGCTTAGCCCGGTGTTGGGTGACTGCCGACAAACTTGACCGAGTATGGCCGTGTAACAACCTGCAAACTTGAGGATGAGGACTACGCAAATGACAAAGAAGATGAATGCGGGCGATGCCGCTGCTCTTGAACCTCGACGACAGGCCGGGGAGCAGGCGCACCCGTAGCTCGAGATCGATGTCGCGGCACGACGCCAGGCGCACATGCGGCAGATCAACCTCCGGATTGAAGTGATCTCCGCTGGTGACTTGCGATGTCACACGTTCGACCGCGCCTCGTGGGTCGCAAGAGCCCGAGCGCTTAACGAGCGTCGATGGCAACAAAGACGATACCTGCCCTGCTCACATGTTTTGAACTAATCGCGATGCCTGGCACGCTGTTTCGCATCCTCCTCCTGCTTTGCGATCTCACGCGCTTTGGCTCGAGGGTCAATGACCTGGGCGTCAGCACAGCAGGATTCTCAAACTCACAGTGTACTCTTCCTCTGCACGGCGCGTCTCCTCCGACTTTTCCTCTTCGAATCTGAGGGCGTGACGCATCCAGCCGACGTCATCATCGACCTCAAGCCCGTCTTCGTCTCGGTCCTTGGCACTTGAATCATCCTCGCCCATCGCTAGGACCTTTTGGCTGAACTTGCCCAGATCACGAAGAAGATCATCGTCGTCGCCACGACGTCCCTTCGCGCTGTGACGAGTAGCGGCACGCCCGCGGCCCTTTTTATACTTCGCCATCTCCTCCTCCAGATAGATAGCGCCCTTCCGTCGCCTCCTGTACTTGTCTTCATCGTCCGATTCGGAATCAGAGTCCTCTCCTATCCGCTTCTTCAGAGCACGAAGGTCTTCCTGCATCCGTTCCAAGTCGGCTTTGCGGGACGACCCTTCTCCAGCCTTTTGCTTGGCATGTTCCTCTCGAATAGCCTTCAGGTCCACAGCCTTCCTCTTCTCCGCACGCTCTGACTGCGCTTCACTACTGTCCTCAGTGCTTTTCCGCTTTTCGCGGGGCTTGTCCTCCACAGCACCAGCAGTGACTACCACTGCGAAGTTAGCATTGCCCTAACGATGTGATACCCACGATCTCGTCGACTCATGTCCTTTTTCTTCACGATCACTTTCTCCTCGTCTTCCTCCTCAGCCTCACCGAAGGAGAGCAGTTTCGTGTTCTTCTTCGCCTTGGCACGTCTCTCTCTTCGCTCCGCCTCCTTCTTCGCCTCCAAGCGTGCCTGCATTTGCTCGCGCCGCTCTGCAGCTGTGATACGGGGTACGATGTCATCGAACGGGTTTTCGATGATGCGTATGCCTTTGATTTTCGGTGGCCTAGAAGGTCAGTGACGCGCCATCGACTGTACACGTACACCTTGGGCTTCTCATCCTCGTCTACGTCCAGGTTGCCGATATTGAGCACATCTGGTCTTAGCTACAGCAGTTTGAACCCAAGCTCACTGTAGTAGGTGGGTCCTTGAACGCGGCCAAACAGCGTGTGTTTGCCATTCAGCTCATCGGCACGATCGAGAGTGATGAACCACTGCGAGTTGTTCGAATTTCGTTTGCCGGGGTTGGCCATGCCTACCAATCCTCGGCGATTGAATTTCAGTCGACTGTGAATCTCATCTTTGAAGGGCTCGTCGTAGATGCTCTGTCCTCCCATCCCTGTTCCGGTGGCTGTATATGTTAGCCAGATGAGCTCGAGACAAGAACGACTCACGATCGCCTGTCTGGATGATAAAGCCTTTGACAATACGATGGAAGATGACATCGTCATAGTATCCTAGATGTCAGCGGATTCCTAACAACCCTTACCTTCCATTGTCAGCTGAAGGAAGTTCCGTACAGCGAGCGGGCATTCCTTTCCCCATAGTTCGATCTTCTGTTAGCTTCTGACATGTGTGGACGAATATTGCTCACCTCGATCTCGCCTGCGGTGGTATCAACGATGACCTTGGCATTGGGAACTGGCTGACCGTTAGTGACCGAGCAACGTCATGGATAAGCGTACCTCTGTCGCATATCTGCGGGAGTCAGCAATGTCCTCAGCACGGACACTCACAGATTCGACATGCTTGCAGGCTGAGGTTAACCGAGATATGCAGCTTGACATCATAACAATAACAATCCGACGCTGCGAGCCACGCTGACGGCGTTTGCGGTGATTACCACGTGACCGCCCTCCATGCCGTCACAGGTGGCTAGGGGCCGTGCATGGTGTAGCAAGCGTGTCGTGTCGGCGTCTTGTGGAGGATCGAGGTGGACCACTCTATCTGACAGCCTCGCCCGCACACGCTCACGCACGTCGCACCCGCACAGTTCGAAGCGACAGATCCGCCGGGTCGAAGCCCTCGACGCTTGGAAATCGGTCACCGTCGGTCCCGTCTCGGACGCCCAATCGACAGACGATTGCACGTAGCACTCTACCCCATCGGCCAACATGTCTGAAGGCCTCACGCGCCGACGCGGTGCAGGGGCCTCTTCGTCCAACAATGCTGGGGGTTCGTCAGCAGGCGGATCACCCGCACCGTCGTCCAGCGCTCAGCGCAGCAGTTCGTTCGGAGGCGGGTCGGCGGTGGAGGGTAGGCCGAAGGTCGCGTATGATCCCCGAGACTTCAGCGATGACAATGAGACGAAGAAGGTGCCCAGACTGACTTTGATGGAGGAGGTTCTCTTGCTCGGCTTGAAGGATAAAGCCGTATGTCTGTTCCTAGCGTGTCTGTTCGCTGACAGTTCCAGGGCTATCTATCGTTTTGGAATGACAACATCTCGTATGCCCTTCGTGGCTGCATCCTTATCGAGCTGGCATTACGGAGGAGGATCGCTGTCGTGCGAGACCCATCGCGTCGCCGGCTGCCTCTCGCCGACCGCTTAATCGAAGTCATCGACGACCGTCAAACAGGAGAGACCATCCTCGACGAAGCTTTGAAGATGATCAAGAGCAGCGAGAAGTATGGCGCTGGGACTTGGGTGGACTTGATGAGCGGTGAGTGGGACTCGCTCTTGTCGATGCTGACTTCGCTCAGGTGAGACGTGGAACGTCATGAAGATTGGATATCAGCTCAAGCAAGTGCGCGAGCGCCTGGCGAAAGGACTTGTCGACAAGGGTGTTCTTAGGACGGAGAAGCGAAACTTCCTGCTCTTCGACATGGCTACGCACCCTATTGCGGATATGAACGCAAAGGATGACGTCCTGCGAAGATGTTTGACGCTCTTGACAGCACGCACTGCTGCTGTCCCACCGCAGGCTCTTCACAAGGAGGGCATTCAGTACCGGTACATGCGTGCTGTATGCCTTGTCTGTGCTGGTGAGTTCCATCGTAAGCGCAAGCAGCTGACCATAGCCTACGCCTCCAGCGTGCTCGAGAATGCGCTTCAGCGCCTATCCTACGATTCGCGCGAGGCAGCCTTCATGCGATGTGACGAGATCCTCGCAGAGTTCTCGACCTGGCCATTCGGTATTGGCACATCCAACTCCTCTGGCCCCGTTAACATCGGGGGAGGATCAAAACGTCGCGACGGAGGCAGCGGTATCGGACGTGAGAGTGTGCAGGAGCTCGTACGGGAAGTGCGCAAAGAGATGGCCAGCGATGCCCGGGGAGCGGGATCCGGCGGAGATGACCCGGAAGACCTCTGCTTTGAGGTCGTTGCCACTGTACTTGAGATTTTCAGTCGCATGGACAGCCTCGTGAGTACTCGCCTGACCTTTCCGAGGAAGCAAGCGCGAACAGCGGTCAATTGAGGCGACCATTGCGAAGACCGAGAGTCGTTTGCGAAGACCGATGCGGATCGCTTCCCTGCTTCTCATTCTCTGTGTGGTCCAGTCGCTGACATATCTCCAGCTTTGATCGTGTTCGTGTCGAAGCATGCAAATAGACGGATTAGGCAGTGTAAGGCGGCCTTACCAGACATAGTTGGGATATAGATTTCGTCTCTCTTCTTTATATGTGAGTAGTAGTTAAGGTAGCATATGGATATGACCACGAAGCAAATAATGCAGTTAATCGGCCGCAATCTGCTGTCAGCGACTTCGATTTCTCGACAAGTGGGCAGGAGAGCTCTGTCCGTGCCTCTGCTAAGTGACTGCCATGCCGAAGCCTTGATGCTCGGTAGCTCTCACGATAACGGCGGCAGTGGACTAGGGCCTGTACCTCCACCCTGGACTCCAAGTCTCGGCCCGGCACCTTCACTGAACTGAACATCCCCTTTCAGCATTGTCGAGAGTCATGACCCAGGACGGCGCCGGGCCTACCGGTGAGGCCAACGCAAGAGCGATACGCCGAGCACCCTTTAGGCCAGCCATTCCGAGTTGACGTATGTAAAGTCGCACTCTGCTCAGTATGGGCATGGAACGCAGCCTCGCCGGAGTCCACAAATGCCTCACAACCAGGGGAGAGCAATGTGCCACACTGCAATATTCGCTAGCGGCCGCGGCGTCAAGGCCAGAAACAGAAGAGGGGAGAGGCTGGTCGTGAAGCAGGGGCAATCATTGCCGCTCTCCACTGAGATCTGAGGTGACTCGAGGCGCGGAAAGCAGATACCGAGCAACGCCGTGCGAACTGTGTGGTGAAGACGTCATGATCCGAAACAAGGTTCAACCAGGCTTGTCACGGCTTCCTGCAGCATTAATCTCGTTATGAGTCCTCCAGCACCCGCCTCATCAGTCTATAATGACTGCGAGAAGCTGTCCGACGCCACAGGGGTGGCCACCGCTGCATCACAGGATCAGACGTTACGAGTGACAGACACCACAGGCTCACTAATCCTGACCATCGCATTGATTCCTCCCTATTTCATCAGACCTCGTCTTCCACAGTTCCTAAGGTACGCTGTGGCAAGCCGCTCGCTTGCCCTCAGTCACATCAGTTACCGACAGTTACAGTTGCAGAAAGACATCCGGTCGTGTGTAAGCGTTTCCAGGAGTGGGCCGGCTTCCCGGTGTGTGGGCTCGTGCGCGCGTGGAGAGAGGGCAGACGCGAGCCGCGCGATGAAGCGCGACGAGCGCGTTCGAGCGGGCCGATCTTGTCATCTTTCCAGAAACCAACCACACTACTGGCTGAGAACGCGACCGAGGACGGTGCCAGGCTCACAGAAGAGAGCGCCCGTCCAGGCGTACATAATCCAATGGGCCTCGTGGTGCTCGTGGCGGTGCTTGGGACAGCTTAAGGTTCTAGTTTCGGTACCAAGGCCCCTCAAGGTCCCTCAGGTCCGTCCAGGTCGCCCAGGCCCGCCTAGGTCCCATCTAGGTCCGCCAGGCCCCGTGGCACCCGTGGCTGCCTTTAGGAAACTCGGCACGGATCGACAAGCTGGGCACGAGGCCACAAGGCCGCGAGGCCACGAGGTTGGAGCCCGAAAGAAGATTCAGCTAGGTCCTGCAGTGGAACTCCATGTGCGAAGCAGGAAGCAAAGAAGCACGGCTTGCAAGCGAACCAGGTCCGGAGCTCGGCCACGAAGCCGGGTATAACGTAGTTAGTTGTGTATGAGCCCCTCTCCTCAGCACTAATCTGCGCCACAACGAGCAACGCGACAGAGCGAGCAAGAAATAGAGTGTGAGAGCTTGAAGCACCGACCGGCGGTTCAGCGAAATCATAAAGCTTTCTCTCACAGCCCCTTTGAACAGTGCAGGCCTGGCGTGCAAGGGGGAAGGGGAAGATTGCCGGCCGAGTGCTCTCGTGCTACGACGGCCGTCGAACATTGCGACTGCTCGCTTTCCCATGCCCAGCTGACTGCTGACCGGTGATTCCAATCCGGAACGGACCGGAGGCCGCATGAATGGAAGCGCAGGTACTCAATAAATGGGCATGGATTCGTACGCTGATGTGCAAAGTCCGACGTGCGCACGGGGGGGGTGAGGGGTGAGCGGCGTGAGAACGCTCCGAGGCCGCTGTGTACCCCGTATCTTACTACTGAATTCATTCACTGGACCCACAGTAACCCAAGCTCAACCACGTTTGTTCTCAAAGGTACCTGCGCCTCAAACTCAACCCAAACTGAGCAGCGTACCAAGTTCAAAATAACGTTTCTGATTAGCGAGGCTGCTATTATGCTCATATTCAGATAGCACAATTGGAATGCGTCGCTGTCCATCTGTCAACAACCAACGCCGACAAAGCCGGGTTTGCTTTCAGCATTCCCCATCGCCGCCGCTGGCACGGACGTGGACGGGGACAGGGCAATACTGCAAAAGGCCGCTTAAGCATCTAATAGCGGGCTTAAAGGTATGAGCAAGCCTCTCAACCCCACTTTGAGTGACAAGCTTATGTAGCATACAGGGCGGTTGAGATTTGATTATGGCATTTGTCTTGGCTGAACCCAGCCTGTTGACGGCAGCGCCGCAATATTGTATGAATTTGCCTATATTCATTAGCAAGTTGGCAAGTTCCTCGACAATCTCGCCTGCGAGTCACGACGGTAGACAGGAGGTTCTTTAGAGTTGGGCGGCCTGTACGAGAGATCTTACAGCATCGAAATGAGACTGAAGCCGTTTCACGTTGCCTGGATCCGGTAATTCGAGAGGTGGTGGCCGTGTAAACAAACGAAATTGCCGAATGGACGCTTGCAACAGAGTGAACTCTCGTGGTCCCACTGTGTTACTTCGTCATACGCTTGCTTTCTGCGTACTATGTACGGCATGCCTTCGGTGTGTCGTCGAGCCGGACGGAGGTTGCTGTCATCGGCCGTGTCCTGAAACCTGAAGCAAGCAGCAGCCTGAGAGCTACTCGTCGTCAACCATCAACCACACCATTGCCATCTGACATGTCTGCGCGATGGGGTCAGCGGTGCGGATGAGAAGGGATGGCGACTACCATCCACAGGATATGGGGCTAATTCCTGGGTGGTAGCATAGTGATGGCATTGAGCGTCTTGCATGCCGACACGCCGAGGACGCAGCTGTCCGGAGTCAGATGGCACGGCCATCCTCTAAGCGTCTCCAGCTTGTGGCCTGGTGGCTTTACGCTTTTCGTTCCTGCCCAACGCAATCGCAATTTGCGTGCTTGGTCGCTTCTCAAGTGGCGCATTGCTGCAGCCAGATACCCCAGCTGGGGGCCTCGAAAGCCTCGCGATCGACCGGGTCCGCCGCTCCGTTGCTCGCTTCAGCAGGTTTCACGCCTCAGATGACCACAGTTCCACCACCTATGACGATTAGGGGCACACAAGAATGGTGGCTGTAACCGCATCCGAACGCCAAGTAGCTGGCACGTAGTCGCAGCTAGCGCTATGAGGTGGGCACGAGAACTGCGTTCGTGACCCAGACACAGGGCAGCCACTCACACCTGACTTTCGGTATAAATCATGCAATGGATTCCAAGCCGTACGTTTCAGGTAGCGTCATAGGTAGGTCGCCCGCAAGGGTTGGTGATGCGACCTGTCACGCATTGAAGTGACTCTGTTGTTGCAACAGGCAGATCACCGCTTCCGCACTAGCGCGCAGCTCTGAATTGCAAGAGACGGCGATGTGCGAGACTGAGGTCAATTTGGGGTACCGAGTGGCATCTCAGGCAACATCCATCGCTACCCACGCCAATGGCGTGGATGCCGTTGCGCGTACGGCAGAGCACGATCCCAGCCTGCAACTTTGTTGTCTACCTTGGCGATGACGAGAAGAAGAATAGCTGCCAATGTCCAGGTCCGCGCTGGTCCTTAGGGCTCCTCACGGATTCTTTCGGTTCGCATGCTGGTGTGCCCATCCTCTCCCCAAGAAGCGCAGCCTGGGTGCCCACACTGTCCTCTAGATCGAGCCACGGATCGATCGTGGTATGGCACGGCACGGCTCGGTTTGAGCCTCTTTCGCTCCTGTACCGGTGTGAGGCACAGTGGCCGAAAGGTACCGTCCGGTTTGAAGCCACTCTTGACGATGGTAGACGGCGAGGACGCCGGTAGCGGTGCCGGGCTGTCGACGCTTCCTATCAACGGCACCGGCATCTACGGATGGCCTGATGTCGCACAGACGTAGCGAGATCTTCCCTGCTGCCCACGCTTCACCGCGATAATGAATAGCAGAACTGAGGAAGATCTTCCCTGGGGAAGGATCGATTAATCTCCTATAACGCAAGTCCTCCGCTGTCTCATTCTAGGACATATTCCAGTTATACGTAAGGTCATTTTGGATGTCTTGGCGTTCTGGATCCCCCAAGGACAGGCCGACGCCGTAATAGTGAATGCAGGTGCGGACTTTGTGACTGCTGAGAGACAAGGGAACGGCAGGGTGTCACGGGGGCCGGATCAGGTGACCTGAGGAATGGCCCGGAAGCAGTGCGATGTTCTATCAGATCGGCACTGGCGACAGTACCGCTGTGCACTGCCTACGCTACGTGCACACAAGGTTTGCTGACGAAGGAGATTTGGAAGCCAAGGAAGAACAGATACGACCAGAAAGGAAGACGTCAAGGACGGAGACACACGCTCTAGCGAAGGCGAGGAGACGCTAAGGAAACGCAGCAGTTGGAGTACGCACATGCGTTGCACCCGCTGGCTAAATTGTATCGCATGGCAGAGGATGAATTGTAAACTTAGCTTTGGAGCCTGTTTCTCAATGCCTTCTGACGCTCCTTCCGGCTTCTTAGGCACACACAAAGCTAGAACCCGTATTTTCGCTCTCGAGCTCCCGGTTGCACCACACCGCGTGTGCTTGCAATCCCTGCACGCAGCCCTGCTCCAGTCCGATCTACCTGACCACTGGGTAGGTGTAGCCCGTTGCTTCTCCGGCGGTCAAACCAGCGAACGTCCTGTACTACGCGCGGTACGCAGCGTGGCATTTCTCCGGCTTCGACGTCAACGCTGGGACCTGATTTCCATGGACGGAACTGACCGGGGGCCTTGCAAGTCTCAGGAACGCGATATTCTTTCGGTGGGAACTGGCGGCATCGCTCTCCCCATTGGCAGCGAGCGCGGTGTGATTCTTTTGCAGGACGCTAGACGGTCGACGTTGCGATCGCACCGCAGCACATTGAATGGGGCTGATGGAGCATTTTAGAGCCATCAATCGACGCTGGCCCGCTGTTATTTCAAGTTCTGATCAGCAGCGGTGGGCACCCGTCATGCACCATACGTGTCTCATTTCCATCACTGAGCTTGAGAGGATCGAGAGGAATTGGCCGCGTCGAGGCCAGGCGGGAAGCAAAAAGCCCCCGAGCGGTCGAAGAGCCGGAGGTGCCAAGCTAAGGACTGGAGCAGAGCTGACGTAGGGCTCGCAGTTACGAGACGAAAGGGTGTCTGAACCTTAGATTGAACGTTTAGACAAAACATCTACTGGCGCATACTGACGCCCTGTTACCTTACGTTATGTGCGAGCGCACACGGTCCTGCCACGGCCTGTCGAGATGCCATGCGCACCATGCCTGATACCTGAACGGAGACGGCCCTGAAGACACACTACTCTCTTTCTCTCTCACACCGTGTGGTCCTTGTGGAGCTGAGACTAGTCCAGACAGCAGCCCCCCTCGTGACTCCGATAAGCATGCGCCCATGTTTCGAAGTGCGCGACTGCGCGACGACGCGCGCGCGGTTGCGCCAGAGCCAGAGCCAGAGCCAGAGCCAGACGTAGCCCCGACACAGATTCTGAGTGAGGTATGCGGGTAGACTGGGCCAGTGTGAATGCAAGTGGGCAGGTTATTGCGGCTAGTGGTCACCTGGCTGCAACCTCGGCACCGCTCGTCCCAATCCGGAAACTAGCTAGAGCTAGGCAGCCGAATTCGAAGTGCAATGGCGTAAAGTCCACCCATGCGTCGCTGATTGCACCATGCGATCAAGACATTTTGTAAGCTGTGAAGTTGCATAGAAGACACAACACGGTTGTAGATAGATGTGGATAGTAGTTGTGGTGATAGTAGTGATAAAAGTAATATGAATATTGTCCTAGCAAAACCCAGGTGACTCGGACTTTCAAGTCGAGTAGACCAAGCAAGTATAAACTATATCTTACACAGTAGATAGGCGAATGGAGCCGCGCTCCAAATTACTCAGAGAGAGAGAGAGAGAAAGAAAAGAGAAGAGAAAAAAATAATAGTAAGGGAAGCGTCCATTGAGAAGTGCAGCGACTTTGGCGCTTGATGTTGAAGAAGGGTCGACGGCGCCAGTCCGTCTTTTGTCGATGAAGATCGTTCGGTGTTGGATAAAAGTAGCAAAAATTCGGATCATTGTCTCTTAGTCTTCTAAATGAGGACCGATTGTGTGTGCTTGTAGATGTTGTTCTATTGGCGAGAAGACGAACGCGGATTGACCGGCAAGGGTGCGAACTTCTTACTGGAGGTAGGGCGATGCGTCGGGCTGCACCCAGACGTTGCCGCCCATGTAGTCGTTGCCCTGGACGTTGGAAACGTAGACAGCCTCGTCACTCGAGCCAGGAAGGCCAATACCCAGGCCGACAAGCGGCTGCTGCTGCGCCGGCTGCTGCTGCTTCTGCTGAGGAACGGTAAGACCGGGGCACAGCGTGGGGGAAGAAGCGAAGGCAGACTGAGCCAGCGGCGACGGCGAGAAGGGGAAGGGCTGGGGAGTGTAGGTGAGGATGTTGGGGGTAGGGGTGACGGGCATGGCGTACGAGGTGCTCGCAGAGCTCTCGGTAGGCGACACCGGGGCGGTGGCATAAGTCGCGTAGGCGGAGTTGTCCTCGATAGAGTGGTCAGGCACAGAGGGGACTGTCGGCACGCAGGGGATAGGGACCGACATGGGGGCCTCCATGGCGGGGACGACGGGCACCATGGGCGAAACGCTGATGACGGGGACCTGAGGACTGTTGAACCAGCCCTGCTCGAACTGGGCCGGGGAGCTCATAGGAGGAGCCGAGTGCGGCATCGGCGAGTAAGGAGACATGGTGGCCATGTTCATGTTGATAGGGGTCGAGTACGAGCGGCGGGCAGGAACGTGGGTTCCGCGAATGGGGCCGTGTCCGAGGTAGGACATGGGGTACATGGGGGACTCGCCAACAAAGTAAGGAGCAGCGCGCTGCGAGACAAAGGCGGACTTGGCGGCTTTGGCGGCAGCCTTCTTCTCGCGGGTGGCACGGTTGACCTCCTCGGGGACGGGCTGGTAGTCGCACGAGCGGCGGGCACGAGTGCAGGTGGCGCAGGGGGTCTGACCACAGCACTTGATCTTGCTATATGGAGTCAGCCACAGTGCCCTGAGCAGCGGAGATGTCAGAGGCAAAGATAAGTCTACTCACCGGTGACGGCAGTACTGGCATGCCATGGCAATGCGCTGGCGGCGTGTTGAGGACTCGCCGGGCATGATGGGGGTGTACGTGGTGTTGGGGGTGGTGTTGGCGCTCTGAGTGGTGAGGGGCGAGTTGGTGAGTGATGAGTTTGCGAGAGCGGTGTCGAGTGTAATGGCGGGCTTGTTGGTCTGCATGGCGAAAGGTCGATGCTGTGTTGGGTTTGTGGAAGGAACAAGTGAAGTGAAGGGTGTGGAAAGAAGAAGTGGAAAGGGTCACAAAGAAGTCGAAGTCACCGAACAGCTGAGGAAGAAGAAGAGTCGGTGAAGGTCGAAAGAAGAAAGGGTGGAAGAGGAGAAGAAAGGGGTAGGGAAGAGGATAAGCGTTGTTGACGAGCTCTTATGTGTGTGGTGTGGGTGTGTGTGTCGGCAAATAGTGTGGGGGTTGGGCTGGCAGTCACAGTGGACGGAACAACTGAGATGTGACAGAAGGAGTACGAGAAAGTACCAGGGGGGTGTCTGAGATGAGGCAAGCTACGTTGGAAGCAACGACGGGGAGATGGATACGGAAGGGGAAGAAGGGGGACGTTATGTAGGACGATGGATAAATGCAGGAGTGGGCCAAGACTGGATGGTAGACAGACGGTGGACGAGGAAAGTGTGCGCCGGATCCAATCCGACTGGGAATGATCGTTTGGTACGGGGCTCAGGACGAGGACGAGGGAGAAGAGGACGAGCAGGCAGAGAGAGGGCAAGGAGGGCAAGCAAGACCAGGGCCGGAGCGAGCAGAGCGTGCAAGCATGCAAGCGGTTGAACCCAGAGCGAGCGACAATACGTGCGTGCGTGCGTGCCGTGCCGCGGTGTGGTGCAGAGACAGAGGACAGCGGGCGGTCGGTCGGGCGGTGGGCACAACGGCGGAGAGCCAGAGAAAGCGCGGAGAGAGAGGGGAGAGGGGAGAGAGCGCGCGAGTGCCAGGCCAGGGAGTGCGAGAGAGAGTACTCACTCAGTCTTACCTCGAGTTGATCAAAGTCAGGTCAGCGTCAGGTAAGCCAGTCAAGTAGTCTGTTCAGGTCCATCAGCTCAGCCGTCGACCGGGGATCGCGGAGGCGCAGCGCCTGCGGGGGACGCACGAACGCTGGCGCAGGGGGTGGGAGAGGGGGAGGGGGCGCACGGCACTAGAGCAGAGCCTGTCTCGGATGAGTGACCTCGAGGCTGAGCGATCGGCCGGCAGGGTTTGACTTGGGGACAGCGGGGAGCTCGCCTGGCGCCGTCCCTGGGCACTCTCCTGGAGGATCCACAGGCGCCCAGGGGCCCGCAGGCAGGCAGCCTAAGTGAAGCTAGGAGGACGAGGAGGAGGCACAGGCAGCTCGATGCACGGCGGACGCGGGCGTGCGTCCTGCATCCTGGTAGTCCCTGAGCATCTCCCTGAGCCCTGTCAGTCAGGCTCAGGCTCAGGTCCGAGTCCTGGCGACCTGACTTCCTGGCGTTTTGGCCAGGCACGCAACTCTCAACTTGCTTAGCACCGTCCTGTCCTGGCCTCTCCTGGTGGCGGCGCCCTGGACATTTTGGGCTTTAGCTGTCCTGGGCATCCTAGCGAGCAGAGGGGTCGAGAGGGGCCGAGGCAAGTCATGCTCGCGGAGATGAGTACGGTGGCGTAGCTTTGTAGAGCACGAAATCGAAATCGACTCCCCCGCAGCAATGTACAGCGAGCGAGCGCGTGAGCGAACGAGCGGGGAAGAGACAGCGAGAGCGAGAGCTCGACTGCTACTGCTATTGGCATGGCTCATGGCCGGTCTAAGGTATGCATCCACTACTCCGCCTGGCAGTCACTCTGCACGCGGATCCCCGGCCGTGGCTGAGACACGTCGCTTGCCTTTCTATACGTGCCTGGCCATGGTCCCCTCCCTCCCTCCATTCACCTTTGTGTGCTCACTCGCTCGCTCTGGTCTGGCTCGCTCCCAACCAGCAGCCCGCTCTCCGCTCACTCTATCCGCTGACTGACCACTTCTACCGCACTCGCTCGCTTTCTGGCCTCTGCGTAGCCTGTGCACTTCTCCTAGACCATGCGACCTTCGCTTCTCCGTTACGGCAGCGGCGCGACAGAACCGGTCCACGGCACTTACGTCACATCGCGAGGGCGCGAGGGTTAGCAAGCAAGCAGTCACTGCACCTCTACGCCACCTTCATCTAGTCTACCTCCCTCCCTCCCTCCTTGTCGACTCCGAGGATACCCCCTGGCCTCTGGTGTTCCAGCACACGTTGTCACCGGGTCCCCTCCCTCCCCTGTCTTTTAGCTCGCCCTCAAGCTCGCAGAGGCTGGCCGCTGTGCACTGCCTGTCGAGCTATTCGTACCAAACCATATACTTGTTGACAGGTCCATTACCTTGGCAACAAGGCTATGTACTACTCGTTTCGGAGCATTCGCACCGTGCATGTCGGATGTGGTGCTTGCTTGCAGCATGAACCTGAGGGGGTCGGTCGGTCCGTCTAGGACGTTGCCTCTATGATGCGAGCGAGCCTCGCTCGAGCTCTGTCGCGCTGCCTCTTTCTGCTAGCATGGCGAATCCGACTGGCCCCTTACGTACGCTGCGATAATATGCGGGGTGGTGGGCCTTGTTCGCATGAAGGCCATGGCGCATGGGTTCATTTAGATATTCAGATCGAGGACGCCATGAACCCACCAGAGGAATGCGAAAATGTGACTTGCAAGCGATGGGTGTCTCGCATTTCGTGGTGATATTCGGCCATGGTGATTGGGTATCCAACCCCCGGACATCTCAAAGACATGCATAGCAGAGCTGCCGCGCGTTCGCGTCAACGCGTGCGGGCGCGTCTCCGTCGGGCCGTCCGTCTGGCCGTCAACCGCGCTGGCTCCACCGCTACCAGAACCTGATGCGCACGTACCGCAGCACGCGAGTGCGCGAGCGAGCGAGCGAGGGAACGAAAGAGTGAGCGAGCAAGCATGGTTAAGGTAACGTGCCGTAGTGTCTCCTGTGGTACCCGAACGAAGATTGGGTGTGACAGGCTAAGCAGACGTCCAATTACACTCTTTTCCTAATCTCATTACAAGTGTGCTTAATGCTACTGCACCCCTTGAATCAGGGTCCCGGCAGTCACGCTGTGGGATAGCGCTTCAGACCTTGGGCTCCGTACTAACTTCTACAGGGCCTTGCACTTTACACGGCTACACGGCGCAACTGCTCTCGTGCACTGCTGATGCATGCATCAAGCTCACAGAGCCAAAATTTTGGGTCTCCTCGGAGAAGAGGAGGCGAACAGGCTTACTTTCGTTGCAATCGCCACATTTGAGATGACCACAATGAGGCGCTATCATGCATCATGCATGCTCGTTTGCAGGCTGGAACAGTGGCCATCGCCATCAGCGTCAGCGGCGCCCATAGTGTCGGCTCGTCGATGGCTCAAAGATAGGAACTCTCATCGGCATTGGCTGCGGAGGCGCTCGAGGCGCAGGGGCCCGAAAGTCTGGCCAAGTTACAAGACTCGGAAGAGTGGACATGGTGCGCCACCACGCTGTCACCTTTATCCGTGCTCATCGACCGCTCGCCGCGAATAACCGGGTGGCGTTCGCGGGGTCCAGGGCCATGCGACAGGACAACGGACCGCAGACAAAGGCGAGGAAGAAGCCATGACTTGACGGCTCGACGCCGAGTAGTGCCATTTGCGAGCAGAATTGATACATCGCGGGACCCCTCTTTGCCGATGACCATGTGTCTTGTCTTGCTTCAGCCAAGCGCCAAATGCCGATATTACAGCAAGCGCCGGTGAATGATGTCTCAGAGACAGAGCTCAAATAGACATCGATACGCCGCCCATCAAAATGCGAAAGTGCGGAGCCATGTGCGGTCGATGACAATGTGGCTGACGCAGAATGTGGTGGTGCAATCCTCCGCCCAGGGAGCTCACAGACGTCTCCCGTATATACGGCCCCACTCTTTGGCTGGCATGAAATCGACGAGGCCGACCGGCCCGGATGGCTCTGGCTGAAGGCTGTCCGTATGCATGCATGGTGGCGCCACCGAAGCGCCCTCCGGAACCAGCTGCAGGTGAGTACCAGTAAGTGGTACCCGCTGCCACAGATGTCATGTGGACGACCTGTCTCAGGCGGAAACGAGGTGTGATGCGCCGACGGCATAGCTCTTTCTGTCTAGCCGCGCGTGGCTCTGACAATAACCTTACCGCGCGGCGCCTCCTGTACCCCCTCCTGTTCCCCTTCCTCACTGTAGGTTCGGTCGAGCTGCTCCTTGCTCTTTCGTCAAGGGACTGTGTAGCATGATCTTGCCGCGTGAGCCGCGCGTGAACGTGTCAGGAAGGGAACGCGTTCCAGTGATGGAAGGGCTAGAGGTGGTCGACATGCGGGTTCCGACTTGCAGAGCCTTGCAGGCCTTGCCAAGACCGATGCGATGTCGTTATTTCTCTCAGGATGCAACAACACGGTACACCTGGTCCGCCTGGGCGTGACGACCGGCATAGCCATCTCGCACAGGATCTTCTAGGTTGGATTCTCGTCAACCAAACTTTCCATCGCGGCATCGTAGCTTTTTGCACGGCAGGATCAGCTGTCGACATGGTCGTTGTCCTTGATTCTCGGGCACCAGTCCAAGACATCCAGGTCGCACCGACTCCTGCAAGGTCGATGACATGATTAGTGCCTGGGCCGTCCTCGCAACCAGGTTCCTGGCTACCGTCCCCTTCCAAAGGCAGGCACGATACTACGCGTGGCGCCAAACGTAAAACATATAGACTCTGGTCAAGCCTTGCATTTACGGCACCTCGTAAGGCTCGCAGCCGCGTGGCTTTACGGCGCTTGCGGGCCCACTGGGGAATCCTGCGGGGGAAGTAGCTAAACCTCCCAGCTCTTAGGCAGCTTCGTCGGTGCAGTGGTCGAGAGTCCTGGTTAGTGGTTTCCTCCGGTACCTGAGCCGGAGACCCTGTCCTCTACGGCTGTGCTGCCGTCAGCCGTCATACCGCCACCTCGCTCAGGCTCACACTCAGTCAGAGACTCACCTTGCACGCGCGGCTCGGTCAGCGTCCATCCACCCATGACACGAGGTCAGGCCAGTCAGGCCAGGCAAAGCGGCCAGGCACACCGCATGCCAGCGCCAGGAGGCTCGGCGATGCTCTCTGTGTGCTCACTGTGCGCTCTCCGAGATGCCATGCCATAATGCCAGCTATTCAACGGACCTGAATTTCCTTACACTGTTGCGCAAGAGTCAATTTGGGATTTCTCGGTGGCGTCAATAAACGATCGACATATGCACTCCCCTCGTCGCCATCGCCGGGCATGTTGGCAGCTTTGTCGGCCAACTGACACAGCCCGGCGTCTGCAATAACAATGCGTACGATCAGATTCCTATGTTCCACAACGCAACGCCTTCCGCTGGGTAAAAGATTTACCGGTGGATCTGCATGGCTGGTCTGGGCTTCTTTGACATCATAGCAGTGATCCGCAAGTCCTCGAAGGCTGTGTTCTGCCGGAACAATGAGGACGATCTGCACACCCACATGCATGCATGCATGCATGGCTCAGCGGAACGGCGCGGCACTTTTGCGCGGCCGGCAGTCAACCGGAAGCTTGTGCTCTACGGGTCAGCCTGTTCCCCCCGGAGTTGCCGCACAGTGCGTGCACGTACGTACGCCGCTTTTTTGGGTGGTAGGTTCCGACGACGGGCGACCTGAGAGCGTTCCTTTCCATGCAGGGCGACACTGCAGGCTCACTCTCACCCGTAGCGCCTCGGTAGAAAACCTCTCAGGTGTCCTAGGATCAGCCGGGGTCGGATGCGGATGCAAATTCCGCCTGCCTGCCTGCCTGCCTGCCTGCCTATGCACCTCCACCACACCCCGGCCCTACGGCCCCTCTGAGCGTATGACGGAGAACCAGGTGCACACGCGCTAGGCTGCTTACACGATGGACGCTAACCAGTATAGACGCCTCACCTGCAACATCTGCGACAGGGCATTCAGTCCAGAAACGCAGTTCCTGGCACCCGCGGTGCGACTCAAAGACCTCCGATGTATTGCATCTCAGTCAGTCTGCACAGGATCCTCGACAGTGCTAAATAGCCTCATGTTCACGCAGCACGCAGGAAGCAGCCACTCGGCCGCGGCACCCTTTCGGATGCACAGTGTTCGACACAATAACTCTGAAACTGTGGAGCGCTCTGACAAGGTGGTCGGCCGCCCTTACGTTCAGAGTGCTTTCCTAATGCAGACAGCGTTGTTAAGCTTACTGCCCGCCGTCCGTGAGCGGATCCCCTGGGCTGCAGCCTGATTGACTGCGGAGGTGATGAGAATCAATACGCATCGAGTGCTTTTACCCCCGCTATCTGCGCCACGGACGTCACTACGTTGTCGAGGCTCACGTCCTTACGCTGAGTTCAACTCGCTTGCACATTGCTGCTTGCTCCTTGCTCCTTGCACTGGCGGCCGAAGCACCGAATGAATGGCATTAGTACAGTCCCCTCAAACACGAACCTGTGCACCTATGCACAGCAGAAGCCGAATGAGTCCTCCGGACAAATGGACCCTCAGGGCCTCCCTGTGTCGCACCGAAGTAGTCTCCTCTATGAGAGACAAGGAGACATGCACGATGAAACAGCCAGGCACGATACTAATCCCCCGATCCATAAAGTGTTTGACATGATGGACGGACATGCAGTCGCAATGCAACCTGTAGCACCACTTTCATGCAGTAAGCGCTCGCTTTCTCCTGGCTGACAGACGCTGCCTGATGCATCAGAGGACACACCTAAGCCAGCATACGCAAGTCCTGCATCAGAAGTCAAACGCACCGTCGCAATAATTCAATGTTGCGACAAGGTCTGACATGTCCAGTCAGTTGCACACGGCCTACGGCTTCGGCTTCGAAGCATTTGAATGAATAGTTCTCGGAGAGTTACCAGAGCCGACGTGTAACGCGGAACAAACAAGCTGCTCGCGCAGCGCATCTTGCGCGCATGCGCGCGTTTGGAATCTTAATTCTAAAGCGAATACAGGTGCCGACTTCTACATGCAGTAGCAAACCACAAGACAGTCGCACCCAGCGTGACCAGCTCCGCAGAGGTTCTGCCACGGCGTTACATGGCAGTGAGTGAGGGAGGTGTTTCAAGCCAAATCCTATTTCTCCACCAGTGACCCAACGATTTACTTCTTTCTGCAAGACTAATGCGGCCGGCTGCCGCTCCGGCGCGCGGCGCGGTGCAGAGTTGGATAAGCTCTCGGTGGCGCTGATGTCAGACTAGGCTGAGCTTCATCACTACAGCCTAGTCACGCAGCCATGCATGCTACCAGTTCTGCTCAAGCTGAATGGTAGCCCGCCCGCTCTCTTTCGACCGTAGCGGCTTCTACTATTCTTCTTGGTAGTCGAGTTTCGACCAGAAGAGGCGGCTACGACCCCGCCAGGCTCTTCCTCCCAGGGTACACTAGGGTGTTGAGAGCATTCCGCGTCTCGAGAAGCCTGACATGCCTGATATGCCTGACACTGTCGCTTACGTTGTATGAAATGACTTCCATAAGCGATCCAGACACTGCTAGAAGGTAGGAACTGCTGCAGGGATCGTGGGGATCGTTTTCATTCCTTGCAATTCATCAGCGCCGGAAGTGCGGCTCGCATATGCTTGTTCTGCACCCACACACCCACTTTCATGCGATGGGCCAGACAATAAGAGGTTCGAGCGTTATTGACACGGGGCGCGGGCACTGGGACGGCTCATTGCAAGGCCTTTGGGACTTATCAGACGGCTGCTAGCAAGCGAATAGTGGCAGGTGGAGCGGTCGGGGAAACCAACTACGAGAGAGCGCAGTAGACGACATCAAAGCAACTGGCCCGACTGAATGCTGGGCGCGGTGTAGGCAGTCCGCGGCTCGCGGCTCGCGGATCGCTTGAAAGAGGCACCACCTGTGCCATCAAGCTAGTGCTCTGCTCGCATCAAGACAAGTTTGGTATGTCGTTCCTTGGCTATGCACACTCTACCGCGGTGCGACTCCACTGGATCCACTACTGGACACATTGTTTTCGGGACCCGACAGTCAAGTCAGCCCGTTGAAGCCGAGGCTGATCACGGACATAATGCAATTTGATTCACATCCATCGCCGGCGATGCCAGCATGCAAAAGTCGGGTCTCGGTCCATGCGGTTTAGGGAATGGCGGCGGTCCAGCCCACAGCCCACAGCCCACAGCCCAAAGCCATCCGTAAGTGCATTGCAAGCGATCCAAGCTCATCTGAGTGCCAATGGCCACAGTCTGGATCCACGAGGGCTGAGGCTTTTGCGCGGGGGGCGTCCCACACCACCCAAATTTCGGGCCTCACTTCGATCTACCGTTCGCTAGTCGGTGATTAAAGCCATGATATGAACCACGCCCGCTCAGCCTCGTCGTCATGCATGCAATCAGCCAGTGAGTTGCCGGCTTAAGCGACGCATGTGATGGACATGAATTCATCCACGCCAATGTGCCTACCCCTCCCCGGTCTCTTCAGCGATCAGACGACTACCCATTCAGTGGTGCCTTAGCTCATCAGTGGAGGACGTAGTGGGTATGCGCACTAGGCACCGGATTAAGCAGAGGCATAGAGGCGGACAGTCTCGTCGGGGCTGGATGGACCGCTTCATGGGCACCGATTATGAGAACAATCGTTCATCTCGCTCGACGCTCTACCTTTCCCTCCCCGTGCATAGACGGTAAGAGCCGCTGCTACATCCCCGACTCGCCCGAAAACATCGATCAAGCGAAAGTATCTCGTACGTCGTATCTCATCTCTAAAGCCCCGATGGGGTCGTGTGCGCAGACGAGACCACCCTTGACCTCATCATCTTCTCGTCATGTTGCGACGCTCGCTCGCACAAACTTTGGATTGACAGATGATCAATTCAATCAAGCCTTCGTCGCTTAGTGTGCATCTCGACTGAATGATGCTAGCTATGCATATCGTGCGAGTATCTGCTGAACAAACTAACCTAAAACTATGCCCCATGACTGACACCTAAGGCCGCATCGGCTCCAACCACTTGTCAGCGCGCTCGAACTGCTCGATGACATCGGGCTGAATGACCGTATTGGCAACCGTCGGGTTGGGTCCCTGTTCTTGGTTCAGCGTCCGAATGGCGACCATGATCTGCGGGTGGTCAGCTGAGCACAGTAGGGATACACTTACAGCGTCCCAGAAACGGAAGCCTCGTTCGACCTCGTGCGTGGGTGCCTTGACACCCGTGAACGCCTGATCAACAAATTCAAGCGCAGCCTTCTTGGCCTGCTTGACGGCATCTGTCGGAGCGTTCTCCGCCGTGATCGTGTCTCCATAGTGGAAGGTCGCCGCATCAAGGTAGGTCTTCGCCAGAATACCAAAGCCAGTGTTGACGTCGATCTGGAATGGTAAGGAGATGCACATGTCAAGGTAGTCATCGCGCATTCGCCGAGCATCGCCGGAAAGGAGAATGTGGACATTGATGGCCTCAAGAAGGTGTCGCAAGGCCTTGGTAGTCGCCTTGACGAAAGAGTTGAACACGAGGAGTTCGCGTGACAGTGGTCCGCTCCATTGCTCAGGCTACACGTCAACAAACAGCCAGACGACTCTGTACTCACGCGGAAGTTGAGGGGAATGGCACTGAGCACTCGCATGATCAGCAGTGTGTTACTCTGCTCCTCATCCGTGCCAAAGCTCGGGCCACCGGACAACACAGGTGCGTTTGGACCGCCGAATCGGTGTCCATGGACGACGCCTGCCCGGAGAAGCTCCAGGATGATGTAAATCGGCTCCTGCAGCTTATCCGTCACTCGTGCAGAGTTGCACGCTGCGTGGAATGCCTTGCCCATGACAGTCTGGTGGTGGCTAGCGTTCACGAATCTGTCCGGCGTTAGGTCTCGTGACAATAGGGAAAGCAACGCATACTCACCCACGAACATCAAGGAAGCGCCAAATGATGTTGGCGACGATTTCATCCTTCTTCTCGAGAATCTTGGCCGCCTTGTCCTTCTTGGTGAAAGCAATCGTATCGTCCTTCTCGAGTGTGCCAATGCAGAGCTTGAGGTCGATAGTCGAAGACTGCGATGAAGTCAGCTCATGGTCCAGCCTTTGGGCTTACACTCTGCCGCCGCAGTTCATCGCCGAGAACATGGTGGGGAACCTTCCAGGTAGCGCACTTCTCCACGAGCGACTGTGTGAGAGGGTCCGTGATTGGAACGGCGGTTCCCATGACCGGCGCAAAGGCAGGATCGAAGTAGTAGTGCGCAGACTGCAAGTCAGTATCACATTCCTGAGAGGTAGGCTCACAATTCGCTTCGACGCCCAGTGAGGGTGGAGGCAGGCAGAAAGGAGAGCGAGCGTCGTGCATCGCGGGGACGTTGCTCCTTCAGTGATGATGTCCTTGATGAATCGTCGGTACTCTGGCGAGTCCGCCAGCGGCTGTCGCTCGTCGATGACTCCCGTCGCCAGATACCCAACCAGATTCGCGGCTACCATGCCTCGACAGATGAAGAAGTAGAGCTCGTCCGGCAGGCGCGGAGAGAAGATCTCGTCGAGGTCTGACGGAATGTCGGCCTGTGTGATGACCGCATTTGGGGGCGGTACGACGAGAGGAAGGGGGACGCAGGTGCCCTCTGTTGTGAGAATCAAGGAGTACTTGACGGCGAGACGTGCGCGCATGAAGACCTCCCCGTAGCTGGAGGCCTTCACAGCAGGTGAATCACGCCACGCCTGGCAAGTGACGATACCAGTCTTGAACTGGCGGATGAGATCGATGGCCGAGCGAATAGAGAACGTGTCAGCGATCGGCGGGAAAGTTCGACAGAGGGAGCAGCCAGCCAAGAGACCGAGATCCAGGAACTGGTCAGCTGTCATGCCGAGGTCGGCGAGAATGCGAGACTTCTCGTAGAAAGTGAACGTGCCGGACCAGTCGATGTTCGTGATGACCTTGTCGACTGTCCACAGGAGCGCCTCCGAGTCAGACCACATAGCGTGGATGTAGCCTTTCGGGTGACGGAGGAGGTATGCAAGCTAGTTTCACATCAGCGAGGCGGCTGACTATTCCGACTTACCTGGGCTGAGGCGAGGTAAGGAGCAATAACGTACTCCACGAAGCGGTGCTTGAACGCACGGAGAATGAGACGGACGACGTCCTGCACGTCGACCCACTGACCGCCTCGAACCTGCGTAAGGGCGACGACAGCTCTGTCCACCTGGCCGTCTTCGTAGTATGACCACGCCTCATTCTTCACCATATTTTCACGCTCCGCTTGGTTGTTGATTCCCTTCGAGGGTGGCCGAGACGTGAGAGGCAGGCCAGGGAACACGAACACCGGCTTGATGCCGGCCTTGTCGAGCTGCCGCAAGTCGCTCTCAATGCGGTTCGCCAGGGACAGGGGCAGACCACCTGTAGATGCAATCAAAGGCTCGCGCTGGTCGGGGTCTTGTAAGAGCTGTTTCACGTAGTAGGTGACGTCTATTCCCAGCCGTGTTCCGGCCAGTGCGCTGAGAGGAGCCGTCTGGGCTAACTTCCTCTCACGCAGGTACACTGGTCGTCAGTCTCCGAGATCAACGGGGCTCTCACCATCAAGGTTGCGAACGGGCATTTCGGTTGAGGCGGTCACAGGACAGTATCCCGCAGCGAACTTGCAGAGCCCCTGTGAAGAGGAATGGTAGAGAGGTGTTCGACGAGGACAATGATCGAGACTCGGAATGATGAGGTGCGCCAGACGTACACGTCTGGAACGCGGTCGTCACGTGAGACATCCCTGACTTCATTCGTACTCCTCCGCACAGCCCTCCTTTCGGTTGTCAATGTCCATCTACATGCATACACAACTGAATATACAAGCTACTTTGTTACATTACATTACACCACGCACAGCCTCCGCTACCGCAGTCTCAGGCATTGATCCCTTCTGGTTGAAGAGCTTGTCTTTGACGATCTGAGCGGTCATGTTGTTGGTGATTTCATTCGCGATCTTGCGGCTGTGATGTCAGCACTCCGGCATGCAGGCCTCACTCACGCGTCGGCCGTAGGCCCAGATAGAGCCGTCGGGGCAGCCTCGACAGCATCCTCCTTCTTCTTGCTTTTAGCATCCGTATCCTTGATCTTCAAAGCGGCGCTGAGCTCCCCCAGTCGACCACCAGCAGAGCTAAGCTTCGCATTGAGGTCTTTGATCTGGGAAGTGGTGTACGCTCGACTCGTGAGGATTTGGCCCTGGCTCAGCGTCGCCACCCAGTATTTGTTCCAAAGCAGATCGAGTAGCTTCTCATCCGTCTTCGTCTTGTAGATCTCGATCTTGAGAGGATAATACGAGTTCGCATAGGCACCGAAGTCTTCGATCTTGTCCAGCGGAATGGTCTGGTACTCGGAGCTGCCGCTGGCTGGCGGGACGTAGCCCTGGAGGTCAGCTCGCTGTATTCGTTACTTTCTGACATACCTCTGGGTACGTGCGGAACGCGCCGATCTCCACCTTGCCCGCTGACACAGTGCGGTTGGGGTCAATCTTTAGTCAGCGCCGTCTCAACAATTCACTCACCACCACGGCGAGGTAGGGGTCGTTGAACTTTTGATTCGTGAGCTGGGTATTGACATCGATACCAGACAGCCAGCAGCCATATCCAGGGTGACTGAAGTCAGCAGGGCCTGCATCGTATCACTCACGAATGGTACCAGCCGCGGAGAAGGTCAGTCTTGCCGACGGCCTTGTTCGACTCCTGGAATTGCACCATGTACTCGAACGCCTGCATGTCAGCCGTCCATCACAGAAATTGAAAGCGCACCTCGTTGCCAGCGTTGACTCTCGTTTCCGTTCCCTGGACTGGGAGGGCGGCGGCATCGGTGATCCAGAACGCATGATCGCGCACCCGTCCGTACATGACACCCATGATTTCATATTGGCCGCCGGATCGAGCATGAATGACCTAGAGTCAGCCTCGCTTGGGGTGACGCTCACCATCTTGATCAGGGCCACTGCGGATATCTTGACCACCTGGAAGTAGTGTGGACTGCTGTTAGCTGGTGAAGCATGATGGTGCTCACTCTGTCTTCCACGGTTCCTGATCCTCTAATGCCTTCTCCTCGTCGCGAGAATACAAGAACGCTGTGTCGGCGGCATCAGCGAGCTACGTCATCAGCCTCACTCCAAGCCGCTCGCACACCTTTATGTCGTTGTTGATCTCGAAGTTAGCTCTAGCTGCCTGTTCCATGGTGATTGACGAGAGCTCAAAGATAACAACAGTTGACGCAAGGTCTGGTGTAGTCGATGACGATGGTCGCGTGGCGATCGCGTGATATCCGGACTCGTGGAGATCTCCGCCAAAATGGGTCGCACCAGTCAAGCGGGGCACCTCTTCACGCAAGAGGCGCAGAAGCCCTCGGGCTTCGATTCCCTGTGTTGTAATTGCGATATTCACCAATCCCTCCACATCTACTCCCTCCGCAGTCCAAGTGCTATCGCCAGTGCTCAATGGAAATTCGAGAAAGTGCAGTGAGCGCTCGCAACTCGACATGTGTAACGCCTGCGTCCGCTGTGTAGCGCTTCGTCCTGTGGCGGTATCGCAAAACGCCAAGCCAAGCAGGGAGGAGATGGCCCGTGTCAGACCCTGGTACTGTTCAAGTCCTTGATCACACTGGACGGGCGGACTGGGATTACTATCTGAGACTTTACTTGACCAATTGTTGGAATGGCAATCGCCCATTCGGCCTCGTGCTGCTACGATCGGGTACCTCTACGCAGTGTTCATCGCACATGCTGGACGGGCTAACGCCAAGCGCTCTCGTGTCTCGACCCGCACGCACCCACGCCCGAGCGACTCCCTGTCGTCCACTGCTCCTCAGTGCGTCGATGCCTACCGATTGCCCGTTTGGCGCATGCTCCATGCTCGACTGGGGTCCGTCCAAGCTCAGTCCGGGATCATGCCGCTGATGGACGACTACTTACATGGCTACTGATCATTCTTAACGTCTCCTCATCCGCACTTTCTCACTTATTCCTCTAACGCACCTTTCACCGACGTACATTCCAGGACCTAGTCCACCCCCACACTCTTTTGACTGGCAGTGCCGACCCTTCATTCCCTCTAATCTTACCTACTATCGCCCACAATGGTCGCCCTCAACATCTTCGCTCTCGCCACGATCCTTCCTGCCATGGTTATGGCCCATTCGGTCGGCCAGCAGGCTCACGGCTCCGTTAACCGCCGCCACCACGCCAAGGTGAAAGCCGCCCGTGCTGTCGCCGGCGATCGCAACACCACCCCTGCTCTGAAGAAGAAGCGCAGCACTAACCGCAAGCGCAAGTGCCGCCCTCGTCCCACTACCGAGGCCGCTTTCGCTGAGGGCCGTGCGCAGCAGTGGTCTGAGCAGCCCGCCGACGACAGCGCCGTTACTTGGGAGGCTGGTGCCTCTGGCGAGAACAGCGGCGAGTGGCAGAACGATGCCGAGTGGCAGAACGATGGCGAGTCGCAGAATGGCGGCGAGTGGCAGGGCGACGACAGTGGCTCTGCCGACGTTGCTGGCAACGCCGCCGACTACGGCAACGAGTTCCACAGCGAGGCCTGGGCCGACGACAACGCAGGCTCTTCTGACGAGGCCAACGCCTCTGACGGCGCTGTTCAGCAGCCCGCTGGAGGCGACGGTAACTTCCGCATCGGCCGCACCCTTTCCGGTCCCTGCGGTACCATCACGACCAACGACGCTGCTCCGAACGGAGAGCAGTGGTGGCTGACCTGCGGTGTCAGCACTGACGACTGGAGCTCGGCCTGGAACCCTCCCCACATGGGCCTCGAGGACATTGTTTACCAGGACTTCGAGCACGGTGACTGGGCCGGCTGCGAGGCCTTTGCTTGGGCCTTCAACGACCCCAACTGCAACCTCGGTATCAACCCCGCCATCCTCGCCGCCATCGCTAGGCAGGAGTCGAGCTGCAACCCCAACATCAGGGGTAAGAACGGCGAGTACGGCCTGATGCAGGTCATGCCGTTCAACTGCATTGACGAGTCTGTCTGTATGGATGTCTGGCACAACATCAGGAACGGCGCCAACGTCTTCAAGACCTACCTTGAGCAGTCTGGCGGCAACGTTCTCCTCGCGCTCGGCAAGTACAACGGCTGGAAGGAGCGCCTCACCTACTACGAGGCTACTCAGCCTGCTCGTGAGGGCCGCTGCTGGGCTCAAGCCAACCTCGACTACCTGCACCAGATGCTCAACGGCTTCGTCGTCGGCCGCAACGCCTACACCAGGGACTTCCCTACCATGTTCAGTGAGTGGCATTCCCACCAGATTACCTTGAGTGCTGACGCGCCCCGCAGAGAACTACGCTTGCGAGTAAACGTTGGCCTAGCCATGACGTCTCCTCGTAAACACATGCTGGTGTCCATCATTTCTCTCCTCCTGCGTATATCCATGTCCTCTTCATATTCCTTGCATCTCTCATCTACCATATTCCCGTCTCCTGTGCAACAGCGGGCTGAGCACAGTGTCCCTATCCTCTTCTACCTTTTGGTTATGCATGAACGTCTCCATGCCAGCAAGTCCTAGCAGGCCGTGATTTGAAGGAGCGCCTCCAAGCCTGGCTTAGTCAGAAATGCTGTCCTGCTCGCGACTCTAGAAGCACTTCGTTGCAGGCGGACTGGGGCGTGCAGAGCTGGCGATTGCCCCCGGAACTGGCTCTGTTTGTCTGCCAGTCGCTTAAGCCACCTTCTTCGCACTGGTACATCTGACGATCACATCCGGCGCCACAAAGCGTCCTGACGCTCGTCCGAACGCGCGGTGATCCGAGCGCAAAACTCTGGGCGTCGCGAGATCGCATCCTCACGCCCCTCCAGCGTTACATTGTCTGCCCCGATCCAGCCCTTTGGTGGCCTGTGGCTTTCGGCAACTCCCTGGCGATCCATCAAGCGGGTCCCCTTAAGGAAGGCGAAGGCGTGAACGAAAGTGGCAAATACAGATGTTGTGATTGCCACAATTCGCCCCCTATGGGTAGTTAAACGTGGTACGCCCAGTGCAAACGCTAACCCTATCTCATTTGTTAATAGCTGAGGCGGCATCTGAGCTCGTTCGTGCGTGCTGTCAGTCGGAGAGTCAACTGCTGCCGCGATATGGAGGTAAAATGCCACAAACGCAGACCGAGTCTAAGTACTTGAATTGCTCACGGCAAGCAGCCCATAGAGAAGGTGACTCTGACTAGGCGCAACAGCAGGGACTCCAGGTCGTCTATCAGTTCGACCTGCTTGGCTCTGTGACTCGCGAGTGGTCATTTCTGCCGGTCACCACCACGAGTCCATTGTACAACTTTGGCCCGCCCGCGTAAAAGTGTTCCCGCGAGTGGTACACCGGCGATCCCACCCTGACGACTCTCGCGCGCGAATTCGAGATAACATTGGATTCATGACTGTCGTGGAACTCAGTGACGAAGACATCACAACATGACGTATCTAGATGGCTTTTGCAAGCAGGAGGGATGCCAGTCAATGAAACTCAGGACGTCCTCGCGAGACGAAAGCGCCAGTGCTGTGGGAAAGGCTCACAGGAACATCGGCATAGCAAGACTAGCCTGAGCATCTCATAATCACTTGCACGTACAGATCGCAGCATCTCTGTAGAGACTGTGCGTACGTTGCTCGTCCATCCTGACAAGTGCCACAACGCAAGGGGTCTTTTGAGGGACGGTAGGAATAACGTCTGCCGGCTAGTCGGACAGCATGAAAGCTTTAAGGCTGCAAATGGGACCACATCAACCAGTATCCCATCCTATGCCCATTGACTATCCTCTTCCGGTATGCGAGCTCGCGGCGATCAGAGTCCAGCTCGCTATCACAACCTGCCTCGACAACCTCACTCACAGCCAGGACAACCACCGCCACCGCCCGATCCGTCGATCGTCATCTGACATCATTTGATCCCGTCGCCACGCGCCCGCGGAATGCGACCCCCCCCCCCGGCGCCTCCAGGACCTTTGGGGCTATCTCGAAGCATGCTTGCACAGCGCACTACTCTCCAGACAACCATGGCACCACCAGAGAAGACGACCTACATATCCTCGACAGGGCAGCTGTCAGCCCCGCCGCTCACGAAGCGCATTGCGGATGCTGTGTCGGACATGGCAGAGATTGGGTGGCTGTTCTTCGACACGTTGTTCACTGTGAGTCCCTTCCCTACACCTTACAACCCACGCCCTATACCCTACAACCTACAACCTGCCATACACCCGACAGCTGTAAGCCGTGGATTCTCAAGCTGACCACACACAGCCTTTCCTGAACCCCAACTCCACGATGCTCGACCACACCGGACACAACGACGGCAATGCCCCGCGCCCGTCGTCCAACTCCAACTCGAGCTTCTTTGGAGGTGGTGGCGGGGGATCTCGACTGGGTGGATCGCGCCCGCCCCGAGGCGGTGGAGGTGGCAATGGCGGCGGTGGCGGGTTTATGTCCATGACTGATCTGCGTGGCAGTGATAGTGAGTTGAACCCTCGTTTGATACCACCGCAAATGTCGCTAACATTCAGCCGTGAGCGCCTGCCGATCTGCGTGCGGTTAGATAGCAAGGAAATGTTCCGTTGTAATGCTAGTTTGTTAGTTGTGTTCATTTAATTCACAGTCTCATGGAGAAAGATGCATCAGCGCTCAGCCGCTACTGCGCAATGTACTCTTCAGGTGCATTTTACTGCTCAAGTGCAATGTGCTCTCGGTCAATTGTAACGTTTCCGCTGCTCAATGCTCGCTCTCGCTGTTGTGCACTTGGTGTATTACAATTTCATGAAAAAAGATGCATTAGCGTACCAGCCGCTACAGTGCGGGTATATAAAGGGGTTTGGAAGAAAGTCCAAGAGTGCTAATGCAGACCGGAAAAGAAGAAATGATTGGACATGGTCATAAAACTACACATGCCTCAAGAGGTCGTGGGGGTTTGGGGCGTGGCGTCAGTCGTTACTGCTTATCCGCGCCAGAAGATGGCACGACGACGAGCGGGGGCCGTGGCGACAATCTCCTCCTCGCCAGAGGCAGACGCAGAGGGGGCCTCGCTCTTGGGCTCCTCGGACGAGGCAGCGGAAGCAGACGGGGCAGCCTCCTCAGACGCCGAGGCAGAGGCAGAAGCAGAGGCCGAGGGCTCAGCAGAGGGCTCAGCAGAGTTGACAGCGGAGGCCGAAGCGGAGGGCTCAGACGACTCAGTGGCCGAGGCGGAAGCCGAAGGCTCAGCAGAGTTGACAGCGGAGGAAGCCTCGGCGGAAGCGCTGGCAGAAGCAGAGGCGGAGGCGGAAGCCGAAGCGGAGGCGCTGGCGCTCACCTCACCGGACTCGACAGCGGAAGCGCTGGCAGAGGCGGAAGGCTCAGCAGAGTTGACAGCAGAGGAGGCCTCGGCAGAAGCGCTGGCAGAGGCAGACGGCTCGCCGGACTCGACGGCAGAGGCGCTGGCAGTGGCAGAGGGCTCGGCCGAGTTGACGGCAGACGAAGCGGCGGCAGAGGTAGGCTCAGCAGACTGGGCAGCAGACGAGGCGGCGGAAGGAGCGGCCGAAGTCGGCTCCTCCTCCTCCTCGCAGTCCTCATCGTCCTGGTCGTCGTGGCCCTGCTGGTCCTGGCTGCCCTGGTGCTGCTGGCCCTGCTGACCCTGCTGGCCCTGGTTGTCCTGGTGCTGGTCGTCCTCATCCTCGTCGTCCTCGCAGTCCTCGTACTCCTCATCGTCGTCCTCGGTGACGGGGGCGGCGGTGCCAGAAGACGAAGTGGGGGCGGGGGCCTGAGCGGTCTGCGAAGGCTGGTCAACGGCACCGGCCTGGTTGCCGGAACCCGAGGCGGAGCCGGAGCCAGAGTCAGAGCCAGAGTCAGAGCCGGTGCTGGAACCAGAGCCAGACTGGCTGCCGGAGCCAGAGTCGGCGGTAGGAGCAGCACCAGCGGTAACAGTAACGGTGACGGTCACGACCTCACCATCGCAGGTAGGCTCGGCATCGGGGCTAGCGGGAGAGGCAGGAGCGTCAGTGGGAGCAGAGGTGGGGGCAGCAGCAGAGTTGTCACCAGCGGGCGTAGCGTCCTGGCTGGCCTGGCTGTCGCTGCCGCTAGCACTGCCACTGCCGCTCTGGTCCTGGTTGTCGCCCTGGCTGTTGTCGGGCTGGTAGACGTTGACCTTGTGGTTGTTCTTGGCGCCGGTGTCAACCGAGCCGGAGGAGCTCTGCGAAGGGGTAGAAGCGGCGCCGCCCTGCGAAGGGGTAGCGTCGTCCTCAATCTCGTCGCACCAGGGGTAGTCAGCGTACTCGTCGTCCTCCTCGTGCTGAGGCTCAGAGGAAGAGACGGGGGTAGAGGCGGACTGGGCGGCGGAGGCAGAGGGCGAAGCAGCAGCAGAGGGAGCGGCAGAGGCGGCAGCGGAAGCAGAGGGAGCAGCGTCGGCAGAGGCAGAAGCGGCAGCGGAGGCGGAGGCGGAAGCGGATGCAGAGGCGGACGCAGAGGCCGAGGCGTGAGCATCAGCTCCCTCCTCCTCCTCGCAGTCCTCGTCCTCGGCAGCGCCAGAGGCCGAAGGGGTAGGAACCGGGGAAGAAGTGGCGTTGCCAGTGGTCTCGCCCGGGACGGTAGCGTTCGTCGAGTTGTCAGGAACGACGTCGGTGACGTTGGAAGCGACAGTCGAGTTGTCAACGACGGTCGAGTTGTCGGCAGCAGAGACGGTCGAGTTGTCAGCCGCCGGAACGTCCGCGGTGATCCAGTTGTCGCTGGAGGCAGCGGGAGTCTCAGCCGACGTCGAGGCGGACTCCTCCTCGTCGGACGACGAGGCAGAGGCCGAGGCCGAAGCGGAGGCAGACGCAGAGGCCGCCGAGGAGACAGCGCTCTCGGTGGAAGAGACCTCACCGGAGAACGGGACATCCGACGCGGAGGGCTCAGCCGAGTTGACGGCCGACGATGCCGAGGCGATCGGGGTAGGCTCAGCGCTCTCAGTCGCGTTGTCGCGGGCGACGATGGCGCGGCCAAAGCGGCGGGCGTAGCGGCCCTCGGCAGCAGTGGCCTGGGTGGCCGAAACGAGGGCGACAAGAAGCGCGAATGACGTCGAGTACCGCATTGTTGGACCTGTTATTCGTTCGTTCGAGATGGGTCGTCGTAGATGTTCACGGATGGAGGTTCAGGAGTAACGACAGTAAAGCACCAGGCCTGTTTTGTCGTTGTAGAGTAAGGACGGGAGGGCGTAAAAGAGTGTGTGCCGCCTGTCGAAGTCGTCAAAAGATGAGCAAGCGTTGGTCGGCAGTTGGCTGAGAGAGAGGGAGGGGGGAAGGAGAAGGGGATGGGGAGACTGAAGGAGAGAAGGAGACAGAGAGAGAGAGAGAGACTAAACGAGAGTGAACTAAGCTATGATGGAGAGAAAGAAAGAGAAAGCACAGAACACAGTGGCCCGAACGACTAGCGTGAGGGGAAGGGAGGGAGGGAGGGGGTCGTGATGGATAGGGGGGGAGGGGCTTGCTTGGGTGTGGTGTGTGTGCAAGGTGTGCACGGTGTGTCTGAGCGCGTTCGTTTGGGCCCTGTCGGCCTGACGGGTGCTGCTAGTGTGCCATCCATCCAACCAACCATCCAGTCCTAGACGACATGATCCTGCATCCTGTGATCCTTGCTTTCCTGTGTGCTACAGCACTACTGCAAACCTGCGACGGTGCAACGGGTACGGGTACCGGGTGGAAGCGCGCACCGCGCACAGGAGCTGCTGCTCTAGGATAGGAAGGTGACGTTACACGGGATAGGTGAACCGATGTGACACAAGGCACCGCGCACCCCGCGAGAGGGTCTCCCCTGGCGAGTAGTGGCTTCTTCTCTTCTTGCTGAGGCGAGTGGCCAGTAGGCTGTGGGCTGAGGCTGCAAGGCTGAGGCGCTGAGGGGTGTGCACACTACTCGAGACTACTACTCGACGTGTCGTCCATGGGTCCGGGGGGGGACGCGCTTCGGCACATAAGGCACTTCCCTGGCCCACCCAGCGCGCATCCGCCAGTCCTTGGCTGCCGGCCCGACAGTCCGCCCAGCATGTCGAGCAGCTACGCGCTGGGCGCCTCAGGGTCATACAGGGTTCGGCTGACAAAAGAGGTCCAGGAACCCTGGGCATTCCTTCCCCTCTCGGAAACAAGGCTCAAGAGGCTCAGCGACGCTCGCAACCACTTGGTGCTAAAACGAGGACGGAGGCGACCAGGTGTCCAATGGGATCGCTCCGTGGGCCGCTCTCGCCGCTCGGACCACCGCTTCATGCAGCAAGCTCAATGCTAATATGCTAAACCTCCGCGGACGCGTCCTCATCGTCCACTGCGACTGCACGACTGCTGCACTGCTGCCGAGTCAGGCGGTTTTGGATTCGTCCTCTGCCCTTGGTGTGCCCTGTGTCCTGATCATATTCCACGGTCCGTTCGCCAAGGCCGGCACCAGCCCAACCTAACCGCAACACTCGATCCATCCTTGGCATGCAACCACCGTACCCGTACCATCACCCATGCGGCATGCGGCCCGCGGCCCCGACGCCCAAACGCCCAAATGAACAAGGCCATGTCCGTCAGACCGTCAGACCAGTCAGACCACTCGGGCCGGTCAGACCTCATCCCCGCTCGGCACTGCCCGTCGACCTCTGATCGGAATTCATCGCGGCAGCCTCACCATATTCTCAAGCATCCGACGCGCCGCCGCATCCTGACGCACCACGGAAACCCTGTCATTACTATTTCCAGCTTGCAGACGCAAGCCCCCCGAGCTGCGGCGAACGAGCCACGCCGTCAGCTGTTAGCAACATGAGCAGTCCGAAGAGCCCTCGCTCGCACCGCACCGCAGTGTGCCCCCGCCAACAACTGCGTCCAGGCTCGCCGCACGGCATCCGGGGTGAACGGCGGCTCGAGCCACGGAGCCTACTGACGGACCCGCCAGAGCTAGAATAGTGCACTTAGGCAACCCTCAGGATTCCAGACCTCCCTATGTGAAGCACACTCGCTTCCCACTGTGGTCACCTGTGCGACTGCAAACAGACGTCGCACATCCAAATCCATATTCCATTGGGCCTACGAATCTACGATCCTGCAATCCTGCGATCCTGCGATCCGGCGCGAGTCTGCGGCGCAGTGCAGTGGTCGGGGTCCAGAATCCGAACATGGCATGCCAATGGAAAATCCGAAACACAAATGAAGTGGCCATGGCCACGTTGCTGGCCTATCTGTTGAAACAGGCACGCAGCGGACTCTTCTCGCAACTCCGCCCCCCACGTGTCGCCATCTATGAGGCCCGTGCGTGCATGTTACCGAGCGTTCCAGATCGCCTCAGAGTACCAGAGTGGAGGTCGGCTCCAAAACTCGGAGAAGTGCGTTGCGTCCGGCCGAGGCTCTGCGATACCACATACTCGATACCCCCTCTCCCAAAGCGACTCCTCGACACCCCATTTCGGGGGCACATGCAATGGTCCTGCTACGACGGTCCCATCGTCTGTGGCCGGCGCCTCTTCCCAGTTCCGCCCTTCACCCTCGACCATGCTACGTTCGGTATTCGCAGCATGACGCCACGCCGAAGAAGGATCGCCCAGAACAGCAGGACAGCGATGACACTGTAGTGCTGCCATTAGGTCCGCCGACGCCGCCGGAGCACGCTGCTGCGCCCCCGCCTGCTGACAAAGCTGAGGATGTTCTGGCCGCTGCCACTCAGGCTGCGCCATCGCAGAGCGAGGCTTCCTTGCGGGCCGAGCGGTCCTCTCCTGACCCCCAACCGACTGACCCCCCGAAGGACAAGTCGGATGCCAGCGTCATGCAAGAGCTGCTCAAGCTGCAGCAGGAGCAACTCCAGAAGGAGAAGGATCTGCAGAAGGAGGAGCAGCAGTTACAGGAAAAAGCTGGTCGCAAGCTAAAGGCATTCGAGCTGCTCGAGCGCAAGAAGACGGAACCCGAGCAGAGCGACCGTCCGGTGACGTGGGCGGACCCCGCCTCTGTTGCTGAAGCCACTGCCGCAGCTACTGCCGCAGCGACGACTAGTTCTTCCTCTGCGACCCTTTCTATCCCGTCGATCTCGACCGAGGAGTTCAAGAAGCGCCTGGCGGAGTGGAAGAGCGCACTGGACAAGAAGAGTCGCGAGCTCGCTCAACAGGCCGATAAGAATTTCTCGCTGCTGGGTCTGCGAGTCAACGAGGTCACGGGATACCGCGAGGTAGAGCTGCTGAAGGAGGCTGTAAAGAATCGAGGTGAGTCATGCGTTGAGGTCCAATCACTCACGGCAGAACGAGAAATCGAGGAAAAGCGAAAAGAGGTTCGGGATGCGAAAGCAGCGTACGAAGCGGCTGTAACGACATTGTCGAAGACACAACAGGACGTCCAGGCGTTGCTGGAAAGGAAGCACACCTGGACGGATCACGACGTTGCCCACTTCACGCAGCTCGTCCGCTCCGACCATGCCTCGAAGAACGCTGTCGAGACAACTTCTCAGCAGCTGAAGGCGGCTGAGCTTTCAGTCGACAAAGCGTTTACGGCTCTGATGCAGTCGATCCTGGAGCGATATCACGAGGAGCAAGTCTGGAGCGACAAGATCCGAAGCGTGTCGACATGGGCGAGTCTCGCGGTGCTCGGCGCAAACCTGATCGTCTTCGTTGGTGCCATCGCCTTCGTTGAGCCGTGGAAGCGGAAAAGGCTTGTCGAGGGTTTGGAGGAGCGCATGACAGGCATGATGGCAAAGGTCGATAGCCAGCTCCAGTCTCTGTCAGATCGCGTCGGCAATCTGGAGCCGCAATCGTTGGCAGCGGTCGATGCAGTCCCGCTCATGGCTGTCAGCAACGACGACCCGTCACCGACAGAAACACCGGCGCCAGAGCCAGTCACGACCACGAGTACGAGTACGAATATGAACGACATGCCCTCCCCGATCCACACTCTCGAACCGCACCTCTCCGCTATCCCATACGGGCCACAAGTATTTGCTTGGTCCACAGATTCACTCGACAAACTCGCCGCGCCCTCGGCGGAGCGCGATCTCGCTGCGGCAGCAGCCTTTGGAGCTGTAGCAGGAGCCCTCACCATCGGTGCCTTCTCCCTCATTGCATCTCTCATTCGTCATTAAAAATTACATGCAATCATCATCTCTACTTGGTCATGCTGGCTTCTCGGTCCATTACGCGCTGATCGAGCTTGACGAGAATCACCGTGCGTTGAGGATACTGATCTGTTGACACCGTGTGTGCTGTAACTCGAGCCGGCTGCGTTGATCAATACGTCTTCCCCATGCCATACACTCACGACATCCAGTCCGTCCAGCACTCCCTCGACGATTCCTGCCGTGAAGGCCTCGCAGCTGAGCTGTGACATATCCTTCGGAATGGAGATATGTTGCGTCAGAGGCGGCTGGTTCATCGTGATCATGTCTGCTGTCAGAATGGGCGCTGTGTCGTGTGACCCACATTCGTCCTCTCCCTCGACACTGCGCTCGAGACCGTCGGCAGGCCGTCCGAACGCGTACTTGTAGACCTGCGTGTGCACGAATTGCAGAATCGGAATGAGCCGATGCTCTCTCCGTGGATCCTGGAGATTAGCAACCCAAGATACCACCGCGGAGACAGCTACCTTCATGCTCGACGACTGGGCATTGCGCAGCAGCAGAAGCGCCAAAATCCTGCTTCCAGCCTCATATCCAAGCGCCGTTAACCTGCGAGAGTCAGCAGCTTCCTCGCGACATCAACACGCCGATTCCCACCTCTTCTCCAAGTCGGCCACGCTGTCCACTCTCGACTGGCTGTACGCCACGATCTCAGCGAACATGAACGACCATGCTGACAGTGACACCTCTGCCCCCTTTGTCCTGTTCAGCGGCCGATCGAGAATGTTGGCACCAGCTGCCGGAAGCGGAGGCTGCTGCTGGCCGAGCCCGCTCTGTGGCCGGGGCGAAGCCCGCGAGTCGATGAGAGACCGGGGGACCTGGGAGACCGTGCTCGTCGACGTATTCGTGCTGTAAGAGTAGAGGGGCGGGTTCGGCCCTGCGCTGGGCGGCGGCACCGAGGACGACATTGGTGATGGGTGGATGTCAAGGTACTGACCAACGTGTGACGTTCACGCTATCTCGGTAATGCCAAATTGCTTCCGTCCGTCTATCATCGTCTCCCATATAATCGATACCCGGAAGATGCATGCTTAGATTCGGCTAACAAGAAACTAATAGGATGCAGCGAACTGCGAGATGTACTCGCAGGCAGCCTTGACGGACTCGAGCGAGACCGCGTTGTAGAGAGAAAGGCGGATACCACCGACGGAGCGGTGGCCCTTGATCTGTCGGAAGCCCTGCTTCTCGGCGCCGTCCAGGAACTCCTTCTCCTTGCCGTCGCCGACGATCTCGAACGTGACGTTCATCCAGCTGCGCGCGTCCTTCTCGCGGACGACACACTTGACCGCTCCCTTGGCCTCGGCCTCGTCGAGAGTCTTGTACAGGAGCTCGGCCTTCTCACGGTTGGTGTTCGTGAGACCCTCGATTCCTCCCCGCTCGGCGATGAGGTACTTGAGGACGAGGGCGGAAACGTAGATGGGGAACACCGGGGGCGTGTTGTACAGGCTCTTGTTGTCGGCAAGGATCTTGTACTCGCTCTGGATCGGAACGACAGGGACACCGCCAAGCTTCATGGCCTCGGTCGTGTCGACCAGGAGATCGTTGCGCACAATGACGATGGTGACTCCGGACGGACCGAGGTTCTTCTGGGCACCAGCGTAGATGATGCCATGACGCTCAATATGCGGGATGGCGCGCGAGATGAAGGAAGAGGAGTAGTCGGCGACAATCGGGACGTCCTTGGGGACCTTGTCGAAGGGGAAAGCGTACGGCGAGTTGGATCCAGCGGGCGGGAACTCGATGCCGTTGATGGTCTCGTTCTCGCAGTAGTAGACATAAGCGGCGTCGGAGGAGAAGTCGTACTCGTCATGCTTCGGCAGAGTGGTGAACTTCTGGGGCTTGGTCGTGGCCGCAAGCCGGACCTCTGCGAAGGGAGGAGCGTCGGGCGAGGGAGGGGTAGCCAGACGCTGCGCCTCGGCGTACGCCTTGGAGGACCACGATCCGGTCACGACGTAGTCGACCTTGGGAGGCTTGTAGTCGGTCTCGTTCGAGTGCTGCAGGCGGCGGTAAGCCAGCATGTTGAGGAAGACCGACGCAAACTGCGTCGTACCGCCGCCCTGGGCGAAGAGGATCGAGTAGTTGTCGGGCACGCCGAGGAGAGAGCGAAGATCGGCTACAGGTTAGTCGTCGTTCAATAACTGTGTGTGGAACATACCCTCAGCACCCTCGATGATGGCCTTGAACTCCTTGCCGCGGTGCGACAGCTCGCAGACGCCCATGCCGGTGCCGTCATAGTTGATCAGTCCCTTGGCGGCCTCCTCCAGCACGGGAGTAGGCAGCGGGCTGGGGCCCGCGGCGAAGTTGTGGACTTGTTGGCGAGTAAAGGGCATGGTGAACGTTGTGGAGGCAATCCAACTTTCAGCCGCACACGGCAAATTAAGGAACACAAGAGTATCTGGATTTCGGAAAAATAACTCGTCACCTCATTCTTCACGTTATCGACTCGGATCGACTCAACACACCATGCTCCGGACGCTCGCCAGCTCCACAATAGGGAGCGTCCGTGCGAGTCGTGTGACTAGCACATTGTGGCTGCCGCAATCTGCTCGACGGTATGCAAGCGCTTCGCCGAAGTGGTTGACAGATGAGGAGGCTGCGAACGCCAAGCTGCTCGAAGCAGTGAAAAGCCGCGTGGATCAGTTCCAGACGGCGCAGGACGTAAGTGTTGAGCCTTGACGGGACATTTTCTGACGACAGACGCCTGGATCGACCGTTCAAGAACAGAAAGAGCGATCCAAGATCATGAAAGACTTGGGTCCCCTGGCGGACGCATACCGACAGTATGAAAGCGTCAGAAACGTGAGGCATGCAAAAAAACCACATATCGCTGATCTACAGGCTATTCTCGAGATCGAACCGCACCTCTCTGATCCGGACGAGTCGCTCCGAGAGATGTTCGCTGCTGAGAAGGAGGAGCTGCTCGAAAGTCTCGACGCAGCCCTGGAGCCGTTGCCTACATTGCTGCTCCCGACACCCGAAGTAGCCGAGCTTCCCGTAATGATCTCCGTGAACGCCGGTGTTGGAGGCTCCGAGTCGGCGCTGTTTGCCATGGAGATGATCAGGGCATATACACGCTACGCGAACCACCGCGGTTGGAAGGTGGAGACGATCAGTGAAACGAAGGGTCCGGACGATATCGGCGTCCGCGAAACCACCATCAAGATCGAACCTGCGCCGTATGGGGGAGAAGACAATCAGGTCTACGGCAGCTTCCAGTGGGAAAAGGGAGTACACCGTGTGCAGCGCGTCCCTGCCACCGAGTCGCAAGGTCGTGTGCACACGAGTACCATCACAGTGATCGTTACACCTATCTACCCGGATCGGCCAGAAGCCCCACTCGTGGATCCCAAGGACGTCCGGACAGACGTCATGCGTGCTGGAGGCGCTGGTGGCCAGCACGTCAACAAGACGGAGTCCGCGATCCGTTTGACTCACTTGCCTACTGGAATCACCGTGTCCATGCAGGATTCTCGAAGTCAACACCAGAATAGGGCTTGGGCGTGGGAGATTCTTCGCGCACGTCTGAGTGAGAAGAAACATCAAGAAGAGATAGAGGCTCGACGAGCCGCCCGCAAGAGCCAAGTGAAGAGCGCAAATCGCAGTGACAAGGTGCGAACGTACAACTTCCCGCAGGACCGAGTCACGGACCACCGCATCGGCCAGAACTTCAACGGCATTAAGGACATCGTTGAGGGCGACAGGTTAGAGATTGTTATCGACGCTCTGCGCGAAGATTTCAATAGCCGCCGGTTAGAAAGCATCCTCCAGGGAGACGGAGACTTAGACGAATAGACAACATCATGTAGCATGCATTACTCATTAGCTCATTCCTGCCCTCCACTGAGGAGCTTCTTGATGGACTGCTGCTTGTCGTCGAATCCCGCCGAACCGATTCCTCCGCGCTGCCTCTTCATTCCTGCCATGTGATTCGTAACGTCGAGCGCCAAGGTGTCGACCTCAAGAGGAGGTAGAGCGGGAAGCAGGTCGAGAGGAGTGCGATTTGGGGACAATTCACCAATGTAACCGATCTCGTGGCGGTTCCATCCCGTCTGGTTGTTAGACTCCAATTTCAAATGGTGCTCACATTTGACATGCCTCTGTAGGACCAGTTCTTCTCGATCCCATCCGGCCGCCGCGCCAGCAAGGCGCCCATCAACTCGTAGTTGAAAATGCCATGGGCAACAACCACGATATGGTATGAGGCAGCAGGTGCTCCATAGTGTTGTCTCAGAGCCGGCTCAATGTACTTGGCAATCCTTTTCGTCAGAGCACTCGATGTTGCGGCTTACGCTTGATTGGCGCGACGGCGCACGTCCTCCAATGACTCCCCCTCCGGGAATTTGAACACACGTCCTGACTGTCGCACGTACCCGGTGGCAGGAGATTGCCCCTCCGCTGGAGGTCAGATGAGTCGTCCCGCGAGATAGCATACCTTTACCAAAGTTCTGCTCTCGAAGAATGGGATCACTATCCAGAGGTGGAGATCCACTGTTCTGCTTTTGAATCTGTTGACCCTGCATGGGTTGGCGCCAGCTTTCAGCCACGAATACTCACTGTCCACAGCGCACGTTTCAAGTCAGACGTCAAGATGGCATCGATCGGCTCATTCACCAGCGAAGCACCGAGTGCCTTAGCTTGCTGAGAGTTTTAGCCTAGCGTCGCAGATGCAGTCACGTACGTTCATGCCTGTGGTGTCAGCGGCTATCCCGTTGCTTCGTATGTACCATGATTTGACAGAGGTGCATCTGACCACCCGGCCCACACGGGGCGTAAATTGTCTGGTATTCAGTGGCAGTCTTCGCAAATAAGTCTCACCAGTCGACTCGCCGTGTCGGACCTGCCAGATCAGCCTCAGAGGATCTTCCGAGAACTCACAATCGTCAGCGTTATCATGCTGGGAGAATGGTGTCTTGAAAAGTGTGGAACCGCTCCCTACTCCGGTTATTGCGCTTAAATCTCATCCAGTCGGCCATAGCCGCCCGACCACGTGATCCAGTCAGCATTAGTAACCTCATCAGCGCTCTGGTCTTCTCTGACATACATGTGCACTTCTCTTTCCGCGTCTCGAGCATGAGGTTTGAAGCGCCTGGAAGACTTTGGGACGGCCATGAGACAGCGAAGATCGCGCGACGCGAGTGCAGTGGTTATAATACACGCCTCGTCCACATGTGCCCACTCATGCTCGCCACTTGGTTCGATTGATGCATTCTGAAAGGAGCAACTCAAAGCCGACGAACTGCAATCGGGAGCTTCACAGCTCAATTACCACCGCAATCGCAACGAAGGCAGGGGTTCCTAGAATTTGTGAGATGCCGAGACCAATGTCACCGATCGCCGAAGGATCGGCATCCAGCCGGAGCCACGTTGGATACCTCCACATTGTTTGTCACTCGTTGAATTCGGTTCTCTATTATCTTTCTCGCGCGCAAGTCATGGCGAGCGAAGCGCACAAGGCTCCCGCCGAGAAACTCGGCCGGAGTCCACCCGTGCTGCTGCTCTCAACGCTGATACCGATTTCGCTCACGCTCATCATTCACCCACTACTGCCGATCTTTCTCCCGGATGAGATCACGAGGAAGATACCCCTCCCACCGCAGCCCGCTATCCCGGCTCTCCAGGCAAACATCGGATTCGCACTGCTGGCTTTCGTCGGAGCAGTCCTTGTGGTCCCTCGGGTCGCTGAGGCCTTTCTGGACAAGGGACTGAAAGGGCGAGATCTGCTCAAGCCGGGAGGCAGGACATCAGGACCATGGATGTGAGTTTGAGGTCTGAGTGATGCTGACAGTGCAGTCCCGAGAGTTTGGGTCTGCCATGCGCCTCGCTCTACATCGGACTGATGATGTTGTTCATTCCCTTCCCCTTCTCGCATCTCTTCCATCACGCCAATACATCCAGCGTCGGCCGAGAGGTCTTCCCGCAAGGCGAGGTATGTCTGACTGTCTGTTTCCCACTGACCCTGCGCAGCTCAATCTGTACCTATCGTCTCTCCTGTCTCTGTTCACTGCGACTCTGTTGGGATTCCTTGACGACCTGTTCGACATCCGCTGGAGGCACAAGCTACCGATCCCTTTGATTGCGGCGATCCCCATGCTACTGGTGTACTACTCCGAGGGAGGGCTGACGTCTGTCATTCTTCCCGCTAGTATCGGGAAAGTGCTGACCTCCCTCGGCCTGCCGGGCTGGGCAGGAAACATGGTGGTGAATCTAGGTGAGTCTTTTCGCTCAGCGGTGCTGACGATGCAGGTTTCCTGTACTACGTCTACCTCTTGATGCTTCCTACTTTCACGACCAACGCCATCAACATTCTGGCTGGGATCAACGGAGTGGAGACTATGCAGGCGATGCTCATCGCCATGTCCGTCGCCCTGAATGACCTGCTTTTCCTCCCAATCTGGTCAACGCGCCTGCTGTCGTTCATGGGTGTCGGCACCCCCGATGAAGGCAGGCTCCTCGAGTGGGCCGCTGGCGAAGTAGTCAAGCGACACCTCATGAGCCTCTACTTCATGCTCCCTCTCATCGGAGTATGCGCAGGCTTTCTGTACCACAACTGGTACCCAGCTCGCGCCTTCCCGGGCGACACATTGTGCTACTTTACCGGCATGGCCTTCTCCGCCGTCGCTATGCAAGGTCACTTCTCTAAGACGCTCATTCTCTTCTTCATGCCGCAGATCTTCAACTTCATCTTGTCTTGCCCGCAGCTGTTCCGCATTGTCCCTTGCCCTCGTCACCGCTTGCCCCAGTGAGTCCGTCTGGTGCAACGTCCGCTCACCTCCTCAGATATGACGCTGAGTCCGGGCTCCTCTTCCCTTCGCGAACCGTGTTCGAGTCGCCACCTCCTCTCCTGACACGCCTCGTGCTCCAGCTCCTGGAGTTCCTCAGACTGACGAGGCTAGAGCGTGCGCCTCAAGACAAACACGAAGTAATCGTCTCGGCCTCGAATCTCACTCTTATCAACTGTGTGCTAGTCAACTTTGGACCAATGCACGAGCAGACTTTGTGTCTCGCGATCGGTGCAATTCAACTGGCCGGATCTGCGCTCGCTTTCTCCATCAGATACGGTCTCGGCACATTGGTATACGGAGGGGACAGAAGATAGACTACATAAATCTCTATTTACACATGTACAATTCTTAGCTTTGGAAACGCATGTTGTAGCCGCCTCCAGGTTGCTGGTCAAACTTGAACATGTCCGTACTCAAGCCGAATTTGCCTAGAAGGCCATTGCCAAGCTCCTTCAGCTTGTCCATCATCTCGTTCTTCTCCTTTTCCTGCTGCGTGGCGATGCGAGCTGGAAGCGTGGCCAGAGCCTTCCGGGCCATAGGAAGCTGAGGCGAGTTCTTGGGCAGCGCATTGACAAGGTTCTGGTAATCTGTTCATCATCAGCTCAGATCTTCAGCTTCAAGATGTACCTTCCCGGGCAGCTGACAGAGATGACCACGAGCCAATGTTATCGTTCGCCTGCGCTCGGCGATGGACGGCCTTCAGGTAACCGGGATCGATCTCAAGCGCTACCGTGAGCAACATGCAAAAGCGTGGGACTGACCATCGTTACAGGCCTCGACTGCGAGTTTGTATTCCTTCTGCGCTAGATACACAGCTGCGAGGTTGCCCCAGACAGCCTTCGTGCATTCGCGGATCTCTGCTTCGACGTCATCCCGTTCCGTGTCCTTCGGCTTCAGACGATCGGCTTCGATCTTGGCAGCCTCCTCGTCCGTCACTTCCTCCAAGCCGCTCGGCTCCGCCTTCGGCTTCGCTTTCTCAGGTCTCGGACAAACAGGAAGGGTGTCGATAGCAGCGAGGTAACTCTTTCGTGCCTCGTCTAGCCGCTGTGGCGAGGATGTGAAGTGCTTGTTACCAGTGTTCTTGAGAGACAGGCCCCGCTCAAGCAAGTTCTGAAGCGATCAGCCCCCTGCAGACCTATTCCACATACCTTCAGTTCAGCTATCGTGAAGCGAATGGTGTCTGGTTCCTGAAGCTCAACTCCGGCCGCCCTCATGGATTGCGGGCTGAAGGACGGGTCATCCCCATCGCCACCCAGCGACTCGCGCTCGTCCTCTGAGTTGTTGGCTGAGTCTGGCCGGGTGGTCCGCTTGTAGGTTTGCTTTGCCCAAGCCGGGGGCTCAAAGTCACGAGCATCGAATGAGGGTAGGCTAGGAAAGTCGTCCGACATTCTCTTGAGGCAGTGTGTATTGTTTCGACAGTTCTCGGTGACAGACGACAAACGACAGTTGATCAGTGCGGTGGAGGCCGCGTAAATCTCGGATGATTATTCGGAAAAATACTACCATGATGCCCATATTGCATGCAAATGTATTTACTGAATCTAAAGAGAGGCCCTGATGAAGCCCTCAAGACCACCGTTGACCCAGAGCTCCTGGACACTGCGTCCGACGCGAGCTGAAGGGTAGAACTTCTCTCCCTCGCTGCCCATGGTCACAGTCACTCCCCCGCGACGAGTGTCCACCTTGACCTTCCATCCCTCGGGGATCACGGTCAGCTTGCCGTCCTTGCCGCCCTTGCCGCGCGCACCGTCCTGAGCGAAGCGGGTCGTGAGGTCCTCGACCAGTTCGGGCGCCTCAACGCAGATGAGGCCGTTGTTGATGCTATTCCGCTTGAAGATGTCACCGAATGATCCGCAAATGACGAGGGGCATACCGGCGTTCTTGATGGCCGTTGCGGCCTGCTCGCGAGAGGAGCCCGTTCCGAAGTTGTAGCCAGAGATAAGAATAGGCGTGGGAGAGTTCTTGCGGAGGTCCCGGACAGTAGCAGCGAATTCGGGGTCGTAGTTCTCCATCACAACCTCTGCCTGACGCTCAGGCGTGATATCGTCCTGGTAGGTGTACTTGCCCGGGTACATGCCATCCGTAGTCAGGTTATCCTGAGGAGCGAACACCAGCTGGCCCTCGAAGTACTCGGGGAAACCCTCAAGCAGGGGCTCAGGCTCAGCACCGGAGTCGGCAGGCTGCGCAGGCTGGGCAGGGGTCTCCTCGATCGCGAACTTGGGGACATCGTATTTGGGAAGGGCGTTGAGGTCGAGCGAATCAGGTCCGCAGATGTAGCCCTTCGCGGCTGATGCGGCAACAACAGCAGGCGACGCCAGGTAAGCAAGGGCGTCCGGGGATCCCATACGTCCCTTGTAGTTGCGGTTCGTGGCGCTAATGCCAACCTCACCCTTCTCAAGAAGACCGACACCAAGACCGATACAGGGTCCACAACCAGCGGGCAGAGTCTTCGCTCCCGCATCAATGAGCGCCTGCCAGTCACCAGCTTCCTCAGCATCCTGCTGGACACGGCTGGAAGCGGCCGCGATGTAGAACTCAACGCCGGGAGCGATCTTCTTGCCACGGAGAACGTCGGCGGCTGCAGCAATGTCGGAAGCACGCGAGTTCGTGCAGGAAACGAGGTATGCCTTGTTGATCTTCACGGGCGACTCGAGGAGCTTGGGAAGAGCCGTGGCGACCTTGACAGAGTTCGGGCCAGAGATGTGAGGCACAAGAGTCGACAGGTCGAGAGACAAGCGCGACGCGTAATGGGCTCCAGGGTCGGCAGACAGCTGCTCCTGAAGGCTCTTCTGCAGGCGCTCCTCGTTCATGCGGGGGTGCACATCGGTGTTCTGAGTGGAGGGAATCGAAGGCGACGAGAACTTGCGGAGCTCAGCCTTGCGGATCTGACCGCGGTACCACTCGATGAGCTTCTCGTCGACGGGGAAGACTCCGGCAACGGCGCCCCACTCGGTCGTCATGTTCGCAATAGTCAGACGCTCGTCGATAGCGAGATGCTTGATACCATCGCCGGTAAATTCAATGGCAGCGTTCAGCACCTGGTCCTCGTTGAAGAGACCAGCGAGCGCGACGATGACGTCCTTACCCGTGACACCCTTGGGCAGCTTGCCGTCAAGCGACACCGAGATGACACGGGGGATCTGCCACCAGAACTTTCCGGTTGCCCAGATGCCGCTGCATGTCAGAAACCTCATCGGAATGGACAAACCTACGCAGCGTCGGTTCGCACGATGGCGGTACCAAGACATCCGACTCCTCCATAGTGGTTGCTGTGGCTGTCGCTGGCAACGACCATCTTGCCTGGCCAAGCGTAACCCTCCTCCACGACGATCTGATGACCGATTCCACGACCAGCGGGGTAGAAGTCGACACCGTGCTCCTTAGCGAAAGCTTCAATCCGCTTGTACTTCTTGATGTTGGTCTCGGACTTGTTTTGAACATCGTGATCCAGCGCATAGACGGGCTGGCGCGGGTTGTCAAGCTTCGAGCAGTCGAGGGACAGGAACTTGGAGATGACAGGCCCAGTGTTGTCGTGCGTCATCCTACATGTCAGCTGAGGCAGCCTGCTTCAGACGTACACATGCTCGGGGCGAATCATGACATAGTCACCAGACCTGACCTTGGTGCCGGGCGGGAGGTCAACAGCATACTTCTGAACGATCTTCTCCACGAGGGTCTGCGGAGTAGAGGTTGTCGCATAAGCGCGAGCGAAGTGAGGAAGTCTCCGCCGGGCGGCGAGCTGAAGCATGAACATGGTGTCGGCTCTAGTTGAGAAATAGCGAGACGTTCGTTGGCCCTTTTATTTTCGGTCTGAAAGTCGACAGTTATCCGAGTCGATCGGAATCCGGCTCGGCTGAACTGTCGCGTGAGATCCATGTGGTTATGCTGCTGTACGTGCGCAAGCCTCATTCCGTCCGCACCCTGTTGCATGATGAAGGCATACCGCTAGGATTGATCGTAGAGGGCGGAAAGCACGACTTCTGGTGCTCCAGAGCTGCAACCATTCATTCGAAGGCCTTGGACCGTGTTGTGATGCGTGTGAGATGAGGCGATATTCACAAAAATAGTCGTGGAACTGACGATAGCCTACCCAGTACAAGCTGTCAGATGTCAGACCATGCTGGCCCAAGTCCAAGTCGACCTTCCTTCCTTCCGTGCCTGATGTGATGATCAGGGATGCGGCCGCGCGCGTCAAGCCCTAGATTGGGGGTTTCTTCCGTGCACATGTCCCGCTGTAACATGCTTCTCGCCTGCCCATCCACAACTTAATTTTAACAGCGAACTCGTGTTGCTTTCACACAACACACCCACACACAATGCGGCAGTTCAAAAGTCTCTCTCCGAGAGGCCGCGTGTCTGTCATCGCCGGTGGTTTCATCACCCTGGTGGTGCTGTTGCACGTCCTCTTCCCGAGCTCGCTGTCGACGACACGGCGATGGACGACTGCCTCGTCATCTGTGCTCCGTTCGACGTTCCTGAGGGGCAAGGCGAATGCCCCTCATCCCCCCATCCAGCACCCCATCCCCAAGCTGATGGCCGACGCACAGGAGGCCTTCGAGCGAAAGGTCAAGAGTCAATCGAAGACACTCCGCGAGGCGGTCGCAGAGTACCGCCGTCGATACAAGCGTGATCCCCCTAAGGGCTTTGATGACTGGTGGGAGTTTGCCAAGGAGCACAAAGCCATCATGGTCGACGAGTACGATCAGCTGGTGAACGATCTCGAGCCATTTTGGCGCTTCTCTGGCAAGGAGGTCCGACAGCGCTGTATCGACGTTGGTTACCTTCCGTCGGTGGATCTCGTGCGCATCGAGAATGGTACCACACGACTGATCGACGTCTCGAAGGGCTTTGTGGACTCTGAAGTCAGTGCACGTGCTGTGGGTTTCAGTACAATGCTGGCAAAGTTCCAAAGCAAGTTGCCAGACATGGATTTCCCCATCAATGCGAAGGCTGAGGGGCGCATCCTCGTTCCGTGGGAAGAGCAGCGCTATCACAACCTGACGGCGGACACTTCCAGTGAGCACATCCGGCACGTAGCGTTGGCTAACCCTTGCAGAAGGAATCAAGCATGTACTCGGCGGCGACTTCATTCCTGACTGGCGCGCCGATGGCAGCGTTTGGGAAGCGTACCGTCGCACCTGTGATCCGTCTTCCCAGGCTCGGCGACTTTTCAGCTCGCTGCATGCGCATCTGAAGGAGAGCCAGGTCCCCATCTCGCGCCTTGCCAAGGCGGGCGTCTCCACGGACGTCGTTGACGACGACTTTGTCTTTGCCGAAGACGTCGACGACAAGTTTGACTTCTGTGATCGCCCGTGGGCGCACTACAACCAGGGTCACTTCTTCTCCGACTGGCGTACCATCCACGCTCTTTATCCGATGTTCTCGCCTGCCAAAGGATCTGGCTTTGGAGATATCCTGATTCCGAGTCATTACTACTACTTCCCTACCAAGCTGTACGCTTACGGATGGTGGTGGCTCCACGAGCCCAAGGACGTCGACGACATGGAGGTGGACTGGGAGGAGAAGTCTGACGACATCTTCTGGCGCGGTGCAACCACTGGAGGTGGATCCTCTCCCCCAGGCTACCTGCAGCAGTATCAGCGCCACCGCTTCATCAAGATGGCCTCAGACCACTCCAACACCAACAAGACTGTCGTTTTCGCCGATCCGCCTGGGACAGACAACTTCATTTCTGCTCCCGTGCCGCTCGCCGAGCTGAACAAGGAGATGATGGACGTCGCATTCACGGCGGCCGTGGGTTGCGTGCAGTACCCTGGAGGTTGCGACCGCATGAGGAAGGACCACCGTTTTGCTGATGCCGTCCCGCTCGGCGAGAACTGGAGCCACAAGTACCTCATCGACTTGGACGGTATGGGCTACTCGGCCCGTTTCCCTGCTCTGCTGAAGTCGAAGAGCGCCGTCCTTAAGGCCACTGTGTACACCGAGTACATGTCCGAGTGGATCCAACCCTGGCTCCACTACATTCCGGTCTCCCAGACCTACAACGAGATTTACAACATTTACGCGTACTTCTCCGGCGCCACTCCTTCGATGCTCAACGCAGCCAATGCTACGAGAGACCAATTCCGCCCCGCTGGACACCACACGCACAAGCTCAACACAGACGCCGAGCTCCGCAAGATTGCCGAGGCTGGCCGTGAGTGGATGTTCAAGATCGGGCGCAAACTGGATATGGAGGTTTATCTCTACCGACTCTGTCTGGAATGGGCTCGTCTCAACGCCGACGACCGAGAGGCCATGAGCTACAAGGGCTAGATTTGGCCGATGTCCGGATACTTCATACACACGTACACACATTAAGTCACCATAGATCAGACCAATGAACTTTGTAACATCTAGCTGCGCTGGCAGCTTGGAAAGGGCGCGGAGAAATTTGCGCATAGGGTAGTCTACGTTGGTCGTTGCATACGGTAGCAATCGACCAACGGGGGAGGAGATTGCGCTTATGCTTAAGTCTCTCTCGAGTCGACATACAAGTCTAGCCGTGCAGGAAGATATGGGCGCGAGTCGCAGGCGGGATTCGCCAGGCACAAGGTGGGGCCCCATTGCAGCAATGTCCTTCAGACATCTGGAGATAATAACTTTTGCTCGACTTTCGCAACCATCACGCCAAGTATGTCGGCAGGTCTTCCAACATCCGACAGCGCTGCGACTTCAGGTCCTAAGAAGGGCAAGGGATCTCCTCCCAACCTCGCTCCAGCTCAAGCCGGCGAGGAAGGCGACGATGAGGATGACGTTCGCATGGACGTTGCTTTCATTCAAGGATTCGCGAGGTGAGAATCGACCGAGTTGCAATTCTGACACCAGCAAAATCCAGCATGCCCCCTCCGAGATAATCGACGGTGCTGAAGTTCAGCGGCCGAAGATTACGATTCCGAAACGCGGAGAGAAGGATTTCGAGCCCTTGCAGGAGACTGTGAATCTACAGGAGATGATGCTCCAGAACAGTCGGCAAGCTCTCTTCGATGCGCTGCAAGGCGTGCGCGGCATGTCTTCGTACGTAGCAGGATATCGGGCAGACTAACAGTCTCACAGGAAGTCTCTCTCGCATGCGCTCGTCACGGCCGAGTCGCCATACCCGCGCCTCGTTGTTGCGCGCGGTCATGTCCTGGACACGATGGGCATCTCCGTTCGACCAGCGCACGAAAGCGGAAAGTCGGCTGCTCGCGTTCACCTCCTTCCTGAAGAGGCGATATACCTTACGGAAAGAGGTTCTCTTCAGATCTGGAACGGACGTACGCCTACAAGCGCTTCAGAAGAGGAAGAGGGCATCGGGTCATGGAGTGATGAGGAGTTTGGTATCAAGGGCGCTGTGGAGATGAGCGTCATGGAGGTGTATGGTGCATTTATGGGAATGGATGGCTTGACATGGCAGAGGTACCAGGTAAGCTAGACGTTTTTTTCGCAAGCGCTGACAAGAAGGCCTTTGCTTATCTGCGTCGCCTGGGCTACACCGTTCAAAGAGTGAGGCGCTTCATACCGTCCTTTTTCTTGGCGCCAGCCGATGTGCTGTCTAGACGACCGGGTGGTGTATCTCTCAGCGTAATTGGGCGGACAGTCCTGAAAACCCTCGAGCGAGTTGTCCGGACACTCGTGGGTCGTGCTCTTTGGCCGATCCGTGCCGTGACAAGTGTCGGTTTGTCTCTGTGGAGTCCGTTCAGAAGATCAGACCTTCGTGACTGGCAGGGAAGCACTTATTGTGAGTGTCGAGTGTGGCGTTTGCGTGCTCTAGCTCACCTTCAGCGTCTCTTTTTGCTTCTCTCCGATGCATACCTGGCGGCCATCAGAATCCTGTGCCCGCAAGGGTCACGCCTGCGGAGACATCCGTGTACGACAGCCTTGCACGCAACCCATACCTGCCGTTCTTCCACGTCTGGAAGCCTGCAACCACATGGAGCAAGAACAACTGGGACAAGGGCAGCGATGAGGGACTGGAACGACAAAAGCCGGAGTACACTGTGGCCGTTGTGGAGTACGTCTAACCGTTGTTCAGATACTGACTGGCATCTCAGATCTCGTGATACCCCCTTCCCTACCTTGGAGCAGTTGGATGAGGTCTTCAACATGCTGCCGGAAGAACCAACGGGACCCGCCAACCGGGTTGGACCCCAATACAACAAGAACAAAGCTCCGTCTCGTCCAGCAGACGGTCAGCTCCTGCCACTTCATCAGCGCTTACTCGTCTCGTTGGGCCTGAAGTCCGCGACCCCCAAGCGTAATGCAAACCCGATGGGTGTGCTCCGAAATGGCGATCGCGCGCTCGTAGTGGCTGTCAACGACTGTGGAAATACAGGTTGGATCCGCTTTGGCAGATCTGGATTTGAGAGCATCGCCATGGTATGATGATAAGACAGTGTATACATATGCATCTATGTTACAGTATGGGTTCTTGACGACGTCGCTCTACCATACTAGCTCCGCGTTGAAACGGTCAAGTTGAGCGTTTGCGGCGGTTACTTCCTTCTGGCGCGCCGTACGGCGGTAGAAGATGGGGCAATCTGCAGAAGTACAAATGACGTCCTGAATGTTAATGAGGAACCATGCCTTCACTCCTCACCTGATGCAGTGACCCTTGGCAGCGCTGGCACTGAGTCCACAAACGAGCGAAGTCCACTTGCAGCTCAGAAGTCACGTCCACTTGCTTCTGATACAGCTCCGGCAACTTCGGCCGGCAATTCACGCACACGGCACTTTCTAAGGATGAGTTAGTAAATCAATCTCGCGAGGGCGCACCTTTGGAACCCTTCAACGGTGTTCGACACCCGAGACATGTTGCCGTCTTAACCGCGAACTTCATAAGGCCACCGACCGTCGGGGTTGCAATCTGGATACTGCGCGTATGTTCTCCAGAAACTAATATTAGCTGGAGTCTCCTTGTTAGACGCACGCAGGCTGCTTGCTCGAGCGCCGAGAATGGGCTCGAAGATGCGCATCAACGGCTTTGAGAGCTGATTCTCCAGGTAGTAGCGGGTGTCGATGGGAACGTTGTTCTCCAAGACGTAGAGGGGGTCCTCTGACTTCTCGTACGCAGCTGCGCCCTTGATTCCCTTGACAATGACATACGCGACACGGTCGCCCAAGGCTGGAGCAGAGCCAGCATCACGCTTCTTCATTCTCTCTGCAAGCTCCACATGAGCTTGTTTACCGGCATAGTCTGGTGTAAGCTCGGATGGCAATTGAGTACAAACCAAGTTTGGCCAACGCCTTTGTGATAACGAGTTGAGACATGTCGATCTTGTTCTGCAGGAGATCCGCGATCGTCTGCTTTACGTATCTTGGATCAGCAAGATTGATCTGCTTTAGCCATGCTTACTCTTCTGCTCCCTTCACATCCCGATCAATGAGCATTTTGTAGAGGCAGGTTTCAATCATTGTCGATACCAAGCGACAGTTATCTCGTCGGACCGTCTGACAGTCAGCTCACGTAGCTTGAAGTACTCACCTCAATACCCTTCGTATCCATCTTGTCATATTTGTCCGGCCTAGTCCAGTAGAGACCCGCATACCTCTTTTTACTGATGAGCAGATATGGGAAATACACCTTCTCGAACTCAAGCTTGATTGGCTTCTTGAACTTGGCAGAAACGAGGTCGGCTGCTTCTGCTCCCAGGCGCATAGCTGTCGGCAAATCCGGGCAGCCAAACTTCACCATGACGGAGTCCGTGTCTCCGTAAATGACCTGGGCGTCGTGATCATACCCGTTCTTGATGGAATACTGGGCCTCGACCTCGCGCTTGGTCAAATCGATCATCTGACGTCCGTAAGCGGTCACGGAAGTGGAGATGGCCAGACAAGGCAGCTTTCCGATGGTGGCTCCAGTGAAGCCGTACACGGAGTTGGCACTGATCTGTGGGATTATCAGCCTCAGCTGGGGTTCTCCTACGGTACCTTCAGGGCGAGCTGTCGACCATCCAGCACAGCGCGTTTGAATGGATCCTTCTCGACCTTGAGATCCGCCTTCGCACGCTTACGCGCACTGAGCAGATTCTCGAGCACGTGCGGCAACAAACCCTTCCTCCGCTTTTCGGTCATGAAGAAGTCTGTTGAAGGTCAGATAATAATGTGGTGAGATACAATTTACCGTTGTTTGGTGTCTGAACGTAGTCCTCATTTTCCACGAGGCCCAAACGCTGAATAGTGGCCTTGTCCACAAGCGTCGTGTAACACAGGTTGTGCGCCATCATGATGGACGGATACAGTGAGGCGAAGTCGAGTGTGGCGATGGGTGTGTCGTAGTAACCTTTCGATGGTTCAATGACGGTGGCACCCTCATACTGTTCGTCTGTCCCTTCGCTGCGCATAGCAGGGATGAGGTAGCCTTTCTCCTTGGCGTTGCGATAAAGCTGCGAGATGACACGGATCTGTTGACCGCGAGTGAGCACGTCGTTGAACGGGATACCGGTGACACGCGCCAACTCTGTGTAATTCACGAGGCACATAAGACGATCGAGTAGTCGTTGAGGAAGGTACGCGTCCTTGTTGTCAGCATGGCGACAGCGACCTGTACTCACCTTCAGACAGTATACAGCCAGTCGGCGGCGCGAATCAGCGGTACCATTCTGTAGTTCGGTGATGATGGAATGGTGAACGTCTTCCTTTTGCTCCCCGAGGAACTGGGCGCACACAGCATTCAGTGTGTAGCTTCTGAGCTTGTAGTCACGTTGGATAACTTGCAGGATGTCCATCTGCAGACGGCCGTCGAGGTTGACCGCCTTTGAATCGCGCTGTCCGAAAGCCTTTGACGAGAAGTGGGTGTCTCGTGCTTCAGAACGCACACCTGCTCTGTCAGAAGAAACTATTGGTACCACCCACCCTCGAGACGACCGAGGTATGCAAAGTCCGGAATCTTCAGCGCCTTTGCACGGTCCAGAAGATACGGCAGATCGAAATTGGCGATGTTGTATCCAATCACCAAATCCGGGTCCACCGTCTGCACGAAATCCCGCCACGCCAGCAAGAGCTGGCGCTCATCCATGAACTGCTTTACTTGGGCGCCCACAATGTGGGCACAGGTATTGAGGGTGAAGACATTGCGGACGAAGGGCTGCTTCTCCCCATGTCGTGTGACCATAGCCGCGATCTGAATCACCGGGTCGATGTTCGCCTCGGGGAAGATACCTTTGCGACCCGCGCATTCAATATCGAAGCTGAGTACACGCAGCGGTGCGATGGTCAGCCAGTCACCCTCGGGTGCGTGGGAGACCAGATCCGAGTAGCTGTTGTGATCAGCTCGGCATGCTCGACTTCGTGACGCACTGCATAGTGAACTCCAATTGGCAGCGCGAGCGCTTTTCCGATCCACGGAGGACGGAGTACTTTCCGGCTGGGACCTCGACCCAGTTCATGCCCACGAGCTGTGTTTTAGCCATGAGCTGGGTGACAACTTACCTTCGTATCAATCATGAATCGGAGAGGAAACTGGATGTTGCTCTCATACGTCATCGTCTCCTGGTTGAAGGAGTCCTTGAAGGCGACCTGACCCCTTTCGAAGAGGCGTGCACAGAAGTTAGCTGACACTGTGTGCCGTGCGACCCAGACACTCATCTTTCACTTTCGGCAACGCTTTCGGCTCGGTACACACGATCTTGATGAACGGAACGTTGTCGTCTCCTCTATAACCCCACAAGGACTTTCGATTTGCTATCTCGCAATCGGCGACTGTGAGAGTTCCTGTCTGGAGAGCCGCCTTCCTGGATCAGCGCACTGATAGACTTGTGACGTACGTTTAGTGTGTCCTTTAGAGGGACGAGATCTGTCTGAAGAAAGCCACTGGGCGCAGCAACATAAAAGTAGGGGCGGAATCCGTGGACATGGGCCAGTACCGAGTTGCCGTTCTTCGTGACACCGAAGAGCCTCAAAGTTGGACCAAATTGGGGGTGCGATGATTCGGCGACTTCAATCTGCTGGAAGACTTTTGAGTCAGTACCTTAACTGCAGCGAATGTCTCACCAAGAGTGTCTGTTGCAGGGTTGATTTTAGGCAGTGCCGGTCGCGGCCAAGCGTCCTCCGTTTCAATGGAGTCTTTGAGTCAGCACACATCCTTGTCAGGTATCGACATACCGCCTTGGTCATTTTCGGCTTCCAGTAGGTCTTGGAAGTCGCTCGGATAGCTCTGAGTGTCTCCACCTGCGTCTACCTTTCTCCTTTTCGTAGAAGGTCCCTGTGCTTGAACCATGGTAGACGGCGCGGTGTGTCTTGCTGAGTTTGGCCTGTGCTAACAGAAATCAACTACGCGCAAGTGGAGGTTGCGTTGACGCGACTACGATACGTTACGTAACCGTGTGCTGGACATACATGGCGAACCCATAAGGAAAGTCGGTCCGGCCACGGAGGTTGATACCCGGCCACCAAGCTGAACTCTGAGACAGAGCTCACTTCATAAGCGATCAGTAGAGGTAGAGGTTTTGCCTGTATCACACTCCCGGTGAGCTTGCAATAGCAGCATGAGTCTATGTGGACTGCTGTATGATTTCTTGTCTCGTGTTATACGGCCTCACGCCTTTATCTCCGGGCGGCAGATCTTAGGTCACCGAAGGGCGTCATCGGCCGCGCATCGGTAGGATACGACACGTGGTTGGCACCGGCAAGCAGCATTGCCGATAAGCCTTCGTGCAGTTCAATTAAAAACAAGTCGTCTTCCTCGAAAACTTGTTCCCTTGACACTACATACACTATCCTGCGCCCGTCATGCTCGTCAAGTCTGGCCTCGCTCGCAACGTCCCTCGCCTCTACCGCGCTTCCGCAGCACGCCCTCTCGCAGCTCAGCGCGCTTACTCGACTCCGTCTGATGTGAAGGGCATCAACTTCGCTCTGAGCGATGAGCAGGCTGCCATCCACGAGCTCGCTCAGAACTTCTCTCGCGAGAAGATCGTCCCCGTTGCCGCCGAGTATGACCGTACCATGGAGTACCCGTGGCCGATTCTCAAGGAGGCACACGAGCTCGGCCTCATGAACACCCATGTTCCCGAGTCTTGCGGCGGACCTGGTCTGGGCGTCCTCGATGAGGTGCTCATCCAGGAGTCCATCGCTTTCGGTTGCTCTGGTATTGGAACTGCCATCGCTGCCAACGGTCTCGGACAGACTCCTGTCATCATTGCCGGATCTGAGGCACTCAAGAAGAAGTATCTTGGCCGCATGACCGAGGAGTGCATGGTCGCTTCTTACGCCGTTACTGAGCCTAGCGCCGGTTCGGATGTCGCTGGCATCAAGACCAAGGCCGAGAAGCAGGGTGACAAATGGGTCATCAATGGCACCAAGATGTGGATCACGAACTCTGGCCACGCCAACTGGTTCTTCGTCCTTGCTGTCACCGACCCCAGCGCACCCGTCAACAAGCGCATGACCGGTTTCGTCGTGGAGGCTGACACCCCTGGCGTCACTCCCGGCAAGAAGGAGATTAACATGGGCCAGCGCTGCTCGGACACTCGCATGGTCACCTTCCAGGACGTCGTTGTTTCCGAGGAGAACGTCGTTGGCAAGCCCGGAGAGGGCTTCAAGATCGCCATGGGAGTCTTCGACGTTAGCCGACCCGTCGTCGCCGCCGGAGCTGTGGGTCTTGCTCAGCGTGCCCTTGAGGAGGCCACCAAGTACGCCCAGGAGCGTCAGACTATGGGCAAGCCCATCATCAACCATCAGGGAGTCGGCTTCATGCTGGCGGACATGGCTCTGAACGTTGAGGCGTCCCGTGGCCTTACGTGGCGCGGCGCTTGGGTTCGTGACCAGGGAGAGCGCAACAGTGAGTACCGTGCACAGGGTATACGTGAATAGACGGCTCACCTTTGCAGCATACGTCGCTTCGCTGGCGAAGCTCATGGCCAGTAAGGCGGCTGTCGAGAACGCAAGCCTCGGCATTCAAGGTAGGGTCGATGTTTTGATGGTCAAAGCTGACTCTAGTCTTTGGCGGCATTGGTTTCAACACTGAGACCCCGATGGAGAAGCTTTTCCGCGATTCCAAGATTTTCGAGCTTTGTGAGTCTGCATTGATGGAGAAAACTAACACCTTCAGACGAGGGAACCTCTCAGATTCAGCGCCTTATCATTTCCCGCCACCTCCCCAATCTCTACCCCGCCTAAGTAGTATATGGATATTGCATGATGACCTGCATTTGGACTGGGCTGCAGAACGAGAATCATGTGAGAAGCCGTAGACACCAGTCAGGGTGGTTGAGCCATTAGACCTTGTCACGTGTTCGACGGCTAAAAGCCTCTACATTCCGCGAAACGCCTCGCTGTGTCTCAATTTGCCTCACCCGTATGCGGCATATCAGCGTGCCTGTCAGGCACTATCAGCCAATAGTGTCTTGACAGCCGGTCCCGACCCTCTGTGACAACGAGCAACACTTCATGCTGTCAGAATTCTATATAGGAAAGGCAGTCCGAGCGGGTGTGGGTTACCAATATCCACCGCTCTGTGCTTAAACATGCTTGCTTTCGTCACTGGTATCTTGGCTGCTTCTGTCGCCACGGCGCACTTCACCCTCGACTTCCCCGAGACTCGAGGATTCGACGATGACAAGGAGACACAGTTTTGTGGTGGCTTCCCAACGGCTGCCACACGGCAGAAGTTCCCGCTGAAGGGCCCTGTCTGGATCAACAATCATCACACGAAGGCTACTGTCGACGCCTTCGTCTCTCTGAGCAGTGACCCTCAGAACTTCGGCGACTTCAACAAGACTTCGAATGGTACCGACATTCCCCATCTGACCAACTTCTTCCAGGTCGGCGAGGGCGAAGCCTGCTGGAATGTCGACTTTACCTCTCTGGGTCTGGATCTGAAGAACGGCTCCGAGGTGACGCTCCAGGTCCGCTTCAGTGGAGTGAGTACAGCGTTGGCTCCCAAGTTTTCCCTAACGATGCAGGGAGACGGCGCTCTGTATCAGTGCTCTGATCTCGTTCTGGTTTCCGATTACCAGGTCCCCGCCAATGTGACTTGCAAGAGCGATGCAGCCACCGGCGCCGGGGCCGGTGCTTCCAACACTGCCTCTCAAAGCGGTGGTGACCACTCTCACGCGTCGAGTGCAGTCGCCCCCAGCGCCACTGCAAGCAAGAACTCTGCGACTGCCTTCGGAAGCTCGGGAGCCGGCGCTGCAGCTGCAGCTGCTGTTGCAATCGCTGCGCTGCTGTAGACGTAATGAGATCACATAGTCGGGATGATTCTGATAGGGATGAAGTGGCACTGCGTGAGACCGGCCATGAGGTTTCCAGGACCTTGGTACAGGGCTTTCATCATCGCGCCCTGTGCGGCGAGGGTAGTCACCGGATGCGTAGCAGAGAATCATATGTGCTGCCTCACTCAGAGAGCTGCGCGATACCGTCCATTCACGTGGTTCTTCGCTTCTAGGAAGGTGTAGGTCATACAGCACGCTGTATCGCTGAAATGATTGATCATGCATTGTATTCCGTTCGTATTTCCGTTCGTGTTCATGACCTTCTGCAACCGCAAGCAGACGCTCGCTTGCTGTTGTTGGGTGAGAACCATGCGAAACACAGCGCACATAGAGCCATGTGAAACACGGCGCACGTAACATGCCATGAGGCGGGCACTCTGAAAGTGCTCAGATGCTGTCGGGCGAATATGTGGCCGTGTTTACTGCTGTGTCCACATCATGCGCCTACGGAGTGCTCTGAGGGCTGTGAGTGAATCTCAGTGAGCTCACTGCCACACCTGTCACCCCCATCTGAATGATGCGAATCTGTACATCTGAATGATGCGAATCTGTAGAGTCACGCATACGCAGGGCACTTGGCCAAGCCCACACTGAGCATTTAGTGATGCGACACCTACTGTGACCTCGGGGCTCGATGTTGACTTTGCTCACAAAGCCGATAGACGAAGTGAAGGAGCCCAGCACCAAGGGCGCAGCTTCTTGCGACCAGACGACTTGGTAGGGAGCTCCCAGGGATCAAGTACCACAGTATGAACAGCAGACACAACAGCGCCTCTGGAACTATCGGAGCCAACCGGAAACTGATAAAGAACCACAGCTCAGAGAATGCCAACTACCTGAATAGCGTGTGTGGTCATGAATTGGACCCCCACTTCCGTCTAGCGGCAGTAAGAGACAGGATCAAGTACCTCGACCTCATCCGTTCCGGCATTGTGATGCCACTGTAATTTGTGATCGTGTGAGTGGCGGGGCAGCCAGCCATCGTGCCTGCAGATACGAAAGGCAAGGGTGAGCTGAAAAACGTTCAGAGTGGAGTTAATGTCTGCATGAGCGATCCTATGAAGAAGTCTTCTGTGAGGGACCTCGCGACTTGAACAGCGGGTGGTTAGTTGAAAGGACAGGCGACGGGCGAGGGCACATGGGGGTACATGCACTGTACATTAACTCTGCGCTTTCGCTGTAGCTCTCTGTGACGCAAGAGTATACGCGGCTAAGACCTGGGAATGATGTTCTTCTGCTGCTGTCTTAAAATTCCGGGCGGGTTGTAAGGATACAGAGTTGGCTACGTGCCTCGACGTTGAGTATCACGGGTGTGACAACCCTGCTCAACTACGTCGACCGGCTATGTCGCGGCCTGATGATTGACGCTTTGTAGGAAAGCCACTTTTAGCAGTCCGCAAACCCTGCTAATATTAAACGTTGCGGAAACGCATGGGGAGCTAGGGAGCAATTAGCTAGAAGGGCGTCTTATCGAAGATCGCTCCAAAGTTGTAAAGTTTTAAAACATTGGACACTTGCGGGTAAATGGCGCCCAAGGCATCCATTCCACATTGATCTGGTAAATGGGAAGCCAAAGCGTGCACAGCATTCTACTCTTTCCGGACGTCACGAGCCTTGCCAGGACCCATTCTCTCATATGCATATGGGAATGAGGGAGTACCACCAAGCCGAGCAGGCCGTCCTTCAAGATCGTGACGATGCGGACGCTTCCAATTGTGGTTCGGCCGCAAACGGCAAGAGCTACCTGTGAGAGTTTTAAAACTGTTCATCGGGCTCCTTGTCCATGACACCTGTCTCGCCAAGCGCAATCGAAGAGTCACAGCGACTCGCCGCCTGCAACGATCTTCGCTACTTTGTCTTCTCTTCGAAACAATGCATGCCCTCCCTAAATGTCATCCGCATCTTCGAATTTCTGGAACGCAGGTAATCCAGCAGTCTTTGCGTCTCTTCGCATGCGAGTTGTCTCTGGCAGTCGTACCGCATTTCAAACGACGCCCAAGTCGGTGACTTGTTTGCGCGTATCGGAGCGGTCTTCGTGTTAATGTGAGGTAGATCGCCCACCGCAATTCCTTCTTAGTACGAGAACTTTGATCGTGCGAACATATCCGGGTTTCGGGAACGGCAGGCAGCTTGGCCGTTGAGATTGCATGGATGCGCCATTTGTCTCAGCCTCATGCGTCGCTTCGTGGGGCACTCGCCTCAGCACTCTCCTTGCTTCGCATACGTTGGGTGTGTCGTCCCAGAAGGGTTTGCGCAGCCTTACGCGTTTGGTGTCGTGTTCGCATGGTTGGGTTGCGAAAGGGCTCTGGCTATCTCAATTATCGCCCCGGTGCCTTTGCCATGGCTCCGTCCTCTGCCATGGCTCCGTCATATGAGCCTTTGTCTCCAGAACGCCGCATCTCACTGTCGGTGCGAGTCCACCGATGAGTCCGCCAGAACAGTGTTGACTGCATTCCCCACACTCAAAAAACAGGTTGGTGCCAGATGCGGCCATCTTTCGTATCGGACCTGCAAGTTTTCTTTCCAGGCCAGCTTACCTCTTCTCACCCCGCGCTTGTGACTTGCCACGGGCGACACGTAGCTTGTTCTGCAAAATACATCAACACCTACAGGCGGGTGCTTGAAAGCTTCAGCCCGAGAACTTCAGCTATATCTCAGCTTAGCCCAAACAGGGCCTAAACAGATAGAACATGTTTGGTGCTTCGATGAAGCCCACAGATTATGTCTTCCCGGTGAAGCCCACAGATCATGTCTGGGGCTCAGAATTACACGATGTACAATCATGTGATGGCGGATCTTCTAATTCTGCTTTCATGATTCCCCGTGTGTTGCGTTGGCATGCGTGTTCACGACGCCGAGGGCTTCTACCCATTCTTTTGGCTCATTGTTTTGTGGAAGAGCTCGGTAGCGAGATATAAGGGACGCTCAGCCTTGGTTTGTCGCGACGCTAAGACCGCACGCACACACACATATCAGTACGATTCGACATGCACCTTAGTTGCTCTGCCTCAAGTGCGCCCCCCATCAGCTTGGGATAGGGGCTGTAAGAGCGTTAGAAGGACTGATTAATCGATAGGTCTTATGCTACCGGCACACCATCGTTGTAAATGTGACATCGTTCTGTGCTGAGTGGTGCTGACATAACAGCGGATGAGGTGCAGGAACAGCAAGCCAGACAGGTGCATGGGATTTGAGCCCTCAACACAAATCGCACCTTGCACCGGCGAAAGCAGCTCGAGCATCCTCACTAAGGGGTTCCGAGGGAACAGCCAGCACAGTGGGCAAGATCGAAGAGCAAAAGCATGGGAGATCACAGACGACCATTTTTATTACGATACATATATCTCTCATCGAGCGACAAGAATAGCTATCGCACTAGAACCTAGGGCGGCGTAGTAGTCAGCCCAGAGTCAGAACTTGCTGTCCCAAAAACTCCTCTCCAGGCTTGATCGATTTCCAGTCCGACACAAAGCCGGGCTCGATGCAGATGAACCGATCCCAGCCTCCCTCCTCCATATCGCCCATCTTGCTGCCCGTCTCCTGGCCTGGGTTCCAGATCGTGGTATCCTGGAATCCCCTGAAGCGCACCTTGACGTAGCCGCCCTTCGCGTTGATGTCGTCGACGCGGATCTCCTGCGAAGGGACCTTCTGATAGACCCGGTCAAGCTCGCGGTCGACCAGCAACGGCCCGAGCGGCGTCTGCTCTTCCTTTCCGCCAAGCACCTTGTCCTTGTAGGCAGTCCCGGGCTCGATGCCAGTGATCTGAATCTTGGAGGCATCTTCGACCCGAAGGTAAGTGTGCAGGAGCGCCTGGAACTTGAAGTCCTCGCTACCTTTGTTCACGACATGCAAGTCTGAAACCAGTTGGTGGGCGGCCAGAGTCACGACGTAGCTGAGGGCGACAGGGTGAGGGAAGCTTTCGGGCGGAGGAGGAGCAACCAGGCGAACAGAAACGCCATCTCTGTTGTCAAGCAGAATCTTTTCGAGCTTCCACGTCTGGTTTCTCGCAAAGCCGTGCTGCTTCAATGCGGCATACTCTGGGGGCGATGACGGCGGAGGTCCGAAGATGGGGAAGACGACGGGGATACCACCGCGGATGGCAGCCGAGCCATCAAGGTGAGCCTTCTTCGAAAGAAAGATGTGCTCCTGGCCGTCGACCTTCCAGGATGTCACAGTAGCTCCATGGTAGCTAGGGTCAGTATCGCACCGGTGTTGATTGTCTCACTAGATCTCTGCGGAAGCTCCCTACTTGTCAGTACGATCACCCCTCCATGCTTGCGCTCACACTGGGGTGCTTGAGGACAATGCTCCTTTCGTTTTGTTCAACCGGCATGGCTAGATATTGGATGACGTGAACTACTGGACAAGCCGTGGTTGAAGCACCTGGGGCTACCGATGTAGCTCAGCGCGCTTCTGGCGTCGCTAACTACGACGTCATCAACAACACACGGACGGCAACCGTGGTAAAGCTGCTTGAAAGCCGGGCCCCCTCCACGTACACCGAAGTTCGGTCACATTCGGTTACGCTGACTCACCACTCGGCTGCACCCTGCATCATGTGCTTCAGGGGCTGCGCTCGCTAATCAGTGGGTGCGCAGAGGAGCATCTGTGCACGGAGAGTCTGTGAGCCACACTTTGCATTCTGCATGCATGATGCATGCCACTGGTCCTTGCCTGATTGTCCGACTGCCGGCAGACGTCGAGAAGAGCCGCTACTTGCCGATGTGCGTATCATAGACGAGCCTAAGATACTGCAGGCGAGCGATCGGAGTGCCGGCCCGACTTGACGGCTGGCCCGAGGCGGACCCTGTATACCGCAACCCTCTGCGAGCCGCTTGCCGACTGGACCGCCCCTCCGCTGCGTGTGTGGGGGGGGGGGGGGGAGGGGTTGGAGAGGGGGCTTGTCACCACCAATAATGAGCGGTAGCTTAGTGAGGGCCACCAGAACTGCACAGAACAGCCAATGCATTGCTCCCACTGACGGCTTGAAGTGACGAGCCCAAGACAGCAAGTGCATTTATATGTATATCTTCTTGAAGCATTCCGCCAACGAGCGGATGCGGGCACTGATGCGGCTAAGTAGGGCATTCAGTGCGGCTGGCTGCGTCAGCAACGTCATAAGGCGGAGCTGAGTCCCGCTCCATGACCAAGGGTTGCCATCGGCAGTCGACGTGACCCTGATAGAATGACTAGTCAACTATGATGATGGGAACTCGGCCCCGGGGTGTGCGATCTTGAAGCATCTGCCCCCGTTCGGTCTCATGGTTGCGCCCCCGTCTCCTCAACCAATGCCGCGATACACTCCTTCCTTCTTCTTACAACTTCTTATACCATCTTCTCTAGCATCCTCTTCGTTACCACAACCCAAAGGAACCTAACAAAATGTCCAAGGAAGCTGTGTGAGTGTATTCGGTCAAAGTGTTGCCCGAGTGGACATGTGTTGACGACCCAGTGCCGATATCGGTCTCATTGGCCTCGCGGTCATGGGCCAGAACCTCATCCTCAACATGAACGACAAGGGATTCACTGTTGCGTGCTACAACCGGTATGTTTGTCGATTGGAGGCAGTGTGCGAACAGCTCTAATATCAGTACCGTCTCCAAGGTCGACCGCTTCCTCGAGCACGAGGCCAAGGGTGGGTTTATCAGGCTGTCGACAGTTCCTGACGACAGACACTCACATCATTGGATGCCACTCGATTGAGGAGCTCTGCAAGGTGCTGAAGCGTCCTCGCCGTGTCATGCTTCTCGTCAAGGCCGGTGCCGCTGTTGACAGCTTCATTGACCAGCTGCTCCCCTACCTCGAGAAGGGTGACATCATCATTGACGGTGGTAACTCTCACTACCCTGACTCCATCCGCCGCTGCAAGGAGCTCGAGGCCAAGGGCATCAACTTCGTCGGCATGGGCGTTTCCGGTGGTGAGGAGGGTGCCCGCAATGGCCCCTCGCTCATGCCCGGTGGCTCCGAGGCGGCGTGGCCTCACATCAAGGACATCTTCCAGAAGACTGCTGCCCAGGTCGATGGCGAGCCCTGCTGCGACTGGGTCGGCGGAACTGGCTCGGGACACTACGTGAAGATGGTCCACAACGGTATCGAGTACGGAGACATGCAGCTCATTGCCGAGGCCTACGACATCCTCAAGCGCGGTCTCGGTCTCGAGGAGGATGAGATCGCCGAGATCTTCGCCAAGTGGGAGGAGGGCGTCCTGAAGTCCTTCCTGATCGAGATCACCCGCGACATCCTTCGCTTCAAGGACACGGACGGCAAGCCCATCGTCCCCAAGATCCTCGACAAGGCCGGCCAGAAGGGCACTGGAAAGTGGACTGCCATTGACGCTCTCGACAGGGGTATCCCCGTTACCCTCATTGGCGAGGCCGTCTTCGCCCGTTGTCTCTCGGCTCTGAAGGAGGAGCGCGTTCGTGCGTCCAAGATCGTCAGCGGCCCCAAGCACGAGCCCTTCCAGGGCGACAAGCAGCAGTTCATTGCCGACCTTGAGCAGGCTCTCTACGCCTCCAAGATTATCTCGTACACCCAGGGCTTCATGCTCATGCGCCAGGCGGCCAAGGACAACGGCTGGGACCTGAACAACGCCGGTATCGCTGCCATGTGGCGTGGCGGTTGCATCATCAAGTCGGTCTTCCTCAAGGACATTACCGCCGCCTACCGCCAGAACGCCAACCTTGAGTCGCTCATCTTCGCCCCCTTCTTCGCCAAGGCTCTCGAGCAGGCCCAGGCCGGATGGCGTCGCGTCAACGCCCAGGCTTCGCTCTGGGGCATCCCCATCCCCGCCCACGGCACCGCTCTCTCGTTCTTCGACGGATACCGCACCGCGGTCCTTCCCGCCAACCTCATCCAGGCCCAGCGTGACTACTTCGGTGCCCACACCTTCCGCGTCATGCCCGGTCAGGAGAACGACCACCTCAAGGAGGGTGAGGACATCCACCTCAAGTGGACTGCCAACTCTGGCGACGTTTCGTCTTCCACGTACAACGCTTAAGCGAGTTTCTATTGTATAGGTGCGACTGTAGTCTAAAATGTTATCAGATGAGATTTGCAGCGCGAGAGTTAAGAGCTGTGAGATGGCCGTGCTTAAATTGGTCGATCATGGGCTCAATCGTAATGCATGGGCTTTGTGACCCTCCCGGGACGATGTCATCGAGGTTGCTGTGCCTGGGAGATGGGCCGTTGCGAGGGTGGACACCTAATTAAATTTCACTCGGTGATCGGCGTGACCTCCACTCGGTCGCGTGGAAAAGTTGAGGATTTATGGATGCGACTGCCTTCACAACAACCACGACAAGAAGATGGCGGCAACCACGCAGAAGTCAAGAGTCAGAGCGCCTTCGCCTGCTCCGAGCTCTTCTTCCACCTCGTCTGCCGGCTCTCAGTCTTCCATTGATTCCGATGACATTGACGTCGCTCCGGTCGCCAAGACGTCGAAGAAGCCGCGCAAGTCGAAGCCTGGAGAGAGGCTGTATTACGAGCCGCCGCCTGGGATGGAGCAGGTTCGCATCAATGTGAATTACAACAGCGAGTTCGAATGGGACAGCATGAAGTCGAAGGATGGGCTAGAGGTGTGGGCGATTCGTCTGCCTGTTGACGTAAGTGGGCTGTATTCCCCTCATGCTGACCAACTCAGCTGAAGCCGACCCATCTCGCGGGGCTTTCAACAAGCGTGAAGAGCGACAAGGTCTCCGGCAGCCTAGTGCACAAAGCTACGACTTTTGAGCTGACAGAGTCTGGCGACATCTCGGACCTGAACAGCCTCAACCTGCTCGTCCCGAAGAAGGCTAGCGGGCACCTTTTCCGTTCTCCGCTACCCATCAAGCGTCACTTGATCCTTCAGCCCCCGAAGGACGACCAGATTATTGCGAGCTCGAAGAGGAAGCTCGACAGCGAGAACAGGGATGTGGGTCCTGTCCCCAACAAGACACGCAAGCCGCCGTCGAACATGAAGTTTAGGAATCCCGTCAACGGATTTGACACCCCAGGACCGGCGGCTCGCTCGCAGGTGTCGGAGGGTGTGAAGGAGGTGGCTGAGACGCCAGAGGAGAGGCGGACACCCAAGAAGGACAGCAAGGAGAAGAAGAAGAAGAGGAAGTCTGAGGCTGGCGAGTCGCCGGCGAAGAAGAAGAAGAAGTAGCCTGTGTCTGTCTCATACTCTTCTGTCATGTGCTAGGATATGTATTCGCTTACATTTACATACATCACAGTCATTATCTATTGCAGTGCCAAAGGGTCTTGTCCTCTGAACAACCAATGAACCTTGCGCGACAAGCTCGGCCCCACTCGCCTCGAAGCTGCAGCTCCATTCTTAGAGTTACGGATTTCGCAGTCTTTGAGGAGGTCTTCGGCGGTCCTCAAGTCGCTCGCGCCTTCATACGCCTCCATCAACTTCCTGAAGGAGGGGTACTGAGAAACTATGCCCATTGCTGCCGACGCTGTGAGTCCGTTCACCTCTTGCAGCATGAGCTCCATAGCTGAACTGGGCTCTACTGCCTTGCGCGGATGGTCAGGAGGGGAGAACGGCAAATGCGACTTCTCCAAGAGCTTGTACTGGCGGTGAGCAGGCTGTTAAGCATTACGCTTACCGGCTTCGCGGCGATATCCCCCGCGAGGTTGAAGATCCAGTCCTCGATGTCCTCCGATTTCTCAACTGACTGTCAGCACACTAAGGGGTTCCATGGCTGCCAAAGCCAACAGCACCCACCCTGGACCACGAGGAGTGATTGCGAGAGCTGTGCCTTCAGCAGCTCCGACTCTACCTCATCTTTCTCGACGCGCGTCTTGTGAGCTGCCGTTGACCTTGTTCTGCCGTTCGCAAGGCCCGCTCGAGCCGAGTCTCGAAAGGCTTTGTTGGCCTCGGAACGGGTTTTGGAATGATACTTTTCCAGGCCGCGGACAAGCAGCAGCAGCTGCTCTTCTGGAGCAAGAAACAGCGTTAAACGGACGTCTGCGATCCACTCTTCCAGTTCGCCATTTCCGCGGATGACACGATCGACAATCTCATCTGCCGACGCTACCAAAATGGTGGTCGTCTCCCACTCCTTCCTCATAGTGTCTAGTGGGACGAAGCGCTTCGCCGACGCATCCCAGTCTGCAGTGACATGTCGCAAAAAGCGGATCGTCCCTCCAACAACGGTCTCAGATTCGGGAATCGTGACGATTTTCGATAGAGAGTCCTCCACGCGCCTGCGTATCTCAGGCATCGCCCCAGCTATTGGGGATGATGCCATTGTCAGATCGTGCGCCATGTGGATCTCAAGTTCGCGCAGAGCTTCGCTCTTTGTCTTCCGTAACTGCAGGGTTTGTCAGAAGACAGAGTCGAACGCAACTCACCCTGTTCACTTCCTTGAGCTTTTTCTGATAGGACCGTTCAGCCTCTTTGGCAGCCTGTAAGTCAGAATGTCATCGCAGCTTATGCGACTCGCCTTCAATTCGTCGCGAGCGCGCTGTCGCTCTTGTCTCTCCTGTGACTTCTGACGGCTTCGCTCCTCTCTCGCCGCCTCTCTTTCCCTTGCCTTCGACTGCGCGGTGCCTTCCTCATCGATCGTCGCACATGTCTTGCGCCGCTTCTGCTGAGGCTTTGGCGACACGGCCGTAGCAGCATTTGAGATGTTATTATCCCATCCGCTCTCCAATACGCTCAAGATTGAGCGGGTCTCGCTCTCTACTGATCTTCTCCTCGACGAGGAAGCGGAAGTTGAAGACGTGCCATTGCCGTGTCCTGTCCCAGTCTGTGCTATACCCAGAGCATTGCTCTGCTTTACAGGACTCGAAGGGCTTTTGTGATGCCTTCGTGCTGAAGGACGTGCGAGAATGGAATCGATGTCTTCGCTGTCGGAGTCGGTGTCGGTGTCCACCAGAGTGTAAACGTCCGCGGTCCTGGATGCGCGGATGAACACTGGTGAGGTGGACAGGCGTGCCGCCCTTGTAGTGCAAGATCCAACAATCGCTACATCGCTGTCCGAATCGTTATCAGACAGGACGACGATGTCTGCATTGGTCAGCAATCGCACGGAAGGAGAACTTCACCTGGACTTGACATTATACGGTGGGTAGAGAAACAATAACAATGACTGACCCTACGAAAGATGACGGGACCTTGTCAGGCACGGTCAACCGGAACTAGCTCCACCGGACAAACGCGACCTTGCAACGCAACAAGACATTATGCCATCGCAGGATAGCCTGTACAACTACATACGTGTACGAAAGCCTTCGTAAGGAGGACCCCTGAACCGGGTTATTATAATTACATGACGATGCAGCAAGAGTTTTGCTGATCCAGTCAGCGATACCCATCAGAGACGAGACTGTACACACCTTCTTGGCAGTCTTGTAAAACATCTTCGACTGAGCCGACAGAGTGTTGGAGCGTTCGACCAGGTTGTCGAGATTCTCGCCTCGCTCCAGAACGGACTCGATGGTCTTGTGCTGCAGTGTTAGCGCTGGACTAGGCAATTTTCCCAAGACTCACCAGAACGACCTTCGTCTCGTCCAGCTCCTGCTGTACCTTCATAATCGTATCGGCCTGCTTCGGGTCCTGGTACTTCGCCAAATACGTGGACAGTGTTCCCTCCAGCTTTCCCTTCTGAGCGGGGGGAAGGCCACCAGCCGCGTTCTGCGAGGGGTTGCCTCCAAAGGCAGAAGCCGCAGCTGAAGCGGCCGACGGCGCAGCGTCGGGGTTCGGGAGCTGGGCGAGGAGAGAGGCGTTCTCGTCGAGCAGCTTATTCAGGAGGGAGAATGCCGGACGGAACGGGTACTCCATGTCGGTGATCATGACGGCTATCGTTAGAACAACTTCGTGTTATTGTTGCGATCTTACCTGCCATGCCGGTGCTGCCGGCAGTGCGACCCGGAACGCGCATGATATGAGCCTTGTAACCATTCTCCTCGACTGAGGAAGGCTGGTTGGGGGGCGTCCTCTCGGCGACAGTCTGCCAAGTCAGCTCGCAACACTTCAGGCTGTCATACCTGGGCAAAGAAGGACATGAACTGCGCAATGCTGCCACGCTGGAACATCGAGAAGCTGCTGAGGTCCTGGGCCGAACCCAGGACCGCCGCCTTTGCAGGGTTTCCCGAGGACACTGACAGGAGCGTAAGCTGGTAAACCTTCATCGTTGATCGCTTCGGGTGCTTGGGATGGAGATTGCGATTGACCGACATCTCATCTCGGGTGGTGCTGTCAACGCACAGGAGTGTTGCCGCCGCGGAGGCAAACGCGGAGCCGGCATCGCAGTGCTTTCTTAGCGCGATCCAGTTTCGAGATGAGGGCGTGACGCACGACCACGTGGCTAAACCTATCGGGCGGCCCAAGTATGCCGGTAATGTTGGTTGACGTCGTCTCTCCACTTTCGCTCAATAGTGTTCGTATCTCTCCCATCCATCTCACATCCATCTCTTTCTTCTTACATTATCCGTCAGAATACCTGAGCGCCCGAGTCAGTCCGGACGACTGAAGGATCGAACATAGCCGAAATGTCAGAAGGACTGCCGGACGACGCCTGGGCCAGTGCGTTCCAAACGGCAGCGGCCAAGCCCTTGCTTGCCGCTTTACAACGCAGACTACATGCTTCCACCAACCATGTCAATTCCCTAGCAGAGTTGCTCCATGAACGATCTGTTATTGAGCAGGACTACGCCGCCAAGCTGCAGAAGCTGGCTCGTGCGGCCGACGCCGGCCAACTCGGTGGGAAGGGCGGCATCGAGTGGGAACGCAACAGCGGGGAGGCCAGGCTTTGGAACACAGTGGTCTCGGACCTGACAGAGGTAAGCAGGGACCGTGAGGATGGATGCTGACTTCCAAGACCGCAGCATCCCACTCTACGTATGCGAACATCCTCAAATCCGACTTCGAGCAACCGGTACGCGATCTTCCAAACAAGATGACGGCTTGGCGTCGGATCGGCGATCAAGAGTCGTCAATGGAGCGCGCTCTTAAGGACTACGAGAAGGTCTCAATCAAGCTCGACAAAGCGTCCTCCAAGTCGAAATCCAGCAAGGCAGAGCAATTACAACATGAGCTGAGCCAGCTGACAGCGCAACTGAACCAGTTGACGCCAGCAACGTACAGCACATTCCAACGACTGGACGAAGAACGACTCCGCGCCCTGAAGGAGGTGATCGTCCGCTGGGCAACGCTTCGAGGCGACATGGCCACCAAGTCGGGAGAACGAGCCGAATCAGCAGTCGCTGCTGTCCTGAGCTGGGAGCCGACCGACGAAGTTATCGCGGTCGGGAACCGTCTGTCAAGAGCGCACAATGGCTCTGAGATCCGAGCATCGGGAGGTGGTGCTGGAGGCGGGAACTTATCTGTGGAGAGCACTCGTATGTCCCATCCTGAGGTACTCTGCTTACTAAATCAGCAAACCGACGAGCCTCTGTGCAGTCTCCGCCCAGTTCCGACTTCGGTCCGCGCTCCGGCAGCCTGTCTAATGGCTCTGGGCAGGCGCCGCCTACTCAAAGTGGTTTCAGTGGTCTTAAGTCCATGCTTGCACGCAAAGCCACCGTGCGCAATCGGAGTGGTAGCGAGGCCACATCTGTTTACAGTGGCCGCCGCCTTCAGCAAAGCGAACCCGCATTCGCCGCTCTGGGAGAGGACACTGTTCGTCCATCGTCGAGGCAGCGGGCCCAGCGAGAGCCTTCCGAGACGAACACGCCCAGCCAGTCCCAGCCACCGCTTGTTGACGCAGAGGGCTTCTCCATTGCTCCTGCTGACCGCCACCGCAGTCCTTGGGACGAGCCTTCAGAGGACTCTCCGTCCCGGACGTCATCGTCGAACTTCCACGGCGGTAACGCCGCTTCCGCTGCCGCAGGAGCGGCCGTGGCTGGTGTCGCCTTACCCTCAGCCATCTTCGCTGCGCAGAGGACGGAATCGCCGACACCTGTTCAACATGATCGTACCAGCACAGTTGACTCGATCTCTAGTGACCAGAACCATCACCGCTTGAACTTGGCTCTGTCCTCCACGCCCATTGAGGAGACCGAGGAGCAGCGTCAAGCTGCGCTAGCGAAGATGCAGCAAACTCTGCAAATGCCGCCGCCCGCCCCGAACCGTCGATCCACCATCAATCGCGGCCGGCGCGATGCTCGTAACACGATGCAAGCGTCTGCAGCCGAGCATCCTATTCCTCAAGCGCACATGACAGCGCTGGCCCAAATGGCGGAGGAGGAGCAGATCGCTGAGCCGCAGGGCACAGTTACATCCCGATCCCAGCCTGCTCGCCGCCTGTCCACGTCGAGCATTACCTCGGCATCGTCGCGTAACCCCTTCGATTCTCCGAGCGTTCAGAGCAGCAGCAAACAGCCGGGTGACGCGGACCCGCAGGCAACTTCCGCATTTTCCGAGAACGGCCACAGGGCGGCTGGTCTGTCAATGCCAGCTGCCGCTGGCGGGGCAGCTGGTCTGGGAGCCGGAGCGCTCGCTGCTGCATCTTTGCCTGGCGACCGCAACATGGACGCACAGGAACCCGCTGATGCCGTCGCACCTGCCGCACACGCCAACGGCTCCCACATTGCGGACACCGCGACGCCTGGCGCTGTCGGCCAGCAGGGCATCGCGACCGCTCAACCTGTGGTGTCCTCGACTCACGCTATGACTCAAGACGGCCTCAATGCCATCATCAAAGAGCATGTGAACACCACAATGCACAAGTACGGGGCCCAGCAGACGGTCATCACCGGCGAAATTCACATGAGCCTATCTACGCCACCACCTCCTGGAACCTCGACGTCCATCAGGTTGACGAATTTCGACGCTCTGGAGTCGGTATCGCCCAACCCCGCTTACTTGGCTCAGGTCCCTGACAGTCCTGGCGAGTACTACTTGAACACGGATCTCCTAGCTCAGACCTCCTCGACATCGGGGGAGGCTGGACCGGAGGGCCCTGTGCTCTTCACTTACCATGTCCTGGTCCCACCTGGTCAGGAGACCATTATGTGCCCCGTTGGCCTCAACCCCGCATTCCAAGCCAAGGAAGGTGAAACGCGAATGATTTTCCACTACCGCGCCAATGCGCCGCTCCACAGCCTTGGCTTGACAGCCGTGTTCCCCAAGGAGCCTGCTGTCACAACCACTCAATCGAAACCAGTCTCGGCGGAATGGGGACCCTCCATGGATGATACAGATGCTGCTGTCGTGTCTTGGAGCGCCCCTGTTCCTCAGGTTGGATCAGAAAGCAAGATTATTGCCCGCTTTTTCACAACCCCGGGACAAAGGCTTGTACCCAAAAACGTCGAAGCGTACTTCTTCATTCCGAACCACCTCGCTTCTGGTTTGGGCATTGAAACTACTTCTGCAGACGGCGAGGAGAAGGTCTTGTCGTTCAACAATGTCAACCGGAGCACCTATTCCGGCAGATATATCGGCGATGTCACCCTTAATCCGTAGTAATCGAAGACACATTTACATAGCTAATCATGCAAGAGAATGTTATAAAATACGTTACGCCTCCCCTCGCAGCTCGCGATTCACCTCCTCCAGACGCTTCTCCCATTCGCCAACATCGTTGCCAAGCATGCGCTCGAGGCGCTCGATCTCCTTGTCCAGTTCCAGCTTCTCCTCGTGCGTGCCTGAAGACAGCGTTGTGAGCTGCCATCCCTGTGAAGCCAGGGGCGTAGAGGGGGTGCCGAGTGCACTCTGGAGGTTGGCCGTAGACAAAGAGGGGTGAAGCGTCGGCTCTCCGAGGCGCAGGTGGCGATTGTGATACTTGAGGAGCGAGGGGCGGTGGCTGCTCGTCAGTTTCGCCTGTTTGTGTGCGAATTCGGCTACTCACGAGATGGTAATGAGCGTGATTCCAAGGGACTTGGCGTGCTCGTACATCAGACCCTCGACGTCCGTGGACACGGCCGAGGTGCACTCGTCCAGGACACCGTACTGGGGACGGTGGTAGAACAGCCGGGCCATGCCCATGCGTTGCTTCTCGCCCCCGCTGTAACTGTCAGTGCGCCGCCTCTGCAGCAAACGTGCGCGATACTCACGAAAGAACGTCCTTCCATTCCTTCCTCGTGTCCCATCCACCCTCGCGGCCGGGCAGGTAAGCGAGATGCACGTGCTTGAGGATATCCATGAGCTCGCTGTCTGTTCGCCCGCGTGCCTTCATCTCCGCGTACGTGTGCGGGTAGATGACCTGGTCGCGGAGACTGCCAATCGACAGGTAGGGCTTCTGCGGCAGGAAGAAGATACCTCCCTCGCCCTGAATCGGCCTCTCGAGCAGACCAAACCAGGCAGGCCAGAGCTGAGCGATGACACGGGCAATGGCCGTCTTTCCCACGCCGTTGGGTCCGGTGATGAGCGTGTGCTCGCCCTTCTCAACGCGCAGGTCAAGGCTGCGGATGAGCTCCTCTCCACCGCGCTCCGCACCAGCAGCTCCGCCTGCAGGCGCAACGATGGGCACACCGCGAAGAAGAACGTGGTTCTTTCCGAGGATGACGCGGCCCGAGACGTTGGACAGGTCGTAGAAGCGCTGAACATCAGTGGCACATCTTTGGCAGATCAACTCACCTCGTTGGACGGAAGCGACGCCGGCCGAGGGTTCTCCGGGTAGCGGTTCTCATCAAGGGCGTGCAGAGACGCAATCAGCGAATAGACGCGACTCGTGTATCCGGAAAGTTGAGCCAGCTCCTTGCCAGAGTACATCAGGCGACCACCGGCATCTCCGAGAGACAGGAGCAGACGACGGTTGGAGACGTAGCTCTCCGTCCGATTCGCGACTTCGTTGTGCAACTCCGCGGTCGACGTCTCTCCTTCAATGGCCTGCTTGGCGACGGGGTAGAAGACGGGGATCGACATGAGCCCGTAACCGACGGCAGACCAGAAGTATTTGATGACAAAGTCCTCGGTCATGCCGTATGGAATGCGAGACTGGCGCGTTAGCTACAGCCACCACCTCAGAATTTGCTCATACTCACTTTGAAGATGGTGTGCACGTGGCTGGTGAGCTTGTTGTACGCCTTCCAAAGAATGGACAGCTCTCGCTTGCCACCGTCATAGAACGCGATTTCCTCGCTATCCCGCCCGATGCGGCCCAGGCCAGTGCGGTATTCACCCTCCAACCGCGCCTGTGTCGCCGCCATGCGTCCGAAGGCGGGCGTCGCCTTCTTGAGAACCCAGGCCGTGAAGTAGTACTGGGCAAACAGACCACACGTACCCACGGGTCCGAGAGATGCAGCAAGCTGTGACGTGAAGATGACCATGTCGAGGAACGGCTTGCCCATGTTGCCGTAGAGAGCAGCGAGCGTCTCGCAGAAGCGGGACAGGTCGGTCGTAATCAACTGATCAGCACCTCCGGCCTGTGTCTCTGAGGTGTCGTCCTTGCGACCGGGAGCGATAGCTCCCCATCCCTGGCCGAACTTGTAGTAGTTCAGATTGTTGTTTCTGCGGGTCAGTTCCAAAGCGAAACCTGTCAACTCACAAGTAAAGATCGTGGATGTATCTAGTCAGGTTGGTGCGGAAGGCGAGAGCCAGCTTGTGCTCCAAGAAGCGGATCATCGAGTTGGTATACGTGCTCGGCACGGCGAGTACGAACCACCAACCGAGTCCACGAATGAACCCCTTGCCGTTGGCGGACACCAGGTCGCGGACAATACGTCCATCCAGACGCGCCACGAGCACACTGAGATACGTCCTTGCAACAAGGAAGAAGGTGTGCAGAACGAGCAAAAACGCCTCCTTTCCGGTTTTACTGATCTTTAGCGAACTGCACATCACACAGTGACTCACCTCGGGAAAGCGATGCGGAGCACCGCGGTGAGCATCTGCCAGAAGCGCTTGTTTACGCCAAGCTTTTCGCCGGCTTTCAGTGGCGGGAAGAGCTTGCGATGTTCGGCGTAGAGAGAAGCGGGGGTCGGGGTGACGCGGACTTTGGATATCTTGCCGCGATGCGGGACGAGCAGCGTGCGTGAGCCCGACGGGTCTGGGATGTACAGGTCGACCATCTTCTTCTCAAGAGCGGGTGTGTTCCTGACGTTAGCGGGCGCGCGGAGCTCCGAGGCGGATCGCTTACAATGGGGTCTCCCTTTCACGCCGCCTGCGCTCTTCGCGGCGCTGCTTGCGCGTCTCGCGCCACTCCTTGAGCGACAGCGCATCGCTAATGTCCTTCAGAGCTGGGATCGGAGCAGACCGAGTCAGAGCCAGAGCAACCACAATCAGGATGGCCGCCCGTCGCCGCTCTGCCTGTGGAAACGACAGTGACGGTAGGCTAGTCATATGCAGTGGTGTTGGCCGTCGTGGCCGAATGAGTGTGAGATTGTGCGATGCTTGATAGTCGTGTCCGTTGTGACGCAGGTCATCGCCGGTTAATGCGCAGTGGGAGCCGATGCCCGCGGAGCCATTACCCATGTGGGGGCCCATGGACAGATTGCTCCCGATATCCTTATCCACGCCGTACCCGTCGTGTCATGTTTTCCGCGTGGATTCAGCGCAACCACATTAACGCGTACTGACGAAATATGGACCGCGAGACGACTCCGACACCTGCGTCTGCGCGCAGTGAGCGCTACCGAGGAGCCGTCGTTGAGGTAAGTCTTTTCGGAGCGCAACAGTCGCTAACTGCGTAGGACCTTCAACTGCCGCCGGCATTCTGTGTCGACTACAAGGCGCCTCTGTCAATAGCCCTCGAAAAGGCGTACGAGCGCGAGTTTGACCAGCTACCGTGAGGTGTCTTTTGCTCGGCACAGCTGACGTTAGTGTTCTTAACGACAACAGGAGGCCGATCGGTTATCTCGCTGTACCTGCGCTCAAGCAGAAATTCGAGAGGAAAGAGGTCAGCCCTTCAGACCCCATTGGTGAGCTTTTGGGTCGGTTTGTTGTTGCTGATGGTAGCCTCGTACATTACCCACTTCCCTATGGCCTCGAAGTCACACCCCTACACTGTCATTACCCCGGACACGCCGCTGGAGAACCTGGAGGACTTTTTCAATCAGAAGGGAACAGACTTTGCCCTCGGTGAGTGCATCGGTGGGCGTCACGGCATATTTATTGACATGACAGTGACGGACGCCGAGCGACGATGGGTTCTCGCAGTTGCGACCAGGGCAGACCTTGAGGTGAGCGCGGAAGAGATGTCAGTGCTGATGCCCAGACCTTTGTGAAGCGCAGAGGCGGGGCTTAACGATGTTGTAGTTTATCACGGGCGCCATGAATCATCATTATCAATTACGCCACAACCTTGACTCCGTTGGCTCTGTCAGCTCTCATGGATTGCGAGAGGCGATTCATTGACAGCTCTCGATGCCGAGTACCCCCAGCCGTCGCCTTTCTCCTTCTTAGGAACGACGGTGTGAAGCCTCACTCCGCCTATGCCAGAGCGATTGCCCGCCACTAGAATGATTGTTGCGACGGTCATTAAATCAAGTGTAGACGTACGATGCGTGAGTGGGAGCGGGCAAGTACTCTGAGACGCAAGAACCATAGTTGAGACGCAACAATTAGGGCGAAGGATATGGCGAGTAGGAGGACGAGTGCGACAACTACACCGTCTAGCTTCGCTGATGTCCGGATGCACGTGACCAAGAACCTGCTCTTCTGCACACTGAACCTCAACTGAGCCTCACCTGTGGACGCCACAGAACAAGCGTTTCATCTCTGACATCTGGAAGTCGGCACAGCTCTTAATCCGAGTCTTTGCGCAATAAGCATCGGACTGCCGTCATATCCTCCGTCACTTTGTCATTCATCTTGAATCTAGGCCGAGACTGCGGCGGTCGCCACTTACGGAGTGCTCAATTGACGGCGGTTGGTCGGGTTTTACTTCGCTGAGGTGTCGTCGTACTCACTTCCGTTATGGATTTCCTAAAGCTCGGTCATCTAAAGCTTCCGCGACTATATGGATCATAAGGATCAGTGCTCGGGGTGAATCAATGACATGTCGTCTGTGGACTTCAATTGGCCTTGACCTCATCAGAAGTAGTATGCATGCTGGCAGCGGCAGGGCCCATCTGCGACACGAGGTTCGCATACCCCGACACCGAAATCTGACACGTGTTGGTAGAATTCAGCCAGCGAACTTTTTGGAATCCTGAACTCCTTTATCTCGTGCGCATATAGGCGGATTCCGTTCTGGGGTCCTGTGTCTCCCGCTTCGGGCGTTGCTCATGTTCGGGCATACTTGGAGAAGCTTCAGACTGAGCTAACGGGGATCTTTGGGACATGGCTTCGCTCATTACGTACAGGCGCGCTGATGCACATCGGGAAGCGGATGCCCCGACCGGAGCTATGCCATTCCAGATGTGCAGCATCCAGCGGCGGCCCGCTAGTATCGCGGGGAACGCATGCAGCAACTAAACCATGTCTATGCAGGCGCTAACAGGAATGCAGATCCGGTCGGTTGGCCTGGGCTTGCACTGGCCGTGTGCTGCCGACGCTCTTGGAGGCACAAGGGGGAAGGAAGGCAGGCTGAGATGCACACAAGCATTCCAGCAATCACATCTTCTGAGCGATCCTGCGATCCTCGATCCTCGATCTAGTGATCTGCATAGTGGAGCCGCAGTCTCCTTGAACGCCGCGCGCAGCGCCAGCCGAGCCGACGGAGCACAGCCCCACATATGTCACCGGCTGAGACGACTGAGACCACAGAGAGATCTCTGTGGCAGTCACCGAGGGCACAAGGCACGCTCCGCTCCGGGCAGCCTGAGCAGCTCTGGACCGGGCGGACGTATGACAGAGCTGGTATGCAGTCAGAATATGAGATGATGGACTCAAAGTAGAGCCCAGCGCACAGAGCAAGCCTCAGCCTCCGCCTCAACCTCAGCCTCGGGGGCGTTGGGTGACTCGGGGGCCTGGAGGTCGGGGCACTGGTGCTCCGTTGTCCTGGAACGGCACTGGATATCTGGGAGAGCCAAGGGGCACATCAGCACATCAGGTAACATCAGGCAACAGCAGGCAACATCCTCCTGCCACGATTGGCCTAGCTGCGCTGTTTGTCAGGGAGTGGCGCCAGAGAGATCTTGTACATCTTAGGCTGGGTTCCGGAGCAAGTGCGCAACGGAGTATCGGAAGCGTGCTAGCCGTGCAAGCGGTACACGAGGCATCTGGTCTTCGGCGCAATGTTCGGAGAACTGCTGCACTACCTGGCTCTTAGCTCCTGGGACAACCTGGTACATCCCCTGGCCATGTCTCCTGGCCACATCTCCTGGTCTCAGTCTCCTGGCCGCCCAGACTCTCATGGACAGGACAAGAAAGGACAAGACAGGCTAGGCTGGCCTGTTCGCTAAGCAGCAGGTAGCGAGAAATAGATACAGCCAGCTGTCGAAATCAGGAGGCAGACAATCTTCAGGCCACAGCGATCCTGCCTACCTGAGCTCCTGGATCGAGTGGCTTTGTGAGCCCAGTATCCAATTCGCCGCCACGAATTTGACCTAGTCGGGCATGGAGGAGGAGAGGAACACTAGGAGAGATGCTAGGGATAGACGAGCATGGACCAACGCGCGTGTGCGGACTCCACCCTTGCGACCCTGGCTTCAGGGGCCGAGTTACGTAGCATGGGCCACCCGTCGAGACTCTGGCCGCAGCCCATGCCGCCACGCACCCTGTGGACCCTGGGTTCCCTGCATGCCCTGCGCGCCCTGCAGTCCCTGCGCGCTGCCGTCTGCCTCTCCTGCCGCCTGCTGCCTGCTTGCTCCTGTCGGCCACCACCTACGCCTCCAGGAGTCGCCGTCCACCACCAATCATCCATAGGTCATTCTAAAGATGTCCGGCACTGGACGCATCCTCATCTTCCGACACCCGACACGAGCATCCCAACATCCGTCTCTTTAAACACACACCTCTTGTCACCCGTCTTGTTTGATCTCTCTCACACACACGGGCCCATCTACTGTCTATCTTGACGCATAACGCACTCGCCCAATCTCTCGACAACAGTACAGCTCGGCTCTTGCGCAACACCCAGTTCAACAAGTGACTGTCTCTGGGATCGTAACCCGTCAGTCACGCGACTCATCGACACAACCAACAACACTTTAATAGCCTCTCGCCTGCCCACAACGCGCAGCACGCAGCTCTCCTCGCAAACATGCAGTCTGGTCATGCTGGCGCTTCCCTCCTCCATCTGAACCGTCCCGCTCAGCTCAACGTCCCCGCCGCCCCTCTCCGCCTTGAAGTGGTCGTGAATGACGACGAGTCAGCGACTGCCGGCCCTTCCCAGATGGCCTGTGAGTATGCCCACAGCCGAACTTTCCTCGCCATAGACGCAGTGTGCTGACCTCGCAAGCTTCCCCCACTTCTTCTATCCACTCTTCCACGGCATTCCTGCCGCCGCGGGGTGAGCCTACCAGCAAGGTCGACCTGAACGAAGCCAAGCTGGAGAGGCCTGCACCCCTCCGTCGCTCCTCTGGCGAAAGCAGCGTCTCCACCTCGAGCGCTACCTCTGAGAATATCGAAAGCTGTGTGGACATTCTCCGCTCAGTGCAGCCGTCTCTGCCGATGGCGAAGCCCAGATCCGAATGGCAGGTGAGTTTGGACTTTAGGCGGTCGGAACGCTATCTTGCAACAATCTGGGTGGAGCTGATCGTCCCTACAGCTGGATGAGGACTCCGCTCTCTGCAACCACCCATTCTGCTCCACCATGTTTGGGAGCACGACGCTATCGCTGGGCCCTCGGCGTCACCACTGCAGGCGGTGTGGCTTTATCTTCTGCAATGCGCACTCGTCGCGGCGCTTGCCTCTCAACGTTGTCAACTCGAAGGGTGCACTCGCCGTAGAGTCTGTGCGTGTCTGCGACGGCTGCTATTCTGAGGACGACACCGAGCGACGGATCAGCGATGCCACCACGCCCAGCCTAACGAGCTCTGTTACGTCCGCTCCGGACGCTGAGCTGGTTACCCCTCGGCCATCGTTCAACCGGTCACAATCGCAGCCCACCATCTCGGAGCTGCAGACCCCCTTGGCTCCTATCGAGGACTGGATGGACCGATCGGGGATCCTCTCCCTGTACCCCTTGGCTACTCAGGCCTCCCACTCTCGTCGTTCGCCGACCACAGCCCGTGCAGCGGCGCCGCTGTTTGCGCCGTCGCTCAAGGAACGCCGGTACGTTCAGGAGAAGGAGCTCGAGCGCCTGTTCCTGCGACAGAAGCGTAACGCACGACCGTTCTGGCAGCACTCTACACCCGCCAGCGATGCCGAGTCGGACGCCGAGGGTGAAGGCTCAGTGTCTCACTCTTGGAGCAAGGCAGAGCGACGGTCGACTGGAACGCGCACACCGATCCACGAGCGGGCTCTCGACTGGTCGACCTTTTGAGAGATCGATCTCATAGAATTGCATTTGGACTTTGGACTAGACGGATTGCCATGTTGTGATATTGTATATGATGTTATCAATTAGACCATACCGGCGCATTGCTCGCTATCTTGCTTTGCGAGTAGTCTCGCACGTTGTTGCAAAAGCCCAGCAGCAGCATGATAACGGTGCCAGCCTGGCGGGTCAACCAGCAGCCCCCTGCGAAGTTGGTAGAATACCGATTTGGGTGGTTGAACGGGAGGGCTACGGGCCCGACGGTGAACAGCCGTGATAGCGGACAGCGATGGGATGGGACTGCGAAGGCCAGGTGCCAGGTGGGTGGGTTGGGTGCTCAGCATCGTGCAGTGCGGTGCGGAGTGGTCGCCGGGCTGAATCAGACCCCACTATTGGCGTTCAAGACTTCGATGATACGTGCCTGAGACCCTCGTTCCTGGACACAAAACTCAATCAAGCCGACCTCTAAGCCTCTGCGCGCCGAGTGAGCACCGGTTGAGTCATCTGATGTCATCTGCGGTGGTCAGCATTGAAATACCAGGACAAAGGACACAGGACACCAGGCAGGACATTGCAAGCAGCAGTCACGCATCAAGTTGGTGGCACTTCAAGGTTCACTCGAGATCTGGAGCGGCCTCAATAATCATGGCTGGAATCTATCGTGAGTCCTCAATGCCAGGCAGGCAGGCAGCCAGGCAGCCCTCTAGCAAGCGAGTGTGATCGCAACGTCGGTGGCTGATAATGAGGCGGCCACTTGCTCGAGTTCCCTCTGATCCGTGTCGATTGCTTTACGACCGCTAGACCCGAAGACGTCTGGCTGTTGCCCCGACCGCTTTTGCCCGAAGTCACGGCGCCGGCGCCTCAGGCCCGACTGCACCTGCTGACCCATGTGCACACCGATCACTTGCAAGGCCTTGATGATGCCTTTACGGGCAGGATCCTGTGCCACCCGGACACGAAGCGCATGCTGCTTCGCTTGGAAGCAATGAATGACCGCCGCGACCTGCACAACGGCAAAACCGAGGTGGTCAAGCGCAAGTACACCGGCCTCGTTGCGCGGCGCCAGACGAACAATATTGTGCGTAGTTGTTATTCCCTCGCAACTTCCGCGCCTCACACAGATGGTTTGGCTCACATTCCACAGGAAACTCTTCCGTACGGCGTGCCGAAGGAGTACGACCTCGGATACTACAATGGCGAGCGCTGCGTTGTGAACATCACGCTGCTGGATGCAAACCACTGCCCTGGATCGACGATGTGAGCCTCGCTTCAATTTATTCATTAACGGCCCTAGGTTCCTCGTCACTGCCAAGGACAAGGCGGTCCTGCACACCGGCGACGTCCGCGCCGACAAGCTCTTCATGCAGCATCTCATGCGCGAGCCTGTCTTGCAAGAGTTCCTCGTGCCCACTTACAGCCTGCTGCCCGACTCAGGTCCGACGAGGCGCCTCCAGCGTATCTATGTCGATACGAGTCAATCGTGAGTGGCACTGTGATTTCTTCCTCTCCTCTCGAGCACCCTTCGGCTAATCTTTCGCAGCGAAGACTCGCAGGATATGCCGCAAAAGGTGAATACTCATGAGGTCCCCCGTTTCTGACAGCGCAGGAAGACTCGATGCGGGAGATGATCTATTGCATGGCGCAGTATCCCCCCGGGACTGTGTTCTTCCTGGAGACCTGGTGCTGGGGATGGGAGGAGGTCATTATCGCTGTCGCCAAGGCTTTTCGGACTAAGGTGGGCAGCCATCACACACATACGCCAGGCTCGTTTATCTGACATGCACAGGTGCATCTGGACCGGTACAAGCGCGACGTGTACCAGTCGCTGTCGACGAAGATGATGGAGCCGTTCATCACCAGCGACGAAAACGTGCGCTTCCATGCGTGTGAGCAGTTCTTTCGCTGCCAAACGTGCCGGGGCAAGTGGGTTCTCGAAGCTCTGATCTCTGGTGTGATGAGCTGACAGCAGGCGGGTCGTGCGTGTAAGGATGGGCGAGGTGCAGCTTGCGGGCTCGGAGCTCCGGGCCGCTGCGTTCCGGGAGGTGCTCTCGCAAGCGAGTGCGGGCGAGGTCGAGTGGCCCGACGAAATCGTACGTACATCCATCTCTCTTCCGAAAACAGCACAGCTGACAACGGCAAGGTCGTGCCTTTTGCGCGACACTCTTCGCTACCGGAGCTGCGAAACTTTGTTGCGCAATTCCAGCCGCGCTCCCTCTCGCTGAACACGAAGATGTCGGATCGGCAGCTGTACACTCTGCACGAAGCTTTTGCCGGCGCTGTCCCGGACGACGCAGTGCAGGCCATCCGCCGCGAGACGCGCGCATGGTTTACTGCCTCTCCGGCGCATGGCCCCGACTGGCTCATGGCCATGGACCTTGCAGGTGACATGTTCGATGCTGCAGATGCCGCACATGCCGCCGGCGCCGGTGCACATTCGGGCATAGGCTTCGATGGGTCGTGCCTGGGCCTGAACCTCGCTACCGGAATGGTCGGAACGAGCTACAACGGCAGCGGCAGCGGGCACGGCAGCAGTAGCGGCAACGCGAGCGCGCCGGCAGCAGCGAGTCTTCTCGCGGCCCTCTTGACGAATGCGGCAGGTCGCTTCGGTGCGTTCGGTGCATTCGGTGCCTCGATGCGCGATCGCGGAAGGGGTTTAGCCGTATCGGGGCAGTCTCAAACCCACTCTGCTGCTACCGCCGCTCGTGTCGTGAAACAGGAGCCCGGCGAGGGGGAGTCATGCGTCGAAACGACGCCGGCGGCGGTGACTAGAGATAAGGAGGGGGAGGGGAAGAGTACGACTCCACAGCCGAAAGCGGACACGGACACTTTCGAGGTCAATGTGAAAGTCGAAGGGGTGGCAAACGCGGACGTGAAAGTCGAGAGGAAGCCTAAGACAGAGCCGAAAGCGGACGGAGCACGCTTGCCAAGCTCGGAAACGCCGCGCAAGAAACGTCGCACATCGGCACGTCCGACAAGCAAGTACGCCGTCGATGCGGCGAGCTTGAGCAAGTTGATCAAGCGAGAGCCGTAATGTACGACGTAAACGGCGTGCGGCGAGTTCGCGAAGCGAGCTCTTCGTACGGATTTTGAGGAGCAAGCGCAATGTCTTCTCACTGAGCTCGATTGAGTGGATTAGCCGGGTTGTGTAATGGATAGCGCCGAGAAGAGAGAGCGCCGAGACGAGGGAGCGTTAGCAAACCTCGAACTGTATCATGTCCGCTTTACGTGAGCTGGGTCAATTGTGAACCGTAACGACCACCTCCATCATGCGGGTTAGTACCTGTGTATTTCATGTTCCCCCAAGCCAGGACGTTGTGTATCCCCAGCCGTGTTGTAGATAAAGTCAATGTACGTGAACCCTGTGAAGAGACATGGATGCATGTGCATCGACGGCGAATAAATTCGGATGTACCGGAAACTGGTCCACTTTTCAGAAGCCGGGTCACGTAACGACTTGTGGCGCCAGTCTGCCAGTCGTCTCCATGTCTAGTCCGCTCCTTTTCATGGAAGCAGACAATGCTGAGGCGGTGGGCAAGGTCAACAAAGGCAAGGTGCAATCGCGAGCGAGCGTATCGAGCTCTACGCATTGCCCGTTCTGTATCCTATTTTCCTTAGCGGGAGACCAGTCGCCTATTCGTGGCGATTTCGTAAGTGTGCTGCTCCAAGAGCGTTGAATCCGTCGGGCCCGAGATTTGTTCATGCTCCTGGGCAATGTCCAGGACCAAGGCTCTCCGCACCTCGGCTACGATGTGTATACGCAGATGACATGGAGTCTCAGCGTAGATACGCAGAATGCGTGTGGGAATATGGTGATAATCACTTCGAAGACGTGAAAAGCTGACGCATGTGTTGTACTTGCGCAATATCCGCTCTCTTCGATAAGAGATACATGCAGATTGGCTCAGATTTCTGAACATCTCGGCTATCAGGCTGTCAGACAGCAAAATCCTCGGACCGCTTTTGCTCTTTGGTCGTTCACGACGTCGAGAATAGTAAATGGGACTGCTTCGGCGTGAATACAGGCAGATTGCGCGTTGTTCGTGGCTTTTTCCGTAACTCCAGCTCCTCTGCCTGTATATCAAGCACTGTGAGGCAGCGCAGCACGCTTGAGCAAGTTTATAGAGCGCTGGTTACCAGGTAGAGAGTAGCGGGATCCACCTATCTCGACCATAGATGACGGCCCGCTTTGCGTGGGTCTCTGACGACAGCTTCATGTCCTATTTAGTGTAGTAGACTCAGCCCGATTTCGAGAGACTTTTGCCATGAGTACGCAGTCTGATCCAGGAAGTGCACAGCCTCGTAAAAGCTCAAATGCATGAAAGGAACAACTACAGTGAACAACCTCTAAGTGATGAAATGTAACTCAATCATGTAAACTCGTATACCTCGTGCCGACCGATCATCTTCATTGCGGGGTCGTCTACCTGTCATCCCCTAGTCCAGCCCATCAATCCGCAGTGGCCCTTCGCCCCCTTCCTCCCCCCTCCCCTCCGTCGCCGCAAGCAACAACCTCCTCAACGTCGCAGCCCTAGCCTCAACCTCATCCAACATCTGCACGAGCTGGTTCACCTCCTCCCTCGGCGTAGTCGCAGCCCTGCGGGCCAGAATCTGCTTCACAGCTTCCTGAACAGCGTCATCGCTAGGCCCGAAGCGCTGTAACCTCTTCACCTTGTGCTGGCTCGCCGGCCTATTGAGGTATGTGTAAACATTACTCAGCACGAGCAGCCCAATGACGCCAAACATGAGCGTCGTCTTCGAGAAGCGGCTCTCGTCGATCATGTCGGCTACCAGCTTCGCGCCCGTGCCTAGGCCAGAGGCGATCATGCTCAGGCCAGAGGTTATGCTGTCGAAACAGCCTTGCAGGAGCCAGTACTCGTTTTCTTGACGCGGGCGGGTCTCCGTCGACTGCAGCGGCTTGCTGGCCGATGAGGGCTTGTCGCCCGCTTCGGAGGCGGCGGGCTCAGAGCCGGACGACTCGGGCTCCGCGCCCGCAACGGCGAACTCGGACGCGTGCTCTTTCATGTACGCGCGCATTTCGCGCGCTAGGTCTTCGTGGTATTGCTTTTGGCCGTCTACGGCTGACTTCTCGACGATGCCTGCGTGTCAGCTATCTTCTCCACACTCCATCGAGCTGTACTGCACAGAGGACGCCTCCGTGCACACCGCTGCCGTCCAGCGGCACTTTCGCGTCCGTCTCTCAGAGATACGCCTCTGCTCTCTCCAGCCTACAACGTTTGCAGCCTCACACTCCACCTCATCGGCCGCTTCGCGCCCGACTCGCACTCGCACTCACCCTTGATCCACGACTTGCCCGTCCACTCGACCTCGGTCGTGACGAGCACCCGCGTCGAGCTCGCGCTCGCCCACGTAAAGCACGTCTTTGTTTTCACGCTGAACACGCCGCCGGATGGCACATCCGGCGTCCGCGTCGTCGTAATCATGGTGATGTAGCTGTCGAAGTCGCAGTGCTCGTGCACGTCGACGATGTGGCACTTTGTCTGCTTCGGGCCGATGCTGCCGTTCAAAGGCTTGATGTAGGATGTTGTCCGCATGAGCTTCTTGTCTTCGCCGGGATGCCAGTCTGACGACTCGATATCTGGGGTTAGCTATAACATTCAGACAAGAGACAGCTGCTGGCTGGGGCGCTTTAAGGAGGGGCGGTATCGGGATATAAGATGGCCACGAACGGAGCACTCCAGGATGGAAACGCGCCAGCCAAGCTGTAACAACACAAAGGTCCGATGGACCAGCTTCGCTGCCCCACTGTCCCCACACTCACCTCTCAGCTTCTGCGACTCGGACATGAACGTCCTATACCACCCGCTGTTGAACATGAGGTTGTACACCTTCTCCGGCGTGGACGGGAACGTCGTGTCGAGCGCGACCTCGGCGTAGTGCTGTGTACATCCGCACTGCGTCGCCTTGTGCGTCAGGCCCTTAGCCTTCGCTGTCGTGTCCGGGTCGATTGCGCTCTCGGCCGGCGACGCTGCCTCGCCCTCTACGCCGTTCGGTGCCGTCGACGCCGTCATCTCCATGTCCGGGTGCGCTATGCGCCAGATGTTCATGAGCACGTCGAATGTCGAGTCACGCGAGATGAGCGAGGCGAACGTGTACCGTTCTTTCGAAGTGTAGACGCCAATCGCATTCGGAATCACCAGCGCAGTCATCTTCTTCTCGATCTCTTGCACGTCGGCGAAAGGGATCACGACCTTATATGTCAGCTGCTGCTCGGCGACCGTGATCAGCACAAAGGTGACCTTTGGACAAATCAGAGAGGACTCACATCGGTGACCCAGCCGAAGAGGTTGGAGTGGAAGCAGATGTGGTTCTCCGAGACGTATAGTCGGCCGTGGACTAGGATGTCCTTGGCGAGAGCGCAGCCATAGTCTAGTGTATGTCAGTTTTGTTCAGAAGAGCAGAGCGAGGGGGAAGATTGTGCGATGTGGAATGGTGGCTTGGCGTCAGCTACTCACCCTCGATGAGGTAGTCGCCCTCGTCGACTGATGGGAACAGGGCGTGGAACTCTGCATTGCGTCGGTTACTCGCGACAGCAAAGCCGGTGACAGGGAGGTGGTCGATCTCCTCGTCGGTGAGGACATCGCTCTCGTCCTCCGACCCGTACCCCTCGTCGCTCTCATAGTCCTGCCTGACGAGGTACGGCGACCTCCCTGCCGACGAGACAGCTCGGTTCTGCAAGCCTGCCTTCAGGACCTGCTCGTCGCCCGTGATCTGCAGGCCGCTCCTTGCCAGCGCCGCCGCGATACCGTTAGTACTCGCGGAGGCGGGTAAGACGGGCGGTGTGCGGGACATGTTCGAGTTATTGGTCGACGTGGTGGAAGCACGGCGTCTGCGGCGTCGGCGAGACTTGCCCTCGCCGTGTGGAGACTGGAGTCGCTCGGCGACACGTTGCACGATCGACTCGCGGTGTGCGTGCCGCCCGGCCCGGTGGCCGTTCTGTGCGTGCAGCTGGGCGGCCTGTCCTAGCCCCACAGCGTCTGGTGGAGGTGCGGGAGAGGCCGTGGTCGCGGGTGCGATTGCGACGTGCGCCGTTTGTGCTGCTGGTGCGTGCGTCGTGTGCGTGTTGTTTGAATGCGTGTGGTCGTCGTCGTGAGACGCCATTGTCTGAGCCTGAGTCTGCGCCTTAACCTGAGACTGAGCCTGAGACTGTGACTGTGACTGGGATGCCGCTATCGGTGCCGACTTGATGATCCCGTTGGCGATGCTGCCGCGGTTACTCTTACCACTGTCACCGTTTGCCTTATCCTTATCCTTCTTCTTGGACTTGGTGTTGTCCGTGTCACCCGACGTGGACGCCGCCGGGGCCGAGACCTGGACCTGAACGGGGACGGGCGGTGGGCTGCTGACGCTAACCGAGTTTCCTCGCTCTCGGAGGGAGCGAGAGCGCGAGACGATGCGCAGAGGGGATAACCGGCTGCCACCAGAGTTCTGCTTGACCGGGACTGGCGACAGGCGCGACGAGCTCTTGTTGTTGTTGTCAAAGCTAACGGTGGAGAGGGTGCTGGCTGTGTTGCTGAGATTGTCCGAGCTGTGTGTCGCGATGGAGACGGTCGCAGAAGGTGAGGGAGCAGAGGTCGTAGAGGGAACGGCAAGAGTGGTCGAAGCCTGTGCGGAGGATGTGTCGTCCGAGTCTGAGACTGGGGGTAGACGGGATGAGCGTCGGAAGACGGACATGAGTCCGGGCGCACACTGGCGTTAGGTATTAGCGGTCGTGCGTGCGTGCGGGGCGTGGGCGTGCGAGTGCTGGGCGGCCACCGAGGTCAGGTCAGGTCGGCTGGGCTGAGAGCTGAGAGAGGATACTAGGCTGGGCTGGCTTAGCTGGCTTGGCCGTGGCCGGTGTCGGTCGGTCTGTGGATTGACAGGGATGATGCGTCGGTGCGGTGCGGGCGGTGGTCCAGGTCGGTCGCTGCCGATGACGCCAGTGCGCGTGGCCGCGGCCCGGTAAAGCGAGGGGTGGAAAGGGTGAACGGGTGGGAGGGTGTGAGGGTGGGAGGGTGTGAGTGGGTGAGTGGGTGAGTGGGTGCGGCGCCGCGGTGGAGTCAACCAAGTGTCAGTCAGCCTACCAGGCCGGTGGAGGCAGACAGGCAGGCAGACTGCTTTGGGCGCCAGGGTGGATCGAGCGAGTGAGTTCGCTTGGGTCGGGTCGTCAGATCTCTCCAGTCCCCCATAGCCCATCGCATCGTCCACCCCACAGCCCACAGGTGCCCAGCGCACAGCGTGTCCGCTGGCAGAGTCGTATATCGTCGCTTGAGTCCAGATCTACAGCCATGGAATGAATGAATGGCTTCGGCAACGGCAGGCTGCTGTCATATTCAGGTCGGCCACATCTGCCTGACGCTTCCAGGGCGGGCACTGCTGGGCACCGCTGACAGCATGACCTGATGACAGGGCCAGTAGGACTGCGAGCTTGCATGGAATGTCAGAATCAGGAACGGGCGGACAACGTTGCCGGTTCCATTGCTTAATCTAACTTTTACTGCTGCGCACGGCGAGCTCGGCAAGCAAATCACTCAAGCGGACCTCTCTCTTGTCTGCCCAGCAGATCGTCAAGCGGACGCAGTCTTCCACTTGACCGCTCGTTGATTGACGGTGCGCGGCGTCGATCTTCCTCACTGCCCCACAACTTTTGGACCTGCCTTAGCAACTCGCACTCAGGCAATTCTAGAAAGTCCCCCGCTTGATACTTTTCGGCACCCGACCACATCAGCAGTCTAGCCCCTTGTCGGTTGATCAGAGCCGACGCAGTCACTGAGCCACGTCTTCCTCCTAGACCATCGCAGTCTGAGCGTGGGTCAAGACTGTTCTGCATCTGAGCTGCACTGATTACCATATACTTCGTACATGTAGTCAATTTTACGAGTCGTATTGAATGTCCGGGGCATTGTGACTCCCGCCATCAACGGGCAACCTGTTACAGCCATCCTATTGCGCGAGCCAAAGTAGCACCCGTGTATATCTGCTCTGAGAGCACCACTGCGATCATATAGACGCTCCACGAGTGTCAACCCTGCCAGTAGAAACAAGACCTGGCAGAGGTTCGTGGACGGGCTCCGTGTATAGAAAATTGGGAGAAACTTTGACATGGCACGCCCTCAAACTTTTGTACCCTCCCTGCGCCGGGCACGGCAGGCGGTGCGGAGGTGCGAGCGGCGGGCGGTGCGACCAACGGCGTCATCACGTGATATGCATGCATCATGCTTTGCTATTTTGCCCTCCCATCTAGTAACGTATATGTTTATGTTTAGGCCGCATGGCAGCGCCTCTTTTCTACGCCATGAGTGATCTACGTCTTCTACTAGCTCTAACCTAGCTACTCTACTGCTTGGCGGCGAGCGAGTGGCCCGTCATCTCTGCATCACGTCAGCATCGAGTCGACTCGTTGTGTCAATCATCACTCACCCTTGGGCTGGGGAAGACCCATGATCGACAGAATCGTGGGCGCAACGTCGGCGAGCGAACCGTGCTCGTCCTTGACCTCGAGCGTACCCTTGTCGCCAGTGACAATGAACGGGACGGGGTCTGGGAAATGGTCAGTATTTACTCTTTCGACGTAGACTCACTAGTGGTGTGGGCAGTGTGGGGCTGGCCGGTGTGGGGGTCAATCATCTGCTCGGCGTTTCCGTGGTCGGCAGTGATGCAGAGAACGTAGCCCTTCTCCTCACAGGCGTCGTAGATGGTGCCGACGGCCGCGTCGGTCGCCGTGATGGCCTTGACGGCCGCCTCGTAGACACCAGTGTGGCCGACCATGTCGGGGGGAGCAAAGTTGCACATGACAAAGTCAAACTTGTCCTCGCGGATCAGCTCGGCGACCTTGTCGGCGACACCCTGGGCGCTCATTTCGGGCTGCTTGTCGTACGTGGCGACCTTGGGCGAGGGGATCATGAAGCGCTCCTCACCGGCGTACTGCTTCTCGACACCGCCGTTGAAGAAGAAGGTGACGTGCGCGTACTTCTCCGTCTCGGCGACGTGCGCCTGCGAGACGCCCTCCTTGGCGAGCCACTCGGCGAGGACGTTGTCCATCGACACCGGGGGGAAGGCGACGGGGAGGGTCCACTCGGGGTTGTAGCGCGACATCGTGGTGATGTAGAGGCCGGTGGGGATCTGGACCTCGATGGGGGCGTCGTCGGGGAAGGCGAAGAGCGAGGTGATCTCACGCATGCGGTCAGAGCGGTAGTTGAAGGTGAAGATGGTGTCGTTGTCCTTGATGCGGGTCGACTCGTCGCCGAAGATGAGGGGCTTGATGAACTCGTCCGTCTCGTCCTTGGCGTAGCAGTCCTCGATGGCCTTGACGGGCTCGTCGGCCTTGGTGCCCTCGCCCTTGACAAGAGCGTCGACGGCGATCTTGACACGGTCCCAGCGCTTGTCACGGTCCATGGCGTAGTAACGTCCGCAGAAGGTGACGATCTCGCCGAGGCCGATCTCCTTGAGGGCGCCCTGGAGCTGCTCGACGTACTTGGTCGCCGACTTGGGGGCAGTGTCACGGCCGTCACCGAAGGCGTGGATGTAGACGTGGGGAACACCAGCCTCCTTGGCGGCGCGGACGAGGGCGATCAGGTGGTTGATGTGCGAGTGGACACCACCGTCGGACAGCAGACCCATGAAGTGGAGGCGGCCGTTGCCGTCCTTGGCGTGCTTCATGCAGTCAACGACAGCGGGCTGCTGCTTGAGGTCGTCGTTCTTGATCGCTGGTGAGAGTCAATACAAAAGTGCGCTTGCCCGCACGGGTGGTGACTCACACTGGTCAATGCGGACAATGTCCTGCCAGACGATACGACCGGCTCCGATGTTGAGGTGTCTGTGGTCAGCTCATACCCACAGTCTACCGGTAGCGTACTTACCCGACCTCCGAGTTGCCCATAAGGCCGTCCTTCAGACCGACAGCAAGGCCGGAAGCGTCAAGCTTGGCAAAGTTGTGCTTCTCCTTGATGTTGTCCATGTTGGTCGTCGTGCCGTGGAAGATGGCGTTGCCCTTCTCCTCGTCCGACAGTCCCCAACCGTCGTGGACGCTAGTGTGTTAGGTTTCATAGCTTGGGTATGTGTATACGACCTGAATCACTTACATCAGGCAGACCTTCTCTGGTGGAGTCAGTCACGATAACGACGATCGGGATGGTCTGGGGGGCGATGGATGGCATTGAGGCAGTGTGTTGGGTTGCACTTACTCTTGACGATGGGCTTCTGCTTCTTCGAGTCATGCTCGGGGCTTCCAGCGGGGCGGGCAGACATTTTTGCGGTGGTGTTTACTTCTCTATCAGTTGAGAGACAGACGGAGAAGGGAGTAGATATAAAGGGTCAAGGCAAATGTCGTCGGAATCGAAACGTCACAGGCTGATATCGGGCCGGAGGGGAGCCGAGCGCCGAGCGGGGTTCCATGTGCGATGATGCCGCCGGATGATTGACCGATAGCCCCTGTGGGGAATTGTTTGTGCCCCCCTGTTAGTGAGAAGTAAGTGGAGAGCGGAGTGTTTTGGGCGATGACCTGGATGGTTACGTAATGAGACCCAAAGGAGGCGATCCATGACACGTATTTGGCGGGTATCACGCGTGAAACCCTAATGGGCTACCCTGGGACGGGTGCCCTGAGCGAGGCTGCAAACAGGCCCCGGCGCGATCTGCCAGTGGTCGTTGCCATGCGCCAGGGCAGCAAGGGCACTGGCTGGACCTGGCTGGCTGGCTGGCTGGCTGGCTGGTAAAAAGCTGCCTGGGTGATGATGCGGTGCGGTGCGTGCGTGCGTGCAGTGTGGTCCGGCACGGCTGGGTCGGGCTAGTCGGGCTGCCTGGCTGGCCTGGCTGGTATAGTGGTAGTACAGTGGCACGGTGGGTCTCATCGGGTCTCAGGCCTCGGGGGGAGGGGGGATCGAGGATCGAGGGGCGAAGGCTCGCATCGCTTCACAGCGCTGCAGGGAAAACCAAACCCGACCCTAGCTCACGATCACCCTCGTCCCCTGTTCTCAACTCGTCACGTCCGTCCATCTTTGCATCCTCTTCTCTTCACCCATCCCCTTCACCGGGTCCTCGTCTCTCGCTCTCTCTTTCTTTCTCGCTCGCTCGCCTCGCTGCTTGCTCGTCTCTACGCCCGCCGTCACCGTCCTCGACTCTCCTGGCAGTGCTGTGCATAGCCCATAATCTCTCGACGGCCGCACCCTCAAAGACGCTCAGCAAGGACCGTTCCCACTCCAACCGCTGACTACCACCACCAACCACCAAATACCCCAATCCCGAACCACGTTCCTCATCCTCCTCCCCTCCTTCATCCGACCTCATCATGTCAACCACCGCCCCGTCTTCGGCCACAACGGCTGCACCGTTCAAGTTTGGATCATTCGACTGGGTATGCGAGAGGGCACAGCTCACCGTGTGCCCCCTGCTTGGTAGCTCGACTGGAATCGCTCCTACGTGCTACGCCCGAAATGTTCAGCTCGGAACTCAGATCATCTTCCAGCCTGGTACGTAGCAACCAGAAGCTCATCACAGCACAATAGGACTGACCCTCTCAGCCACTTGTATAGTGCACATTGCGGCTTTGGCCATGACCCTTATCATGCTTTTCCACGTTCGATCAAAGTACACCGCCGTCGGTCGCAAGGAGATTGTGCTGTTCTTCTACATCTACATGTTTGTTGAGCTGCTTGCTGCTTTCCTCGACTCTTCCGTGATCCCGACCTCGAATGTCGTATACCCATGGTTCACGGCCGTCTACGCCGGCGCTATCGGCGCTCTGTACTGGTGCCTGCTCGTCAACGGCTTCGTCGGTTTCCAGCTGTACGAGGACGGAACTCCCATGAGCCTCTGGGTAGGTTTTCGACTGTTTGACGTTCACTGACGCCACCAGTTCCTGCGCCTCAGCTGTCTCGTCGTCGGTGGCATCTGCTTCATCGTTGCGGCCGGCACCTTCCAAGGCTGGGGAACGCTCAACTATCAGAACACGATGGGTCTGTTCATCACGTACCTCGTCTACCCTCTCATCGTTGTGGTCATCTACATTGTGTCTCAGTTCATTCTGGTCATCCGCACCCTCGACGACCGATGGGTCATCGGTGACCTCCTGTTCGGCATCGGCTTCTATGTCGTCGGCTGCATCCTCCTGCTTGCCTTCAGCACTACCATCTGTGACGCCATCTCCCACTACCTGGACGGTGTCTTCTTCTTCACTCTTTGCATGCTCTTCACCGTCATGATGGTCTACAAGTACTGGGACTGTGAGTTGAGACCGTCGTGCACAAACACTGACTACCCTCAGCCATCACGAAGGAGGACCTCGAGTTCTCTGTTGGATCCAAGATTGCGGTCTGGGAGGTCAAGGACCCGCTTCTCTCGGGCGTGAGTACTCTGATCCGTTCTCTATGCGCAGAGCTAACAACCAGCCCAACCCCGACTACATCGAGGACGACTCTCAGTCGGCGTACCGCGGCGCCGGCGGATCCCTTGTTGGAGGCTACGGTGGCAACCAGTACTACCAGGGCGGCTACTCCAAGTCGTCTTCCTCCTACGACCAATTCAACGGCCAGGAGTACAACTCACATTACTAGGCTATTTGTAACGGACAATGCATTCTGTACATTCACGCATGACCTGTGCGAGTTTTGCATATGCAGTGGCGACTGGAGCGGCGGAGCAACGATGACTCTGTTTCGTCCACTAGCGCCATCGGGCATAGGGCAGTGAGGGGTCTGTCACTCGGGATGGCTGATCAACGGAACCAAATTCGGACGCGTCCCAGTACATGAGGAACGCGACGCGTGATTGACTTTCATAACACTCCTGAGCAAGCCATGACGATACAGCGGAGGACGAGGAAACCGACGAGCTATGTGGACGTCGACTTGACGGCCGAGTCAGAAGACGAGGTCATGCCTCTGAAGCCTAGTCAGCGGCTCAATAAGCGGAAAGCGGTGAGTCGACGCAATCAACGGACACTCGCTAACAGACAGGAGGTGGAGGAGTCCTCCAGTGAGGAAAGCGATGTCCCCGACCTGGGTGAGGAAGAGTACGAGGTCGACTACATCGTCAAGTCTCGGTTTCGGCAGTACGGCAAGAAGACGGTCCTGGAGTACTTCATCCACTGGAAGGGCTACCCAGAGGAGGAGCGTACATGGACGTTAGCCGACCAATTCGACGACGATGACCCGCCTGTTGTCGCGTTCTACAAGAAGAACCCGCGGGCTGCTCGCAAGGGCCAGAACACCCCCTTCTCTCTTCTGATGGGCAACAGGTCTCAAAATAAACCTGCTACACCAGTGAAGACTGCTCCAGCTGCTCGTCCGAAGCCAGCCAAGCCTACGAAGGAGGTCAAGGCTCCACCGCCAGCGCCGGGCAAGGAGAATCGCCCGGTGAAGAAGCCTAGACTGGCGACGCGATCCGAGAGCGAGGAGTTTGTCCCACCAGACGTTGAAGAAGACCCAGCCGATGACGACGATGACTACGACGACAACGTAGCCTCTGAGTCTGACGAGCCTGCAGAGGAGGACGAGGACGAGGACGATGATGACCCAGGTGAGGCCGACACCAGCGATGTAAGCTGATGACAGAACCCAAGAAGCCGGCTCAGCTCGCTAAGAAGACACACGGAAGTTGGGGCGCAGCCCACAAGGGTCCGAAGAAGGCTGCTGTCAAGCTGTGAGTTTGCTGATTATACTGAGCTGACGACCAGTGGGCCATTCAAGCCCAAAGTTAAGCCGCTCAACATCAAGGAGTCGACGGGTGCCGCTCATAGTGCGAACGAAGCACTTCCTCCGATCCACGACATTCCGGCCATGTTTGATCATATGGTGTCCAGAGTCCCCACCATTACGGATGTTGTGAAGCGGCTTAACGGGCGCAAGCTTCGTGTCGCTACCATGTGTTCGGGTACAGAGTCGCCTCTGCTCGCGCTCAACATGATTGCAAAGTCCATGGAGGAACAATACGAAGCGAAGCTCAACATTGAGCACGTCTTCTCCTGCGAGATCGAGCCGTTCAAGCAGGCTTACATCGAGCGCAACTTCAGGCCGCCGATCCTCTTCCGTGATGTCACAGAGCTGGGCCGCAAGAAGGCTCACACTGCATACGGCTCTCTTGTTGACGTGCCTGGAAATGTTGATGTAAGTTGAAACATAGCGAATGGTGCTGACGTATAGCTCCTGATTGCCGGAACGTCGTGCGTGGACTACTCTGGCCTGAACAATGTCAAGCAGGACATCGACGCCAACGGTGAATCAGGACGAACGTTCCGCGGCATGCTGCAGTGGGTGAACAAGCACCGCCCGCCAATCGTTATTTTGGAGAACGTCTGCAGTGCTCCATGGGACAAGGTCGTGCAGTACTTCAGCGAGATCGACTACGACGCGAACTACGTCCGTCTCGACACGAAGGAGTTCTACATTCCTCACACTCGAACTCGAATCTACCTCTACGCCACGCCGATGGAGAAGAAGGCTGAGCATCTGCCTGAGAAATGGATGGAGACCGTCAAGGCGCTTCGACGGCCGTGGTCGTCGTCCTTCGAGGCGTTCCTGCTGCCTGCTGATCATCCGGATATCCACCGTGCTCGTCTGGACCTAGCTGCTGCCAAGTACTATAACGACGGCTCATCACGAAAGCCGACTGATTGGGGACGATGCGAATCTCGACATGCCAGAGCGAGGCAGGAGGAGGAGCTCGGCAATCTGCGACCTCTTACGGCCTGGAAGGAGGCTGGCGTCTGCAAGGGCCTCGACTGGACCTGGAATGACTGGCTGCAAGCGCAGACAGAGCGTGTCGTCGATCTCCTGGAGATCTCCACACTTCGAATGGCCAAGGAGGGCATCGACTCTGGCTACAAGGCGTGCATCTGGAATGTCAGTCAGAACGTGGACCGACAGACTGGCTCTTCGCGCACAGCTCTCGCCCAGTGTCTGACACCCAACATGATTCCGTGGGTCACCAACCGCGGTGGACCTGTCATTGGACGCGAAGCCTTGTCGCTACAAGGCATTCCCGTTCGTGAGCTGCTGCTTACGAGTGAGAACGAGGACCAGCTCGCCGATCTGGCCGGCAACGCCATGACCTCGACGGTCGTTGGAGCTTCGATCATCGCAGCTCTCCAGCTGACTGTCGACAAGCTAGAAGAGGGAGAGGACGCCATGCAGGCCGCAGCGGAGCAGGAGGCGGAGGAGGCGGCCAACAAGCCCGTCACCATCGTTGGCAGTGGCTCACTCACACCACAACATCTGGACCTAGCGAAGGTCGACTCCGCGCCGCTCAAGAAGGTCTTGCGTGTGGCACAGAGGAGCTCACGCCACTGCGAGTGCGAGGGACAGTCCGGAACGGCATCGGCGCCGATCAACGAGTGTTCACTTTGTGGCTATCGATCTTGCACATCCTGCGGTGGTCGGCCAGAGCACGCGTACCAGGAATGCAACACGAAGCGTGTTGAGCCGACGCAGTTTGAGCAACTGTTCAAGTCTCTGCTGCCCATGCGTGTCAAGATCGCTGGCCTCACGAGAGCCTCCCTGGACGTGGTGCGCCGGAGGGCGACTCAGGAAGGCAAAGGCGAGATTCTCGACTCTACTTGGCACATGTGGCGGAACGCAGTGGCAGACGGCGTCGAGGATGTCGAGCTTCGATTCCGTCTCCTCAAGCGCCAGAGCACGTGGACGGCTGTGTACGAGGGCCACACCGCGATTCTCGAGTTGTGGCTGAAGTCGACACCGGAGTGGCGCTTGACCATCAAGACGCCCCCCGAGGAGCCGGTGAACAGCCCGCTGCGCAAGCTTCTCGTTCGTCCCGTGGCTCGTCTTCGTGTCAACACTGAGAGCGACAACCTCCTAAGCGGAGACTGGGAAGTCTGCGTCCCGTCCCAGCAGACTTTCCAGATCAAGGTCACCGGCTGTGGCGACAAAGTCCCGACATGGCAAGCGGGTCTTGGCCTGCAGGGCAAGTATGTCGGGAACGAGCGCTGGTCTAAGGTCAACGTCGAGGTCCCGCCCGATGCCGAGCGTGCGCTCGACAGGGACGTTTCGGGCGTGTACACCCTCCTGCCGAAATGTGGACAGAACCAGGCGTCCCTTCACAAGCAAGAAGGAGACGACGAAGAGCCGCTGTTCTTCTACCTCAACGCAGACCGTACCGGCAGCGCAGCGGACGACCAGTACGTCTTCTCGACCTCGATCGAGCGCCTTGACTATGGCACGGAGCGTGATGTTGTTGCCTCGCTGGACAAGAAGTGGCGAGAGTCGACGCGAGCATCGGAGACGCCCAAGCTTCACGTCAACGGTGGTTGGGTGTTGGCTTCCGAAGCCAAGCTCACGGCCGTCAAGGGCGCTAATATCGCCGTTGACGATGTGACAGCCCACGCCGACGAGGCTACCTTCTCGATCCCTAGCTCCTCTGAGGTTGTGTCTTCGGCAACCAGGAACTGCGACCAGAGTGTGGCAATCTTGTCGGTCACAGTGCCGTTGGATCCCGACCATGCTGAGAGCATGTGGACCCGGGATCACTGGGGTCAAGTGGACCTGGAAAGAGAGGGCAACACTACGTTCGCCAATTTGGCCTGGATCACGGAGCGCCTGCCTCCTCTTGACAGCTTCTCCTCTTGGAGCACACTGAAGGACTCCAAGACGAAGTGCCTCAAATGTGCTCCCCCACCTCCGACCATCCACTGGATCAAGCAGTCAGCGAAGCTTGACAAGGCTGGGCGCAAGACCACGAAGACGATGAGCACCGTCATCGCATTTGAGGACCGCAAGGAAGCGGGCATCTATGAATACGTGAGTGCACCTTTGATTTCACAGCTGACGTTTTCAGCGCTTGAAACACAGGCCGCAGCCGTTCTCAGTGCAGCTTCGCCTTGACAACGGCACTGGCTCGTTCCGCATCGGCCTGAACCCGTCATCTCTCGCTCACCGCGCGATGGCCCGCTTACCGCATGCCGATCGCGATGAGGTGAAGCTCTCATGGCGCCTTGTCACATCCGTCGTGGCAGATGTCCCGGAGCCGCCTCGCGTCTTCATCCTGCCTAGCAACAAGCGCGACCCCCAGCATCCTCAGCCCGAAGGCTTCCTCCTGCCGCTCCGTAAGGAGCAGCTGAGGTCCCTATGGTGGATGCTCGAGCAGGAGAAGGCGGAAGGCAAGACTCACACCTTCGTCGAGGAGGAAATCTCTGAGGCGGCTCTGCCTGCCCTCGGATGGCGCGCCGAGGGCAAGGCTGAGCGTCCAGTAATGGTTCGTGGCGGTGTCATTGCCGACCAGGTCGGCTACGGCAAGACTATCATCTCGCTCGCCCTGATTGCGGAGACACGGAACGAGATTGACGGCGACACGCCCGAGCCGCCCGGGCTCATGGACATCCGAGCGACCTTGATCATCGTCCCCGGCCATCTCAGTAAGCAGTGGCCGAGCGAGATCGAGCGCTTCACGGGCAAGATGTTCCGCACTGTTGTGATCCAGACGATGAGGGATCTGCAGAACGTCAGCATCGCCGACCTCTCCAAGGCCGACATTGTCATTCTGGCAGCTGAGGTCTTCGACTCGGACATCTACTGGGAGCGCTTCGAGTACCTCGGCGCACAGCCTGAGGGCTGGCTGAATGATAAGCAGGGTGGCCGATTCTTCGCCGAACGTCTGGACACAGCTCTCGAGACTCTGCACCAGGAGGTCGAGGCGCTGAAGGATGGTGCCGACAACGCCGTCGCGCTGATGAAGGATCTGCACAAGCAGTCTGAGGAGGACGCTCAGAACAAGCGAAACGAACTGAGGGCGTCCAACTTTGGCAAGCGCCTCAAGGGCGCCGCTTATCGCGACAAGTACGACGCTACCGTCCCGCAGAAGAAGGCGAAGTCGTCTCCCGGCAGCCGCTGGGAGGTTGACGACGATGATGACGAGGACGACGGCTCAGAGGACATGGCTATCCCTGCGCCGACGTTCCGTGATGCGAAGGGAACCGAGAGCTACAGCAGCGCGAGCGTCAGGAAGAACTATAAGCTGCTCTCGTGCCCGCTTCTGCACATGTTCCGGTGAGTTACCAGCAAGAGAGCGATGCTAACTAGCCGTAGTTTCCGCCGTGTGATCGCTGACGAGTTCACGTACCTCGAGAAGCGACAGCTTGCTGCTGTGCTGCGTCTGTCGTCCTGCTACAAGTGGGTGCTGTCTGGCACGCCGCCGGTCGACGACTTTGCGTCTATTCGCACCATCGCCACGTTTATGGGCATTCACCTCGGTGTCGAGGACGATGCTGAGGGCACCGCTCAGGCCAAGAAGGCGAGGGCGAAAGAGCAAACCGCGGCTGAGCGCTTCCACGCCTTCCGTGAGACGCACTCTGCGGCGTGGCACCGTCGCCGCGACGATCTGGCGCAGGAGTTCTTGAACACTTTCGTCCGTCAAAACATCGCCGAGATCGATGACATTCCGACGATCGAGCACATCCACTCGATCCGACTGCCGGCGTCTGAGGGCGCTGTCTACTTGGAGCTCGAGCACCACCTGCAGGCGCTCGAAATGCAAGCGTAAGTAACAGCCTCGATATGCATCATCTCGAAGCAAGCTGACGATACAGTCGTAAAGAGACCAAATTCAAGAACGTCACCGTCGGCGACCGCAATGCTCGCCTGGAAGAAGCTCTGGCCGACTCGAAGACGGCCGAGGAGGCTCTACTAAAGCGATGCTGCCACTTCACGCTCGACCTCACCAACAAGAAATTCGATGCGAAGACCGCGCAGGAGGCGTGCGAGCACATTGCCTCTGCTCGTCGTGCCCAGCTATTGGCTTGCGAGGACGACCTCAGGCGCACCATCAACAACGCCGTTGGCTTACATGTGCATGTCTCGAAGAAGAAGGGCTTCTCCTCCGACGAGCGTCAGCCGTTCAAGGAGTGGGTCAAGCTTTCCTTCGATGTCACCAAGCATGAGGGCGACGTCGAGGCTGCCGAGCGACTCATCGCGGTTCTAGAGAGTTGCGGTTTCGAAAAGGGCTCTATCCCCAGCGCTCCCGTGGACGGCAAGATGCCGAAGATCGCTGGGGGCAAGGTCGACGATGTCAAGTGGGAGCTGCGCGAGCAGACCCATCTCCTCCGTCGACTCTCAAAGGAGCTCGTTGGTCGTGTCCGCTCACTCCGCTTCTTCGAGGTTGTTCGCAACCTGCAGCTCCGCGGCAAGGAGGCGACCAAGGTGCTGCAAGGCAGCGAGTGCGGCCACGTCCGCAGCGACGACAAGATGGCCATCCTCAGCTGCTGTGGCCACGTTGCCTGCCTTGAGTGCATGACGGAAGCTGTCAACAACCAGAAGTGCGTTAAGCCCGCCTCGTGCCACGCCCCTGTGCGCCACACCAACATCGTCAAGGTGTCCACCCTCGGTGTGGAGGGGGAGCTGTCTTCCGGACGATACGGAGCAAAGCTTCAGCGCCTGGTCGACCTAATCCGCTCCATCCCGAAGCGCGAGCGCATCCTCGTCTTCCTGCAGTGGGACGACCTGATGAACAAGGTGTCCGAGGCGCTCGACGCTGGCGGCATCAAGCACGTCACGCTGGCTGGCGGCGTGAAGGCGAAGGCGAACACGCTCGACAACTTCCAGAGGGGCAACTCTGCCCGCGTCCTGGTGCTGAAGATGAACGACGCCTCGGCAGCCGGCTCGAACCTGACGATGGCGAACCATGCCATCTTCATCGGCCCACTGCTAGCCCCGACGCTCCTGAACTACCGCTCGACGGAGACGCAGGCGATCGGCCGTGTACGCCGCTTCGGCCAGGACAAGGAGGTGCACATCCACCGCCTTCTGGTGCAGGACACGATCGACTACACCATCTTCAATGCGCGCACTAAGGAGCTGAGTGAGAAGGCGGACTACGTCGCTCTGCCGCGGGGCGAGTATGTCCCGCAGTCGCAGTCGCGCAAGCCGCGAACAACCGAGGATGTCGTCGAGATCGTCGAGGATGAGTTATAGCGTGGGAGATGAGCTAGGTTAGTCAGTTCGAGGCAGTTAATGAAATACTAGGTCAATGTAATTCGTGTATTCTACAGAGCTGCATTATAGCACTCGAACATAATGACTAAGTGGATCCTCATAGCTGCACTTAGTTGTTGGTCTTCTCATACCGGTCCGTCTCGAGGGTCGCGACCATCTGATCCTCGGTGCGCTCGGCGATCTGCTCGTGCCTCTTCTCCCACCCCTGCTCGGTCGGGCGGTGGTCCAGGTTCCTCGGCAGGTCGCCAAAGCCACGGACGGGCTTCTCTTTGGGCTCCTCGACCTCGGGGAACTCGGCCGCGTCGGCGGACAAAGCTATTATCAGCTACGATCTTTGGGTGAACTCACCATCAAGCTGCTGCGAAGTGAGGTGCTTGAGGGGCGGCTGCTGTCCGCCAGAGGACGTGGCGGTAGTAGACGAGGTGGTGTTCTGGGTAGTGTTGCTAGACATGACGACGGATCTGATCTGCAATGTAACGTGATTTGATCAAGAAGCACCAGAAACAGTCCAGATACACTCCTCGACCTTTATATCAAGGACAGGATGGCATAGATCTGCGAGGTTCTACGAGGTCCAGCGGCATTCACCAGTGGGTTGGCAAGCGGGCAACGCGGGCACTGCAACAGAGCAGAAGAGAGCCAGAGCAAGCGAACTGTTACCGGATACAAGGCACCGATATCCCTGTATCTGACGTCAATTGTGCGCAACAGGCGCCTGCTGATCTTCCCCAAGATCGCGAGTGCAACCCGCGTCGACCGAACGGCTCACCGAGCTTGACTTCGTATGCCACTTTGAGAGCGAATAGCCGTGTTGGAGAAGAAGTGTTCGGGTGGGATCTGTGGGAAGAGATGCCTTGAGAGTCTAATCTTGGCTCCCGGATGATCGGCCCGATTGCCTTGACAGTTGTCACATCTCGCTCACTGTGAGTATGCACCTGGCGGGGTTGACTCGCCAGGTTGAGACGTTCCTCGCACGCATACAGGACCCCCCATAGCCTTATGCTGAGAGTCTAGATCGTCGGCAGACGTCCCTCGATCAAGAGGAGGATTACCGCGGGTGTCGAGGAAATCCGATCGAGAATCCGATTACGGACTGTCTCCGCCCGATTTCGGCATGATCTCGAAAGGCACACGTGCCAGCAGGCTTTGTTTGGTTCCTTCCTTGAGCGAGCTGATAATGCTTCGAAGATGAGAACATGACGTTTGACGGATTGCAGTCCAGACTACTGTAATACCTAAGCACGCGAACGAGCATTGAGACAGTGCAATCGATGAGTGCCCACAGCAAAGGCTGAGCGAGTGATCTGCAAACAGTCTGGCCTGCCAAGACATCTCGGACCCGAAAATACCACACCGCCCAATACACATCACCTTGGCGTTATGTGACTCCTTCCCTCCTTATTGCCTTCCTCTTCCCCACCTAACGCCCAGCCTCCGCTTGCGATACCGCTCCAGTCTCGAGCCAGCTCACACACCCAATAGCAACACGCAGTATGGACTGGGCCGAGTACTACCGCGACCAACTCCGAGCCTACGGCGCCAGACCAGCCAAGCCCAGCGACTGGAAGACGCGCCCGCCGCCTCCGCCGCACCAACGCGCCGACCTGGGGTATACCGCATCCTACACGGAGGCAGAGTATCAGGCGCTCGCGCACGGTTTCAAGCCGTCTGATATGGATCAGCGTTGGTTCATCGCGCTCGACACGGGCGTCGCTGAGGGAGAGAAGGGAGGCGAGGGTGAGAGTGAGCGTGAGGGTGAGGGGTGGCTCAACATTCATCGCTCTTGGACTGGAGTTCACGTCTACGCTCTGCACCTCGCCCGCGACCCCAAAGGCGGATGGATGGTCGACAAGTCCTGGGTCTCGATTAATCAGGAGGAGTACGACCCTGCCTTTAGCGATAGGGAGAGTTGGCTGGAGAGCGATCGCCAGACTGTCAAGAGTATTATTGATACCTTCTGCTTTCAGCAGTGGAAGAAGTGGCTTGAGCTGAAGGCTAAGGATGAGGCTGCGAGAGTCGAGGGTTCGAAGGGAGAGACTGCAGGGAAGGCCGCTGGGAAAGGTGCCAGCGCTCGTGAGAGAGCGCAGCAGAGCGGTCCAAAATCCTCAGCTAGGGCAGCAGGCGACAAGTGTCTGCTTATGTGAAGAGACGAGGCGAGGCATTTTCCTATTCGTCAGGTCCCGGGTTCTGTTTGCATGATGTATATGTATCTCTACGAGTATTGTCCAGTGATACGATTTGTCTCACCATGAGGGCGGATGAGGGCACACTAAGTATGATCAATCGCTTCACCGAGTCTCACAACCGTTTCCTCCTCTACAGGACGAGTTGCCTAGCGTGTCCACTGATGACGATGGAGCCGACTCCCTTCACCTGCGAAGCCCCGAGCACGCTGCCGTCCGCAGCGATGCCCTTGACCTGCACGCCCTGCCCAGATCCTCCCGGCACCTTGAACGTAGTCTCGAATCCAGTCTTCTGCACCTTCCCCGTGCTAGCTCCACCAACGATGATCTCCCACGCCGCAACCTCGGTCGCGCCGTTCCAGCTGACAGCGCCATGGGTCGCATTGACCACCAAGCTGGGCTGGGTCGTGGGGTATCCGACCCAGCGCCTTTGGTACGCGCGATAGTTCTGGATCTGGCCAGGCTTGGCGAGCACGGGGCCAAACTGGGCGCTCCAGGTTCTCGTGCCGTCATCGCTGTGGCCCGAGATGTACGGGATCTGGCCCCAGCCGACGACCCAGCCGTTGTCGATGCGCTCATAGTTGCCCTGCGAGCGCGAGGGGTTCTTAATGGGCGAGTAGGCCTCGTGGAGGAGGTCTGCCGTCGGCGGGGTGGAAGAGCTGTTGAGGTAGAGCAGGAGACCGCGCGTGGTCGAATCCTGCACCCAGCCCGAGGCTGCGTTGTCAAACAGGGACAGCGTGTTGGCATCGCGGAAGCGCGCGTGGTGCTGCCACGAGAAGTTCGCCTTGGGGTCGACAACGAAGTCCGACTTCTTGCCGCCTAGGCGCCAGATAATCGAGCCGTCCTGGCCGGAGAGGTAGAAGATCGTGCTAGTATGGCGCGAAGAGACGAGGAAGTTGCCCTTGTCATCTTTCTCAATGGAGTTGATGTGCTGAGGTCAGCTGGACGCTCCGGGACGTGTCTGAACAGCCTGAAGGCAGTGTACTAACGAAGAAGTCGAAGGGGTTGCCAGCCGTGCCGTCACCGCTGTTGGCAGGGGTCGCATAGCTGTCCTCGATAGCCACATGGTCGCTGCTCTTCCAGGTCCACAGCGCTTTCCCAGTCTCGATGTCGATCTCCTGCGCATAGGAGACGAGCAGGTGACCGTCCTTCGGGCCACCGACCGAAGTCAAGTCAACAGGGTACTCGTCGTCGTAGATTGTGACGATGGCGGTGTCGTCCTTGGTGATGGCGATCTCGTGGAAGTCGATCTTGAGTCCAGGAGTAGGGGTCGAGCTACCATCAGCCTGACGATCGGCAACCTTAGATCGTCACACTTACATGTTCGCAATGACATTGTAGGACTGGTCAAGGATCACACCATCGCCATGGCTGTAGCCTCCAGAGAAGAATTGGCCCTTCGCGACGACGAGGACCGGCTTGCCCTTGTACGTCCATGGGGCGAAGCCTCCCCAGCCAAACGATGCTCCGTCCCAGACCAGCTCGCCGGTGTGGTCGAAGATCGAGGCGCCAAAGTTCCGACTTGGCGCACGCGGGGCAATGAAGATGTGGCCGTTGTCCTGAGGGGGATACTCGATGAAGTTGAAGAGAACGCTGAGGGTTAGGGAAGGCACTAGAGGTGGGAGCGCAGATAACGATAACCACTACGATGTGAGACACTCACGGAGTCGCGCTCGAGGAGTTGAAGGTTTGATAGGGCGCCACGCCGAGCGCTCCAGAGGAATAAGCCTGCGAGTTGTTCAGAGACGCTGCGCTGGCGAATGCCAGCGTTGAAAGAACCCGGAAGGCAGTAAGTAGAAGCATCTTCTTCAATGTGAGTAGCCGATGGGGTGCGAGTGCTGAGCAGGAGCTAACATCCTAGCTTTATACTGATGCCGGGCTCGGCGCACTCTTGTCTTTACCGCACCCGCACTTCGTGAGTGATGACAGATGGGACAATCCATCGTGATGATGGCGGCAATGCCCGAGGTGTTGGAACGTTGATTGAGGGTAAGTGCAAGCCAGCGAAGGTATTTCTGAGGCGAAGTCCCCGATTTTCGAGGGTCAGATGGAGATAGCCGACGCTAAGGACCGGGCTAAGCATCGAGTATGAGCCGTATGATCGATACATGGCACCATTTGAGTACCTGGTATCATATCAGCAGCCCAGAAATCGCAACGTATGCCGGCGCGTGCGGCGCATTGATGGAAAGTACCCCAGCGGGCGGGTGAGTGTGAGTGAGGAAATCGGTGGTAATATCAGCAGACGATGGCGCACATGCCGGGACTATCTGGAATTGCGGGAATCAGCTATTTTCCGCACTTTATGCGCCCCTCTGCAAGGCGTCGCTGTCTGGCACGTGACTTGGCCGTCAACATGAGGTCGGATGAGGTTCTCGACCTGCCGGGAAGATGGCAGCAGCCCAACCCATGTTCCCCGTCTCATTGAACCCCATCCGGCTCTGCAGTTAGAGTTTGACTGCGAGATCGACACTCCATGCAGGTTCTGCGATCAATGTTCGTCTACACCCGCCGAGCCTCTCTCGCGTCTTAATCTGACCCTGCCGTCTTCCGCCAGCACGCTCATCAGCTTACTAAAATGAAGAGCCTGGCTTCAGATCGAGGGCGGGGCTTCCAGCGTACAGTCCTTCCCTCCCTCCAGATCCATCCTCATTTCCATGCATCAGCGTCACCTGGCATACCTGATATCCGATCTGGCATACCTGAGCTGAGGCAGCAGCGGAAACCTAAACAACGAGAGCCGAAGAAAGCGCACCGTCGATGTCCGATTCGCTTGGGCGACATACAGGGCGCACAGGGGGCATCGTGGATGCAAGGGTATGGAGGGCATGCCGCTTATATAACGTATGATAAGGTCAGGTTCGAGAAGCGGCAAGACTCGAAGTACGACGCACCCGCCTACGCACAAACTTACCGCATACGCACAACCTTAGCGTTACGATGGACCTGATCGCAGCGTGAGCCGAAATTATGGCTGGAAGGGACGGCGGGTTGGCAAAGGATCAACCGGTGGGCGCGGGGCAACACACTCTCATACAAGCGGGGGCGGCATGTTTCGTTTCGTCTGGTCAAGGTTCGCAGATATAAGCTGGGCTGGGGACTGCGACCAAACATGCACAAGCAAGCGTCTTTCTCAACTCGATGGTCAAGTGCTGCATCCAGGTTAAAGATCGACAGGCGCTTATCTCTTCACCAGCCATTTATTGACCGAGCGACGATCTTTCGACCCCCAGTGACCGACCTGTAAACAGCTATATGATCGGCCTCCATGACTATGCCGCCCTCTGTCCTCCCGCCCTCGGTCGTGACGACCTCGCCGCCGCCGCTTCCTCCTCTGCCTCTCTCTCCTTCGAGCCGAGCGTCTCGTTCGCCGATCCTCTCGGGCGTGCCGACGCCGGTCCCAGCTCCGCACCTGCTGGAGCTCTTCGAGGGCGATGATGCGTACCCCGTCGGCGAGTTTGTCGCCATGGCCGAGTTTGCGATGGCGGCGCACGCCGACTACTACACGACAGCTGCGCGACGGATCGCCTTCGTCTCAAACAACTTCTCGGGGCGTGCGAGGCTGTGGTTCACCTACATTCTTGGCAAGAACCCGCGCCCGCACTGCCTGCGCTCATGGGAGGAGTTCAAGACTGCGCTGCTGCAGTACTTCGGCGATGTTGACCCGGTGCCGCACACGGTGCTGCTGCGCCTGACGCAGGAGGACAACGACGTTGTGTGGTATGCGAAGGAGTTCCGCGAGAAAGCCGTCGGATGCCGTGTCGCCGTCGATCACGAGTACTACCGCCGCTGGTTCGTGCTCGGCCTCCAGCCCGCTATCCGCGAGCGCACCCTGCGCGCACTCTACCACCTCGCTACGTTTCAGGACGTCGTGCGCCACGCCCGCGAGATCGAGGTCGCTCTGCTCGGAGTGACACGGCAGGGATCGCATGTCTCGCACGTCTCCCAAGCTGCCACACACTGAATCTTTCTAGTCCTCTTTTGCCTTCTGACTGCATACACGCTCCTATAGTTTCCTACATAGCATTCCCCTCGCCCACCTCACCCTGTTTGTTTTGTACTGTTCACGCTGCACTCTGCATATCCTCTGCTTGCTCTTTACTCCTTGCCCTGCACGTGGAAGATGTCGTGGGCAAATTCGTACGTCGGCGCGGATATCGTGTCGTCGCCCTCAGCCTTCCAGTCACGGTCCGCAGCGTACGCGAACACACCGCCTTTGCGACCGCCAATAGGCTGCCAGGCAGCGTACTGACCGGCCCTGGACGTGCTGAAGGGCTTGAATGTGTCGTGCCAGATGTTGTCCGCCTTCTCCTCGTAGAACGAGAATCCGGCTGCGAAGCGGCACGAGTCGATGTGAGGAGCGTATGTGTTCCACGAGGTCTGGAGCCTGCTCACGCTACGTCCGTACGCCTGGAGGAAGACGTAAGAGACGACGTCAGCGATGCGGGGGAAGAATTCGTCGTAAGAGTCCTGGTTCGTGTCGTAGATGAGCAGAGTGCCCGCCTTGCCCTTGGGGCCAAGGTACTTGCTAAGTCCGCGGATGATGTTGACGAAATGTGTCGCCTCAGATCCCGAGACAACCTCCTCGATATCGAAATCGAGTCCGTCGAGATTGGCAGGCGTCACGTACTGCGCAATGAGCGACTGAGCGATCTTGTCGTAGTTGCCATCCGACGGCACGGGAATCGCGCGCAGGACTTCGATTCCGAGACTACGGGCAAGCTTCGTCCCCTGTGCGTGCAGCTTGGGGACGTACGTGTTCTTCAGAACGTCAAAGTACGGTGTCGCATCCGCTCCGTTCGCGTCGAAGACCAAGGCAATGTCGGTCCCTTTAGGGAGTGAGTCCATCCGCGCTTGCATGCCCTGGAAACCTGTTGCGGCATCGTTCCATGTCCGCCAGTAGGCGGCGTAGATCTCCTTTCCTTGACATTGCTGGGCGCCCACAGGGCCGGTGGCACGGGCGTCGAGTGCCGCTGGCGCGGCGAGGGCGGGCGAGGCGAGCAGAGAGAGGAGTGGTAGGAGCGAGAATAGCATGGCGAAGGATTGCTTTATGTTATGTGTCTAGATTTCTAACTGGGAGCTCTGGAGAATCAGTAATCCGCGGAGCGGCTGCCTCAGTTGCTTATATATACAAGCAGCAGGTAAAGCTGTCCAACCTTCGGTCACGACCTGACCATGCTGTACAAGCTCGTTCCACGCTGCAATCGGGACCAACGCCGAGTGGTCCGGGGCCGCGAGTGTCCATATTTGTACGCCAGTGTGTGAAGTCTGTGTCGATGTGCACATGCGGTGTGCCGAACGCCGCACCGGTGCACCCTGCTTCGTGCTGTGCTTCCCGCCCCGAGACTTAGAGTTCAGCTAGCTGCTATAAGCGACCATGACAGTGCTTCGGTGTGATCGATCAGGAAGAGGTGAGTACCGCGTCAACGTGATTTCCTCCGATCGAAGGCGGATGTGAGCGACTAGTCTACGGACCGTGCGCCGAACGATGCACGTGGGTTAGCAGGGTCTGGAGCGGGAGGCCCTGTCTACGCCGAGGTTGCCGAGTTCTCGAAGGATAGCACATGGTGCATAGAAGCTTAGCGTGGGTTGCTTCTTTGTTGGGGACCTGGGTCGATGTAAGTAGTCATGTCATTTAACAATCAATCTGCGGTGAAGTGAGAAAGACGTGAACAATCGAGGGGTCAGCAATCAAAGCTCGCTGATAAGATTGCGAGAAGAGAATTCTGCCTGAATTGCAGAACGCCCGTGCCTGTAAGCCGAGTGCGGGCAGTCTGGGACCGTCTCCGAGTCCCGGATGCTTCTGCCCGCCGGAGACGATTCTCGGCGCACAGCATACTCGTGTCTCGGTAACACAGCAATGCATGCGTCGGCGCTTCTGTGCGGGGCGGGCATGCCCGCTGCTCTCGATCCCGTGATCAGTCCAAGTCACGGGATCGGCGCACGGCGAGGTTCGAGCGATGTCAGGCGGCGAGCAGATGAGGCTGAAGCTGGCCAAGCGGACGCCCCGCAGAGCGCGGATCACTGTGGCGCCGAGCCCAGGCAGTGGCCAAGGCCGAGGCAGCCGACGATACCGAACGACATGCCTCCGCACTTCGCTTCTTATCATCTGTCTTGACTCCACAGTGAGCACAGACCGAAAATCGCGCAGTGTGGCAGTGATGTTCGGAGCCGGAGAGCTTGAGTGTGGGCACCACGATCTCCCTCTCGACCTCACGCCGCAGGCAGCTGGGCAGAAAGCACGCAGAAAGCACAATGTATAAGAGCAGCAGTCCGAGAGGCCACCTCAGCGCATCACAACGCTTCCGACCGCCACTGCCTTTCACTTCGCCGTCATTCCATCCCTTCTCGCCGTCATTCCTAAAGACCGACGGCTTCGAGCACAGCACAGCACTTCCCAGACTTGTATATCAACCTCCAACATGAGCACAAACGTTCGAGACAACAAGACTCCCCTTGAGCGCGGCGTCCGCGATTTGTTCAAACCTCCCCTTGAGCGCGAGTATCGAGAGCTCATTGCGTCTCAGAGCCCCACTGCATCTTCCAACACTAGCTCCACTCCTCCTCCCGTTAACGCTTCAACTTCAGACGCCAGCATGGGCTCCTCCACCGTTCCGTACCTCGGGGCCAGCTCGACTCACAGCACCGAGGTCGAGTCTGTGCCCCCTCCTCCCTATCGCGACGACGGTAGTGTCGCCTTCCCTGAGAAAACTTCCGGCTCACAGCAAGAGCACTCGGAGGGAGAGGTGCTGCGCACCGCGATGCCCTGCAATACCATCGGCCACGACCTCACTCTGACCACGTGCCAGCGTCGCGCCAGGATCGCCACTTTCATTCTCTGTCCCGAGGTCACTGCTTGGTTGATGTGCAGGAAGAGGATCTGTAGGAGGTGCGGAGAGAAGGTCAAGCCGAAGAACACCATTTTCCACCATTAGCCTTTCACTCCTCTTCCAAAAGGAGGCTTTCTTGCTTTAACCACCCTGATCTCTCCAATGCCGCCCTCCTCGTAAACTTCGTCCCCACTGTATTTTACTACCTACGTGCCAAGAGTTGTAGCCTGATTATAGAAGAATCGACCATGCCATGCATTGTGTATGTAGTGTACAACATGTGATGTGATTGGTGCTATATTATTGATCTGTCATACTCCGTACACTACTTCTACCTCTACTGGTGCCACCACTCCGCCGACGAGTGCGCCGACTCCTTGCCGTCCCTCGGATTCACGTCCATGTCGAGGAACGATTGCGTGCCGAACAGTGTCCGTGCTGCTGCGAGGATCTGCATGTCAGCTTTTCTCGACGTATCCTCAGCTCACCTCATCGATGCAGTTTATCGCCTCTGTGAGCGCCTCGTTCTCCGCCATGGCGTACAGGACACCCAGCTCGGCGTGGTATGCAGGCTGCCCGCCTCCTTCCTCCTCCTGATCGTCGATACTGTCCCGCATGCGCCTGTGCTTCTCCCTTGCACGGCTTTGGCGCACTTCCCTCGCATAGTTGTCCGTTGTCTCCATGACCTCGCTGAGGGGGTTGCGTGGACTGGGAAAGACCTGCGGAAGCGGCGAACGGGATCGGAATGCCTGTCCGCAAGCCCACAAATTGACCAGAATGGCGCTGACGAGCTCACGGCGGATGGGAAGCACATCGAGCACGGTCGCCTTGCGCGGGAGTGAGAAGCGCAGAGTGCGGATCTCACTGAACGTCTCGATCAGGCGCTCGAGCAGGTCAACAATCTCTCCATATAGCCGCGTGGGACGGGGAAGCAGGCTAATCTCGCGCTGTTGCACCATTTGCAGCGTACGGCAGCGGCCGATGTTAGCTCGTGCGCTCCGTTCCAGGACCCGGTATTGCTTGCTGTTCGCGTTGTAGACCGGCGACGGTCGCAAGAGATCCCGGCTCATGCGGAGGTAGTAGTCCGTAATGTCCTCCATCGTGTCCCCCACAGCGGAGAAATACTGCACCCGCGCGTGGATCGGCCACAGCCAGGATCCTATCAGGATGGCGGCACCAATGCCGATGACAATGTCAACAAAGCGCATCCACGACAGCTCAAAGCTGCCCTGTCCCTGATTGAGGTCCAGGTACTCGAGGAAGAGGAGCGGCGCAAGCGTAATGGCATAGACGATCATCATTGGCGCAAAGTGCGTAAAGCACACACCGTAGCTGATCGGGATGGAGAAAAAGGTGCCAAGCGTCACAAGACCGTAGGGATTTTTGTGCGCAATGAGGACACAGACGTAGCCCGTGACACATCCAAGGAACGTCCCACACATGCGGTAGAAACCGATCCGCAGCGTTGCACCGGTGGTCACTTCAATTACGTACATGAAGCTGACGACCATCCACGGCCCACGGACACGGTCGTACCAGACCCTCCCTGCTTGGCCAGGCGGCATCAGACCTGGAAGGGAGAGCAGGCTGATCCCAATAGTCTGCTTGACGGCGAAGTGTACGTGGCGAGAGTGCTTGATGGCGTAGATGAGCTTGCTGAGCCAGACACGGCCCAGGACGACGCCCCGCCGGTCCCAGATCAGGCGCCAGGCGTTCGCGACCCGCTGCCACAGTGACCCCTCTCGGATGTGCAGGTGCAGCTCACGTTTCTCGTGGAGCAGCTTGTGCACATAGTCGAGGTCCTCCTCACGCGGGACATCCTGCTCGTCCTTCTGAGGTGGAACCGACACTCGCTCGATTGATGGCATCGCCGCATGAGGCGCAACCGGCGACCACGGCCACGGGATCGGCGGAAAGTACCACTGCTTCTTGCCCGACGCTTGTTCTAACTCCTGCGCCTTGCACAGCAGTTCTTTTGTGTCCTTGGCAAGGTCGAGGAGCGCAATCATATAGAAAGCGATCCGAAACCGGTCCTCGTCGTCGAGCCAGTCTGTCTCGATAAGCTCGTCCTCAAATGTTATAGCTCGCGCAGACATATGTGCGCCCGACGTTCCGCGCCCGAGTCCATCGGCACCATAAATGGTGTCCACGATACCGCCGAGACGTTTCTGCAAGTCCTGCAAAGCATCCTCCAGCTGATTCTGGAGGACCGTGATGTGAGCCGGGTCGACCGATGCTGGGTCAGCATGCCAACCACATGCAACTGCGACCAGGTGCTTGGTGCCGCCCAGGGCCGCAGTGATAGTGTTCGTCAGAGACAAGCACGTCTGCTTCAGTTTGACACGAGCACTATCTCTGCTCGGCGAATCCGGACGGACTACCTCAATGCGGAGGGACCCGCGCAAGGAGCCGTTGCCCGAACGAGCGCCTCGAATCTCCGCAAGTCGCAAAAGCTCCAACGATAGCTGGCTGGGAGACGGCACGACGGCTGCACCATCGAGTGTACTCGCCAAGCTGTGTCTGCTGTGATTCCGATGCGGAGTTCTGGCGTGACTCCCCATTGGCGAATGACCCGTACTCCTATGGAACAAGGGCGAAGCGTATGTTCGCTCCAGAGCAGCGCGAATGCGCTCGCCTGGCACATGTCCAGTTGGTCCGAGCAATGGATTCCGTTGCAATCGCGACAGCAGACGAATAATCGGCGTCAATGCTTTGGGGTGATGCCGAGCGTGGACAATGTCAAGCGAGTAGTCCCTATGCGTCTCCTGGATGTCCCTGATCTGAGCGCGAAGCTGCCTCGCGAGCGCTTGTTGCTTGACCCTGGCTGAGGGCTCATCTAGACTCGGTACAGCCCCGACGCCGGCTTCCTCGTCTCTTGGGGTGGAAGAAGGCGAGTCATCGGTGCCCACTTCGGATTTGAGAATCGTGTCCAGCGAGGTAGGCAGCAGTTCGCACGTTGTGTCCACTGCCTTCAGGAAGTGAGAGGCGAGAGCAGGGGAGCTCGAGTGCTCAGCGAAGATGACTCCGCATGCGGTAGCGATCCCGAACGCGAACACAATCGTGAAGAATTGATCTGTGAACATGTATGTTTGATACTGACCCAGTCAGTTCTCTCCAGCCGCAAGTACTCACATGTGTAATCGCTTGGTTCGTCGTCAGAAGGAAGATCGGCGAGAACATGGCTGCTCTCGAGGCCACATTGAGCCGGGGCGCTCGGGAGCGTAGGAAGCCGACTGTGGTCAGTCACCAATACACCGAGGCACACGCACAGAACAGCGACAGTGTCGCCAGGCCCAGCCCTATGATAGCACGGGGCGTTGCTGTGTCCGAGCCATATTTCCGCCCGCAGTAAGCTGCGATAGCAAGTGTTGCCTGCGCCCAAGCATGTCCAGAGAGCGCAGCGATCAGACTTGCAGCTACATGTCAGCGCGAAGCTCGCAAACGGCATCAAACTCACTGTTCAGCTCAACAATCTGGCTAACCCGCCCCTTCGGGAAGAAGAAGAGCGTAAGACAGGAAGTGATATGAAACGCGTACCTGTTCCTGTTAGTCACAACTTGTCTCACGTGTGCCACCTAATGGACGACGCAGCTGAATCGGTGCGAGCTGTCGCTGTCGCAAGCATGGTGGCCCCGTGGCACTCACTGTCCGCATAGTCGATTTATAGGTCGAACAGCAGTGAAGACAAAGGTCAGGAATGCGGCTATCACTGGTGTGGCTAGAACGCGCGCCTTTAGAGCCCACGGGGGAAGCCTTGCCGCCAGCGACAGCCTCCAAGGCCTTTGAGCCTTCGCAGGCCTGGTCCTGGTCTCGCTTGGCTTCTCCCCGTTGGCCGACCGCGTGGCCATGGTGGTTTAAGTTGTCGTCAGGCCGCTAGACGTTGCGATCCGTATCCGTGGTGCAGTATGTGCGATGTGAAGATGAGAGCGGACCAAACCAGCTCCATCACACGAGGGGGTCGGCAATCTGCTGGTGCTCCGCAATTCGGGAGGGAGCCGTGATATCGATAGCGTAACGCTTGGAGAAGGCTAATGATTTTAGTTCCGCTCCGCCGGTAAAGGCACATGACAGAGACGAGAAAGTCAAGGACGTCCAGACGATGCATGGCAGTGATAGTGTCGACCTCCTTATCGTACCCGCACCACCACCACCGCCATGACCCACCTCACGGCTCTCATCGAGTCGCAGAAGGGACCTTTCCACACCTACGAGTTCTTCCCGCCCCGGACAGAACAGGGTTTCACCAATCTCCTCGACCGTATTCGTCGGCTCACCCTTCCGCCGCTTCGACCTCCTCTCGCCGTATCGGTGACATGGGGTGCCGGCGGAAGCACCTCGGATCGCTCTCTCGAGCTGGCTGACGCCATCACGAAGATGGGCGTCGAGGTCATCCTTCACCTGACATGTACGAATATGCCCAAGGAGAAGGTGGACCACGCCCTAGCGGTATGTTGTTGCTGTGAGATTCTCGACTGACTTCAGCGCGCGAAGGAGCTCGGTATCACCAACATCCTGGCTCTCCGCGGAGACGCCCCTCGCAGTGATGAGTACGCTACCGATGCGGATGCCAACATGGATGAGTTCCAGCACGCCGACGACCTCGTCCGCTACATCCGTAAGGAGCACGGCGACTACTTCTGCATCGGTGTGGCTGGCTACCCCACTCCCCACCCTGACTCCCTTAACGCTGAGGACGACCTCAAGTGGCTGAAGGAGAAGTGCGATGCCGGCGCCGACTACATCATCACGCAGCTGTTCTACGACGTCCCCGCCTTCGCCGACTGGGTTCAGCGCTGCCGCAAGGCTGGCATCGCGCAGCCCATCATCCCGGGCATCATGCCCATCCAGAGCTATTCGTCGTTCCGCCGTCTGATTAACCTCACGAAGTGCACTGTACCCGACTACATCATGCAGGAGTTGGAGCCTATCAAGACCAACGATGCCGCAGTCAAGCAGTACGGCGCCAGCCTTGCCACCGAGATGGTCAAGAGGCTGATCACGTCGAAGCTCGTTCCTGGCGTGCACTTCTGCACGCTCAACCTCGAGAAGTCGGTCCGGACGATCCTCGAGAACCTGCAGTGGAACGCCAAGAAGCAGCACGATTCGATCCACTCGTCTCCCGTGAGCCGGCACAACCAGCTCATCAGCGAGGAAGCGCTTGAGCTGGACGACGGCGAGGAGAAGGTGCCTCTGGCCGTGTCTGCCGCCGATGTCGCCCAGTGGGTTAAGAACACGCGGGAGCACATCTCTGTCAACGGCGAGCCGAGCTGGGATGAGTTCCCGAACGGACGCTTCACCGATGTGCGCTCTCCCGCGTACGGAGAGATCGACGGATGGGGCAACGGTCTGAAGATCACGCCAGCGCAGGCGCTCAAGGAGTGGGGCACGCCTGCAACGTTCGAGGACCTGTCCAACATGTTCACGCGGTACCTCAAGAGCGACCCAGCGACGCCGACGACGCCGTTCTGCGACATGCCTTTGTCTCCCGAGTCGCAGACTATCCTCGACTCGCTCATTGCCCTCAACTCGCCTTCGAAGCGGTATTGGACCGTCGGCTCGCAGCCCGCCGTTGATGCTGCGAAGTCCGAGGACCCGGTGCACGGCTGGGGACCGCCGGGCGGCTACGTGTTCCAGAAGGCGTATGTTGAGTTCTTCGTGCCGGAATCCGAGGTCGAGCGCTTGGAGCGGAAGCTCGAAGACCAGCCCCGCAACCTGTTCAGCATGTACGCCGCCAACCGCAAGGGCGACAAGCGCGGCAACACCGATTCGGAGTCTGTCAACGCCGTGACGTGGGCTGCCTTCCCAGGACAGGAGATTGTGCAGTCGACCATCATCGAGGAGCTCTCGTTCCTGGCATGGAAGGAGGAGGCGTTTGAGATCTGGGACGAGTGGGCGCGCCTGTACCCGCGCCAGTCGCCTGCGCGCAAGCTGATCGAGAGCGTCAGCAATGAGTGGTGGCTCGTCTGTCTCATTCACCACGACTACAAGAACACCGAGGGACTGTGGCGATTCCTTCTTGACAATTAAATAACCTTAGATATGTACCGCGGAGCCGTCCTGTGGCACCGCCCTATGTAGTATTATGCACATCACGCTCGAAACCATGCTATATTGCTGCATCTATGATTGTCGTACTAGTACAAAACAAGACTTTTTACTCCTCGTCGCTGTCTTCCCTCGTCGCATCGTCGTTCTCACGCTGAGCCGCCGAGATGCCGGCCAGAAGATCCGGTCCATCGTCTCCTTTCCGCTGCGCCTGCAATCGCTGACGGAAGATGGTGGCAATCGCCTCGTTCGTCCGGCGCTCGAGCTTGGCCATTCTTCGGGCCATGTCACGCTTCAGGTCGGCATTCACGCGCTGCGGCTGGATGTTGAACAGATCCTGATATGTCAGTTACCACTGGAGTATTCGTGACTCACAAGCTCCTCCGCTCGTCGCGCTTCATCTTCGGCCACAATCTCCTCAGCGAGACCCTCGACGGCCTTCTCGACCGTGTCCTCTCCACTCTCTCCGGGCTGTCGCAGGCGAAGTGTTCGCGTGTCAGGATCGTAGTTGCGCAACTTGATCGTGAAGTGCGTATTTCTGTTTGTCAGTTCGAGGAATTGACCTTCTCAACTCACCCCGTCTCGCCCTTGTCGTGCGCCTCCTTCCTCTTCCTCAGCTCTATCAGCCTCTCCCTGCGCACCGCATTCGTGGCCGCGAGCGTCGTGTCCATGGTGGATGCGATGGAGGTGTGCACTCGATCTCGCGTCAATATCCAGTTCATTGAGATTGTTGAGCTCAGGAACGGGCATCGACCGTGGGAAACCCAGTTGCCACCTGACCGGCTTGAATCAGCAAAAGTTGGATTCGCGGCTCAGAACGGCAATCGGCACCACTTCCACTCCTGACCACGAGCACACAACATGGCTTCCGTCGCCGAGAAATCGCCAGCACCGGCTCCCGCCACCGAGGGCGTCGAGAAGCCGAAGCCCCGCAAGCGCTTCGTGGGCAAGACGCCTGGTTCGGCTACGCGGTCAGCCCCGCGCCGCGTCGCGAACCAGGTGCCGGATGAGATCCTCAACGACCCGGCGCTGAAGGAGGCGATGCGAGCTCTGCCGGCAAACTACAACTTTGAGATCCCGAAGACGATCCACCATGTCCGTCGGGAGGGCGTCAAGACTGTCGCGCTGCAGATGCCCGAGGGATTGATGATGTACGGTTGTGCCATTGCTGACATCGTTGAGAGGTGAGCTTCATGGTTATCGTTGAAGCTGACAGACAGGTTCACCGGAGCGCAGCCTCTTCTCCTTGCCGATGTGACTTACGGAGCTTGCTGCATTGATGACTTTACTGCGCGCGAGATGGGAGCCGAGATGATCGTGCACTACGGACACTCTTGCCTCAGTGAGTTGAGCTTTGTGTGACATGGTCTTGAGCTAACCCGCAGTCCCCGTGAACCAGACGAGTATCAAGACGCTGTACATCTTCGTCGAGATTGCTATCGACTCGCCGCATCTCGCGCTCAGTGTGCGGCGAAACTTCCCCAGCGACCGCGAGGCGTTCCGCCGCTCAGTCCTTGGAGCTGGTCCTGCCGAGCCGGGCGCGAAGGTGGATATCGAGCTCGAGGCCGAGGAGAAGAAGACGCTAGCGGAGGGAGCGGTCGCGGAGGGCGAGACACCAACAAAGCTAGCTCTGGTCGGCACCATCCAGTTCGTGGCGGCAGTGCAGGCGCTGCGCGACGACCTGGAGCAGGCCATGCCGCCACTCGAGGCGCAGGAGGAGGTCGAGGGAGCGGACGATGCGCTAGCAAAAGTGCGCAAGGGCGAGATCGGCGTCTGGCGAGGCAAGTACGACGTCACGATTCCGCAAGTGCGCCCGCTGTCCCCTGGAGAAATTTTGGGCTGTACGGCACCGAAGTTGCCTGCCGATATCGACGCGCTGATCTACGTCGGTGACGGCCGCTTCCATCTCGAGTCGATCATGATTGCGAACCCCACGGTGCCCGCCTTCCGCTTCGACCCGTACTCGAAGAAGTTCACGCGCGAGGTGTACGAGCATGCTGAGATGCGCGCCATCCGCGGTGATGCAGTGTGCAACGCTCGCCGTAATCTGGTTGAGCGTGGTGCGGACTCGTGGGCTATTCTTCTCGGAACGCTCGGACGGCAGGGATCGCTCAGCGTGCTCAAGACCGTCCAGGGCTCACTACCACCAGGCACTGATGCGCTGCCGCCGCTCCTTATCTTGCTCTCGGAGCTCAGTCCGGCAAAGCTTGCCCTGTTCTCGAAGGAGGAGATCTCCACCTTTGTTCAGACGTCTTGCCCCCGCCTCAGTATCGACTGGGGCTATGCCTTCTCCCGCCCTCTCCTCAGTCCTTACGAGGCCAGCGTCGCTGCGGGAAGAATACAAGGCTGGGAGGGCACCGAGGTCGATGGCAAGAAGGGCTCGGGAGACTACCCGATGGACTTCTACGCCGACGGAAGTCTCGGACCGTGGACGCCGAGGCACCGGCCGCCACGCCCGCCGCGCGCGCCGAGAATGACCAAGGTCGCTACATAGAGTATGATAGTCTACACATATGTAATCTAGTCGTACAACAGAGCGTAGCAGTCTAAGCATATTCCTCGTCCTCCTCGGGCGAGATCAGGTCGTTCACGCAGTGCACGAACGGTGCCATAACCTCGACCGTCTCCTTGAGCCTGTCCATGAAGTGTGGGTCGAGTACTTCCTCGTCAGAGAATCTGCATACGTCAGCTGGTTGCGATAAGTACCTTAGCTTACCTCCGGACGACCGTGAAGCTCCGTAGGCGGAGAAGGTCGATATCCGGGTGCGTCTTGTCAAAGCCCTTCGGCGCAGTCTTGAGCTCGTCCTTCGCTCCAAACACATTCTGCCGCTTGCCTTTCGGGTGCGGCTTGGGCGGTCCGAACATCTTGACAAACTCAGGCCTGCTGATGGCGTCGCGCAGCTGCTGCGGATTTGCCAATATGCGCCGCCTAATCGCAGCCACAATGTCTCTTTCCGCCTGCCACGCGCCACACGCGAATGCACTGTGGCCTCCAGGTTCGATGTAGAGATGATAGCCGGCCCAGATGCCCTTGCGCCCCGAGCGCGAATAAGACAGTCCAAAGTGAGTTTTGTACGGTGTCTTATCGCTCGAGAAGCGAATGTCTCGGTATATCCGGTACTGGATGTCAGCTTGATACGGACAGACCGTAAGCTTACACAAATGTCCCGCGACGGCAGGACGGGCAGCTCGTCGTCCGCCTCATTGAACTTGACCTGCATAATCTGCACAAAGTCATGCCAGTTCTTCTCCGCTTGCCGGAACCACGGGTCGTGTGACTTGAACCACTCTCTGTTATTGTATTTCGGGTACTGCATGTGCGTGAGGAAGTCGAATGCGCTGCGCGAGATCTGTCCCGGTGGCACTGACGGTCAGCTAGAAAGACCCATAAAGTAGCTGAGAATACGACTCACCCGGGTCTGCCTTCGGCGCGGGGTAGATCTTGATGCGGGCAACGATCTTCTGCCCTGGGGCAAGCTCAATTTCATCATCATCCTCATCGTCTTCTTCGTCTTCCTCCTCGGCCGCCTTCCTCCGCTTCTTCTTCGCCGGTGCTGCCTTCGCGCCAGCCCCCCGCTTCCGCCCAGCCTTCGGCGTAGCGTCTAGATCCTCGCTCGCGACCGACTCGATGTCTTCCTCGACCTCTTGCTCAGACGCACTAGGCTCGAACGCATCACTTTCCCCCTCGTCCTCATCAGCCGAGGGAGACTCGGACAATTCCGACTCGGAGCCCTCATCAGACTCATCACCCGACGCTTCGGAGGAATCTGCATCGCTGCCTTCGTCCGAAGTCAGACCTGTAGGCTCGTGCGCGTCGCCATTGTCTGCGCGCTCGCCGTTGTTGCGCCCCTTGGTGGCGCGTGTGGAGGTACGTGCGTTCCGCTTTGATGTCTGGCCTGACCGGGCCGGGGCCTTGTCGAGCTTTGGCGGGCCCGCCCTCAGCGAATTGCGATACGGCATGGTATGCAGCTGTGCGCAGCTTGTTGTGTTGGTTGTGTGTGTCTTGCGAGAGTCGGCGAATGTAGCGGCGTCTGGGTTTGGCTGACTTGCGCTTCGGGCAAGGTTGAGGCCTGGTCAAGCCAGGTAAAGGCCAAGTGTGGCAAGACGGCAGGACTCCGCAAAGTCAGGCGTCCGTCTGCCTGTCTGTCCGGCTGCAGGCTTGTTTTGGAGTAATGAGCAGACTTCTTGTCGTTGCCCTTCCCACTATCCTGATTTCTCGCCGCCCGAACAAATTCGAACGTCTCCTGTCGATCTTTCCCCGGCTGTGCTTGAAGAAAAGTGCGAGTGCCGAGTGACTTTGTTTCGCTCAAAAGCACAATCGTCACCGGGCGCGAGTAAGGTCAGCAACCGCGAGCAATTCATGATCTCATCTGTGGTGCCTTACCACCACCTGACCAACTCTCCCACGGCCGCCTCACGACCATCACCACACCACCCGCGTCATGGACTACTGGGATCGAGATGAGCGGAATCGCATACACCTCGATAACAACCACCCGAGCACGCTCAAAATGTCCTCGGCACAAAGGCGGAAGGTGAGCCCTATGCACTGAAGCAAAGCTGACGGACAGGTGCTGCTGATGGGCAAGTCGGGTGCGTACTTTGATGCAAGCGAGGCACACCGAGGTAGACTAACAAAGCAGGGTCGGGCAAGACCTCGATGCGCTCGGTCATCTTGTGAGTCGCCGCGGCGGAGCGGAGGCGGAGGCGGCAGCAGGCGGCGTTGGTGTGTAGTCCGAGAAATGTTCTGACGCCGCAGCTCAAACTACACCGCAAAGGACACGCGGCGACTAGGCGCGACGATTGATGTGGAGCAGTCGGCGGTCCGGCTCCTCGGCTCGCTCGTGCTGGTGCGTAACTCCTCCTTCCAGGCAACTTCCTGATCTCCGATTTCAAGCTGACGTGCAGAACCTGTGGGACTGCGGAGGCCAAGATGCCTTCCTGGACAACTACCTCAGCGCGCAGCGGGACACGATCTTCTCCAACGTAGCTGTACTGATCTACGTCTTTGACATGACGACGACGGAATGGGAGAAGGACCTGCACTACTTTGAGGACAACCTTGCGGCATTGCGGGAGAACTCGCCCGATGCCGGAGTATGGGTGCTCATGAACAAGATGGACTTGGTTGACAGTGAAGACCCAAAGCGGGCAAAGTACGCCGAGCGGCGGGCAGAGGTGCTGGCGCTGAACGAGCGGCTGAGCAAGGACGTCGAGAACGCCGGCGGGTGCCGCTGCTTCCCGACGAGTATCTGGGACGAGTCGCTTTACAAGGTGAGCTTTAGGTCTCGTACGGGAAGCTGACACGCCAGGCGTGGTCGAACGTGATTCACACGCAGATTCCGAACATCAAGCTTATCACCGCCCACCTCACCTGGATGCGGGACATGCTCGGCGCAGCCGAGATCGCAGCCTTCGAGTCCGAGACGTTCCTCATCATGGCCAAGTCGGGCTCGCCGCTCGATTCGGACGCAAGCGAGGCAGACGAGGTTGAGAGAGCACAGGGCATCCCGCACCTCGACCCGGAGCGGTTCGAGAAGATCTCGGAGATCGTCAAGAGCTTCCGCAAGACGTGCCAGAAGACGGGAGAGCAGTTCTACGGCTTTGATGCTCAGTTCGACGGCGTCACGGTCGTCCTCGAGCCCATGACACGTAACACGTTTGCCATGGTCATCGGCGTGGACCCGACAGTTGGTGAGTGGCAGCAGCTAAACAAGGCGCGTCATGTAGCTGACGGAGCAGAAGCCGGCCTCGTCAAGTACAACATGAACGAGGCGCGCCATCACCTCGCCGAGGTCGGAAGCCAGACGACAATGACTCGAAAATGTGGCATCTGCGAGAACAACGTCAAGCACGAGCACAGCTTGTCGTACAAGCCGACGAACCCGAACGCACGCGCGTGGGACGACGTCGGCATCGAGGTCCCCGCGGCCTCCGCTTAGGCTTCGGCCAGGTGCAGGATATTCAGTTAGATACCATAGATAGCGGCGCACGGTGGTTGGGATCTTATGTACATGTTGTAAGTACAGATGGATACAAGTCTAATTTGGTAGGGCTGGCTGAAGGCGCGGCGTCAGGGCCAGGCCAGTTTGCGCAGTGCGCAGATGATTAGCAGAGGGTGGTGACAAGGTGAGGTAACAAGATTCTAGATCGTTATACGGTGTATGGGTGACAGTCGGGTGTCGGTGTGATTTTTTGGACTAGCCGGTTGAGCAGGCGTTTCACTTGAACTCGGCGAAGAGCGATGCAAACTCGGAGCCGTCGACGTTCGGCATCTCCTCAAAGTTGAAGTCGTCAAAGTTGATGCCGCTCATGTCACCGCCGAGGTCGTTGCCGAGATCAAAGTCGCCGAGACCATTGTTCTGGTCTTCAGGCTTGGTCTCCGGCTCGGGGGCTGGTGCCGGCGCAGGCTCAGCGGCAGGCGCGGGTTCAGAAGCCGCCGCGGCAACGGGGACCGGTGCGGCCGGAGCTGGCGCCGTCTCCGCCGCCGGGGGCTGCGACGCAGGCGGATTTTCTGCCGGTGGCTGGGCTGGCTGCGCCGGCGTCATTGGCTTCTGAGGAGACGCCGAAGCTCGCGGTTGCGGTGTAGATTGCTGGGGCGGGGGCTGCTGCTGCTGTTGCTGTTGTTGCTGCTGATTTTGGTTCTGGTTCTGATCGCCTCCCGATGCCGGCTCCGTTGCATTGGGCGCTGATGACTGTTGCTCGTCCTTCTTCTCCTCAGAGGCTGGCGCGGGCGCAGACGCGTCAGGGGCGTTGTTGAGAGCGCCCATCGCATTTGCGGCTGACGGATCATCGCCGAACAGCTCATCGAACGCAGACAAGTCGATATTCGACAAGTCCACATCTCCGTTCTCGCCAAAGTTGAAGTCGAAGTCGCCCGGTGGTTGCGGAGGCTGCGGCTGCGAAGCGGACTGCTGGTTCTGAGCCCCATCCGGAGGGTTTCCTTGCAAAGTGTTGAGCAGATTCGATGTGTTCGGCGTCATGGCGGTCTGATCCGGCTGGTTCTCGGTGTTCTGCTGGGCGTTCGGGACAGGCATCTGCTGCGCCATGTTCATGTCGTTTCCGCTGTTGATGTTTCCATTCTGTGCGTTCTGGGCTCCGCCGATGATGGCATTCAGCTCGTCCATGTTCATGCCGGAAAGATCGAGGCTGCCGTCCAGCAGACCCTCCGGGAATCCCCCAGGTGCATTCGCTGGCGGCGCTGGTTGGTTCGACAGCAGACTCGCAGCGCCGAGCTGGATTGGTGACGCCGCCGCCGCGGTCGCCTTCGGCGTGTTACCCTGCAAGTGCGCTGGGATGCTCGGGCTTGGCGTCGGTAAGGTCATCGGTGCGAGAGGCAGCGGCGGCGGACGAGCCTTCATGAACTTCTCCGGAGCAGCCGCATACTCGACATTCTGCGCGATGAACCACTCCACTTGCCGTCGCACAGCGTCGTAGTTCCGCCAAGCCGTTTCCAACCGCAACTCCAGCTTCCGAGGAACTTTCGACTTGTATCCGATCGCTCGGCTGTCGGCCTGATACTGCAGAATCATCGTAGCGGCTTTCAGGGCATCCTGGGGAGGTCAGCTCTCATGTCCGTGCAGCTGGCACATCCATCTTGGTCTGGACACCAGCCATTGGACCACACGACCCTATCTTGTCGCCGAGGAAGACCACTGTTGCGGTGTGACGGCAAGCTCCTTCTCGGATGACCGGATGAATCATCGTAGCTTGATCTGCCACTCGATGCGATGCGATGGGTCTCCTCGGGTAAACATACCTTGTACTGCTGTTGCATGACCTCCACCTTGTCGACAATCCATGCGGGGCCAGGAGCGAGCTTTGGCTTCTTAGGATCTCGCTGCTTATCGGCGGGACCTGCACCTCGCTTCAACGCACTCGGGCTGGATCCCGGCGGATTCGGCCCGGCTAAGCTGGCCGGTGACGGGCGGGTCGGGGTCGAGAGGTTGCGCTGGGCGACGGCGGCGGCTCCAGAGGATGCGACTGGGCTCGGAGCTGCTCGCGGGCTGGGTGCTGCGCGGGGGCTGGGTCCGTTGATGGGTCGAGGACTTGGCCCTCCCAGCGGACTAGGACCTGTCCGCGGGCTGGGGCCGGGGCGAGGACTCGGGCCACCCAGCGGCGACGGGCCAGCGAGCGGACGCGACATGGGTGGAGCGGGGGAGGTGGAGGATGCGTGGCGGAGTGTATGCAGTGATGTGTATGCGATGTGTGATGTGTATGTGTGCAAGAATGGAGTGTTGACAAAAGGTCGTGGACGGAGGGAAGTCGCTGGGCGTCGGGAGAAAGATGGCGGCGAGCAGGGAGGAGGGAGGCTAGGGCGAGCCTAAGCTGTCTGGGCTGGGCTGGGCTGGATGCACGCACGCACTTAACCACCCACTCACTTCATGCACAACCTGGCTCTGGCTGGCTCATGGCTCATGGCTGGGCGAGGAAGGCACGGCGGTACACAGCCGGTACGCTACACACGCAGGGCCAGGGGTGACTGACGGGGGCCGCCGACGGTGCCCAAGCCATGCCCCTGAGCCTCAACCTTTAAACCTAGGCTGGGCTATGGGCTAGCTTGGTGCTGGATCGCTGGACCGTTGTGGAGGGAGACCTTCCTCGGCCCGTGCCATTGTCTGACCAAGGTTCCTATTCCCAAACTCATCTTGTCATTTTCACTCTCTTCCTCTGCTCTTACTCTCACTCGTTCCTTTTTGCGCACAGCTGCTCAACGCAATGCACCACCACTCGCGAGACGTCTTCATCGCAAGACGCCAGCTCGGGCGACCACTCACGCCCCTTCCTTGGCTGACATGAACTCGGCTACGCCCGCTTCTCACTCAGGATAATCTTCGGGCATCCCTTCCCCACCCCGCTTTTCGCGGCCCGCAACGAACAGCGTAATCGATTGCTAATGACCGTGATAACGGGCAACTTACAAAGAGATCTGCTCTCTTCATACGAGAAGACTGATCGCTTGCACCCTTCTGGCGTTAACTATAGGGACTGTGCTGTTCAGCCTCCTCGCGCCGCCGCTGGCGTTCATACCTGATTCTGCCTGACGGATGGCTTTGCGGCGACGGCGACTCGGAGGTCGGATCCAGCGACAAGGCGTTCGTTCCTGAATAAGGGGCCTGTCAATCCCCAACCCAGAGCGTCGAAGCTGTTGGGTGACTAGAGCAGGCCCATTCACCTGGGCGTGGGTAAACCGACAGACAGACCTGCAGAGCAGCAGAGCGAGCGTGCATGGCCACTTGCCACCCAAATTGCTTCCCATCAGGACGGCTCGGCGTAGATCTCGCATGCGTCGATCGGCATTGCTTCTTTCGTCATCAGCGCCTGGCCTGCCAGATCGCGCAGCTTACTCCGATCTGCAGGTAGCGAGATCTGCACCATGAAAAGTGCGTACATGATCTCAAAATGAGACAAGACGTCAGGCGCCCCAGCAAATGGTACGTCAGCCATACGACACTGAGGTGGGCCGCTCAAGACCTACACCGCGCACACGGACGTGAGGCAGCGTCATCGTCCGACGGTCTGTGTATGCGATCTTACCATCTGGATCAGTTCGCAGATTCTTTGTGCTGTGCGCTACGCAGCGAGATATCTGAGTTGTGCGCCGCTTCGAGAGCGCATCGATCAAGCCAAATGGTGTTAACCGAGTCATCTCTCTCTGCACTATAAGTAGTATGAGCCCATCCTGAACAGCGAACCGCCCGTGCGCTCTTCCTCATCGTCCACCATGGTGCTTACCGAACGTGAAAGCAGCGGCCCGCCTGTTGATCAGTATCCTACCGAGGACGGCATCATTCCTCTCGAGCAACCCATCGGCGTGCACCCTTCAATGTGCCAGGACTTTCTGACAACCATCATCTTCAAAGAATCCTCCCTCAAAGATGTAGGGACGCTGCAGAAGCACTTATGGCCCTCGAGATTAACGGCCAGGATGATATCACGCTCATTGACTTAATGACCAACCAGCCCATGCTCAAGTGCACGGGTAGCATACTCTCCCTACATGACCGCAAGAGTAAGCCACAGAGTGCGCAGTGACATCTGAGTGACCACAGAGATATACGACATGGAGGGCCATCTGCTTTTCAACATTTCAAGCGACAGGTCTTACCGCCATTCGATGACAGGCAATCTGGAGAACGGCAAAATGGCCTTTGAGGTGCACGTTCGTCGAGGCGGTATGTTCTTCACCAGAATTCGCTGGCACTCGGTCCGGAAAAGATATGAGGCGACGTTCATCAATATTGGTGGCGAGCGCAAGACGCTGCTGCTGGAGGGTGTTATGAGGGGTCCCAAGGCCTTGTTGAAGTTGGATGACGGCACAGTGCTAGGTGTCGTATCACCACACCTGGCCGATCGTCGCTCAGTTAGTGTCTGCGGCTTTCCGCTACCTCGTCGTCTCGCCAGCTCAATCCGTCTCACCGTTGCGCCCAATGTCGACGTCAGCCTCATGGCCGCAATCTGCATCTGCTTCGACAAGATTGGGAAAGATGCGGACAACGATGAAGTGGAATAAGATGCCGAGTCATCCCTGAGTTGAGGCGCACGCCAATTGTGAGCGGAGCTGTGCAGTCCGCTCGCAAGCCCGGCGCCGGCCGGATAAGTGATGTGTGCATGGAGGCGGCGTCGGAGGTCGGGAAAAGCAAGTGATGACCAGCCGGGCGTGCAGAGTGTATGCATGGAAATGTGGAGGCGCATAGGCGTTGACCGAGTGGAAGATGGGAACGCAGCACGCCATGTTCGCATTGAGCTGGTGTGGCTAGCCTTGTAGCCTTACGGCTGACTCCACACTGCCAAGCACAAGCCGGATGCAAGTTCTAGACCTCGAGTGGGTGTATGATTGCGGCCGCTTCGGGCAGCGCAGCAGTGAACTCTGTGTAAGACAGCCCACGCGAGATTCAATATCCCGATCTCTTATCAATCGGGGCTGCCGTACGCCGTGCATGGTGCCTAGGCTCAGAGGCGCTTGCGAATGTGCAGGCGCAGAGCGGCCCTTGGCACCCACCCACCTGGGTTGCGTTGTTGTGGGTCCGCAGGTCCGGTGCAGTGATTCCTGACGCGCTCGCGGTGGAGTGCTCTGGGTGCGGTGCGCAGGTAGAGAGGCAGAGAGGGTCATGCGCAATGCAGGGTGGCGCTCGCGTGTGCCCGGGGTGCCCGGGTACCCCGGTGTTCCGGTCGGTCTTGCGGTCTTGTGATGTCGCTGCGGTCCTGAGCCTCAAGCTGAGGTCTTGCGAGTGATGCGCTCGTACTCTCGTCCGCTAACCGAGAGATGACTGATGTGGCTCACATAATTTCGCAGCAGGACGCGCCTCTTAATACCAGCCCTGCTGCAAAGAGTTCTCCTTGTGATTGTTCATCTTTCACGAGACCCATCTGCTCAAGATGCCGGACGTCGCTACCCTCGACAGGTTGGACAACCTTAGCCTGGACAACCTCCGTGAGTCTGGGCCGCCTCGTGTGACCGCTCGCCACTTGGTCTGACGACCCAGAGCCTCCCCTCTCCCCGCCCGAGAACGAGCTCGTCAATAGCTACGGCGGCTGGAGCGAGTTCTGCGCTGTGTACGGCTTCAAGCCCACCAAGCCGACCGACAATGAGGAGGCGCACGCGATCGTCAAGCAGATGGTGCAGGCCGACCTGTGGTATGGCCAGATCTCGCGTCGTTGACACCACCACCCACCTACCCACCAACCAACCCCTACCCCCACCCAACCAATTTCAACTTAAGTCTATAGCCCAACGGGGCAGAGTGGCGTCCATATCTCGGCCTCTCTCCCCACCATCAAAATCGAGCTGTTCACCATCGTGCAGCCCGTGTTAGGAAACGTATCTCATCATTAGCATTGCGGAAGCCCGCTTCCCCCGACGCCGACAGTCGTCGTGTGCACATTCGCGTATGCATGCATCATTGTCGCACAGCATTAGTCCGCCCTTGCTGGCACTGCTCAGGACGCCTCGGATGCGGGGATAAACCGATTTCTGCCCTGACGTCAAATCACGTGCGGAGCCCTGGACACGCTCGACCTGCACATCCGACTCTGCGAGTCTGGCCCACATGAGCACGCGTCTTGCATTCCACGACCGGTTGCTCTGTTCACATCAACACTGAATGCCAACTGATCTTCCTTGACCTCCCTTTCGAGCTCACCAGCACCGCACAACAAACCCACTTGAAAGCAAATCAAGAATGCCGGCCACCAACGCTCTCCGTGAGCCGTCCTGAGTACTTCAGCTCACGTAAAGAGCCTCCCCTCACTCCCGAGGAGCGTGCCATCGTCAAGTCCTACGGCGACTGGACCAGCTTCTGCATCGCGTTCGGCCTCAAGCCTTTCAATCCTGATGAGAACGAGGAAGCACTCCAGATCGTCCGCGCAATGGCTCGCGATGAGGCTGAGAACTAGGTAGAGCTGCAGGACCGCGCCAGCACTGACAATCATAGGACAGTCACCAATCTCGGTGTCTTCCCCGCTACCCTGTTGCCCGGAGCAACGATCATCCACCACTTGTTAACGTCGCCGCTCTCGGTACAGAGTACCGATACCTGAATCAGAAATGGAAGTTGTAATATAGCAGTATGAAGTCAACGATGTGTGTATACGTGCTCGCTGTTGCCTGCTGCCTGCTCGCTATCACTCACTCACATCGGTTACTAACAGCACAATCTCAGGGTCTCGCACGTGCATCTCGCGACGTGCCGCCCAGAAGTGCCACAAATGCTCATCCCGGCGTTTTGAGCCATACCAAACTGAAACTCCCACGTGGCTCCCAGGCAAAGTGAAGTTTTGGGAATCGCCGAAACGCCGAAAAACTGGCGGCATGCAGTTTCGATGCTGGCTGGCCGGTCCAGCCAGGAGTTTGAAGGCTTCACGTTCGTTGATCCCTCCTCACCCTTCAACTCTCGACATCAAAAATGGTGGCTTCTAAGTACGTTGCGATCACGACCGGCGACCCGAGAGCTCATCACTGACATGCACAGCGTCCCCTCGAACGAGGTTCGTGTCGATCATCGCGGGTCCGAGATTGGAGAGCACAGAAGGGTCGTCTGAACAACAAATTTGCGACATCAGAGAGAGGCTGCGGAACTCTGAACTGGCGGAGGACAGGATGAACGGCGGGCACTGGAATGAGCGCGAAGAGGGCGAGAGTGCGCGTGCAGAGGACAGAGTGTAGATCTTGTGGTGGCAAGCGAGAAGGTGCAGGAAGGATGGCAATGCTGGAGGACCTGGAAGGAATGTTCAAAGTTTGAAGCAACCGCAGTCTCTCTCGAACGGCGACACAGACGAACCTCACGACTCTCTCAATCGACGATCCGCGATTCAATCTCCACTGCTAGAGAACCCTTGCTAACACCCCCACAGCAGATCCTTGCCCCGGAGACGCTCCTCAAGAAGCGCCGCACCAACGAGGCCACCCGCGAGGCCAAGCTCCAGGCCGCCGCCGAGGCCCGCAAGTCGCAGAAGGCCAAGCGCAAGGTCATCTTCAAGCGTGCCGACGAGTACGTCAAGGAGTACCAGGCCAAGGAGCGTGAGGAGATCCGCCTGAAGCGCGAGGCTCGCAAGTCTGGCGACTTCTACGTTCCCGCCCAGCCCAAGGTCTACTTCGTCATCCGTCTTAAGGGTATCTCCAAGCTTGCCCCTAAGCCCAAGAAGATCCTCCAGCTCCTCCGCCTCCTCCAGATCAACAACGGTGTCTTCATCCGCGTGACCAAGGCCACCGAGCAGATGCTCCGCCTCGTCGAGCCCTACATCGCCTACGGTGAGCCCAACCTCAAGGCCATCCGCGAGCTCGTCTACAAGCGCGGTTACGCCAAGGTCAACGGCCAGCGCATTCCCATCACCGACAACGCCATCATCGAGGCCAACCTCGGCAAGTTCGGCATTGTGTGCATGGAGGACCTCGTCCACGAGATTGCCACCTGCGGCCCCAACTTCAAGCAGGCCACCTCGTTCCTCTGGCCCTTCAAGCTCTCCAACCCCAACGGAGGCTGGCGCCCCAGGAAGTTCCTCAACTACATTGAGGGCGGTGACACCGGAAACCGTGAGCAGCACATCTCCAAGCTCATCCACCAGATGGCTTAAGCGTTGTACGGTTCCTATATCGTATAGCGTGATGGTTGAGGAGTTAGGGACGAAGGGCTGGCGACCGGGGTTAGTCTTTCGTATTGCATGTACCCATTCTCGGACAACGCATGAGATTTTACTCGTAGCATAATGGTGTAGAACTGGTTGCACAGTCAGTTGGATATCTTATCGGCTCGGGCCGGGCCGCGTGGTTGCGGTTTGTATAGAGAAGCCGTAGTCGCTGTAGGGTGCTCGGCATGACGAGCCACGATGCTATCGGGTGATCTCAAAGAAGGCTGGCACGCTACAGGGGGAGCAGGCTTGTCTAAAGCAGACTGAACTGACATTTCTACTCCTCTACTGATTGACGAAGCGTCGATTCTGTGTGAACAAGCTGCTGGACAACTACGGCCTTGCAGGTCGGGTCGAGGCACGGTGCACAATCAGGAGGTTCATAGTAAAATTGTATCATGACACAAATTAGACTACATAGAAGAGTATGCTACAAAATGTCCACAGCCGTTGAATACGAACACTCGCATGGCGGAGAGAATCGCATGAGCCTGTCGGTTAGCTATCTGTGTAGTGTGTAGAGCTAAGCAACACAACGTCAAGGATATTTCTCAGTCCCGAAAGATGGTTAACGTTTAACAGCATCGCAGCGCTAGTTTAACAAATAGCGACGAATCGCACTCTCATCATTGAAGTTCCTCGATCGGGTCGTGTTGCCGTGCGTGGTGTACTCACTGTTTGTTACTTGGGCCACCTCGCGATGGCCCGATCCTCAGAAGGTGAGGATGGATGATGGATTAAGGTGTACCTCAGACTGTGATCTTCAACTTTATACGGGCGCGGAAGTTTTCAAGGCTGCCGCTAGTCCCGCTGGTGCGAGCGCGGCGCTGGTGTGGCGACTCACTGAACTTGAACGCGAGCCGCGGAGCCCCACGTCCCACCACGTGCGGCCGAGTCCGAGATGAGTCGCAATGACACACGACTATTCAACTGTCGCTTCAGCTCGAGATTCCGCACCCACCACAACATTCACCAAAAGGACACAGCTCCAGCACGCCATGTCCAAACGACTGAACAAGAGGCAGATGCGCGAGCTCGAGGAGCTCCAGGCTCTGAAGGCTGTCGAGTCGTCGACGCCAGTACACGGCGAGTCAGAGGAGGAAGAAGAGGAGGAATCGGCACCCGCGTTCAACCCGTTCGCTGCTGTGAGTTGAGTTCGTACTGATCCAGAAACTGACATCAGCTCGAGGGCGATGAGCCAGAACCAGATGAGGAAGAGGAGGAGGAGGCACCCGTAGCCGCGAAGAAGAAGGTGAGTTTCTCCCTGCGCACTCGTTGAACGTATGGCAGCTGTCATGTTGGTCACAAATAAGCTGACATCCCAGAACAAGAAGAAGAAGAACAAAAAGAAGAAAAAGGCAGGCGGTAGCGAGTCGGCTGCGTCGACGCCGATGAAGAAGGACGAGCTGGAGGGACTCGACGAGGTCGACCGGGCACTTGCAGAGCTGAAGCTGAAGTACGGCGAGGACGCTGCGCCTGCGCCGTCTTCGGCTCCGGAGACGAGCGAGTCCCGCTCCGCGCTCAAGTTTCGGAATCTGCTCAGTGTCGACCCAAAGAACCTGGATGCCGACGCCGAGCTGCGGCGGTTCTTCGGCTCAAAAGTCATCGCCTCGGCTGACGCCGCTACGCCACGACACCGCGGACATGCACGCATGCAGGCTGCGCTCAGCAAGATGCGATACACACTCGCAAAGCCGAAGGCGACGTACCCTCCACCAACGTCTCTGGCCGGCCTGAACATGCACGAGATGAGCGAGGAAGACGTGGCGGACCTGTATGATCGGCGAGGATGGGAGCAGACGGATCCGGGGGAAAAGTGGTTCACGTTTGAGCACTCGCCGGCGTGGCGTGAGATTGAGCGGCAGTTCCTCGGCGCCGTCCGGAGTCACGGTAAGCTAAGAGCTCGAAGAAGCCGAAGCTGACGGGCAGACCCGAATGAGCTCATGGCCCTGCTGCAGGTGTACCCGTGGCATGTGGATACGCTGCTCCAGATGTCGGAGGTGTACCGACTACAGAACGACATTGGCGCTGCGAGCGACTTTGCCGAGCGAGCACTGTACGCCTTTGACCGCTGCCTCGTCCCCGGGTTCAACGTGCAGAGCGGCGCATGCCGACTGGACTTTGACTATGTCGAGAACCGACCCATGTTCACAGCTCTGCACAGGATCATCGGCTACCTCGGCCGACGAGGATGTTGGTCGACAGCCTTCGCGTTCGCCAAGGTCCTCTTCGCGCTCGATCCCGAGGGCGACCCGCACGGCGCGGCGCTGTGGCTCGACTTCCTCGCCGTCAAGAGCGGGCACGGGCAGTGGCTCCTCGACATGCTCGCGCAGCGCGAGACGAGCCGCGCCGCAGCCCTCTGGCACGGCTATCCAGGTATGGGGTGGAACAAGGCGCTGGCGCTGCGGCAGAAGGAGGTCGCGGAGAAGGACAAGGCGCACGCCGAATCGACCGCCGCGCTGGTCAGCGCGATGAAGACGTTCCCCGAGGTCATTGTGCTGCTGGCGGACAAGATCAACGCCAACATCCCCGCTGCGGCGCGGCAGAGCCCGCTAACCCACGTCGAGGCGGGATATACCGGCGATCCGTCTGTCGTCATCCACCTCCTGTCGCACATTTACGTCGCGCGCAACGAGGCGCTGTGGAAGGAGCCGGCGATTTTGTCGTGGTTTGAGAGAACTGTCGCGGAGAACATCGACTCGATCGACGACGGAGCCGCCCGCGCCGCTCGTGCCGAGGCGCATGCTATCGCCCAGACGCCCCGCGACCTCGGCGCGGACGGCGAGCTCGCCATCCCGCTCAACATCTGCCGACACGTCATGTGCTCCGAGTCGACGAGCTGGCTCGGCTTCCTCCCGCCAGCTGTCACGTCGCGGCCGTTCCACGCCTACGACCCGCTCCCGCCATCAAGCGCGCAGACAGCCTATGACGCGCAGTACTTTGACCCCGTGGCGCGCGTGCGCGGAGCAGGCTTCCGAGCCGGCGGACAGCAGGTGCAGACGGAGATGCTCGCCCGGTTCCTCGGCATGGTCCGCGGTATCGTTGGCCAGGAGCCCGGTCAGTGGCCACAGCCGCTGCACGAGGCGTTCCAGCAGTTTGCGGGCCGGGCTCCAGAGGACATGCCCGTCGCTGAGCGGGCTGCACTCGTCCGCGATCTCGTGCGGACGTGGGAGGAGATCGTCGCTGGATTCCAGAACGGCGAGATCGACTTTGGAGATATGGGCGACACGGGGGCGGGCGGCATGCCCGGAGCCTTCCCATAGACATAGAGTGGTTGGGTAATGAGGATCATGCATAGTAATGTAATCAACAGTACAGGCTTATGAGCTACCTCGCTTTCTGTTTTCCTTTGATATCCAGCCAGCGGCATGTTGTTATGCCGCTGGGGAAAGACTGAGCACAGTGCGAAAGTCCACAGTGGGTGCAAGCTAGTCCTGTACTGTCCTCGTCCACGAAGACGCTGTTACGTCGTACAAAGACCAAAGCCAGAAAAGCAACTCAAGGCCGTCCCCAAAGCAATGACACAGGGGAAGCAAGGCGCCGGCAACCCAGCATCGGCAATTGAAATGGAAGCCTTTGAACAGTCCTCTCCCATGAGCTGACTCCAATTTGCATCTACGTCTTCCCTGCCCGTCTGGCTGGCTTGAAACCAACGACCTCGGAGTCGTCGTCTAGCTCATCGGCAACCGTCGCCTGGCCCGACGATGCCTTCGGACGGCGACCGCAGGCAGGGTCGTGCCTGCCGTTGACGCCGTCGCACTCGACGCAACGCACCTGGCCGCTCGCCTTGGAGTTGCCAAACTGGCTGAAGAACGGGTGCTCGCGGGATCCCTGAGAGGACCATGCCGCTGTTGACGACTTCTTCGCCTTCGGTGCGGACGACGATGGCTTGGCGATGCAGGTTCTCAGGTGCTTCGTCAGATACTCTTTCTTGGCCTGCCTGTATGGGCAATTAGGACAAGCGAAGGCTGTGTGTCAGAAACAAGAGTCAGAGTGCTACTTATACTTACGGCGGAGGCGGCGCCGCTCCTTAGCGTGCTTGTCGTCGCTGCCCTCCAGGCGCTGGCAGTGCTCTGCCAGCGCCCTCGTGTTGCTGAAAAGTATTCCGCAGAGGCGACATTTTACGGCTGTCATCAGATGAGGCCGAGTGAAATTCCATCATAGCTTACCGTTGGATCCGGGGTGGTGAGCTTTCGAGTGGTCGCGAAGGTTCCCCGTGTTGGTCGCGGTAAACTCGCACACCGGGCAATTGTGCTGCGGCAGCGCTGAGCGTCAGCAAGTCGAGCCAACGTGATTCTCACGCTTCGACGTGGGGGTTGGATGCTCCCGTCGCTGGTGTGTCTCCAGCGTGTATTTCGCCGCAAAGCCTTTGCCGCATGTCGGGCATCGGTGCGCTAAGGTGAGCTGAGACCGATCCTTGCTTTTCTCACGGTGCTTCGTAGTGCGGTGCACTCCAGCGACGTGTGCGTCGCGAGTGTCGGCCCGCGTGAAAGTGGCGCCACACGTCTCGAAGGGGCAAGCGTGTTCTTGAGTTTAGTTACGATCACAATTGAGCCTCACCTCGTTGCTTGAGATGGACCGAGACCAAATGCCGCTCCATCGCGCCCTTCTGCGAGAACTCTGCTCCGCAGGTCGGGCACGTGAAGTCTGTGCGTCAGTGAGGCTCTGTGAAGTGTATCGCCACTCACCTTTCTTGCCGGAGTGCGTCTTGCGGTGCGTGATCGCCGCTTCCGGAGAGGAGAGATAGCGATCGCAGCCTGCGAGGCCGCACGCGAAGGGATTATGGGAAGCCATCCCTACACACGACACAAATGTGCGCTACAGAGCCCTCCCTACACACGACACATATGTGCGCTACAGTGGTCAGCCTCCGGTTCCTGTCTGACCAGTACTGATGACTCACGGTGTGATTGCTTGTGGGCTTCCTTGATGTGGACCTTGAGGTCCACATACGATGCAGCCACCTCTTTGCACGCGAACGGACTGCGGTCAGGCACGCGAAGCGGACGTGTCGCATGGTCATCCAACGTACCAGCGAGGTTGACCGGATTTTGGTAGATGTAGTGCTTGTGCCAGTGGATCGACGGAATTCGTGCCGATCCAGACACCCTCCTCCGTCTCCTGCTTGCTGTACGCTAGGAATAGGTCCGCAAACAGCGATTCCGCGACAACGCAAGTCTTGACAACCTCTCCAATGTCCTCAGGCTCCGCGTTGAGCCAGTCAAAGTCTTCCACAGTATAGAGCTCGAAGAAGGCGATGACGTATAGGTCGGGGCTTTGATGGAGAAACACGTCGAACGTATCCTCGCTGGGTTGCGTTAGATATGCTGAAGCCAACTGCGGGAGGGGTGACTTTCTGAGTGAGCACGACATATTGAGCAGGTGGAGGGCGATACGGTGGGCGAAACCCCCGGAAGGAGTAGTGGAGCATGACGATCCGCCGTAAAAGAGGAACGGTAGACCGGTAACTAGAGGAATCGCGACCTTTCCGTAGCCATCAAGCTTCCTCTTCGACTGCGCACAGTCGAGGTTGAGAAGGAGCTCAGGATGCGCAGGAATGCGTCTCGATCGAAGGATGATCAGCATCTCCTTGACGCCGTTGGCAAGGTGCGGTGTGATCTTCGCGCACTGGTCCTTCCTTCCGCTATCCGAGTTGATTTTTCGATTTCTTGCGCTAGATAGGGAGTTTTCTCTTTCCCCTCCTCCCTTGGCACTAGGTGAAAAGCGCGAACTCGAGCTTTTCCTCAGTGGTGCCGGGCTACTCGTTAGGGTAGTAGAACCAATTGCCCGGCTTCCTCGGGACATCCCTTGGCGGTGCCATCCACGGGATGGTCGTGTACAAGGATATCGACTGCCGACTGAAGATGGGCAGCAGATGCCAACAGAGTTGACAAGATTCAGATTCGAGTAACAGACTCACCAAGTAGTCATCGCAAGCCGTTTGAGTATTGTTGACTTGATGTGGACGAGCCAACGGCGTGAAGCGATGATGAAGTGACTAACCCCTGCTCAGCGAGGATCGCCACAGTGCTAGGGAGCCGTCACGTGACAGGCTGTTCGCGCCCGACTTCTTCAACTTGATCGACCTTCAGTTGTTCAGCGTGTAACCCTTGGCACTCATGACCCGCCGAGATCGAAGACCTAGCTGAACCAGACGTGCACATGCGTATATTGCATCTCTCACGATATCTGCTTGTCTAAACACTGAACAAAGCGCGCGGAACCAAAGAAGGTGAGAAAAATGACTGCTGACTTCTGCCACACTCAGCTCAGACCACTACCGATCTACTCTAGACTCTCAAGATGACTTCTCAACGTTTTACTCGCTGTCCAATCAATCCCAATTAAACAGGCCTACTACCTCCAGCCCTGCTTGTCGTACGCAGACGCCAAGACTGCATCTGCGCTGCAGCGCTGCGCCACGCCTCCACCCAATGTGGCGATCCCGCCACAAACACTTCCAACACCTCTTCTTAAAGCTTCGCCTGTACACCAGCCGCCTGACGCGCGTCAAACTCTGCCTGGGCCTTGTCGCGCAGGAGTCTCCTCAATATCTTCCCAGACACAGTCTTCGGGACTAAATCAACGACGTACACGCCGCCGACGAGACGCTTGTGCTTGGCGACACGTCCGGCGACCCAGGCTTGGATCTCCTTCTCGAAGGCGGCGGCGTCGGCCGGGCCGTTGATCTTCTCGTTGGTCGTGACGAACGCGGCTGGAAGCTCAGTGGCCTGCGCCTTGTCGTAGAGTCCGAGGACAGCGACGTCGGTGATCTTGGGGTTGGTGATGAGGAGAGCCTCAAGCTCGGCAGGTGGGACCTGGAAGCCCTTGTACTTGATGAGCTCCTTGACACGGTCGACGACCTGGAGGAAGCCATCAGGGTGGATGACGACGACGTCGCCGGTCTTGAACCACTCGTTGTGCATGGCGTCGGCAGTCGCCTCGGGGTTCTTGTGGTATCCGCGCATGACACATGGGCCGCGGACCCAGAGCTCACCGCGCTCGCCGATCGGCACATCGTTGCCGTCGAGGTCGACAAGGCGCGCCTCCCACGAGGGCAGGAGAGGACCGATATGTCCATCGTGCCCGGGCGCCTCGGCCGCCGTGAAGGCCGTGACGAGGGGCGAGGTCTCGGTCAGGCCGTAGGCCTGCGTGATGACGGCGTCGGGGACGCGCTTCTTGAACTCCTCGATGAGCTCCGAGCTCAGCGGCGCCGCGGCCGACACGATCGACTTGAGCGACGAGATGTCGTAGTTCTTCAGAAGTTTCGAGTGCAGGAAAGTGATGAAGACGGGCGGGACAAAGAGGGCGTGGGTCACCTTGTACCTCTGGATGGCCTCGAGCGCCTGCTTCTCGTCGAAGCGCGGGAGCATGACGGCGGGGCAGCCGACGGTGAACGGCTGCGTGAGGACGAGCACCGAGCCGTACACGTGCGTCATGGGGACAAAGCCGAGAACGACGTCCGCCTGCGTGAGCGGCTGGTATCCGTGGCGGATGATCGAGAGCTGGCTGGTGAAGTTGTGGTGGCTCGTCATGACACCCTTGGGCAGGCCAGTCGTGCCCGAGCTGTAGCCGAGCCAGCACGTCTTGTGCACGTCCTCGCCCGAGAAGACCTCGGCAACGCCGCGCTCACGCACCAGGTCGTCGACAACTCCGTACTTCGTATGATTCTTGTCCCGCGTCGTGAGCAGGTACACGCGCTCGGGCGGGAAGTCGTAGTTGAGCTGCGCTCGCGCCTCCTCGAACCTCGGCAGGCACTCCGGGTCAAGGAAGATCACGGTCGAACCAGAGTTGTTCAACTGGTGAGTGATCTCCTTGGCCTCGTACGACGCGTTCGCAGTCGAGCAGACCATGCCGGCGGCCATCGCGCCGTACGCGGCCTTGACCCACTCGATGCTGTTCAGACCCCACAGGCAGGCCGTGTCGCCACGGTGCAGACCCAGCCTGTTAAGCCCAGTCTTGATTCGTAGACCGACGTCCTCGACCTCGGCACGAGTGAGCTGCCGGCCCGTGTGGCCCTCGATGAACGCCGGCTGCGTCGGGTGGAAGGTCGAGGTGGGAGGGAACAGGAAGTGCCAGAGCGACGACTCGGGCAGGTGCACTGGCGGCCGCGCGGACGTGTAGATCGTGTTCTGGGTCATCGTTGCGGGTGACGGAGGTGGTGATAGGCGAGGATGAGAATGAGGGTCGGAACGCTGCTAACAGCAGATAAGGGGGCTCGTCAAGCTATTTCGTTCGCTAGGTGCGATGCGGTTCGTGCTCTGATGTCGCGATCGACGTTCAAGGGTTATTTACAACTGTGGAACGAGAGTAAAAGTGGTGGCACGGGGTATCCGAGGACTGAAAGAGGCTGCAGCCACGAGCCGGGGTCTGCAACTTATAAAGCTCGTGCGGCCAGGCGAGACTACGAAGGCGTTAACCCCAGCCATCAGGTGATCCGGGGTTCCAAGCCCTATCACTCGCCGTTGCCGAGATTGCAGCCGACCGAAAATCCTGGCCAAGGTCTTGCGACAGAGGTACATGAGCTGGGAGCTGACGTGCCGGTCATGCCGGGCAGGGCTGAACAGGTACTGGGAAACCCGCGGGGCCGGCAGTCGGCCCAATCACCGCTCGCTTCGTGCGTCAATCTGCAATTGAGGTCTCGATTATGCCAGCAGCGACTGCGTGCGTGCTCGCGAGCGAGCTCTTGGGCAGTGCAACCGGTCCGATCGACAGAGGATGCCGCGCGCGCCGCGCTGCCCACACTCTTCTGGCCTCCTCCACAGAACAGGAATGGACCCCTGTGACCGCAACCCTGAAAGATTGCGGAGGCCCCGATGTTGCTTCTCCCCAACCAGCCTATCATGCTTGGTTCCCGTGCCTCCATGCCGCCCAGCAAAGCTGAATTGCGAGCGGCAAACGCTCAGGACAAGCACGACATGCGCGCGGGGCCGGCGCTGTGTCTATTGGCGCTCTAACCCCACCCCACTCGTCGCTCCGCAATCCCACCCAACCGGAGGACATAGGCGAGGTTATGCCGACCTTGAGCCGCTCCAGCCGAGTCGCCGAGACACACAGAGAGACGGCCAGCAGCTTAATTCCTTGCCCGGAATCTGGCTATATCCTCTGGCCTCTAGGCGGCTGCCATCTGATCGTACGGTATCAGAACAGCAAGGTTCACATGCCATGGTTATACCGTTGGAAAGCGGCTAACACCGCCAGCGATACCCAGCAGTCTCACCCAGCCTGGCACAGCAAGCCCTAATCGCCGTCCACGGGGGTTCTCAGCTGAGAGCCCAGCCAGAGTCTGCTGGCACGTTTTCGTGACATCGTGCTGGATACACGACTCCACGCCAAGCCCCGCTTCTCCACCCTGCTCAGGCGGGGCAAGATCCGGATCTTATCTTTGGCTCGCGCCGCTGAATTAAGCGATTGCACAACGAGATGGGGCCAGAAGTTGTCATGGTGTGCTATGGAGGTTCTCCGTGGTCGCGCATTGGGCGCGCTTCTTGCCTGGCCTCGAAAGCGCATGCCTGCTCAGATGACAGTGCAGGCATTTGCGGAGCGAAGATGCTTGCCCGGTCCGTGCCACTCAATCGCTAGAGGCACGCTTGGCGGACTTGCCTCTGCACTTTCCGCGTCGCTGGCGAGTTCAATCACTTCTCAGACTATCACGCGGATCGCTGCGACATTGACTCCGGCAGTGATCAAACCGCCTTCACAAGCCGCGTTTGCGGGGGCAAGCCCCGCCTTTGTCTGGCTGAAAGCTAGGATCGCAGGCTACGCGCTCTACATGGGTCTACATTGCTCTACATGACTATACAGATCAGAAGGGACACCCTGCGCCGAGGTATATCCGCATATTGGACGGCGGCACCTGGATAATGCGGGCTCGGATCGTCGGCCAGCCTAGGCGCTTGGTGGCCTCAAACCTGGCGCGTCAGTCACTGTCGGAATGCGCCTCTGCAACTTCTCTGGCCTGGATACCACGGAGCTCTGAAGTCCGGGGGTCTACTCATAATATGTGAGGAGTGGACCACCAGTGACTCACCGATGACATCCGCCCATCGAAAAGTAAAAGTTGTGCACCTTGCCCTCCGGGTCGCCCTTTAGCGGGGCTTGCACCTTGACGACCTCGATTGGTGTGAATGAGTCTCCCTTCTGTTGCCTGTCAGCCTGGTCCTGGTTCTCGTTCTTTCTGCTGTTGGGCGTCTGGCTGGTCGACCTCCACCAGCTGGCTGCCTCCACTTTCACGGTCTACCAGAATGCCCGCAGCCGGCCAAATGGGGCAGCCGGTGAGCTGGCCAGTCCACACACCACGTAGCTCATACTCACCTTCATCTCCTCCATGAAAGCCTGAACCTTGGCCTCATCCAGCTCGCTCGGTAGCGGTCTTCGAATCACCGCCATCGGGACATTGTGCACTGGCGCGTCGTCGCGAGCGAAGATCGACGAGTCGGGCTTGTCGCCGTATTCAAACTTTTTCTCTCCCTCTGCAGCCTTCTTGAGTTCGTCCGGGATACACGACTGGTTCTGCTGTTCTTCCGCGCTCATGTTGCTCTAGTCGTTCGCGATGAGTGTGCAAACAAACTGTACGCGATGGCCAAAAGTCGGACGACTTGCATGCACAGGCGAACGCCTCTTGCTTAGTCATACCTCCACTACGTCATACATTTCGTTCTCGTATCAGATACAGAAAATCTCGGCCGATAAATATCAGCCACCTATAAACATATCGGCTTATCGCCTGTTAGGGTCTGAGTAGACCGCGACCTCAAAGTCGTCCAGGAGCATCTCGCGGCCGCCGTAGGAGAAGCACGCGTGTTGCGTGTTGGCTTGGACCTCTGCATTGTCAGCTCTCTACATAGGGCAGTTAGCTGCCTCTCCAACGCGGCTTGCGGGGCGCTCTGAGCTGCTGCCGAGGTGCCGGCACATCAGAAGCTCCGCCGACCCATACTCACTGCCGGGGTGTACGCCTTCGCCGAGTCCTACACGCGCAAGGAGGAGGCCGCGTCCGTCCGCCTCGCGCCCTCCCTCGACGGGCAGGTAGTTCGGTAGCGAGGCCGGTTCGCCCTTGGGGATGCGGATCCACTGGATGCACGTGTAATCGCCGCAAAGGACCTCGAAGCCATCATGTGTGCGCTCCGCCCCACCCCAAGATACACTGATGCGGTTTGCCAAGTGCTCGCCGACCCTGTGTGTCAGCTGATCAAGTGGTGGACTGTCACGAAGCTGCAATATGTCATTCTCTCTCAAGACGCGTCTCGACGCGTCTCGTAGGCCATGAACTCACTTTCCGAGATGCACGCCTCCGTTGATATACACGCGCCCGGCGAAGAGGACCTGTCCCGCCGCCTCGTTGCCGACCGGGATCGCGTCGACGGGAATCGGCCCATCGACCTCAACCCACTGCCATCGCACGAGCGGCAGCGGCTGCCCGTCGCGACCGCTTGCGGCCATGATAGCCGCGCGTCCACGACATCCCTCTGTCCACAGCGGCTCGTTCTGCCCATTGCGGTGGAGGTACTCAAGCCACGCGCCGGCGCGGAGCTGGTCCACCTCATGCTGCGGCGAGTATGTCATCGCATTGACGCCCGAGACGCGGAAGATGCGCTTGCCCAGCAGCTCGTCTTGCAGGTTGACGACCTGCCATGACTCCTGCTGTTCCATTTGCAGCAGGCCTTCGCGCTGCTTCGGGTCCTCGCGGCGCACGAAAGACGTGACGGGCGCCATGGCGTAAGAGGAGCTCGGAGGCGGACCGGGAGCACCCATCACCGAGGAGCCGATCGGCGTCCATAGATTCAGCGATATCGTAGGCTGAAAGTCAGCTAGCGGAAAGGGAAGAGATTAGCGTACCTCTCGATTGAACGGGCCAGAGGTGTGCGGCTTCTCGCACTTCCACACCGAGCCGGCCCACCACACGAGGTTGCCGACTTGGTAGTAGTTACCAGCCTGCCAGAATGGCGGTGGGGGCTGGCCCTGCGGAGCCTGGAACGACTGCTGCTTCTCGTCCATTCTGTAGTTGTAGTTAGTCATCTTGCTTGCGGAGCGCAAAGCTATACTCACAGCTCGATATATGTAGTTGTTGTCGAGAACAACAAGGAAGCGGGGATCGGCCATCTCTCCCCGCATCGATGACGTTGGAAGTCACCGAGATTGGTCCCGCTGCACTGGTTTCGACCGTGGCTAGGTGGCATCCGCGTGCGTACTTTGCCATATGTGACATCCAAGCACCGCTCAATACGATGCATGCACTGCTCTTCCCAACGGGCCTGACATGATCAATGCACATTCTATCTAGCCAGGCTCGGGACATGCACTGCCTGCGTTAATAGATCGGCAGGCACAGTCACTAGCAACACCTAACGCGTGCACGCCGCGTTACAACCGTAAACCACACCTCACAATCCAAAGATTGCCCAAGCGTTTAGCGAAATATTATCAAGAATGATACATGAGCATGTGTATACACCGTTGTACCGACCCGTAGCCGTATAGTTAGCTTACGCAAGCTCCAGGTATCTCCGGACTGTGGGGTTAGCTCCGGCATAGGACACTGAAGCTGGACACTCACTCTCCCAGTCGGTAACGGCGCGAGCGTGCTGCTCGAGCTCAACCTCACGCGTGCCACCAAAGTGGTCAACGAAGAAGTCGCCAAACACCTCGCGCGCAATGCTGTCCTTGGCCATGAACGCCTCCGTCGCGCGCTCGAGCGAGATGGGCAGGTGCGTGATCGTGTCGCGCGATACGCCGGGCGCGCCGATGGGACCGTACGGCAGCTTCGTCTTGTTCTTGATACCGCGCAGGCCGAGCGCGTAGATTGCCGCGATCGCGTAGTGTGTATTCATCTGGACGTCAGCTAACAGCGTTGTCTAGAGCGGAAGCTACTCACGTCAGCGCCAGGGATGCGGACTTCGAAGCGCGTCGCGGAAGGCTTGACGCCAGGCGCGGAGATGATGCGGATGGATGCGGCGCGCGAGTCATATCCGTAGGACGCGGTGTCCGGGGCCCAGTATTGCTTATGTCAGTTCGCGGGAGACGCATTTCACAACTCACCTCGCCACCAAGCAGTCGCTTATACGAGTTGATTGTCGGGCACATCATCGGGATGACTGGGATCAGTTTATGCTGCACTATGCAACTCACCATCCTTCAGGCCCTCGAGAAGTCCGGCAAGGAACCACTCCGCCTCCTGCGAGATGTACTGCAGGTCCTTCCACTTCGCGTCCTTGCGCCCACCGGCAGCCGTCTGCTCCTTCGACAGCCCGAAGATGTTGCGCCCCTCCTTATCGCGGAGCGACACGTGGATGTGTCCAGAACAGCCGGAGAGCTGATATCGTCAGTTCCTGCTTTTGTGCCCAACTCACGTTCTCCCACGGCTTGGCCATGAACGACGGCATGACGTTGTGCTTCATGCCCATGCTCTTCGCGATGAGCTTGAACAGCAGGGCGTTGTCGGCCATGCGGTCCGCGTCGGTGTAGGCCAGAGCGGTCTCGAACACGCCGGGACCAGTCTCCGTGTCTATCGAGTCAGCACAGTATCCGTGATAGCACTCACGATGTCCCTCGATCTCCACACCCATCTGAGACGAGACCTTGTAGATGTCATAGAAGTAGTCCTTGTTCAGGGTGGTGCGCAGAAGAGAGTACCCATGGTCTGCAATCAGCTACTCTGAAGGTACCTAACCAGCTTGATACTTACTTCCCGGGGTCAGCGGCGTAAGGTTCACAAAGTGCTTCGCCTCGAGAGACTGAGGAGTCTCGGCAAATTGGAAGTACTGGACGATCAGCGTGACTGCGCACAAGTGGCACGGCACGACATACCTCAAACTCGGCTCCGGACATGCATTCCCACCCCATGGCCCTCGCCTCGTCCGTCACCTTGGCCAGGGCGCTTCGAGGGTCGACAGGAAGCGGCTTATCGTCACCCTGGTCGTAGAAGTTAAGCAGGAAGAACGGAATGTTGTCTTCCCACGGAATCCGGCGATACGTCGAGTAGTCGATGTGTGCGTTCAGGTCGCGATAACCGTTGCTCTTGTTGGAAACCAGGAGCTCGCGCGGATAAGTCGCGTCGTGCACTGGACGTCAGCTGGAGTTCACTCTTTTCGGTCAGCAGACTAGCTCGGAGCTCATCGAGTGAAGATATTTTGGCGGGTGATCCTGATGTCTTCGCGGCGAGAGCTGAGCTTCCTGAGGCCACAGATACCAAGCCAGAGGCGCTGAGCAGGCCTTAGGCTAGCTCATATAGCGCGCTAAGACTGATCCAACGCCCACGGTCCCAGATTTCAACGCGAGTGTGGCACTCCACCGTATCACATCGTCCGACCACCAAACCACCTCCCATCTTCATCAAACACCTCTCCGAGCTCGTCGCCGTCGTTTTTGACGTCGTGCACGCACAATCCCACCCGTACACTACTCCGCAGAAGCCAAAGTCCGTCTCCGCGGCCGAGAGGAACTTGCTCTTGGACATGATCTTGCCTCGAAGAACTCCATCCACGTCGACACCTGGGAAGTCAGCCTCGGACCCTAAATTCCGCGGCTTACCGGCGACTTTAACCATCTCATCGTCCTTGAGGAGCTCCTTGAGCTCGTCAAAGTTGCGGGGAGCACCCGGGGTAGGCGACGGGGACATTGCTGAGGGGGATGTGAAGGAGTTGATGGAGCAAACATGAGCGGATGTGTCGTCGCGAAGAGCCGGGGTGGAGGCTGACGGTCGTCTGCCCGGGATGCCACATGCCCGATTGGGTAATAGATAGGCGAGGATCTGTGGGGTCCCCACTGACGCGTTAGCGCCGCCCTCCACCCTGGCGCGCTTATCGCCAATGACGCTGGGGGTCGGATTGGAGCGAGTAGCCCACCCGGTGTCGCGGAGTCTGCCGATGCGGTGGGCAGGCTACGTCGCTTCGTCTGCATTGGTCTTCGAGAAGCCATCATTCAATGCATTGCTTCTACGTGACAACTCATGCAAACGGTCACCACGGCCCCCAGATGACACCTCCTACATGATTGCCGAGGGGGTTGTCACTGTCACATGACGCGTCGGCGCTCAGACCACCGCCGCCGCCGTCGCCACCGGAAGCAAAGAAAATCAGCCAATGTGGAGGTTGCCCGCGGTTGACGCGACTTGACATGACCAGAGACGCGTCTGAGCTCATGACCTCGGACTGACTCGCATATAAGACTGCCATGCCGCCAAAGTCGATTGCAGCGTACTTCAAGCCGGCGGGTGCGGCGGCGACAAAGTCAAGCACACGGGCTGCTGCTGGGAGTGGACTAAGCGACGCAGCAAGGGAGGCAATCATGAAGGCTAAGGATCTGAATACTGAGGTGCCGTCGCCGCGGCCGGCGAAGCGTGCGAAGATTGCCGATGAGCTGACATCGAGTCGTGAGTTTTGAGGTACACCCCAAAACTGACAGCAGCTCTGAGTATCAAGATTCCCAAGGCGACGAGCAGGGAGGAGCTGCGCAAGGCTCTCGAGAGCCATCCCACAGTGCTACCGCTGCTGGAGCTCGAGCTCGAGACGATGGAGGAGGAGTGGCTGCTCGCCCTCCAGGACGAGTTGACCAAGCCGTACTTCCTCAACGTGAGTTTGCCGTCCCCTTCAGTCAACTGACAGTCAGCTGAAGAAGTTTGTCATCGCCGAGCAGAAGACGAAAAAGGTCTTTCCGCCTGGTAGGTACACCGCGCACATTGACCCTTACCTACGCAGCTGAGGACATCTACTCATGGTCCCGCTTCTGTCCCCTGAAGGATGTCAGGATTGTTATCGTCGGGCAAGACCCGTACCACGTGAGTAGCAGCTTGTGTGTCGCGACCAGGAGCTGACAAGCAGGGACCAGGACAGGCTCATGTGCGTGGCAGCTTTGGGAACTGAACAAGTTGTACGGAAGCAGCCCTAACTGACCTCCAGGGCTTGGCTTTCTCCGTGAGACGAGGCGTCGCGATCCCGCCGTCTCTGCGGAACATGTACAAGGAGATGACGACGGAGGTGCCGGGCTTTGTCGCCCCGAAGCACGGGTGAGTGGTCCCGGGCTCTCGGTCAAAAGCTTGCCTTGCGAAGTACATTAGCTGACATACAGTGACCTGACCGAGTGGGCAAAGCACGGCGTCCTGCTGCTGAACACATCACTCACTGTGCGGGCGTCCGAGGTATGTCAAGGCCACCTTAAAGGTGGTAAGCTCAAATCACACCTCTTCGTCGCCCCATTGCTTCAACGCTGACAAGAACAGGCAGGCTCACACGCCGGGCGCGGTTGGGAGCAGTTCACAGCCGCTGTGATGAAGGTGGTCACGAGCCGGCTAGCAGGATCGGCCACGGGCGTTGCCGTGGCGCCAGTAGAGGGCGGTGCAGAGGACGGCGCGTCCCGGACGGCAAACGGGATCGTGCTGATGGCATGGGGTGCGCATGCCCAAAAGATGATCGCTGGCCTGGATACGGTAAGCCCTCCGTCTCCTTAAGCCGCACTCGGCGGCGGCAAGCTGGGGAAAACGCCCGAAGCTGACTTTCAGAAACGCCACCTCGTGCTCAAATCCGCCCACCCCAGTCCCCTCAGTGCCAGCCGTGGCTTCTTCGGCAACGGCCACTTCACAAAGAGCAACGCGTGGCTGCAGGAGCGCTACGGCCCAGACGGGGGGATAGACTGGAAGAGTCTCGGGGAGGGGGCATAGATGTGAGCGGGCTGTTAAAGTTTCACTGCCAGCCTGCGGCCACGCGTGGTCCATCATTGTTGCGCATCGCCCATGGTCATGGACTGCGAGACGTGTGTTGCCGTCAACTGTCCGCCGCCGACGCGTTATTGACTTTGCCCCAGGCGAACAAGCTTCTGGAACGGCCCGCACAAAACATGGCTGTGCTTCCCGAAGTTTGGACACTTGGTAGCGCTGGGGAGGAGGATAGAGTTGAGCGGCGAGGTGGGACAGGGTTGAGCGGCGAGGTGGGACAGAGTTGAGCGACGGGGAATGGGACATAGTGTCAAGGTTGCGATGTCGTTTTGGTCGCTGGATTGTCGATGCTTAATCTGCAGGTGCCTCTGGGTACCTTCGTGTCTTAGGTTCGTGATAACGTATATTGCTTGTCGGACTCGTTTGATGTGTGTTTGGACTATAGGGCGGCCGTAAGTTCATGTAGATCGTTTAGTCTCGGCATCGTCCACTGAGCATTGACTCTTGTGCTGAGGCTGCAAAGTTCGTTGGAAACGCATATGCGACAACGTGCGTTGTTTCTTGTACCATGTCGTGAAGACAAGGTTCTCAACCAGGCGAGCTTGCCCGCACCGGGAGCTTGCCGAGTGTCAGATGCGTAGTGAATTGCGTTTCGTGGGGAACGTCGTCTCAGGCAAATCTTCTCCTCACCGGTCTCCGCCGGTCGGACATATGGATCTGGCTGCAACACGGAGTCCGTGTCATGCTGCAAGATCCGCCGTTGAGTTCGCTACCAGAAGTGCGCAGCATGGATGCTTGCCGCACCGTGCGTCAAAGCTCTCCCGAGCCGGTGTGGGGACGACGGACCCCTACCTCGGCCTTTCACTGCATCATCAACAGCGCCCTCATCCACAAAGTCAGTCTCCCACAAGTCCGTGCCGAGAGGCTGGCAACCAGAGTGTCCCCGGCATGGACCACTGTGCAGGATCCAAGCTACCGATATGCATCTTGACGACTGCCTCACACATGCCTCACATGGGTTCGGAGCTTGTTGCATCGTCGAAGCTTGTTGCGATTGTCGAAGCTTGTTGAGCGACTTCGAGACAGTGTTCACGTAACGAAGCAACTGCGGCAGTGACCAGACTTGCCACCGAGAGCACACTCACATCGCGACGCGCTACGGGCGACGCGCTACGGTCACCGGCCTCACCGGTCCGGTAGGCACGGAGCATATCTTGCACTCGCCGGGCCGTGCCGGGGCGTGCCGATGTCCGTGGTGGCGATGATAGTGCAACTTTGTCGGCGTCTGCTGCCTGTCGTTGGATGTTCTCCACTTCATCGTCTGGCTCTGTGTCCGGCTGTGGTGAGCTCGATACACATCAGTCTGGCAGAGTCGAAATGTTATATTCAAGCTTCGTCTGATATGTGACTTGGGCGGGGATTAAGTCGCAAAGAATTGACGATACAGCCGTGTGTTGTGCTGACGCCGCTCAGCCGCTCGGACGTTGGGGATGCCAGTCAATGCACCGTGGTGCCAGCTGGCCCACACCGAGGCAACCTGACGCAAACACTCACCCACTGACGCACCGGGACGCAAACACGAAGCCAAAGTGACGCAACGGTTTGCGCATAATACACAGCATGCGTGCCTCTTGGCTCCGAGGTGGGATTAGCTCGGAACGTTCCTGTTACGGGCCGGAGACTTTGGTGACAGCGTTGCGGGACCTGACTGTCATCTCGCCTGTTTATTTTCATGTTTGTGTTGTTCAGACTAAGCTGGAGAGTTTGCGGATGAGGGCTTGGGCATCATCAAGGGGCGAAAGAGTCGGGTGCGCTGCGCAGAGAGTCACAGAAAGGACGGAGAATGAGAGCGCAACGGAGTCGCTCTCGATGAGCACTGTGCCGGAGACTTGTTCAGACTCTGGAGAGGAATAATCTCACCAGAAAGACGGCACAGTTGTCCAGCTGGCCACACACAGTTGCACCGGTATCGAGCCAAACCGATCACCATCGAGCCAAAACAATCGCAAGAAGGTGGAGAGAACTCTGGCACGAAGATGAGAACGGCTTACTCGCCGCAACACTGTTATTTCAGCGGACAAAGCGCCACAACTCCTCATTTGCGTCAACAACAGCATGTCCTTGGCAGTGGCTTTCCTTGGCAACTCCCACCTGACCAAGACGATCAAACAAGCCATTAAAGAAGCTGTGCCAATGTTTGCGATCACAATTATTCTCGAGGGACGGGCCTGTGAAGATGTGAACGGTCAGGTTCTAGGAGGCGACGACGCACTCCACTCTCAAGGACCAGAGGCGCCAGAAGGCGCCGAGGGAGGGCTCCAAGGGCTCCAGAAAGCGGTCAGAAACATCTCCTCGCTCGCTAGGAGGCAGCGTCATTTTGCGTCAGAAACACCCGAAGCGAGCGAAGACAGGTCAGCAGACAACGTCGAACCGACGCTATGCTATGCTCCGATGCCAGGCCAGGTCCAAGAAGTAGTCAAGCAAAAGGAACATTGTTCGCCCCACTCGATTCCACATCGACATCGAAACATCCGCGATGAAGGACGAACCCACGACGCTCAACTCCTCATTGTCCTGAAAAAGACGGCCACTAGCGCCGTTCCGAAACCATTCATTAATTAGTGTCTTGGCCTGTTGACCCACTCCTTTCTACCTTCCTAGAGTAGGTTTTCACGGCACAACGAGGCATGCCGGTACGTTGTGAGCTGAATGGCATGTTCTTGGCAGGAATGTCAACCGAAGAAGTGGATCGGTGGAACAATTTGTTGGCTGGAAGAGAGAGACGAGTGGGACGGTTGGGGCTGCCGGCTACCAGGTCCCAGAGTGAGTGCGTCAGCCGCGGATACTGAGACATGCCACGGAAGCGCAAGGATGCAAAGGATGGGGTTCTTACGTTCCCGCGATCTGCGAGCCGCGAGTGTCCCGAGTACAAGGCAGCGATGACGAGAGAGGAAGATCCACACGCGGTGGGCTGCAGATCGAGGAACTGCAGAGGTGTGGACTGGAGGACTTGACGAAACTTAGTGGGCTCCGACAGCTGACACAACGGCATCAGCGTACGACGCCGCGGCAGACCACACCGCACCGAGCACCCAGACAACAGCTCCACGACGTACGCAGTCCAACGGGACAGTACTCGATGTCTCACCAGTACGACCGGAGAAGCCGCAATTGCTGTTCTCTTTGTTTTCTAGTCTGCTTCCAGTGCCTCGTCCAGTGCCTCCGGGTTCCGGACGTTCGACCGGACGGAACGCCGGAGGTGTCTCCGGAGAATGAGAGCAGTCGAAGAAAGATCTGGGGCAAAGAGCCGTAGGTTGGAGCACTCCAGAATCGGAGCAGAAGGCACAGTCGGTTGGAGCAGCGCTTGGGCGGTTGGGTAGCTTGTCAACCCGGACCCAGAGATGCATGCTCGCATACTTCCTCGGTAGCAACTTGCCTTGCCCAAGGCGGCAAACTACACAAAGACCGAGGCAATCTCGCTTCCCCGCAAGCTTGCAACCTTCCATACCGCCGGTGGGCTAGAAAATGATAACGGCATGCCACCGGCTGATCCATTTCCACGGACGTTTAGGTCCTTCCGGTTGGAAAAGGCTCATCACCTACTCACAAACACGACGGCTTGGCGAGCCTGCGCACAGATCCACCGCTTGTGACGTCTGCTGCGGAGCTTTAGCAAACAACGCTTATCAAGAGACAATGACGAAGGAGAGATAAGCATCAGACGGAGGTTCACAGCGTAGCGGAGAGCGATAGCTAATCGGCGACGCGTTGACAGTGATACGCACTCCCAGTCTCAGACAGACACTCCGGCTGGGTTGATGGAGCTGTGATCCGTAAGTGGCTCCGCTTCCGCCGCGATAGCCTAGGCCTTAATCCATTGTCTGGTGTCAGCGTCAGCGGCTCAATCGGATACGCCAAGTGGACGCCACAGCGCCCGTCGATCAGCTAAGGGCTGTGGCGTTGGCGTTTCCGGGTGGCTTGACTTGCCTCGGCGCGGCGCGTTTAGCGCGTCAGCGGCTGTGTTGCATGGAGCCTTGTCAGCGTATCAGTGCATCAGTGGATCTCAGCGGCGTGCAGTGCAATCTGCCTTCCCCATCGCAATCCAGACTTCCAAACACTCGATCGTCTTCTCAAGTCGGAGCCAAGCCTGGCCAACACCCCATCGGATCTTTAACACTCTCGGGGCTGCTATTCTGGTCGTTTCTTCACTGTTCGCGAGAGGGTCCGCCGGACGCAAGACGGAGAGGGAAAGCAAGGAGTAGTAGGGGTCGGCCGCAACCCTCTTGCAGAGAAGGTTGCAACAGTTTCGGACATCTAGTAAAGTCGCAGACGCTCGGGTGCTCCTGACGCGTCTGTCGGTTGGGCGAGTTACGGCATCAAACCATTGAGCGCGAATAGGGTTCAGGCACGTTGAAGTCAGGGTGCGCGTTTCCGTCGCTGCTTTGGTCTGGTCGGTGTGGTGAGTGCCGGCAGCGACCCCTTGGCTGACGGAGCAGTGTGGTCTGGCGAGTTGGGACGACCCTTGATGCGGGAACGATGATGATGAGATGTTGTCTGATGGTGGGATGGAAGGTTGGGCGGTCGGAGGTTGCTGGTGCTGGTGCAAAGCTCGGTACACGCGAGGCCTCTGAGACATTCTGCATGCAACCCTCGGCTCCGCGAACCTGGCCCCGACCTACCTCCTGGGTGAAATCTTCCCCGGACACACGGCTGATGAAACTCTGTCTCGAGACTCGACGCACCCACCTGAGACTCCGCGGTTGGTGTCTCTACCGGCGGAGCGTAATAGGGCAAAACAGGCAGCCTACTGGTCACCCGGAGGTCTACGGATCACGGAGGGTTGGCCGTTAATTGCGGCTGCGGCCAAGTTGATGGGGAAGGACCCCTTGAACGCCAATCATCCAGACATGCAAATAGCACATGCATGATAGGAAAGTGTGCCCGTCGGCGAGTGGACTCGTGGTGGTGTGTCACGGTGAGTCAGATGAAGATTTTCGGATCACTCTCGCCCCGTTGTCCACTCGCCCGTTCACCGAAAGTCCAGTTCGGCCATGCAGGCCATGTGCTCATCTCTTGGCTTGGCTGGGCCGACGTCGGTGGCGTCATTCCAGCGAACGCGTGCTCAGCATTGCTCGCTTGGCCGCATGGAGCAGGCTGACTAGGCTGATCGAGGCGCTCGTCGGCGCTCAATATGCATCCAGTCATGCAGTAGTGGGCGCAGATTCGGCGCAGCGCTGATCGCCATAGTGACCTAGACGGCGCCTGTGGGCGTTTCTGGGAGTGTAATGAAAGAATGGCGCGGCGGTGTAGTCGGACCCTGGGAGAGCCCTGGTGGCGCGCAGCTGCTCGCTCGCTGATTGCTGCGTTTGCGATCAGCGGTCCAAGGCCTCGTCCCAGATGACATCCCGGCCCTCTGCTGGCTTACGGTGGCTATTTTTTGACCTCGCGGTGTGCTGCGAGGGGTGAGTCTCGTGCTGGTCATACATGATGCGCCCAGGTACGCGGTAGAGTGCGGCAAGTGGTGTTAACGTGTTGTTCTGCACTCTATTCGGCGCGCGCGGGCATCATACTCGTCAGCAAGCATCAGGAATTCCTCAGACAAACTCTAGAGTCAGAGTGTAATCGAGCCACCAGTGCCCACTATAGGCAGCTTCCCGACACCATCCGCTGCCCCTTTTCCTTCGTTGAGTAATCTGTCCAGACCGACGAGACTCGATGCAAAATGAAGAGCAAACTGTAAATCTGCTGGTGCCGAAACATGCCAGGTTTGCAGATTTCAGACGTCGCGGAGCTCTAGTTTCGACCCCCCATCTGCGACCCTGGTGTATCTGGCTGGTCCTAGCGCCGTAGCGAGCGAGCCCTGTGGGTGAGTAGTTGTGTTGCTTGGGGATGGGAGTAGTGCGCATCAGAGACAATTCATACGGACCGCTGGATGTCATGGCTGGGACCGCTGACGGCAACGGCTGACTGCTAGGCGCTCCGAACGATCCAGACTGCAGACAGTGCGACAGGACATGCACGGTCAAAGACCTGAGGAGATCGGAACCCGCACAGAGAAATCCTCCCTCACTACGGTCCTGACCAGCGCCTGCCTCTGCCCTGGATGACCCTGAAGCGTCCCTGATGTCAGGAGCGGTAAGGAGGTGGCTCCCTGCTGAATTTCCCTTGTTTCAACCGCGGTCAAGATACGGCAGACCAGGGCTCTCGTGTATGCAGCATGGACGACGCGGTGACCCGAGCTTAAGGGTGTCATGCCCCGGGGTCTCTGCCGTGGATGTGGACGTGGTGCGTGCCTGACGGGTCTTTCGGGCCTGGATGGGATGGGATGAGGATGGGCGCACCTCTGCGCCCTGCACCCGGCGCAGACAGGGTGTGGCGTTACATGTTCATCTGGACGGGGTGCGGGAGGGAGGGAGGATTGCAGTGGGTGGGCCGTCCCCTTACACACACTACACCCTCTTGCAGCATCCCCCCGCGACAGTCCCATAGAGTTTGCAGGTACGCGCTCGACCCTCGACCCTGCCTTCAGCCTTCGACACACTCGCACACAGAGGCAAAGGGGTTGAGTGGCTACGTAACAGCCTCTGCCCGACCGTCTTACCCGCTTGCTCTGTGCTGCAGCCCGGTGAGCCCGCAGATTGCTTTGCTCGGCAAGGAGTAGAGACGGAGGGAAGGACAGGAGGCGAGGAAAGATGGGCAGGAGATGCGACACACCTAGGGCTCTGTCTCGTCCTCGGTAACTCTGCCTGCCTGCACATGTGCTCTGTGTCTCGCTCGCGCGCGGGCGGGCGGGCACCGCAGTGTGTGATCACTACTCGTAGCCTTACGTCCTTTGCGCCCCTGTGGGCTGAGCTTGATCGCAACGGCGGACGGCGTGCGACGTACCTACCTACTTACCCCTTTCCTTTCCTGTCCTGTCCTGTCGGGTCCTGACCTCGCTCGCCTCGATCGGAGGAGCTCTGCAGGACATGCAGAGCAGACAGAGCAGAGCGCTGAGAACTGTCAGAGGTCTCGAGTTATAAAGGGGATGTACCGAAGTGTGTTCCACTGGTTCTTCTTCACCACACCGTACATTCTACTCTCTCCCACCCGCGTGTTCGTGTCCCCTCGTACTCTCCCCTTCAGTGCAAGCCAGCCTCGACTGCTTCGCTAGGGCTCCCATCCTCCAGACCTAGACCCCTCAAAGCACCCACCGTCTTCACTCTTTACCGACCTTTCGCCAAACAAAGCACATCAAGATGCTCTTCCAGACCGCCGCTCTTACCGCCCTCCTCGCTGCCGGCCAGGCCGAGGCTACCTTTGGTCTCTTCAACAAGTGGGGAGCCGGTGGTGGTCTCTGGGACTGTCTCCGTCCCCAGAACCGCCCCCAGTCCGACTGTAACACCGGTTTCTGGTGCTGGGGTAACAACAAGCAGCTCTGCTCTTCGCAGCGCTACTGTGGCTCGTGAGTAGACTTGACGTGGACTACCCGATCGGCAGTCTTCCATTGCCATGCGGGTACCGTATGATCCGCGGTTGATCGCCGATACCCCCCTCTCCTTATCCTTCTCCGCAGCCGAAACCAATGCTGACCTTTCCAGGCCTCCCCGTCAGCAGGGCTGGCAGTGCCCGCAGGGCTGGTGGTGGCACGGTTCCGCCTCGTGCTGTCTTCCCAAGCAGAACAACCAGCGCTGCTCGTGCCCTCCGGGCTACATCTTCGAGGGTCTTGGTCGCCAGGGCCGTTGCGTCCAGAAGCGTGACGAGCACCCTTGCCAGCCCGACGAGTTCTGGTGGGTCGACGGCAAGCGCTGCTGCGCCGCCAACTGGGGTGAGAACCAGTGCAAGCGTTGCGAGCAGAAGAAGTGCCCCGAGAACTTCTACCTGAGCAAGGAGGGCAAGTGTCTTCCCCAGACTGGTGGATGCGAGCTCAAATGTCCCCCCGGCTACCAGTGGGACTGGAACACGCACTGCTGCAAGCCCACCGGCCCTACTCCCTCCGGCATCCCCCAGCAGCCTCAGACTCCCAACAAGCAGAACTGGTGGGGCGGCAAGGGCTCGCGCTGGCGCCGTGACATGTCTGCTCTCACTGGCCTCTCCGAGCTCCAGCTCCGCGACGAGAGCATTGAGACCGTCTTCGACCGCACCGACTTTGACCGCCACCACTGCCCCTCGGACCTCAAGGCTTGCATGATCCCTGGCGAGTTTGGCTCTGCCGGCGTCGAGTGCGTCGACACGCTCAACGACATCGAGTTCTGCGGTGGCTGCGCCGGCAAGGGCCAGAACTGCAACGACATCGCCAACGCCACCGACGTCCGCTGCAAGATCGGATCCTGCGAGGTCGTCCGCTGCAAGGCTGGCTTCAAGCCCAACGCTGCCGCCACCGCGTGCGTTGCCGCCTAAGCTAAGCGAATCTTTTCGGACAATCTTCATAGATAGAAATCAAAACAAACGCACTTCACACTTCGACAAACAACACCCAAAGCCCGAGGCTATGCCTGGGTGGAACGAGACCCCTTTCAACCTATAATCGACCTCGCGTCAACCATATGTAGCAATACATCTCTCCCCAACAGCGAAGTCAAGGCACCTCTCCTTTCGGGAATCAACGACACGCCAATGTGCCTCGTAGGCAGGCGTTTGTCATATGTAGCTCCGCCCCGCTCTCGCCGAGCCTCGTTCGGGGCCCGGGGAAGGGCGGTTATGGGGGCATAATGGATATTTTTCTTTGTTACTAGACATCCCGCAATGCATCTTGGACAATGTTTGCGAGCTACCGAACAAGCGAGCCCGAGCGAGCCCGAGCGAGACCGTAGGGCGAGCCTGGGCAGTGGACTGGGCTGGGAGGTTTGCGCCTGCACACAGCTGCTGCATCTGACTAGCTTATTTTTCTCCGACGTCGACTATGTAGCAGCATTCCGTCTGCTCGGCGAGACGACAGAGCATACAGCACGGGCCGCCGATGACCGTCCTCTAAGCGGCATAGAGGAGCGTCGCAAGTGTCTCTCTGTTAATCTGTCTCCAAGGCCGTCGGCCGCACCGGCCCAGCTGGGCCAAGTAGTCTCCCAACCGAGCCCTACTCACGGATCGATCCTGGAGCTGATCACACTCGCTCCTGATGAAACCTGAAGCAGTGAAAAGACGTAGGTTGCCTCCGCAGGCAGCTGCTCGTACAAAAAGGCAGGATGGTAGTGCGTGGGGTGGGTCGAACGCTCCCGCACCCTTTGCTGGTGGGGCTGTGGATCGCAGAGAGCTGGGAGAGGTGGGTCCGGCGCAGTCCGGGCCAGTCCCAGAATACTGGGGACGAGCCCTGCAATCGTCCTGCAATCCTGCAACCCTCCTGCGATCAATGACTGCAAGGCGGAGGCCGGCTGGTTCCCTGATTCGGCATACAGCCCTGGACTGCTTCTCATCAACTTTCGGCGTACTCCCTATAGGCCCTATCCCTATCTCTCTATCTCTGTGACCAGGGCCTGTCGGCGGTGACGTTGTTATCGGTCTGCACCGTCCCGCTGATCTGAGGGTGAGTGGAGCGTGCCCAAACGGGGCGCCTCAGCTGGCCGCTACGGTGACACACCCGGCGCCTTTGCCGTATGCATCCGTAAACAGGTTGTCTACTCACCTCCACCTCACCTGCGAGTCACCTCTCTCATACGCTCTCAGCCCAGTCTCGAACGTGACCGCTTCTGCTGTTCAGCCATGTCGCTGTGCTCGATCAGACTGCAGAAGCAGTCACGCCGCAGCACAAGTTTCTGGAAGAGAAGGCTTGCGCCGCCTCTGAGTCATGTCCTTGAGCTGTGTCAACCGTCAGACCGTCGGACCCTTCTTTCACAGTCCTCGCTAACCTGAACAGTTGGCGGCTGACTTTTCTCATTCTCACTGTCTAGTCTCGGACTGGCGTTCGTACGTATGCAAAGCGAGCGACCCTTGACGACGTGCCTGCCCTCGATTTTCGATCCTCGATTCCTCGTCCCCCGTCCCTCTGATCTCTGACCTTCACCTCGCTTGAACGAGGGAGGTTCGTCGAAAAGCTCGGTGAGTCTCAGGCCAAGCAAACGAGGGAATGTAACGTAAGCTCTGCGTCAACAGTCTCTCCCTGGCACATACTCGGAAAAGGTACCACAAATCTCAGGAACCCTCTTTGCCATCATTTTCACCTTGACTTTTCAACACACGTCGACTTCTCGCTCGCTGCATTGTACAGAAGCTAGGACGGTGGCATGCACGTAAGCTGGCCCCAGCCATTACCTGACTACTTTCTCACCCAGCCAGCTATCAAGCAGCTGAGGCAGCCGACGCCGCCGAGCTGAGGACAAAGCAAGCAAGGAGGAACGGCACGGTCTCTCCCACTTTTGGGACCCAAACTGAACCCGTACCACACCTCTGGCTAACTGACCCGAGGGGTGGCTGAAGGCATGAATTGTCGAGCATGAGCAATTCATGTGGCAATGACAAGGTGTCGTGCGACATCTTGCTCAAACGTTGGCATTCACAGACCCAGTCCCGCTCAATAACGAGAGTTACGCGGTATGCTTGGCGCAGTCGTGTTCAGCTGCACAACTGACAGCGACGTCTCGCCTATGTGGCCCAGCGCTCCGTCGCCTATCTATAAGCGTCACTGACTCCCACCACCCCGAGCAACCTGTCAGTCTATCCAGCCTACAAGGCCAGGGAAGGACGGGCATATGACCGTCTCTCAGCGGCCATCAGCTACTGACAGCGAGATGTCCTTGCGCAGCAAGGCCACAATATGCATTCTGGCGGCTGTCCGGCGTCTGACATCGATCAACCCCAGCGCACCAGCGCACGTTTCCACTCCCCAAAGCGCCCGATAGCCCAGCAAAACTCTCGAAGACCTCGAAAGTTCCCCCGAAGGTTCGATGTTGCACGTCCCACATGCCACAGAGCCTGTCAAGGTGATGCATGTTTGCTTCCTTCGCTTCATTCCCCCTCCCCCTCTGTCATATGCCAGAGTCTCGACGCAGCACACACCCTCGTCCCTCGTCCCTTGCTGCTGAGCTTGTTGTGCACATGTGCCATAGTTTGCCGCGACATGACGCGGCCGACATGGCTGACACGTACGGCTGTCCTGCAGCGCAGTGCATCCTGCAGGCGCAGCGTTTGAGGGTGCTGTCGAAAACTTAGTGGGACCTCGGGACCTGGGATGGGGAGTATGTCATCTCTGTCTGGGTCTTGAGTGTGTCCCTTTGTTTCTCTCAACTTTTTTCGATCCTGATGAGAACGGGTTTCAGTCGGTGTCAGAATTCGAGGTGATGTATGCGAGTTCTGAGAGGTTTGCGTACGCACTCTTATATCTCATAGGTGGGCTCAGCACGGCCTCAACACGGCTCTGCACAAATCTCTACGCCCAGTGATCGACGCTGCTGCCAGTCTGAGCGCACTCAGACGCCCGCTCCCTAAACGCTCGCGCCGCTCGCATGCCGCATGCCGTGGCGCCGCCGTGACGATCGTGACGGCCCGTGCTGCTGCCGGGCGGTTGTCACCGGTGAGAAGTGCGGAAGTCCGTGTCCTCTATTCCTCCAATCGCCAATGCACGGTGCACTCGCTCGCTACTCGCTGCGCTCGAGCGTGCTGATCACTTATGCCTGTGCAAGGCCGCCGGGTTCCGAGATAGTCACGTGACTGCACAGAGTCCAATGTTTCAGTGCGGCGTATTAGAATTTGATCCCGCCCTCACCGTAGGTCGATTAGTCGCCGCGTAAACTGCTGCGTACGGTGAGAAACGCGTGGCAGACGTTGCGCCCCCTCGAGTGACTTTCCCGGCCGATCCCGCGAATGGCGTGGGTCTGACGCCCTGTAGCCTGCCTGACATTGCCTGGCAGCGTGCGCGAAGTCAGCCTAACTCGCGGCTGTTCACGGGCTGGACCGGCGGCAAGCGGCCACAAGGACTGGATTGATGCACGGAAGAAATGGCCGCACAGTGTGTAGTGATCAACAGAACGCGGCATGGACGGCACGGCATGGACGGATGCACGACCCTGCCGAGCGAACGAGCACGTCCACGACCAACTTGTTACCCCTGGGAGGGATCGTCACTTTGTCTAAGTGACTTGACATCTGTGCTTCTAGTTCGCTTCAGACTCACCCACTCATCCTCATACTCTCAAGCGACACCCCTAACCATCGACCTGCAGCCCGACCTCCGCGTGCTCCTCCCTATTCCTCGGCGTGTGCGCGCTATCCCCGACCTGTCTCTTCCCTCCCGATATTGAGACAGGCTCAGACTCGAAACCGAAACCTTAACCTGAGCGGGTCATAGACTTCAGAATCGCCCCTCTGATCCTCAGACCTGATTCCTTTCCCCTTGCTGGGCAGCGCTGGTCCTCGCTTCTATCGCTATCACCCCGCCCGCGACACCCCTCGGAACCCTCGTCCCTAGCCCCCGACCCCCTGGACGCGCGACAGGCTCATCAATCCGTAAAATCCTACCTGTACTGCGCATTCCGTCGTCATGACCGAGTACGCCTTGGCCAACGGCGGCCCATCGGGCTCGACCTCTTCGCATCACCCACTCCATCTCTCCGGGCGCGACGTTCACGCTCGGCACCATTCGCGCACCGACTCGCTAAGGACTGCTCACGCACCGCGCGGAACTCCGCTCACCCTCTCCCTTGGCGGCACGCCGAGCGCCGCAAGTGCTAGTGTCGGACCTACTGTCGGACGTCCCCTCACCGGAGGCGGGCCGGGATACTTTGACGAACTCGACAAGGATCACCCTCGCCGCAATACCATGGGACCGAAGAATATTGGGCGCGCGATTGGCGCCAGGTTCGTGCGCGCCGTCAAGCGCGGCAATCTGCCGTTCATGCTTGTGTTTACTATGTGAGTATTCCTCAACGGCGAGCGAAGCGAGCTGGTGTTCTCGACTCTGAGCGCCGAGCGCCGAGCTCGTCCTGGCCTCAGCAGATTTTCGATGTCCGATCTGCAAGCTCCCATCATTCAGTCGAACGAGGTCCGCTTCGGCCTCTTTGTCCGACTTTGGACTTTCGATTGGCGGGGCCCGCCCCATAGAATTTGGGAGGCGCACGCCAAGGCGCAAGCAAGGTGCTTCTCACCTTGCGAGCTTCTGAGGCTGTTGAATTCGGTCGCCCGTCTCCGTCTCCGAGCTGCTGGCGGCGTCTCAGATGTATGCTGAGGTCGGCGATCCCCTTTCAGCTCCGGCTCCAGCACCGGATATCGGACAGAGGACAGCGGACAGCGTACCGCAGATCTCATCTCAACTGGTGTCCAGTCCGGACATCCCGATATGCTCAGTAGCATCATCTCTCGTGAACTTCGAGCTAACCTCAGCGCCCTCCTAGTCTTCATCGGCGCCCTAGCAGGCGTAGGCTACGTCGACCCTGCCGCGCCAACCTCGTCGGCGGGCACGCCGAAGCGCGCCGGCGCCGACGCTGAGCAAGAGTTCGAACCCGGCAAGCCCGTCTTCGACACGCGTGAAGCGCAAGCCGAGCTCGAGAAGCAAATGTCCGCCCAGCGCGAACTAGAGCAGCAGTGGCGTAAAGCCGCCCGTCCGAACGCCGGCGCGTGGATGCGTGACCACCGCGACGACGGGGCGCGGAAGCAAGCCGAGATCAGTCCCGAAGAGGCCGCCGCATTGGCGGCGAAGGACGCCGAGAAGCTCCGCCTACACGAGCGCAATTTCCTGAAACAGCTCGAGGCGCAGCGGGCCGACATTATTGCCTCGGAGAAGGAAGTGCGCAAGGATATTGAGACGTACGAGGCTTTGCACGCTAAGCACAAGTTGCTCCAGAATAAGGCGGAGCAGGCTTGGAGGATGCAGCTTAAGGAACAGGCTAGGGAGAGGGAGGCGATGGGCGAGGAAGGGAAGGGCAAATTGGCCCCGCCGAAGCCGCCTAGGATTCTCATCAATCCTAAGACGGGCGAGGCGGACGAGAAGGGACTGAGCAGTCCTGATATCACGAACAGGTTGAGGGACTTTGCGAAACACCTCAATAAGGTCCAGGGCGATGTGGAGGATATCGAGAAGAAGATTGAGGAGGTTAGGAGGAGGATTGAGAGTCACTAGGGGCGTTGAGAGAAGGTCGAGAATGGGTCGAGGGGAGGTCGAAGGGGTCGAGAGGAGGTCAAGAGGGAGTCGAGAGGAGGTTATGAGGCGGAATGAGAGTCACTAGTTGGTCGAGAGGAGGTGATGAGGAGGTCAAAAGGAAGATGGAGAATCACGAGGAGTAACAAAGAGTCATATTAGCATCTGTCATCATTATTCATGCACTATTTTCATATCGGGGTCAGCTTGTTCTGTCCTGTGCCGTCTGCTGTACTGCTGCTTGTTCGCTACAATGCTAGCGTTCGCGTTGCACGTTCGTGATCTCTCGAGATTGCTGGAATGTAAAAGATGCTTATTGGCATGCTAAGTTTTGGATCTGCCACAACGGTTAGTGCACTGCCTCGCCTGCCTCGCCCAGATCTGAGGCTTCTGGTGCTGTCGACATATGGCATGCTCCGACCCGCTGCTGTTACGTATCAACTCGAATCCGCAAAAACTGTGCCTATCGCACAGTGTCCGCGGCAACTCCGTCGCTCCCACAACGGATGAGGATCAGTGCCGATTACAGCGGAAGAGGTCCGGCTGAACGCCGAAACCAGTTACTCCGCGACGCCTAGCCGCCGGGCCGCTGCAACGCCGTGCCGCCTTCGGCGACACTGCGTCCGCACTTCGCGCCCATTATCATACAATGCATATCCCCCGTCTATGTCTACATGCAAATGCGGTAAGTGATGTACCTGGGTGTCAGCTACGCTCTACTGTGGGGAGCTGTTTCGTAGCAAGGTTGCGAGCGTTGCGAACCTGCTGGACCTGAACGCCCCGACATGAGACTGCAGGACATCCGCGCTGGAGCTATACAGCGGAGATCTTCCAAGGCCGCAAGATGCACGTCCATCGGCTCGCAGCTCTCCATGTGCCCGCTCTCTGGCACGCAAGCTAGCTCGCAGCTCAAAGCCCATAGCCCATAGCTCGCATCTGCACTCGGAGCCTGCGGACGTCTGATCGCTGTCGCTCACAACCAGCTCTCCACGCTCGCATACTCGCTGTCGCGAGCATGCGAGCATGTTTCACACTCACCTTCCTGCAGTCTCGGATTCACGCTCGATCCGGAACACCTGTCCTCGGCGGAGACCGTAGTACTTTGCCACAGGGTCTGTGACCATGATACGCGGGAGCTGCGTGTCCTTCAGGCGGCTGGGAGTTAGCTAGTCTATAATCGAGCAAGCTGGACAAATGACGGAGGCAAGGAGGGAAGGTAGGGAGGAAAGCGGTGCTCGTGAACAGGCAGGCGAGCTGATCGCTAGACGACAGGAGTGGTCTCCTCCCTAGCTACGCAGTTTGACCGCTCTGCTAGTAGTCTGCACGCTGCCAACGTCATTCGATCAGAGCTCTAGGATCCCATGACGGCAGTGCAGAATGCGATCAGAATCGCTCAAGCTCGTCCCACTACCGTTGCGTTCGTGGAAGCCACCGGATCCACCGTCCCCTTTCCCTCCCCCGCCTCCCCACCCACGCCCTCCTGCACACAAACCACTCACTATCGCTTGATGAGCGCAGCCTTCTCCTCGGGCTCCATGATGGTGTGCTTCGGGACCAGGAAATGCCTGGTAATGTTCACAAGCAGGTCCGCCTCCTTAAAGTCCTCGAGATGGTACTCGGACTGCATCTCGTTCTGCGTCTTGGCCGCGCCAGACGTCAGCTTTCCTCCGTGCACGATCAAGCCGCGCTTCGCTCCGACCGCGTCGAGTGATGTGACAAAGCTGGGTGTTAGCTCTGATCAGAAGATGAAGGTAGCTGAGGACCTGTGACATTCACGAACCCTCCATCCAATCGACTCACCTCTTGTACGTCGCCTTCGATACAGCCTCCTCCGCACAGAAGAACACGTAGATACGATCCCGCGAGTCACGGCTGTCGTTGGCGTGGAAAGCCATGCGTCCGCGGTCGACCGAACCACCACCGCCGTACGTCTCCTTGAAGTCGTCGAATGACATGTTGATCTCGTAGTCGGCAACCTCATAGCCGCGGTCACGGATCATCTCGTGCACCGTCTTCGACACACGCCACAGACGCGCCAACTCGCGGTCCGAGTCCATGGACATTGTTGTAGATTACTGAAGGGGTTGTAACGTTCGGAAGTAGAAGATGAGATCAGAGGTCAGGCGATCGATCGGGAAGGTATGAGGGCACGCGCGAGAGTCAATCGAGCCGGAGGATGCAGGCGAGGATGCGGAGATTCGGCAGAGATGCAAGGAATCGACGTCAACGATGATGTGGGATAGATGCGATGCGTGCAGCGACCTGCTGTTGGGTTTATGGATCAATGACGCCGGGTAGTTACAGAAAACAACTGCAACTCGCAAAATGATCGTGGCGTGCCTAAATTCGACAGGCGCGGCGGCAATTTCCAGGCCTACCACCTCCACATTGCTAGGTGACCGATAGCGGACGAAGCCGACGGCGAGTAGACCGGGCCGCGCCCGTCACATGGCGTTCGGCGGTCGCTCCGAGCACTAGCACGAGCACGAGACTCACCTTCCCTGGACTCGCTGACTACTTTCGGCGCTCGCGGCACGAGTTCCGTACCCTGTAGCGCCTGGCGCATCTGTCTTCCTTGCTTCTGCCCTATCACTCACCCGCTCACGCTCGTCGTCGTCGTCGTCCTCACCGCCCGAAGAACCTGCACATTCGACTTCGCTCGTGTGCACACATTCTTCCGGCTCGAGGCGCACCGCTCCAGATCTCTCTGCGCAACTCAAAAGCGCTCCGGAGGCTGCCTGGACGTCCCACCATGTCTGTGCGTATCTTCCCTTGTAAACAATAACCTACTCGCAGCAGCCGCTGACCCTTGTCTCAGACCAGTGTGCCGAGTCTGGTAGCGCTCTCGAATCTGCGGGTCGCGACCGCTTTTGGCCTGCTCGTCGCCCAGCAGGTCAGCCGCGTGCCGCCGTTCAATGTCGTGCGGAAGTTCTGTACGGACACAATCCCTCTCGGATCAGTGCCGACGGACAAGTCTCCGGAGGACCCACGGGTCATTGCCGCCTCGTACAAGTACGCCCCTAAAAGCGTCCTTCACTATGCGCTTGTGGCGGTCAGCGCGCTTGAGGTTGTACTCTGGACGTACGGCTTCGGGCTGAAGCTGTACGGCGGTATCGAACACAAGGTTCCCGTGATGGATGTGATCACGGCTGCTGCTGTGGCGGCTGTATGGGTGAGTACCAAGATCAAGATGGTGACTGATAACAATAGGTCATGCTGCTCTTCCGAAACTTCCTGCGCCCTCCTATTGTTCCTCCCTGGACTAATATCGTGGTCTACTTATGGTTCGCCATCCTGTCGCTTGTAGTGCTGGCCGCCGCCGCGTATCAAAGGTACGCGACTGGTGCCATACCGGCATGGGCGACAGACCGCGTGCTGGTGTTCGAAGCCCTCAACGCCGCCTTGTGTGTGTCTCTATTCTTCATCGCCAGCTTTTTGCGCTTCAACAAGCCGCAAGTCCTTGCGCTGGCCCCCGATGTTGCGCCTGATGACGTCGTCACGCTCAACCAGTGGCTGACGTTCTCGTGGATGAACCCGTTGATCAAGAAGGGCTCAGAGCGCCAGCTGGAGCCCGAGGACGTGCCAGGGCTCAGCCCGACTCAGCAGACAAAGATCGTCTTCGACTTCTTCCGCTCTGTGCTTGCTTCGAACCTCGTTTGGAAAATTGTCAAGGCTAACCGCTTCGACATCTTCGTCGATGTGGCGCTGACCTTTGTGTCGTGCTGCTTGCAGTACCTGCTGCCTTTTTTCCTGCAGAGGATTGTGTCCGGGATCATGGAGGGCACGTCGGAGTCGGTCGGCCGAGCCTACATCTACGGAACGCTGGGCTTTTTGGCTCAGATTACCAAAGCGATTGTCGACGTCGTCCACTTGTGGCATGGACGACGTGCTAACATCCGAGTGAAGGCTGGACTGACAGCGGCCATCTACGAGAAGGCTCTGAAGAGGAAGGACACGGCCGGTGTCATCCAGATCAAAGAGGCGGACGGCAAGACCGAGGAAGTCGAGACAAAGCAGAATGCTGCCGATACAGGAAAGGTGGTGAACATGATGAGTGGCGATGCCCAGCGAATCGCCAACATGGTCAGCTTCCTGTACCAGGTCGCCGCCAATCCCCTCGAAATCGCCATCGCGTCCTACTTCCTCTACCAGTGAGTTGTTGCAGTGTAGCCAAGCTGACATGCAGCCTTCTGGGTTGGTCTGCGTTCGTCGGTATTACGGTTCTCATCTTCTCATGGCCGCTCAACTCATTCCTGTCCAACCGCGCGGTAAAGATCCAGAAAGCCTGGCTCAAGGCTCGTGACAAGCGTGTCTCAATCATGACAGAGCTGATTGGCGCGATCACATTCATCAAGTTCTTCGCCTGGACCGGCAAATGGAGGGAAAGGGCAATGGAGGCTCGAAACGCCGAACTGAAGCAGATGATCCGTGGAATCTTCAACAGCCTGGCATTTTACATGCTCTGGGGTATGGTGCCGCTGTGCATCACTCTCCTCGCCTTCTTCAGCTTCATCTACTTCCAGCACGGCAGGCTGACGGTTGATGTGGCATTCACCGCGCTCGCCCTGTTCCAGATGCTGCGCATGCCCCTCAACATTCTGCCGACGTTCATTGTGATGCTGCTCCAAGCCAAGGTCGCCGTGAACCGTATTGCCGACTTCTTGGGCGAGGAGGAGGTCCCCAACTGGGTCTCTTCGCTCAAGCGGCCAACCGACCATGCTCCCAACTTCGAAAAGGTTGGTTTCAAGCGAGCTAGTCTGCGCTGGAACGCTGGCGAGCAGAAGAGCACTGAGGGTAACGGTGCGGCGAATGGAAGCAACTCGCGCAACGGTGGCGCCGATGGAAACGGAGACAATGACTCTTCCCCACCGTCCGAAAACGAGGTCTTTGAGCTCACCGACATCGATGTCAACTTCCCCGTGGGCAAGCTGTCTGTTATCACGGGCCCGACTGGAGCCGGCAAGTCGGCTGTGCTTGTTGGTCTCCTAGGCGAGATGGACGTGCTGTCCGGCGAGGTGTTCCTCCCAAAGGATCTCACGCAAGTGGACCCGGCTACTGGACTCCGCAACTCGTGCGCGTATTGCGCTCAAACGCCCTGGCTTCAGCAGATGTCCATCAAGGACAACATTTTGTTTGGAGAGGAGTTGGACGAAGAGCGGTACGAGGCTGTTGTTGATGCGTGTGCTCTGTGAGTAAGGCGGTAGCTCGCGTTGTCTCAGCACTTAAGCTTACGGCAGTCGGACTGACTTTGACATCCTGGAAGACGGCGACGACACCGAGATCGGAGCCAAGGGGGTAGGTTCAACTGATTTGGCGGCAAAGTGCGCCTTGCTGACGTCCCAGGTGTCTCTGAGTGGCGGTCAGAAAGCTCGAGTCGCCCTGGCTCGTGCAGTGTACTCGTACACTAAGCATGTGCTTCTGGACGATCCTCTGGCAGCCGTCGATTCACACACTGCTAAGCACCTCGTCGAGCAGTGCTTCAACGGACCTCTTCTGAAGAACCGTACAGTCGTGAGTAGCGGAAACTTCACTGAAGGGAGTGCCACTGACATTTCCCAGATCCTCGTTTCCCACCACCTCGACTTGCTGCTGTCGTCCGCTGACTACATCGTACGCATTCTCGACGGCCGTGTTGCTGCCCAGGGAACGCCCGCGGAGTTGAAGAACGAGCTGGCCGGGATCGTGGCAGTCGAGACTGCCATTGCACGCAAGGAGGAGCCGATATCGGCTGACGACGCCACAACTCTGGACATGCAGAAGCAGGGCACCGAAGACATGGCTGTGCAGAAGGCGAAGGACAAGAAGAAGGGACCAGCACGTAAGCTCGTGAAGGATGAGGAGCGTGCCGTTGGCAACGTCAAGCTGGCAACCTACGCCCGCTACTTCCGAGCCGCCACATGGATCACTTGGATCTTATTCTTCATTGCCCTCTTGGTGCAGCAAGGTTCGAGTTTGCTTGAACGTTGGTGGCTGAAGATCTGGGGAGAGGCCTACAACACGAGGCTGCATTCGTGGTTCCAGTTCTCCGGCACACATGACCAGGGACAGCATATCTACTCTGAGCTGCGCCACACTTGGCTTTACCACGACGCTGTGGCACCAACCGTCAACGCAACTCCGGACTTGGCCGTGCAATCTGTCGGCGACTACGTCCGCGAGCTGCCCTCTGCCGACACACACCCTCTCTTTTACCTGGGCGTCTACGCTTGCATCTCGATTCTTACCATCCTTGCTTCCGTGGCAGGCTCAGCTGCGAGCAGGTGGGGCAGTTACCGTGCCGCCCGTAAGCTTCATGATGAGCTACTCGATTCTGTGCTCAGGAGTACGATCCGATTCTTCAACACAACACCCATGGGCCGTATCCTCAACCGCTGCACCAAGGACATCGAGACCGTTGACGGCTCGCTGGCCGGCTCGCTTTCCACGGTCATGATCTTCACTGGCTCGCTGATCGCCGCCACCGGAATGGTCATCTACGTCGTCCCCTGGTTCGCCTTCCCAGCGGTCGGCATCATGGCCATGTACTACAGCTACGCTGTGCTCTACTTGCGCACGGGACGTGGTCTTCGTCGCCTCGAAGCTACTTCGAAGTCGCCCATCTTCTCCGGCTTCGCAGAGCTGCTTGACGGTATCGTCAGTGTTCGTGCTTTCAGTGCCGAGCACCGATTCTTCGACGGCATGTGCAAGCAGGTAGATACCGCCAATGCTGCGTTTTACTACTACTGGATGACAAACCGCTGGCTCCTGCTCCGCTTCGACGTTCTCGGTGCCATGTCGGTGTATGCCACCACGATCCTCTGTCTGTCGGGCGCCGTGTCCCCCGGATCTGCGGGTGTCGCCATCACCAGCGCGCAAGGATTCGTACAGGCTTGCTACTGGGTCTCGCGCTTTGTCGGTGAGCTCGAGATGGACTTCAACTCGGTTGAGCGAATCGAAGAGTACCTCCGCCTCCCCAGAGAGCCTCCTGCAACCATCAAGGGACGTCAACCTCCTGCCTACTGGCCCTCTTACAATAGCAACGAGGACTTCATCCGCGCTGAAGACATTGAAATCAAGTACGCCCCCGAGCTGCCGACCGTCTTCAAGGGCTCCTTCTCGATCAAGCCTGGAGAGAAGATTGGCCTCATTGGTCGCACAGGCTCTGGCAAATCGACAGTGGCGATGAGTCTGCTGCGCTTCACGGACCCAGCGGCCGGCAAGATAATTCTCGACGGCATCGACATCACGTCTATCGGTGTAGACGACCTCCGCTCGCGCATCACGTACATCCCACAGGACGCCGTGCTGTTCAGTGGCACGATCCGTGACAACCTCGACCCCTTCGGCGAGCACACCGATGCCGAGCTCATCGAGGCGCTGACCCGCGTCAAACTCATCAATTCGGGGACTGCGGCGGCCACGAACGCTGCTGGTACGCCGGCTCACTCGCGCAACACTTCGCTGGTCGCTGTCGACCAGCGTCTTGCCCAGGTTGCGGCTCAGGACGCTGATCTCAATCGAAGCGGCTCCTCGAGTTCTCTCGCTAGTGGGATGGGTACGCCGCGTGTTAACATCACGCTGAACAGCGAGGTCTCAGCCGGCGGTGCCAACTTCTCGCAGGGCCAGCGCCAGCTCGTGGCAATGGCTCGTGCCCTCTTGAGGCGATCGAACCTCATCGTGAGTGCGATATGGTGGGGTGTGGCTGACATCAGATCATGGACGAGGCGACCTCGAGCGTTGACTTTGGTGAGTTGTGTCGCTTTGTCCATCAACTGACGAACAGAAACCGACTCAGTACTGCAGGCTGCGATCCGCAGCGAGTTCAAGACGTCCACTGTGCTCTCGATCGCGCATCGTCTGTCAAGTGTTATCGACTACGACCGTCTGCTTGTCCTAGCGGACGGCGGCGTCGCCGAGTTCGACACGCCCATGGTGAGTCAACTTCACCGTGCTTAACTGACTTGCAGAATCTGCTCCGCCGTGGTGGCCTGTTCAAGACGCTCTGCCAGAAGAGCGGCAAGTACGACGAGCTGTACCGCGCCGCGGAGCGCAAGGAGAAGGGCGACGGGTATGAGTCGGACACTACTCTCATCGAGTCTTAGAGTCATCCATGAGATCAACGAAAGCCACGTTTAACATCAAGCCCCTGCTCTATCGCAGTACTAGAATCAGAGAAATGATACCCCAAGGGATGAATACCTCTAGACCGTTTAGCGAGATTGTCTGCAGTGCCACGGTCGCTGAGTATCGTCCGCAAGCTCGACCTGTCACCCGGCCCCCGAACCGACGGCTAGCGAGTGCAGCTGATGTGCTCGTGCGAACGGCCAGCCGCCGGGTGCAGCATCAGGTGTCCATCGAGGGTGGGCACGCAGCTAGCCGAGCAATCAGGGTGAAGCGGCAGTGCAGTCCTGGCACGGCGAATAAACGAGGTGCAACAGAATCATGTTAGCGCAATTATTTCCGGTGAGGAGATAACAGCGTGGTCACAGTCAGAAATTGACCGCAGTGTGCTGCGCAATGAGGTGTGGCCCTGATGTCTTCCTCGACTAAGTGGTGCTGAGAGCAAGCAGAAACGAGGTGCTGCCGATTGTGCATGCCAGGATGTGCTGGGAGGAGGAGTCACAGAGCTTCAGGATAAGAGGATATGTTACATGCTACTTACCGACTTGCCGAGCTCAAGTCCGGTCCGGACGATGTGCCTCCCTGTTCGTCACAGTTGCCAGGCGGGGTTGCGGCAGACGCCATCAGCTGCACACCTCGTGCAGACAGCTGACGCCGTAGCCGATCAGGGCTGAGCGGAGGTATGATGCCGAGGACGCTTGGTTGTCCGCTCCGCTTGTCGCTTGCTGGTCGGTTGAGCTCCAAGTCGCCACAGTCGGGAGCGGTAGATCGTACTCTTGAGCCCGCCACAGTGAGACTGGGGCACATTTCTTCCCGGCGGAAACGGCAGACGTGTTCATGCCGCGGGCGGGTGTGAGAGTGAGCGCCCAACGCCGCCTGAGTTCCGGCGGAGCCGCTGCACAACGCTGCAAAGAGGGAGGGTCATTGTCTCCAAGCCCGACTTCTTGCTGCCACTTTGGTCTCCTCGGTCGAGCAGCTTTTCTTGCGCCCCTGATCACCGCTACTGCTAGTCCTTCATGTAGTCTGCCCTACAGAGCACTCCGTTGTCAGTCCTGTCTCCAATGCTACTTGAGCTGTTGGGGCGTATCATTCCCTGTGAACTCAGCTGTGTCCCTCAACATTGCGTGCTCACTTACCGACCGGATCTAACCCAGCAGGCAAGAGGCACAAGAGGCAGCCTCAACCTCCGTCGTCGCACCCCGCGATCGCACTGCGACCAATCCCATCATGCGCCGCAATGCCGACATTCGGGCGACGCCTACCCTTGCTACGAGAAACGATTGGCGCGTATTCACCGAACGCCGAGGACGGAGTGCGGCGTGTGCCACGGCCAGGTAGGTATTCAGGTGTGTTGTGCCACGAGTTGCGTTGCGTTGCTTTGCGGTGCGGTTTCTAACCTTTGCCCTGTATGTAAAGCTCTCCCTACCTCTGTCCCTTGCCGCTCAACGTTGCGGCCCTGCGGTCCCCTGCGGTCAGCTCATGCGGTCAGCTTGCGGAGTAACCTCGATCAAAGTTGCCGAGAGTGGGGGAGGCCGAGCGAGGCCGAGCGAGGCACATGCTGATCCTTCTTGCCAAGAGAATGTCGCTGCGGGCGTGCTCTGAGGAGAGAGTTCTGGCCATCGCTTGTGACATCGGTTGGAGTCTGTTGCTTTCGTTGTGCTCCTCGCTGCACATCTTGCAAGTTGCCAAGTCAGATGTCAGTGACAACGCACAGTGCACAGGAGAAAGCACGTTGGTTGAGAACGCCTGAACGCCGACCGCACCGAGCCCTGCGAGGATGCGACGAATCAGACGCCGCAACGGCTCTCACATGGCAGGAACGAGGGTTAGGGTCTCAGTTTCTGGGCGAGGGGGTGGTCGCGCGAGCGCGCGAGCGAGCGGGAGCAACAAGTGGGATAATGTCGCAAGCTGCCAAATCCACAGTCGCCGATCCCGAGCGAGCGCGCCGAGCGCGGAGCGCCGAGGCTGATTGCTTCAAGTTGGCCTGGCTCGACCGAACTCTGACCACGCAGCGCAATGTAGCATGCTTGCATACACCTCGGTGCATGCATCCGGGATTTCCGGCGCAACCAGCAGCATATGACCAGGCTATAGCAGGCTAAGCTAGGCAAATGATCAAGTGAGGAAACCCTACCATGTCCAGGGCACAGAACCCACAAGGGCATGGTCAACGCGGAGCTCCTGCCCATGTGGCCTGCCGTGGCCTGACGGCCTGACTTGCATCCCACATGGGTCCGTGCGGGTTTGTGCTAGATGCCCCACCTGATCCTCTTGTGCCCTTTGCCCTGTCCCGCGTTGATCTAGATCCTCTGACTAGCGCTCGAAACGATGCCTGCATGGATCCTCGTAGGCTTGGAAGGATGAAACTCATCATGGCCACCGAGATCACGATCGTGATCGTAAGCTAGCTACGCTGTATATCCCTCCACTAGTCTATCCGCGATTCTAAAACTGGCTACGGTCGAGGGTTCAGGGGACGTGGCTAGTGTACGGCGATCAGACCGGACTAATGGGCCCAAGAGACGACACACTAAACGCGGCGATCAGACCGCTCATGCATCGCTCCAAAGTTGAAGCTCCAACGGAGGAGCACCAGAGGCCGAACGGGGGTCGCGACTGCCCATTGGCGTGCTCGTGAAACGCACTATGCATCAAGCTGACGCGGCCACTTTGCCCAGCTCATGTCCACGAAGGCTCTAGCTCGAATCACTGCCAAGTGCCAAGTACCATCACGCTACGCTACGCTACGACCACTAATACTCCACAAGACTACGCGCTACTGCATACTGCACGCGCAAACTCTGATCACGCTTCGTGTTCAGCTGACATGGCGTGGGTCCACGGGTCTGCGAAACAATACCCCATTGGGCGACAACGAGGCCAAGCCAAGTTCCGTGCCGCGCCGTGCCTTCGCTTGCTTGAGCTTGCCCTGTAGCCTTACCTTGCTCCAAATGACCCTGGCCAACCTAACCCGTCCCAAACCTACCTAACTGAGGTCGAAGCCAACCTTGACATATGTGACTGCTCCGACCTCCGACCAGCCTGAGGTTGGTCGGGCTCGAGGCTCAAGCTCCACAGATTCCGCGATCACCTGCTGACGACATACGCAGCCAAGGCACTTGCACTAGGCACAGGCTCGACCGCGATGTAATCTGCTCTGCTCTAAGACTACTGCGCAAGACGAATTGGGGTTCATCAAAGCCGGTCAGCAGGGCCAGCAGGGTCAGCAGGGAGTGGGGCCACAACCCTCCAGGGATGGGAACATGCATGCCAAGAATGTCGGACCGGATTGTCCGGGAGTTACGAGGCGTGGGCACCGTCACGCGCCACGTGGCCTTGGTGGTAATTTGAAAGTGACGCCTCGGGACGCCAAATACGCCTCTTTGGTCCCTCTTGGTCTGTCATTTCGGTCTGTCCGGTGAGCTTCTGAAAGCGATTGCAGAAAAGAGGCGTGGGTATGAGAGGAGACACAGAGCGAGAAGTGGAGGCCAGGCCATGGACGAGGCCGATAACGGTCGAGAATGCCGGTTCAGAGCTCGCCTTTGGGGCTCTGTGGCTTGACGAGTGACTCCGGCGGAGCAGATCTGCTCCTGGGCCTGGCCTGGCTCAGCTAGCCGCCGTTGCGCCGTCACACTCTGACTCTGACGCCACCGCCGACTGCGAGGTGAAGAAGGGCAGTGCCACAATAACGCTCTTCGCTCAGCTCGCCAGATACTGGCTAATTCTGTGCAAAGATTTTGCACATCGCAACGTACACGGCACACGCAAATTGCACGAAATACTCGTAGCAGTCACGGCGCAGTTTAGCGGAGGCATGCTCTCATACTGGTTGAAGCCATGGCGACGTTCCAGCGGAGGCAAATTGCAGATCTCGATCGTGCCTGTTTCTGCCTGTCTGGGAAGCTGCAACTGTGCCACAAGCCCATCAGCCCGTCAGCCCATCAGCCCATAGAGCCATCAGGGGAGCTATGATAGCTGGATGCGAAGGAGGGACGGGAAACGGGCATATCCGCCCCACCGCTACGTCTTGCACCTGTGCGGATATAGTCCTCTCCTCTGCGACATTGAGAGCGAGAGCACGTCAGAGGTGCATGTCTCTTGAGTATTGGGGTCGGAACGGCTGCGTCGCTTGCTGTAACGCGGGGGAGAGGGGTGGAGGTATGTGAGAACCGATGCCCAAACAAATGTTCTGCCTAAAACGTCGGGGATGCGCCGGTCAAACGGGCTTGACAGGCTTGAGTGGGCGGTGGCTGCGCCTCTGCTCTCTGCCAACGATAAGCAAGCCAAGCTCGGCCTATGCATCTGCCTGCTGCCTGTGCCGTCTAGATTTATCCAAATCCGTCCGGATCGAGGAATGCAGACTTGCTGCACAGCCGCGGCTGCTGACATGAAAGCGGAGCCGGGGTGAGACAGCTGCCCAGCATCTCAGCGACCAGCCGGACAAAGGACGAGGAGCGCAAGGAGCACGTTCATCGAAACCTCCCCGTCGACAAATCCACCGGAGGGCACATGATCAGCAACCCAAGGACGACCAGTATACCAGATTTACGCAAAATAAGGTCCCAAATGGGGTCAAGATGGCACATGCTTACGGCAGGCGGAACCGGCCAAGTCATATGTCCATACCCAATTTTGGAGCAGACGGAGCCGGATTCCTATCCATCCATGTTCGGGAAAACGAATGTTTCTTGCATGGGATTTATTTGTATTTCTGATGTCCGTGACGTTGACGCAGTCAGCTCTGCCCAAAAAGCTCGTGCATGATGCAACAGGATGTATCCCATGGTCGCGAGATCTCAATTACCCCTTCTTTGCATTAACACTAGTCTCTGAAACCTATTCGTTTTGCATGGGACGAAGCGTGCTAAGGATTGGCATTGTTCCGCATTAGCAAGTCTTGGGACGAGGCATGGGGCGTTGCGTGTCGAAATTGTACGACTGCGAGCGATGACCTCGATGACTTCAGGCTCACGCTTACGCGTTCGCTTTCAGCTGGCACTGGCTCGATCGGGCAGGCCCAAAGCTCGTATCGCAGATCGGCCATCGGAGGAGCCGAGATATGCGGAGCACATCTGAGTCTCCAATCTGACGACTGCGACAGATAGAGGCGAGGCATGTGGCACGGGCGTGGCATGGCGTGGCGGGCATGGCGTGGCACGATGCTTTGCGCAGCGGCGCACGGTCTCACGCTTGCTCGTTCGCTCGCTGGATCAAGATGGCACGGGCACGGGCATCGAGGCGGCAGTCTGCCTGCGTACGCCAGCCTGTCTGCGCAAGCTGCGGTCTTGCGAGCGAGCGTGCGAGTTTGAGGTCTTGCGAGCGTGAGCGTGTGAGCCGAGTTGACCGAGGGGAGTGGACAAAGCTGACCGAGGTAGGTGGCTCAATCAATCTGCGTTGCATGAGACCTCGTCAGCCGCGAAAGCAGGGTGCGAGCGAGACAAGTAGATCTGGGGCCACCCTGCTAACCCTGTCTATCCTACGGTCTGGCGGAGGCAGCTGACCGCTCGGACCTCTCAGGCCACCCTTGGCATCTTGGATATCTTGCTCCCGTGATGGGAGGCGTGGTGGAGCGATTTGCGGGGTAAATCGTAGTCAATCAGGTGGTCCAAGCGCAGACATCAGTCGTCACGAGCTACAAGCGAACGTCAGTGCGCCCGGCGGGCTCGGCGGGATGCTGGCGGCCCGGCCTGGCGGTCAGCAGTTGACCAACAGGAGGCACGCAGTTGACATACACGTGCCGCCCAGCATGCCTTGGAGGAAGCAGATGGCCCTTGGCTCCCCATGTGTGCTCATGCAGGTGCACTTCTGAGCTGCACGACGCCACACCCCATGACTCGAATGCAGATCCATCAAAGGTGGGGGAGAGAAGCGCTCGTGCGTGATCATCGGAGAGGATAATGGCCCGACGCTGAGGCTTCTTTGCCTATTTGCCTCTCAGCTGTTGGCAGCATGGGGCAGCAAGTTGGTAGGAAGATGCGAGGCTTTGTCAGCAATACCGAGCATCTGCTGCCTGCTTGCGGTTGCGGGACAATGAGTCCGGGCGTGCACTCAGCCAAGTCAGCCAGCAGCCATGCCCAGCACGCCCAAAAGGCACGTCACATACCGCTCCCTTCCTACCTCCTGACTCTCGGCTGCGCTCGCTTCTGCTGCCAATCTGGCGATCCGCTGCGTCTTGGCTCGTGGATCGCGGATCGAGGGACTGGACCCAGCCTTCAGATCCACAACAAGGTCACGAGTTCACGGGAACAACAAGACACCGGAAGGACAATATCCATCAGATAGATCTTGCATGTTGCAACAATTAATGCGACAAAGTTCGGCCTTTGCGGAGCCAAGGACATTAAGGATAGCGGATCTATGGAGCCAGCGGAGCGAGCGGATGTCCACGACGGCTGAAGCAAGTTTCGTCTCGTGGACAGTGGGACAGGGATTGAGCCATCCCAAACCCACTAGAACCAGGAGTAGTGCGCAGCACCCGTTCGTCTGAGCGTGGCCGCTGGCGTGCTGAGTTCCCGCTATGGGATCGAAGCAAGCAGAATGATCCACCTCGTCTAGTCTGGTCTGGTCTAGTCTAGTTCGACTGACCCACTGATTCTGTGACTTGCTAGCTTGAATCGTCCACATATAGCTCTCGGTTCACGTCGCCCCGCTAGCGCCATTAGTGCAGCGGATGTTTCTAATCCGGCCCTTACTTATTCTGACACTAAGAGCGCCTGAAGCAACCAGCACGGCTAGCAAGCAAGCACGCTAGCGACTAGCGCCCCAGCGCGTGGGGCGTGAGCCGAGTACACGTGATGAGCACAAGACCAGCGGGAGTGCAAGGCACGCATAGACTTAGGCACGAAATAGGACGTTCCGTGCCTGAGTTAGTTTGCTGGGGGAGCTCTGGTGCTCAGAGCTGAGGGTGAACCTTGGGCCCAGACTCTGTGGAATGCGGAATGTGCGCGGTGTGTGCGCGGTGTCTTTGGTTGGTCTTGGTTTGAAGCAAACAGGTGATGGCATGATTGGGATCGTCCTGAAATGGCCCCGCTTCAAGTCTCACCCACTCTTGAGTCTCAGTTGCGAACAAGCACGCCTGACGCACGTATGCACCTCCCTCTGCGTGCCTCTTTCAACCTGCCAGCACACAACTGCGACGTCACGCTTTGCCCTTTGAGTGGGACATGTCAGCCTGCCTGCTGGTCTGCTGGATGTGCTGCTGATAAGGACAATCACGCATGCCGCGGGCACGCCTTCTGCCGCCCACATATTCGGGCCGTTCTAGTAAAGTAAGCTGTACCGATAAAGACCCCGTCAGCCCGTCACAGCACAGCAAAGATTGGGGCAAAGCATCCTCTCATCTCAGAGATAAGTCCGGTGGGTGGCGTCTGGTTGCTCTCTAATGCATCCGTTAGAAGTCAGTAGCCGCCGTGGAGCACAATAAGACCGGCCCGCATCTCCCGGATGGAGTGGATCCACCAAGCAGAGAGCTAACAGCCTAAGCAGCGGCTGTTGACAAATCCGACAACGGTCGGATCCGATTGCCCTCTTACGGCTGTGGCCCAGCAGACTGTGTCACCCTCTGATTCAGGACAAGCTTTGAACCGTTAATAAAGCCTGGCACGCCTGGTACGTTATTCGGGCACAGAGTATCAGCTGAGACTTGCATGTGACGGGGCAAGTTGAGGGTGGGTAGGGTAATTGGGGTTTCTCCGCCGGCGGCGACTGGATACAGCTGAGATGCCTGGGCTGACTGCGCACTCCAACGCGCCTGCCTGCGCGCTTGCTCGGGTTTCATGCCGCGGATCGGAGTGCCTGGCCTGGCTTCCCTGACAAGGGGTGCCTTGACCGTGCCTATCGGATGCTCCGTGGAGGCTTGAAGATGACCGTACCCCCCTCATCCCTCTCCCTCACCCGTAGCCGTAGCTCTAGCCGATCGTGGATGCCCACTGGTGCCCGTGTTCGGTGCCCCAGAGGTTAGCTCAGGGCGGGGTCTCGAGGGACCGTCCGGTGAGCGTTGGGTTGGGTGTGCGGTACCGGATGCACGACATCTATGACACTCCAGTGCAGCAGAGAGAAACGGTGCAGGGCATGCATGCAGCCCGCGAGAGGCATGCCAAAGAACACGCACGATGCAGAACACGCATCCATGAAGCGTCAGACCAATCAGTGGACGCGCAGCGGGGGTCTGAACTCGCTAGCGCGACCAGATGCGGATACGGCTCACGGCTGTTGCGGTTAGAGACGCAGCACGCCCTCCTGCCCAATCCGAGCACGCCTGGCGCGGCAGCCCGCGGCAGCTTCACCCATGTGAGCGAGCTTGAGCGGCTCAGACGACTTGCGCCCTGGCCCTCTAAGCCCTCTAGCCCTTCTTCCAGTCCGCCTGCGCCATCTCAACAGACTCTGCTCCCTGGGCATGGCTGGCTGAGCTGGGCTCTCATTGGCGGGATTCACGGGCGCCATGTCGCCACACTTTGCCATAGTGCTTACAGCCTCGATGCAAAGTGTCGACATTTGGCCGCCGGTCACCTCTCGTCTTGCATTTGCCGTGGCCACGACCACTGCAGCTAGGCGACGAGGCGCGCGCCCTCGTCACCTCGTCTATCGTTCGTTCGGTTAATCACACAGAGGCGTCGCCGGAGGATCGCAGGATCTCAGGGACAGAAGTGAAATGGTGAAGTGACGGCCGAGCGAGCGTGATGTGGGTTTGGTCGGACCCGCAATGTCTTACTCTGCTCTGATGCCTCGAATGTGGCGGCATGCTGATATGGTGGGGGTGGGGAAGGGAAGACAATTATGATCGCTGCTCTTTTGCTCTGTTGCTCTCCAGGGGGACGGAACGTGCGTTGCGATCTGGCACAGCACACAGACCGTCTCGCGTCTACGATCTCCGTGCTCGTGCTGAAGCCAAACGAAGGCGAGGCGATGATACCACCACTATAATGCTGCTGGCTGCTGGCGCCTGACCGCGAGCAAACTCGCTTCCTCGAATCCCTATCCCCTGGATCTACTACTCGGTCCCTTGGCTGCCTATCTCTGCCCTTGTCTGCCCCAGCTGCCCCAGCTGTTCCCCTTGGCGCCGCGACCCTGGTCACCAGGACAAGGACTGTGCGTCCGGTGCACCGGCGCACCGGCTGTTGAGAAGATACCGAACAGCGGCTAGGCGAAGTTAGCAAGCGAGCCAGAACATCGAACGTCAGACCGTGATGTGATATCGTCATCAGGATTGTCGCGCAGATTGAGTCGCACAGGAACGAAAAGCGGTATGCAAAGCACGCCCAGACAAGCACGCCTAGCACGCACGCCCGACAGCTGAGCGGCATTAGCCCTAGTCCTCTGTGCTAAACTACGTTCCGCCGCGCAGCCAGTCTCACATCATCCGTGCGATCAGATTGAGCTTCCGATGGCCACTGGCAGTCCGCAGGCTCACAGATGCAATCTTGTCAGCAGCTTTCCTCCTGATCTCCCCACTGCCAGCTGCCGCTGCCGCTTCTTCCCCGGCTGGCTGGCCACCAGGTCCTAGCTCATCGTCAGGCTCGCCCCTCATCCGGCCCCCGTGCGCGGCCCAAGTCCAAGGGTCTGCTGTTGGCTGCATAAGCCACCCCCCAGCAATCAAGCAAGCCCAGACTCCTCTGACGAGCGGACGCTTTCCTCGGCCGCAGCTTTAAGCTACTTGCATTCCTCCTTCCGCCCTCTTGGCTGTATTGGCTGGCTTGATGGGCTGACCGCTGGCTTGCCCGGTGGTCCGGTGATCCGATGGTCCGGTGGGCCAGCAGGCCAGGAAAGCTGCCCGGTATCTCATATCTAACCTCCGCCGACCAACCAGATCACGTTCTGTGCTCGAGTCATGCCCGCGGCGGCTTTGCCCGCTACGCTCTGGCAAGGCCCACCTCCACCTTTGGCCACCTTGCCCTGGCAGCCTCTCCCCGTGTTCGGGTTTCGCAAGTCAGCGCCCGCCCAGCGCCCCCCTTCATTAAGCGTTGCAGGCTGCATGCCAAGAGATTTACACCTGACACCTGACACGGGCAAGAGTTTCGCTGATCACTGCATGCGACGAGAGTGAATTGCTACTCCACTTGTTCTCGGGAAACGCTACGCTCACTGGCCGAATATGCATACGAGTGGGGTTGTTTTTGAGTAGTGACTGAAGTAGCCGCAAATCCGTGGCGGCATGGCGACATGGCGGCATGGCGGGCAGCCGCAACGGTCGAGCAGCTGAGCAAGGGACGTGAGGGGTGAGGAGAGGGTCGGAGCAATCCGAGACCGCGCACTTCGCACGCTCACGTCGGTCCTTGCTACTGCAGCGCTTTTTCTCATCTCGCAGCCACCGCCCCCAATCAGAAACAGGCAGAGGTGGAGGGCGATCTGCAATGCATCCCTCAGCTCACTCAGCTGTTCTCCGGCTGCTGCCTGACACTCCGAGTTTATCGTAAACAAACTCATCCAGCGTTGTTGCGGGCGCCGGTTGTCCTTCCTCCTCCTATGCATTCACCCTCTCCTCTGTTCCCCTGGCACAGTCACATACCGCGCATGTTATTAACGGCTTCTGGGACTTGCCACCGTTGATGACTGAATCGCGAATCGGCTGAATGCCGCGCTTCTGTGCGCTTCTTGTCACACCTGGCCTCGCCTCTCCTGACCACTGGGTGAAGATCTATGTTGCCGCCGCCATCCGCCACGCCAAGACGGACACTTGGGCGCCTGATCGCCTGTGACTGTGACCGTGTTCTGACCCGAGGGGGGAATGGAATTAGCCGATACTCGAGTGGGGTCTGGATCCTTGGCCTGGGTTCTGGTTCTGGGTCGTGTCAGAAGCGACTCTCAAGGCGAGGCTGTCATGGCTGAGCTTGAGAAGCTGGTAGCTGTCCGGTCAGTGTAGCTGGGCTGAATGAACGGCTGGCTGCTGGCTGCTGGCTGTGGATGCATTCGTATTGCGCTCGCACGCTCACGCTCACGCTCTTCTGGCGTGCGTCAATAGGAGCCAGCGGCGCGGATCACTGGCGCTTGGCGCTGAATGGCTATGCTCCGGTGGCCATTGAAGCCGCTGGTCGCTGGACCCGGTCCGACCCAGTTGTGGGTCGCCCAGGTCGTGATAGAGTGGAGAGTCGGTCAGCTGAGCATCTTGAGCGACACATCGCCCCGTCGCCCCCCGTTCAGCTGATGCAGCTGGGCAGGATCGGGCCGGCTGGACCGTGGGCGTCCTCGACTCTTACGTCCACTGCACCATGCACCGGGGCGGGCGGATCGAATCGCCCAATCGGGCAGCCGCTTGATGAGTCGGGATCAACGACCCACCGCCTGTCTGCCCCTGGGGCCCTGGCTGGCTGCCCTCCTGACCGCCCGTAGCCCTCCTGACCGTGATGGCCGCCCTGGGGCCCTGCATACCCTGGCAGTCCTGCTGACCCTGCTGCCTGTCTGTCTGAGTCGCGCGCGCGTCAGCTCACCCCAGCCCTCGGCTTCCAGGCCCTGCCTCGCCTGCTGGTGTCTTGTCAGTGTCGGTGTCTCCGGATTCCCTTTTCCTGCCTGCGACCTGTTTGCCCCTTGGCTTTAGCGTCCCTGCCCTAGCTCTAGCTCAGCCCTACGGCCAGATGCTCGCCTGATGCTCGCTCGCTCGCCTGATCCATCCATCAGCCCATCCATCCTTCGATCCTCGATCCTCTCTCGAGGCCCGCCTCTGCTCCGGTGCTGCGTGCTCGTGCTGGGCATCAGGATAGTCAGGATGGCCACCGGGCGACCGGGCCCATTATCGCCATTGCCCAATGCTCATCAGCCAGTAGCCAGTAGCCAGTCGCCGCCGCCTGCCGCCCGCTTGCGTGCGTCCCAATCCAATCCTGTCCTGTCCTATCCTGTCCTATCCTATCAATCCTATCTATGCACTGACCGACCGACCGGGAACCGTGGCCCCAGGCCCCATGGCCCCCAGCCGACTGCCCCGCTCCGGCTCTATTTCCTTCCTTCGTTCCCTCCCCCTGCTGGCCGCTGACAGCTGCTGCTGACCTGCTGCTGCTGCCCTTGCGCCCTGCCGCCTTGGTGTCCCTCACCCTGCTGCCCCGCTGCCCCACAGAATATAGGCACGGGTCACATTCTCTGCGCTGGTTCCCTCGTCTCGGCCCCGCCCTTTAGCCTATGTGTGGTGTGTCTCTGGGTCACTGAGCACTCGAGCACTGCACTGCTGGGCTGCTGACTGGAGGCTGCCTGTCTTCCTGCTGCCCGGCTTCCATCCACCCATTCATCGTGCCCTCCCTTTCGGGTTCTCGCCTTGCCTCGCCTGCCTGTCGACTTCCCTGCTGTCTCGGTGCCTGCTGACTTATCTGCCCGTGTGCCCGCCCCCGCGCCTGCCCTTGTGCCCATCTATCTGCCCATCTGCCCAGCCTAGCCTAGCACTCCGCCTTCCCTACAGCCCTACCGCCCTGGTGTCCGGTGGCCAAGTCCCAAGTCTAAACTCGCTACGGTCCGCTTGCTTGGCTCTGCTACTCTCTCTCGGGTGGGCGAGGAACGAAACGAGAGAGAGCCAGACACGTCCAGTCGAGTGAGATTCACTCGCAACTCGCTCGCCCGCTCGCAGTATACCGTTATACCGTACCGATACCGCGATCATTCAGCTGCCCCTTTCTGACGGCTCACGCTCTGCATCTGCGACAATTGCCTGCCTGCCTGACAGCCTAACAGCCCGGCTGACCAGCGATCCTCCGCCTTGTCAGCTGCCCGCCCGTATCTACTCTGATTCTATACTCTCTGGCATCCCGCCTGTTGCCTGCGTCTGCCCCCCTCCCTTCCTTCCTGCCTTCCCTCCCCTGCTGTTCCCTTGGCTCGATCTCTCTCCCCCTCCCTCTCCCCCGCATCCCCTTCCCTCGATCCCCCCTCCCCTCCCCCATCCATCCCATCCCATCCCCCCCTCCCCCTCTCAGCTGAGCCCTCCTGGCTTTCCCCTGCGCCTGCTCCTTTCGCCCATACCGCCGGTATTGGATTAGCTCGTATCCCGGAACAGAACACACCAAACGCCATCCGCCCAGCCGACCCAGCCAAAGCCAGAGCTAGAACCCAAGCCAACCAGCCAGCCCAACCAGCCCAGCCAACCCACGCTTATTCTAATATAAGTCCAGGCCTGCGCCCTTTACCCACCCCCTCCCCCGCTCTCAAGACCACCAGATCACCCAAGCACACTCTCACCATCCTTCCCGTCGTCGTCGGCACTACTCTACTCCAGCGTTAGGGTGTACCCACGATCAGCGACCACCACAACGGCGACCACGACGAGCACCAAGATAAGCAGCTGAGCCACCCCCGCCTGGCCACTCCCCCTCCCCCCTCTCACGACCCACGCCAAGCACGCAGCACTAGCCTCGCTCGCTTTATCCTACCTCGCCTCACCCACACCCAGCTGCTCTCGCTTATTCGGACCCCTTGGCCTGTGTGTGGCCTTGCCTCCCCCACTCTACCTCGAAACGCAGACCACCACCAAAGCGTCCGCCAACCTCGACGTCCTCTCGAAGCCATCTCACCTCCCTCCAAGCCAGCCAGCCCCACTACTCGACCTCGAGCATCGATCCTCGTCCCCATCCCCCAGCTCATCGCCGCCGTCACTCTGACTTGCTGGTGTCAGCTTAAACACTCATTACCCCAGACACATCGCCGCCAGAGCTACACAACGCTCAACACTTGACGCTCAGCGCTCGACTCCCAAGTGATCGACGGACCTCCCCCCGGTGCGAGCTAGACAGATAGACAACTACCGTCTCCGTCTCGACTCGCCGCCCCCGGTCCCTGCCCAGGACCCCCTGTAATGACCTTGTCGCCGACACACTCGACCTCGCCCCGATCCGAGAACGCCATGTCGACCTCGATCCCGATTCCGAGTGTGCACTACTCTGGCGGTGGCGGCACTTCGCCGCGATCACGCCCGCTGCCTAGCCCGGGTAGCTCTTCCCGTTCCCCTTCACAGTCGTCGCTGTCGTCGTACCGAGCTCAGGTCGCGCCCTACCCCCGCCGGCCATCCTACCAGGACGAGCGCACCGAGCAGGCCCCCGGACGAGAGCGTTTCCTCCCGCCTCCGAACAGTGGCACGCCGCTGCACGTTCTGCACGAGCGTGAGCGGGAGCGCGAGCTGCGCGAGCGAGAACTCCGTGAGCGGGAGATGCGAGAGCGGGAGCTGCTGAGGGAGCGTGAGCGTGAGCCGCAGCGCGACCCTAGGGACCCCCGCGAGCACCTGCGAGACCTGGACGAGCGCGAGCTGCTCCTCCGCGAGCGCGAGTTCCGGGAGCGCGAGCTGCTCCGTGAGCGTGAGCTTTTGAGGGAGCGGGAGCTGCTTCGCGAGCGCGAGCTGAGGGAGCTTCGCGAGTACCGCCAGCAGCAGGCTGGCGTTGTGCCGCCACTCCACCGATCCCAGAGTGACCGCTACTCTGACCGCTACTCGCTGCCCAGCTTTGCCAGCATTGCTACGTCGCCGACGTCAGCGCTGAACCCCGCCATGGGGCCCCCGGCGCACCCCTCCCCGCCCGGTGGCAGTCCGAAGGGCCTGCGCCCGAGCTACAGCTACGAGGCGTCCTCGCCGCGCGCAGCCCCCGCCCCTCTGCCAGAGCGGGGCTGCTACCGCTCCTCCCCGCCTCAGGCCGAGGTCTCCCCTCCGCTGCGCAGCATTAACTCGCTCTACGCGCACGAGTACAACCCCGCCGCTCCAGGCCGGGCACGCTCTCACTCCGCCTCGCAGCGCGACTGGGAGCACCAGCAGCGATACTACTCTCCCCCCGTAGCTGCAGCCCAGCCCGCCGGAGGAGCCAAGTCCCGCCGCCTGGCGCACTTAATGTCGGAGCAGAAGCGTCGCGAGAGCATCAACACGGGCTTCAAAAGTCTGCGCAATGCGCTCCCCTCAGCGATCCCGACGGACTCGAAGGCGATCATTCTCCGCAAAGCCGTCCTGCACATCAACTACCTCCAGGACGAGCTCAAGAAGCTCACGGCTGGAGGAGCTGCGCCGAACGGAACGGCAAAGGACGCCCCCACGCCCACATTGACTCGGGGCACAAGCGGCAACTCGGCCGCAGAGGTCGACGAGATCATGGAGCAGGACCCGGAGGAGGAGCAGGACGAGATCGAGGAGCAGGACGACGACGTCGACGCCGTCACGCCAAAGGTGTCCAACCTCCACGTCAAGAGCGGCGCGGGCGGCAAGTGGGAGGTCGAGACTATTGAGAATATCGATATTGACAGGAAGCCGAATATCGTGGCGTGAGCGGAGCGACTGTGCGAAGCGAAGTCGCGAAGCCATGAGGTCTCACGGCCAGCACAGCGAGGTGACGACACCGCGAAGCCTCCGGCCGAGCGCATGGAGTTCCCGTCCTAGACGCTGTAGCTGTCACGTTCGCCGCCGCCCAGACCAGTCAAGTCGGCAGTCCACGACACACCGCCACACGAGAGTCTCGCAAAGGAGACAGTGTAACAACATTCCGGGTCTTTGGAGAAACATCGAAAATCAAATCATATTTCATCGTCCGTCAAGTTCAGTTCCGTCTACAATACAAGGATTTTTTTTTTGCTACGATTCTAAGGGGTTCAGCGAGCGTCTCTTCCTCGTCAGGCGTCGACGGCAGTCGGAGGTCTGGTGAGAAGGAAGGGCTCGAGGTTTAGTTCTGGGTTCGAGTGTTCCGGGTTCCGTTCTCTGGGTTTGTTGGGTATGTTCGGGTCTATAGCTAGGTGTTGGGTTTGTTCGGGTTCCTAGTGGGTTTATGAGTCGGTTATATAAGTCTAGGTATAGTCTGGGTTCGGAGAAGAGAAGAAGGTTGTCTTTGGTTTATAGGTCGGAAGGATTCGAAGAAGGATATTGTTGTACGAGCGATTTTATACCTTATGCAGAAGTACACGAGGCACTGCACTTCTTCCTAGCAACGTCTGCCAAATCATCTTCGATCAGCGGTTCTGCTGGCTCAAGACTGCAATGGACCGCAGTTTGCGAATCAATAATACCTGATGTCTCTGGCATTGTTCGCATGGCCTCGCTGTGGACTTGAGATAGAGGCGTGGCTCAGCGACGAGTTTGGCTAGAGGATGAAGGACATCTTGAGCCAGGCGATGGGCAGGCACTGACATAACACTGCCACAGCAACCGTACAGCATCAGCACAGCTCTGGCGATTGTGACCTGGCTCATTGTCTAGCATTGTTACACTGGTAAACGGGCTTGAGCCCGTGGTACTGGACCGATCGCCTGCAGCGAAAGGCGGGGTAAGTGGTGTGACACCTGCCACGAGCCACAGCGACTTTACTGTCGTGGCCAGGTCTGGACATATGATCTGCGAGCTGTGAGCATGTGAGTATAAGGAGTGCGGCGTGTGAACGCCCACGAGCCTGCGCATGAGAAAGCTCACAAGCAGCCGCGGCCGTTAATGAGATCAGGCCAGTATACTTCATGTCAAGCCGCAGCTGTGACCTGGGCTGGCGGCTGATCGCGGCGCAGTCGGTCGTCAATGCTCAGACCAGTCTGCCACTGACTCTTCGTCACCCACTCATATCACCAGCTATTGCCACCCTCACTTCCACTCACCACATCATGAGCTGTACACGCCTCGCCTGAGATCGTCACACAAGCACATGAACTCACGCCTCCGCTTGGCTCGCACAGGTGTCACTGCGGACAGGCGTCACTTGTTTCTGAGACACATGTGCACACCTTGGTGCACTTTGCCACTCCCTCACGCCTACTTGCGTACTCAGACCGCTTGCACGCACACGCAGACACACGCGTGTGGGTAAGCCTCGGCTCACCTCGCTCACGCTCACATGAGACAGAGGCACTGGTCTCCTGTGACGATCTGAGACATCACATGCTCTTTGTTGCACTGCCTCACACCCACCTGGATATGCTGCACATGAGGAGCAGCACGAAATCCGCTGGCTCCGGCAGCTCCGGCAGCCCCGGTACCTCCGGCTTGGCTAGCTCACATGACTCGGAACATGCTCCGGTGCACATGCTCTGACTCACATGGTGCACATGGGCTAGAACGCACTGACGCACGCGCATGCGTGCACGAGGCCGCACCCACGGGCACGCACACGCGATATGACGCATATCTGGTCTCATGACCTGCCGTGCTCGTTTTGTTGCCGAGATAAGATAACACTGGTTCCTTCAACCTTTTGATATTTCAGTTCGCCCACACTCAGATGACTCGCCGCACTCTTTCCTATGCGCGTCCCGCTCTCTGTGCTGCTCTCGCTTCCATTCTGCCTCTCATGCGGTCGCTCCTTGCTTTATCACCTATACCGCACTCCGCACTCCGCACTTTCCTCATTCCTCACTCTTCACTTCACTCATACACTCGCTCATGCGCTCGCTCGCTTGCTCGCCCACCCTCTCCCTCCCTCATCTTTCGCTCCATTGCGCTCAACTTTCACTCCATTGAACCACTATCAGCTGTACCCCACCATCACCCCACTCTTTGTTCACTGTGCTCCATCAGCCCATTCCCCACTCATCGCCCACTACCTACCACCTAACGGCCCGCTCGGCCCCGTCCTCCTGCCCATACAGGCACGATTTCGCTGCCCTCTCGTCCTCGGCTCTCTATACCCGCCAACTCTCGATCACCCATCAGTCCCATCTGTGCGAAGGGGTCCGGATCTCTTGGCCTTCTTGAATTGACAAAAAAGGAGACCTGGCAGGGCAGACATGCCCTCCTGGCCTGTACGCTCTCCTCCTCAGTTGTTCCACTCGCGTCACACTGCTAAACTCTGTACCTCTGCCCCGCTTCTTGATCCCCTTCTGTCCACGTCTCTTTTCCCCTCTGCGCCTGTCCGCGTCTGCTATCTTAACTGTCCCTGCCCCGCTGCCCCCATGTGCTCGTCTCACTGCCCTCCTCCCCGTGTCCCTTGAGCTGTCCTCGCAGCCCTCTTTCCTCTTCCGCTTGACTCCACGTTTGGTTTACGATCCTCACCTATACTCACTGTCTCCTCATACTCACTCTTTCTGCTCCATTGGCCGACTTGCTGCACTCTTCCTCGGTCCGCCCCCTATTCGCCCCATAGCGCTGGCAACTGCTTCGAACCAACTACCACAGCTGTGCCATCTCCGAACTGTTCCCCTTACATTCAATCCAAAATGCATCTTGTTCTCAGGTAACTTTGCGTACGTCGAATATGACTATTCCAAAGACTTCTTGCTTCCTCTCCATCAATCTTCCGTCTTCACTCCAGGAAACGCCGGTGAGCGAGCGAGTTATGCGCGACTGCTACCGCAGCGCCCGCAGCTCAACCTCGCTATGAGCGCTCGTGGTCCTGCCAAGCCGCAGCCTCCTCGCTTTGCCTAGGCACGCCCTCATCGTTGAGCAGGCGGACGCCAGTCGACAGATCCGTGCCGTAGTCCTCGTCGTCGTCCTCGCTCGAGCGGGGGAGGAGGGGGAGGTGGCATACGGGGTGAGCGAGCTGGGCTTCGTTGTCAGTTTAGCTCAGACTGGTGCAAACTCACGGTAGTACGCGCGGTACGTGATAAACGACACAAGGTAGCCCAGGAGCGAGCCGACGAGTACGTCCTGCCAGTGGTCTGGCGTCAGCTTCTGCAACTAACCGTTCAGCTTACGTCGGTTGTCCTCTGTGCGGCTGATAGCCACCATAATCGCCCCGAGGAGCGGGGAGAGCGCGACCCAGGCGCGGTTCCGGTGTCCGTGCGGGTGCCAGATGTGCATCTTGCCCGCAAGGTAGAAAGAGAGGAAGCCTAGGCCGGCGAACGAGAGGGACGAGTGGCCGCTGGGGAAGGACTGGGTGTTAGCTTGTATGTGGCCGAAGTGAAGCTGCGAGTGCAGGCTAGACTCACCTTGAAACCATCGTTGAGCTTGTGCCAGTCGGTCTGCGTGCAGATGGTAAAGTTGGACAGACCGTAGACTGGCCGGTCGTGCGCTCCGGGCTTGGGCTGGCAGCGGTCGATCAGGTCCGGACGAGGACGACCGACGGCCATCTTGACCACGTTCGTGATGAAGCCGGCCATGAGCCACGAGATGTTGCAGCCGACGAGCGCGTTGTGGATGTCCCAGGCATTGCGCGAGACGACGAGCGACAGGAAGAGGAGAGCGCCCAGCGGGATGATGAGCGAGATGATGAAGAGCGCGCTGGGCGTTAGCTTGGGGTGGAGAGATGACAGCTGCACTCACTTTAAAGGCACGCGCTCGTGCTCGGCGAAGGTGTGCTGGATCGAGATGTCGCGCAGAGAGAACTCGCGCTTGTAGCCGGGTGCGCGAGAGATCGCGAGTAGAAGTACCCTGTGATGTCAGTTGGCGTCCTTCCTCGCTGCCAAGTCTCCCTTCCTCCCGCAGTCATCGCCGCCAGGAGAAGCAGTCGGCGATCAAGGGCGACATAATCGAACGCTCCGCTGAGAGGATGGCCTAGAACAGCGTGCCTCTGCCTCCACTCACCAGAGGATACCAAGGAACAGCCAGTCAGACCAGTACGCCTTGACAAGACGACGGAAGGTGAACGGGCGCTTCTCGCGGTTGCCGCCGCTGGAAACGCGACGATCGCCATTCGTGTAGGCAGTAGCAGGCAATGTAGGATCGCCTTGAGGCGAAGGGAAGCAGGCTCCCACCGTGTTGGACCAGAGAGACATGGTGGCGAGAACTCCAAGATCGGCAGCAGTGGCGCGATGGGGCGATGGGCGAATGAATGAGCGACTGAGTGAGTGAGTGATCAGCGATGGTCCGGTCGAGCAAAGTAACGCGCGCGCGACGTCAGTCTAATCCGCTCTCCATGATCGGTCACTCTCAGTAGTGCGCACGGTGCACGGATCGGCTAGCGCCGAGCCGCCACCTGAGTCGCCGCCACGTGTGGGTGAGTGACACATTCCTTCTTGACACGATTCACAGGTCATTGTGTGATAGGAAGGGGCTTTGTCACGTGACTGACAGCAAGTGGTCTCTCACGTGGTTCGAGCCAGTAACTCACGTGACCAATGCCACGGGCCCTCTCGACACCTTCACGCCGATCGCGGAAAGTGTCTCGGAAAGTGTCCACTATCCGGTCTCTAACCGGCGTCATCAATCTCATCGATTACCTCTCGGAAGAAGTCGCACATTGCGCCTCGGTTACTCAACAAGTTATGCGGATCGGTTGTTGATTGCAGGTCGGCGGTGGTCACCTGACCTTTGGAGGGGCGATCGCTTGCACGCAATCGCAATCGGGCTCGGCATACTTTGATATCTGATCAGGAATCTCAAATTGAGGCTGTTCGCGATAGGGTTGCGGCCGAGTCAGAATGTGAATGGTTCGGGTCGGAAAGTGGGGACGTCGTCAATGAGATGGGGTACAGCCAAGCAAGGCATACGCGCAGGCTAAGGCGCAACTGGACGGGCGATGCAGGCTTGTGACAGTAGGCCCGGCGGCAGGAGCGGCAAGAGCTCGATGGGACGAGCGGAGTTTGTCACTTTGAGATGCCAAAGCCGCCGCGGACGGGGGTTTCGATTGGCCAAGCGGCTGGAATGGTCAGGGTCACGCTCGTCCATATCTGCGATATCTTGCCAGTGCCGCTTCAACCTCGCCAAAATTGTAGAGCATGCATGACAGAGGAACCGCGAGCCGCCGGGAAGAGCGGGTTCAGCGCTCGAGCGCTGCGGCAATGGCGCCTGAAGCCCACACAGTCTGTCCTGAGGACGAGGACGTGGTGCAGCTTCTTCTGGTGTCCTCTGGCCTCTGGTTGTGTGCGGCCCTCCTATTGCGGGCTCCAGCTCCAGCTCCCCCTTCCCCCAGCGCGTCATTCCCGACCGTCGTTTTGTCTCACGACTCGGTCTGAACCCGCTCCAGCCCAGCGTAGTCCAGCCTTCCTTCCACCTCCCCCTCCCCTCCCCACTTGTCCCTACCCTTTGTTGCATTGCCGAGTAGTTCGACCAAGTTCGATCTACGCGACCAACGCGTCCCCACTTTACTTAAACTTCTACTCATCCTCACACCTCCCGTCGTCGTTCTTCGTTCGGTGCGCATTTTTCTTGTGAGTCCGTCCGTTACTCGCTGCGTGCATGATCTCGCACTCGGAGATGGGCTCCAAGCCGACATCGCCGGACAGCCAGCAAATCGCAGGCCGTCCGGTCCGGCCTGACCAGCGTAGATCCCGGCCACGTGGGCCGTCACCACCCTGTTCAATTTCTCACCGGCGCCCACTACTGCGTCACCGCAGACGCGCCCATAGATAATATCGACTTTCTTGGGAACAAGCCCGCTGACATCTGACAGGTCACCACTCACCACTCACCACTCTTCCTTTGCCGAAAATGGCTTTCCGCCAACTTGGTGAGTCTTTGAGCTCAGATCGGGCGGAGCAGACAATCCGCTCCAGTGTGGATTGTCTGACCGCTTATCTGTTTGGCGTGCTATCGGTTATGCTGACGCCGTGTGCTTCTTGGATAACAATTTTTCGTGTGTCCGCGCCCCGTCGATTCAATGTAACAGCTCGCACCCAGATTGCAGCGCGTACAGCGCGTTCGGCGCTTGCTGCCCGCCCGGCGGTCGCTCGCCTCGCCGCAGTCCCTGCCACCAGCACCCCTGCTACGCTTCGCGCCATCCGCGCCTACGCCACCGGCGGACCAGAGCCTCCTCACACCCAGCACTTCTCTCCCCCGCCTCCGTCTTCCGGACCGTATGAGCAGCCCAAGCGCAAGGGCCGCTTCCGCAGGATCCTCGGCAACGTCGTCAAGCTGACCGCTGTCGTCTTTGTCGGAGCCACGGCCTTCTTCCTCTATGGTGAGTAACCGGTGGTCGGGTACGTGACTATCCGTGCGTCACTCCACCAAACCTATTATGTCATAGTCAACAAACACAAGCTTACACCGGCAGAGATCAACGCCGACAACCACCCCGGAGATCAGAAGCCCCAGGACCCCTCGAAGCCGACCCTCGTTATCCTTGGATCGGGATGGGGCGCTACTTCGTTCCTCAAGCAGCTTGACACTGACGAGTACAACGTCGTTGTCATCTCTCCCCGCAACTACTTCCTCTTCACCCCTCTCCTGCCGTCCGTGACCGTCGGAACGCTCGAGCCCCGCTCGATCATCCAGCCCATCCGCTTCATCACCCGCCACAAGAAGCGTGCCGTCCAGGTGTACGAGGCCAACGCCGAGGATGTTGACCCGTTCAACAAGACCGTCACCTTCCAGGACCTTTCCGGTCTCAACGGACCCACGGACAAGGTGACGATCAAGTACGATTACCTTGTTTACGCCGTCGGATGCGAGAACCAGACCTTTGGCATGAAGGGTGTCTCCGACTACGCCTGCTTCCTCAAGGAGCTCCCGGACGCCGAGAAGATCCGTGAGAAGCTCATGGAGTGCATCGAGACTGCCCACTTCCCTGGTCAGTCCGAGGCTGAGATTGACCGCCTCATGCACATGATCGTTGTTGGTGGTGGCCCCACCGGTGTCGAGTACGCCGGTGAGCTCCACGACTTCCTTATCGAGGACCTCCGCAAGTGGTACCCCGAGGTCGCCGACAAGCTCCGCATCACCCTGATCGAGGCTCTGCCCAACGTGCTTCCCGCCTTCTCCAAGCAGCTTATCCAGTACACCGAGTCGACCTTCAAGGAGAACAAGATTGAGGTCATGACCCGCACCATGGTCAAGGACGTCAAGGAGGAGAGCGTTGTCGTCCAGGACGCCAACAAGGAGATTCGCGAGATCCCCTACGGCCTCCTCGTCTGGGCTACTGGCAACACCTCTCGCCCCATCACCCGCGAGCTCATGGCCAAGCTCCCCGCTGTCCAGAACCAGCGTCGCGGTATCGTTATCGACGACTACCTCGAGATGCTCGGTGCCCCTGGCATCTACGCGATCGGCGACTGCACTGCCACCTCTTACGCCCCCACTGCCCAGGTTGCTTCGCAGCAGGGCAAGTACCTCGCCTCCGTCTTCGGCAAGCTCGGCCAGAAGGCCAAGTACGAGCGCCAACTTCAGAAGCTCCGCGAGTCTGGCACCGCTTCGGCCGAGGAGATCGAGAACGTCGTCAAGAAGCTCAACCGTGTCTCGAAGATCACCCCCTTCCACTACTCCCACCAGGGTTCGCTCGCCTACATTGGTAGCGAGAAGGCCATCGCCGACCTGCCCCTCTTCAACGGCAACCTCGCCTCTGGAGGTGGTGCCGCCATGCTTTTCTGGCGCTCCGCTTACATCTCTACCCTCTACTCCCTTCGCAACCGCTCTCTCGTTCTTGCTGACTGGCTCAAGGTTAAGCTCTTCGGTCGTGACGTTTCGCGAAACTAATTGATACCATGGACTTTTGTACTACTAAGCAGGATAGATTCCTTTTCCACTACTAGAATGCATCCAGTATGCTGTCACAAGGTTGTGGGCACGAAGCAGCGACACGCACTCCATTTGACTGATAAGCTCGGACCGGCCGGTTGATCGAACTGATAAGGGCGAGCGTCGTATGCAATCGTACCCGCGCAAACGGTGGACCAAAATAAAGGCAGGGCGCAGGATATTGAGACGAAGCCACGTGGTGTAGTAGTCGCACGTGACTTTTGTCGAAACTCCGACTTCACAAAGCCAAATGTGGCACACACTTCCCGGCCGCAAGAGTCTGAAGTTCACGAACGCCGAGCGATTCTTCTTTCTCTTACCAAACGTTACGCCTGCCTTTCACTCCGGCTTAAACTTCGGTTAACGTATCAAAATGGTGAGAATCGCTACGACGACGACCTCGACTACGACTGCGCGCGCACGAAAGTTCATCTGTTTCGCTTGGACGGGGAGTCATTGCTTGGAAAATGTTGGACGTGGACCTGGAATGTCTGAATGTCTGGAAGGGCACGACTTTGAGGTTGCGACGCATGACCGCGCACGGGCTTTTGGCTTGGGACACACGGAAGAGAGGGACATGAACTTTTGGCCGCGACGAAGAGGATCGATTGCTCGAAATTTGATGATGCCCGGAGCTGACCGTGCAGTCTGAGATCCAGAACCTCTCCCTCGCTGCCCTCATCCTGGCCGACGACTCTGTCGAGATCACCGTGAGTATAGAAGGCTGCCGCGTCTTTGCGCTTCTGGCAGCTACACGTGAATGGACAAAGCTGACTATCCAGGCCGACAAGCTCATCGCCCTTACCTCGGCTGCCAAGCTCGAGATCGACCAGATCTACGCTTCGCTCCTCGCTAAGGCTCTTGAGGGCAAGGACATCAAGGACATGCTCACCAACGTCGGTGGTGGCGGTGCCCCCGCCGCTGGTGCCCCCGCTGCTGGTGGTGCCGCCGCCGCTGCCGGTGGTGACGCCCCCGCCGCTGAGGAGAAGAAGGAGGAGGCCAAGGAGGAGTCTGACGACGACATGGGCTTCGGTCTCTTCGACTAAGCGTCTCGTCCTCCCCTTGCTTTCATACCGGACACATCACCTTCTTCCCTTGATCATGTACCATTAATGCATGGATTGGGCTACCCAAAATACTTGAGCGTGGTGCTGCTCGGAGTGGTTGAGGGAGTGTCGGACTGACAGAACTGACCCAAAGCGCAGTTTTACTCAAGTCACGTGGTCTACGGCACCGAGTGGCGAATGACGGTGAAGGATGCCCTTGTGTTTCTAACTCGCACCGCTGCTTCGGTTCCAGGAATTAGTACCCCGCTTTGGCGCCCGCAGTTGAGGCTTCGGAGTCGTATGTGATCGGCCTCTTACTCCTCGCTGGCGCCATCAGTCCGCGGGCCTGAAGCCACGCGACAAGTCAGTGTCGTTGCAGTGCACGGACATGGAAGAAGCAGCTGTGACGTATGAGCTTGGTAGATACATGCATCGCAACCACTTGGACATCTTCTCAGAGCAATCACAAGTCTCTTTGCACTTCGACACGATGCTCGCTGCCGATTGATATCTCAGCGATCTCTCTTGGCTTGCTGAAGCAGCGACAATTTCGGATCCGAGAATAGAAGCCACAGGCCACAGGTTGACTCGGTGCCACTCGCCACCGTGACATAAGCCGATCCCGGACCCGCCTGTTTCTGATCGGCGTCTTGATGCATTCACATGCTTGTGCTTCCGAATGCATCGCAGCACGGGGCTAAGGGGGAGGTGTGCATAGACTCAGAGGTGGGGGGGACGATGCATGAAGCTGAGAAGGCCGCAGATCGCGGGTGGCAAAATGGGGTGGCCACAGGGAGAATCTCCGAAACGCCGCACTACTTAATAGGCAGGGTACGCAGCAGGCTTGGAAGCGTCAGTTGATTACGGGCAGAAGTGCACTGAACAACACCACCAACTACACCACTCAGCCCACCGCTTCGCCCTTCTTCCCCTCGCCTCCCCCGCCCAACCGACTACCCCAGACAACCCGTACTAGAACAGCCAACCTAGGGCACCGTTTGAATGAGCAGCAGTGAGTTAATAGCAGTTGTTATCGTGGACAGAGCGCTGACATGTGTTCCTTTGCTTCGCCACCTGGCTTATCTATCTCGCACTCGATCGCGACGTGGCTGACTACCCGCTACCCTTTACCTGTGTCTCCACTGCCCACTGACTTGAACCTGATCCTCCACGTTGACTGCGATCTACCGCGCATCGCTGCATATCGCTGCTGCATTCGTCGCCACTCACCTGCGCCGCGCGTCGTCATTGTTATCCCTTCTCCGTCGAACTCCATGACACTCCACCTAACAGCTACCAAGGAGACCTCGGCCAAGACCAAGAGCAAGGCCCCGGCGGCTTCTGCTGGGGCCATCAACCTCGGGGCACCCTTTGGTAAGTGGCCTGAGCTACTGTCACCGTATGGAAGTGCGATAGCTCACGCTCAGACCCGTTCTCGTCCGCCGACCCCTTCGGCGATGACAAGCCCTCTATCGAGCGCAGCGTCGGCAAGACTGCTGACAAGATCCACATTCGTGAGTGTCTCGCAGGCGAGCGAGCACAGCTTAGCTGCAGGTCGAAGCGCTCGCTCGCTCGCTTGAGCTCGGCCATTTATAGCCTTTAGCTAACCACCAGGTCTCCAGCAGCGTAACGGTCGCAAGACCATCACTACCGTCGCGGGCATTCCCGACAAGTACGACCCCCGCAAGCTCCTCAAGGCGATGAAGAAAGAGTTTGCGTGCAACGGACACGTTGTCCACTCTGCCGACTCGGACGAGGAGGACTCGCCCGCCCCCGGCAAGAAGGACGAGCACGGCAAGGTGCTCCAGTTCCAGGGCGACCAGCGTGCCTCGGTCAAGCAGTTCCTCGTCCAGTCTGGTCTTCTCACTGAGAAGGAGGCCAAGGACCAGATTGTCATGTGCGTAGATCCAGCTGACCTAAGGAGCTTGAAGCTGACTACCGCAGCCACGGTTACTAGACGCACCCCCACAGCCTACGCCCTTTATATTTATGGCAAAGCAGCACCAACTACCTACACGTTTTTGTGCAACCAACCACATCACCGGAATTGTTATCGGTTGTGTTTCTGTCTCCTCGACCCATGCATTTGATTTTGCTACGACGAGAGCTTACAGCGAGTACGCGAACTGATACAGATCCACGAGAGCCCGATGAACGCCAGGGGGACGACCGCCTGCTCTGACATTCGCTCGGCGCGAACGAATCTGGGCGCACACGCTAATCTCGCACGGGCGACTGAGACTGTTGTTAGCTGGTTCAGGAACGCTCTCGAGCTCACCATCGCTAACAACCGGCAATCTGACGTCAGTTACACGGCGAGTACCCCAACTGACCGGCAGCACCTCACCAGTCCTCAGCAAGCTACCCTCTTCCAGCCAATGCATAACATCGACCGAACAGTGGACTCACGACAGTAGGCACTGGAGTCAGCTATGACGCAACACGACTGCTAGCTTCACGTGAGGGGTGGCTATTGTCAGCTGGTCGCTGCAAGGCCTCAAGCTCATCTTCGCCAACGACAGGGGATCTGATGTCAGTTACGTCGCGGACAGCAAAACTTAAGCGAAACAGTTCACTCACTCCTCGAGAAGCAACCTTCTGCCAGCAAACGCATGCCATTGACCGGAAAGCAAGCCCACGGCAGTGAGCACTGATGTTAGCTATTAAGTAACGTGTCGGCAAGCTCCACGTGAAGGGTGGCTGTTGTTAGCTGGTCGGCCAAACCCTCGAGCTCACCTCCTACAACAGGTGATCTGATGTCAGTTGTGCCGCACACGCGTAAACTCACCCGCAACAGCTCACCCATATCCCCTAGGAAGTCCACCTTCACCAGCAGAAGCATGGCGTCGACCGGAAGTGGGCCCACGACAGTAAGCACTGATGTCAGCTATCGACGAACTCGTAGCTCCACGTGAGAGGTGAAACTGTTGTTAGCTCTTCACGCGTGCTCGAGCTCACAGGCGCCATTAAAAGGTGATCTGATGTCAGTTCACTGAGCATAGTATAACTTATCCGCAGCAGCTCACGAACCGCGCCCACTCTCTTCCAGCAGAAGCATGGGATCGATCGGAAAGCGGGCAGCGACGGGAACAGGCACTGATGTCCGCTATCGACGAGCAACTGAGAGATAACTGACATAGCGAGCTCACACCGGCTAAGCAGGCACTGATGTAAGCTATCGACGAGCAATTCAGAGCTCAGCGACATAGCGAGCTCACACAGGCTAAGCAGGCACTGATGTCAGCTCGCAGCAACAAACGCAGCTCAGCTCACGATACAGCCACGGTATTCAAGGCCGAAAGTCTCGGACCACGATAGTCTGACAACGTCAGCTTGGATTGCTAGGGGCCATGAAGCTTACCAATCGGTGTTCTGGCCGAATGCGCTGTACCCATCGCAAGTCTCGAACACAGTCAGGGAGGGTGGCAGGGACTGATATCAGCTCGACACAGTCGCACCAGCTCACGACATGCGGCAGCCGTTGCGCGTATCAGTCATGGGTGGTGACCGAAAGACGGGATCTCGCTGGAGCAAGAGCTGGGATTAGCTGACGACGGAATGATCTTAGCTTACGGCTCGTAGCGTACTATGCCGCCGGTATAGCCTGAGCTTGCGCACGAGGTTGACGTGCTGAGGAAGCTTCGCAGACTCGATTAGAGGGTAGAGAAGCTGCAGTTAGCTTAGATTGCCGAGTTGGTAGCTGACATGGTTGAGGTACTAGTGTCAGCTGGGCGGGCTAGCGACAGCTGTACCAGGTGAAGTATATTCAATCACTCGGACATTTGTCAGCCAAGGAGCGCGGGCTGGAGGTCGACTCTAAGATCAGCTTAGTAAGGGCACGTGGAAAGCTGACCCACGAGACGCCCGGCCCGGGGCAATTCCGCTCGGAGGGAGGAGAGGCTGCTGTGAGCAGGTGTCGATCGAGAGTAAGCTGACGATGGGACAGGTCTGGTGTCAGCTTTGTACCAACTCCTATCTGAGTTAATACTATTGCCGGCCGCTGTGGTGCGGGGTTCACCAAGTCTGAGATCAGCTGGCGACAGACAAGAAGAAGCTAATGCACACTTCTCTAGGAGCGACGGAGAATGAACTGACTCACACCTTAGCTTACTTCCTCGATATCGAATTTGAACCAGGAGCACAAGGTGGCGCACAGCAAACGAGCTCTTAGCACTGTCGCGAGTGAAGCGGAGGAAGGTTATACATAGGTCATGGCGTGCCTGGAGTCAGCTAGCGGATCGCGTAGTCAAACAGCTCACGAGGGTCCTGATGTGCAGAGAGGCCCGAAGGCGTGTACTTGAAGGGACAGCGCACGACTCTGCGGTTAGCTATGAGCCACAGAGGCAGCTGACCGGACACCAGCTCTGGTGTTAGCTTGATGAGCATGTGTTCAGCATACCTTGAGCTCCGTCGTATGCGCACCTTAGGGCTCAGTCGAGCGCTCTGAACCGTCATGGTAGGTCAGGGGCTGGGGTTAGCTTTACATGCGGAGTACATAGCTGACTCACTGCTATCTCAATGCTGACCCTGCGCAGACGACGGGCTGTTGGTGAGCTATGGGACGTATTCGTTCAGCTCACAGGTTCGAAGCCCTACCTCTGGCTGCGTTGCTCGCAACATTCGTTCAGACATGTGAGGGAGCGAGCGAAGGTGTGAGGGGAGGTCTGGAGTCAGCTGCTCAGTCCGTGTGGATAGCGTACGGCTTTGCGCATCAGTCGTATGCCATCTGCGGTCAGCTTGGTGACAGACGTACAGAAGCTTACGAACAGTCCTCATGGAAGGATGAGACTAGCTAAAATACAGCAAGTGAAAGCTCCTCACGTAGACTCCGAAGGCGGTCTGATGGTACTAAAGTTAGCTGTTCTCGATGGAGCGTTAGCTACCTGTGGACCTGATATCAGCTCATGACTGCAAAGGAACCTACAGCCTACCGGTAATGATGTCAAGGTCACTGACTCTTGAACAAGGGGACCACGACGAGCTCAGCTGCGAGGACCTTTAGCTCACAGCGCGGGGTCTCCGGACCGGTCCGGCGATGATGAGTTGACGGTAGAAATCTGAGAGAATCCCAAGCTATGGGTTAGCTGAGGCCTACAGGATCAGCTGACGCACTATCACAGATCCAGTATTGAGAGGCGGAATGATCGCGGGGTCTCTGGGCTCCATGGGCTTGACACATCTCTATGTCTGGGCGACCTGTGATCAGCTTTGCTCCCATTTGAGCCGCAGCTTACATTCCCCGGCATGTCCTACCACTTTGCTATCTGCAGTGAGCTTCGCCGGACGATCCGTAGCTCACGGACAGAAGACAGACTGGACTGTGTCAGCTCAATCCGGGTATAGAAGCTCACAAGCACATTCAAGAGAATTACATGCCGCGAACACTCTGCTCCCAGCCAGGAAGCCAAAGATAGGTTAGCTCTATGTCAATCTTGCATCAGCTTCAGGAAATGAATGGTAGCTGACGTACCATAGACATAGGCGGGGGTGAGAACCGCGCACACAAGTGTCGCAAATCTCAAATTGCTCGCTCGGGCGAAGTGCCACTGCGGATTGTCAAGTCGCAGCCTCTGTATGAGTAACGTCCAATGGGAGTGCCTTCAGCTTGATCCAGGTCTGAGCTCAGCTTTAGCACAACAGACCGCAAGCGTACGAAAGCATCGTGCATCTGTATGATATTTGGTCTGCGATCAGCTAAGGCATCCCGGCAGTTAAGCTCACCGTCCGACAGAGCTGCAGCTTAGACTCAGCTGTTGCACAAGAAGTTTGAACCACAATTGCGCCTGGGAGAAAAAAGGATGTCGCTGGGTTCAGCTCCCGCGCCTGTTCACCTAGCTGCTCACAATCTGGGATCAGCTGAACCCAAGGGAAGGGTACGAAAGCTCACCTGGAAGCACTGTCACTGTGACAGGCACGGCAGCGAGTGTCAATGAAGTCGCTATCCAGCGAGGTTGAAGCTGGTATCAGCTACACGTCTACGGAAATGCAGCAGCTCACCTCAAGTTTGGACGCCTTCACGGCGCTCTTAGGATTTAGGCCTCCTGGTCTGCAAACCAGGAGCTACAAGGAGTCTGGGTCCAGCTGGAAGCCCTGGTGCAGCGGACTTGCAGGAATCGGAGCTTGGAGTCAGCTATGGCAGAACGAAGCGGAAGCTTACCAGTCAGTGTTGAGGTGATCATGCGCAGTGAGAGTGACCGCCGGACTGCCTCGCGCACTAATCAACGGAAAGTTTCATGAACAGAACCATGCGTCGACCGCCTCTGATGGTGAGCTTGCTAAACGGCGTAGACTGGTTAGCTCAAGGCGTGTGGCACACACCTTTGCTCTGAGATCAGCTGATCACTCTGTTCTTAAGCCCAGAAGTTACTCACACGATGAGCCGCTTGTGTTAATCACGAAAAGACTCGGGCGACGGCTCAGCGGACCTGCAGTCCACCCGTCGAGTTCTCTTCACATGAGGATAACGGGTCCTCAACTTACAGTGAGCAGCTCGAATCCTGCGCAGGACTTCCCCAGACTGACGTTAGCTTCGCCATGGGGTGAACTGCAGCTCACATGTAATCACGCCCCTCTGGACTCGTCACAAGGTATTGGAGCAGTCGATACGAGAGAGTCTGGCATGGAGTTATTGAAAGTGAGGCTCTTGACACTTCACATCTGGGGGCTTCTGAGCAGAGTAGGGGCAAGCGAACGCTGGTGATCAGCTTCGGCAAAATCATCCCTTTAGCTCTTACTCACGCCAAACCTGAGAGCGAGCTTCGGCCGCCCAGTGCTTAAGCTCACCTAGATCGCCCGCCTACTCACAAATGTCACGTTGCAAAGCCTGCCAAGGACTGGAGTCAGCTCTTCGAGTGCCTATATAGCTCACAGCATCTCGCCGGTCTCAGTCGTAGAACCGATCTCAAGGAAGGCTGGCCTTGTCAATCTTGCGGCCCGTAGCTTTTGTTGCTTGGTTGCGTGAAGCTTGATCGTACTGTATCTCGGGCAGCGATAGTGAGGTCTTCAGTTGCCCAGCAGAACTGAGATCAGCTGACCACGGGCTTTTTGGAGCTTACGGTACGCACACTGTTGAGGACGTCTCTGCCCGTCAGAGGTGGAAGGGCTCACCTGCAAGTCAGCTTGGGGCCGAAGAAAAACAAAGCTACCCTCTTGTTGCCTCGTCGTGCTCCTTGAAATTCCTCGAGACGAAGCAGCTCACGGTCTGGAATCAGCTCCTAAAGACCTACTTAGCTCACCATGCGACTGTCCAGTCTGTCCGCTGCCGCATTCGTCAACATTCTTAGACTGAACTGAAATCTGAGGTCAGTTTGGAACTCCAGTGGCATAACTAACGATTGCTATCTGCTTGTCAGCTACGCTCCACTTTCCCAGCTCACCTCGCACGACCCACGACGCAGTCTGCTCACTTTCATACTGGAAACACAGCAGGCGTGATAAAGTGAGAGCTCTGCGATCAGCTTCGACCTTGACTGACCTCCAGCTCACCTACTATGGATGCCTCGCTTCGAAGCCGTCAATTCTAAGTTCCGGTCTTGCATTCACGATGTTCCTCGTTCGGTGGCATCCCAGACTATCTGGAGTCAGCTCAGCAATCCAGAAACCGCAAAGCTCACACCCCTCGCGAAAACAGCAAAAAGTGCCACACTCACCACGCCCCGCCGCATGCACCCACCCCGCCGATCACCTCACCATCCAAAGCGACGTAGCTCAGATGGAAGAGCGTTGGGCTCATACGACCAGTATGGCGCCACCCAAAGGGCAGAAGATCGAAACTTCTCGTCGCTAGTAAAGTTTTTGTCTTTTGTGCGGTTGACCAGCCGCAGGCTGGGAGCGCGTGTGTACCTGTCCTTCGTTGGTCAGGTTTGGTCAGGGCCGAGGTGGGGTGGGGTGGTGAGGTGATTGGTCGAATGGGAGAGGGTCATGTTCGAGTCATTGGCAGATGGCACGGACATGCACAGACTACGACAGTCGTCGAGCGCTGTCCGTAACGAGAACGGCCGAGTGTAGGGAGCGCATGCACGCTGTGGTGAGCATTGCAGGGCGGCATGAGTCCGGACCAACGGCACTGCTATCAGCTTTTCCCCTACGTGGATGCCAGCTTACTGAGGACCTCTTGTGACTGGACGGCAGGCTCCAGGTCAACGGCGCATCGCGCACGAGCGCACGCGAGGACTTGCCAGAAGCGTGTATTGATTCTAGAATCTATGCATCTGAGGTCAGCTGCTGCACGGCCTGCCCAAGCTTACGATGATACAATTGTCTACTCGCACGACAAGATCCTGACGTTTAGCTCGTTGACGTTTGCAAGTAAGTTCACCTAAACAACGCTGCTACGCTGTGTCCACAGCCAGCGACGAATGCCATCCATTCTCAGCAGACTGTGGTAAGCTTTGGCGAAAAGCATTGACAGCTCACAACGCCACTAGTCCTCATCCTCCTCCTCGAGGGCGTGCATCTGTCGTCAGCTCAAGGATCCCCCCCTTCAAAGCTCACCTTGAACTCCAAGATCCCGTTGTGCATGTGCGGCGGCATGCTCTCAGGCACGGGCATCATGACCTGCACGGACAGGAAGCCTGTCTCGTCAATGCGCAGGCAGACTTTGAGACTGTGCTGGAGTGCTTTGGACGGGAGGGCGATGTGGGCGGCATGGTAGCTGATGTCAGCTAAATCAAGACGACGCCAAAGCTCACCTGAACACGACGGGCTGGTCGCACTCGAAAGCTTCCATTACCTCGCGCTCGTAGGGATAGTCGAACTGTTGTCAGCTGGCACTACACGCGCGGGGCAGCTTGGAATGCTAGCATTGAAGGAGCGTACCCACCTGTCATTAGCTACAAATTCCGAGAGAGATAGCTCACCTGCACCGTGCCAAAGTCACCCTCGGCGTACAGCGAGAAGCGCGCTGATCGTTTCCGTTCCCGCTCATTCCCCTCACCAGGCTTGAGGCGGAGTATGACCCGCGCCGCGCTTGGGGGAAGGTCCATGAGTGCGTCTCGGAACCATGGGCTCTGTCCGTCAGCTTTCATCCAATCAACTTCCCAGCTCACCTTCATGATCATGTACACGAGCCTGCCTGTCAGCTCTGTAGAAACTTTCAACTCACTGGCTCTCCTCATCAAAGGGGTGGTTCATGATCTCCTCCGGCTCGAGCGTGCTGAACTTGCACTGCGTGACGGGTCCTTTCGTGTCGTCCCTCCTGTTTGTCAGCTAATCGCAGACTGGTAGCTCACAGCATGACGTCCAATGTACTGCCCCGACCGGCCCAGGTCAGGCGCATGAACGTATTCCTGCCCCGGTCTATTCCGCGGAAGGGCACATCGTCATCTTCCCCTGATACGGCGTCGCCGGCCCACCGCCGCTTCCCCACGCTCCCTGATGTGCCGCCTGCGTTGCCGAAGATGTTCAGACATTGCAGGAGCGCATCCAGTGACAGCTCGAAGACGTCCACGTCGTCCTCTTCTTCCGGGTTGTACTCGAACACGGTGAAGAGGTTTGATGGAATCCAAGCTGTCGCGCAGAGCGACTTTACTTCCTCGACTGTCACTTCAAAGCCGGCGGCTGAGACAGTCATGATTGCGTTCTGGTGTCAGCTCATATCGCTGCCTTTCTGTGAGCTGAGACGTTGCGCACTGAATGGAAGCCGTCATTGTCATCGGGCCATGATGAGAGTAGAGAGTGAGTGGTGGGTTATAAATGGGTGGACATCTTTCGAAGAGTGATGGGGTAAAGAGAACTGCAGAGCATCGACGTGGAAGCACCCCAAGTCTGCTCAACGCAGCACAAATCCGCAAGTCATGACACAAAGGAAGCGAGCAGCGAGGGCGCAAGGGGCACGCGATCAGGACCACAAACTCACATGCTTCAGCCCGATTCCACGCAGCAACCTCGCAAACGGCCGTACATCTGGCGTCTCCGCGACCAGTATCTGCATAGTTGTCAGCTGATGACTTACACATCTGGCCAGCTCACCGGTGCGCGCTGGCTCGCCATTGCCTGGCTCGGTCCTGCCTGGCTCATGATGATCGGCGACTGCTGATGAATGCCGTGTCCGGATCGACACCAAGCGGTCGCTGACGTCACAGAAAGACGAAAGGATGATTCAGTAACAGTAAGAGATAGCTATCTCAGCGTACTTTGAGTCTGAGTCGTGGAAGGTAAGCCAGAGGTGGACGTTGAAGCAACTCCAAGCGATTTGTTGACATCCCGATCAGACATCCAGTCACCCGGTCGACCTCCACATCTGTCCTCCAAGCGACCTCCACCATCTCAGACGGTTCAGGCACGCATATCCGCGAAGAGCCGGCAGACCTGACAGCCGTGCCTGAAAAGTGATATCAGCACGCGATGTCGAAATATATGTCTGGGAACCTCCACCGTACTCCGTCATAGGTCGGTAGAGTGCTCCGCTACTCACTGCCCCGCTCCGCCGACGACCCCGACTCCGCCGTGCTGCTGTCAATAACGTCATAGATCCTCATCTGCTCGCCACTATCTTGACTCTGGACACTGTTTATTACATACTACAGACACTTCTTACTACACTCTACTTTCATCACAACGCGTTTCAACTTGAAGAACAACATTCAATATGGCCGGCCGTAACCCCGTTCCCCTCCTTGTCGCTGCTGGCGTTGGTGAGTAACCAGGATGTGGTGTCGTGAGGTCCTAGAATGAGCAGTGTAGGTAGAAGAAGGAGAGGCTCTAGATAGTGGTCTTGTGAGACACTGCGTTGTGATAGGCCATTCATCTCGACCGCTCGTCCATCTGCCCTCGAGCCAGTCTGCTCCTTGAAGCTTCTTTGCTCGTGCATATCCAGGGGCAGCTGTGGAGCGAGAACGGTCATCGCGGTGCTGGTCACCTGCGTCTCCTGATCGCCACACGCCGATATATCCGCCTTTCCTGGCCCCGTTCTGTCCCTCTCCCTGCCCTCTTCCAGGCCGTTCTTGTCACATCAAGGAGTGCAGGTCGATGGGGGCCCGTCAGGGAGTTCTGACTCAACGGGCAGTTCAGGGAGTAGAGGAGGAGTGGCTGGGGAGGGGTGAGCCGGAGCCGTGAGGTGAGGAGCGAGGATGGGACTGGTGACGATGAGGAGCGTAGGGACGGAGAGGAGAGTGGGAGGGGGGATGGGAGAGGAGAGTAGAGAGGGAAGGAAGATACGCAGGAAGGGAGGAGCAAGAGAGAGCTAACGACAGGCATCGCCTCCGGCCTCTACATCTGGAAACAGCCCCTTCAGCAATACACAGAAGAGCAGAAGAACAAGAACAAGCCGCTTGTCAACCCCTCGGACGTGTCCGACAAGGTGTCCCCTGCCACTGCTGCGGCGGTCACGGCGCCAAGGAAGGATGCGCCTGAGGCTGCTGCGGCTGCTGCTGGGGCTCACTCGTACGCTGGGGAGGGCGTGCCTGCTAGGTAAGAAGTGGTCTTACGTGGCTGACCGTAGGCGCAACTAAGTTGTCGGATAGATTGTCTGATGAGGAGAGGACGCTCCGACGGCGGGGGTGGGGGAGGAGACATAAGAGTGATAGAGACGATGCTGGTGGCTGAGGCTACACATAAGGGGGCGACGAGGTGAGGGGAGGAAGGGAGGAGGTAAGGACTATGAGAGGTAGAGAAGTTTGTAGAGGATGCGATGTAGTGACTCTCGAATGTATCGCTGCTGCTGTTGAACTCCTGACGAGTGGTTGGGCGTGGAGCTCTTCCTCGGCCATGCCAAACTCGCATAGATTTCAGTTAGCGTTGTTTGTGGCCACAAACTGATTCGAATGAGCGTCTGGCCTGCGGCCTGACTGTGACTCTGACTCTGTTATTTTGGCATTGTCGTGTCACGGAAACCAATGCTGCTGAAGAGTTCGTCGTCTCCTCATCGGATTGACTCTATCTTGGCCAGCGCTCAGCGCTGCCCCTGATGCACTCTCCGACCCTATCGCGTGGTGTCCGGTTGAGGCCCTCTCCAGCGCTTCGCGCTGAAGAGTGCGATGAGGTGCTGAGTAGAACGGGGTGTGACATCTCGATGCCTTTGTTGCTATGGAGTATGTGTCAAATGCCATTGTATTGCTGATGTTATATCTATAGTCTCTCTCTGCTCTCCTCTCTACGCTCCACACTTAGCTCTCCTGCTTCTCCTTACCCTCATCCTCCTTCTTCTCCTCGCTGTTCTGCTCCGGGTCGACCTCCTTGAGTGCCTCGCGGGCCTTCTTCCTCTTCTCGGCCTCAACATCAAGCTGCTTCTCGATGTACACGTCCATCTCGTCTGCGTGCTCGAACGGCCTCTTTCCGAGGAGCATGCGCATGTCCTCTCTTGTGATGACCTCCTTCTCGAGGAGGAGGGCGGCGACCTTCTCGACGTCTGCCTTGTGCTTGGTGAGCAGCTCGGTGGTGCGCGTGTGCGCCTCGCGGATCATCTTGCGGACGGCCGCGTCAATTTCCTGCGCGGTAGCCTCACTGAAGGGCTTCTGGAACGCCTCCTGCTGTCCCTGCTGCCCGCCGTACGAGATGGGGCCGATGGTCGGGTCCATGCCGTAGTTGGATGCGACCTCGTGCGCCATCTTGGTGATCTTCTGCAGGTCGTCCTGGGCTCCGGTCGTGATCTCGCCAAAGAAGATCTCCTCGGCCACGCGGCCGCCGAGCGTCATGCACATCCGGTCGAGGAGCTGCTGCGTGCTGAACAGGAACCGCTCCTTGGGAAGGTACTGCGCGTAGCCCAGGGCGCCGACGCCACGAGGGATAATGGACACCTTGAGCAGCGGGTCGGCGTACTCGAGGAACCAGCCGCAGACGGCGTGGCCGGCCTCGTGGTACGCGACCGTCTTCTTCTCGTTCTTGCCGAGCACGCGCGACTTGCGCTCCAGGCCGGCGATGACGCGCTCGATGGCACCGTCAAAGTCGTCCTCGGTCACGCTGTCGCCGTCGCGACGGGCTGCACGCAGCGCAGCCTCGTTACACACGTTGGCGATGTCGGCGCCCGAGAAGCCGGGAGTCAGCAGCGCGAGCTTCTCGGCAATAGTGTCCAGCGTCAGGTCGGGCGACAGCTTCAGAGGTCCAAGGTGGACCTTGAAGATCTGGCGACGGCCGCCAATGTCCGGCCGGTCAATGGCGATGTGCCGGTCAAATCGGCCCGGACGCATCAGCGCAGGATCAAGCACGTCAGGCCGGTTGGTGCCCGCAAGGACCACGATATGCTCCTTTGTGCCGAAACCGTCCATTTCTACCAGTAGCTGATTGAGCGTGCTCTCGCGCTCGTCGTTGCCGCCAAACTGCCCGCCCTTGCCACGAGCCTTGCCGATAGCATCGATCTCGTCGATGAAGATGATACAGGGGGCGTTCTTCTTCGCAGTGGCGAACAGGTCCCTCACGCGCGACGGTCCAACACCAACGAACATCTCCACAAACTCGGATCCAGACACAGACAGGAAAGGCACCTTCGCCTCACCCGCCGTGGCCTTCGCAAGCAGAGTCTTACCCGTACCCGGCGGGCCGGACAATATCGCGCCGCGCGGGATCTTGGCGCCCAGCTTCTCATACCGCGCCGGCTCCTTTAGGAACTTGACAAACTCCATGATCTCCTCCTTGGCCTCGTCGGCGCCGGCAACGTCGCGGAACCGCACGGCGACATCGAGGTCCTGGTTGAACATTTTCGCCTTCGACTTGCCCACGCCGAACACGCCGCCAGAGCCACCACCGACACCGCCGCCACGCTGGCGCATCATCCAGAGAAGGAATCCGGCGAAGAACAGCGTGGGAGCAAAGTGCAGCATCATCTGGAAGCCGCTAGTCTCCTCGTGGTAAGAGACGGGGATGCGCTCGGCCGGAGGGATCTCGAGCTCGTCCTGTGCCTCGCGGAGCATGCGCTCAAAGTTCTCGAGCGAGCCGATCGTGAAGACATAGGGAGCCGGGCCGCGGGGAGGGTCCGACGAGCCCGGGGTACCGCCAGCGCCGGTGGCCGAGGGCGAGGCGCCCGAGATGGGGTTGTGAAGGTGCACGCGCACCTTGTTGCCGTTCACGACCTCGAGCGACTGAACAAGGCCGCGGGCGAGCAGCTGGTTGCGGCTGCATGTCAGTTGATGTCACAGGCGAGTAGCAAGGTAACTCACAATTCCTGCCAGGTGATCTCGCGCGTCGAGTGCTCGCCAGGCGACGTGATCGAGTACAGGATGTACGTGCTGAGAGGTCAGCTCAAGTTCGTGAAGCACTCAGCTTACGAGATAGCAGCAAGCAGGAGCTGGTTGGGCGTCAGGCCGCCAAAGTTGCCGCCGCCTCCGGGACCGCTGCCGCCGCCACCGCCGCCTCCGCCGGTCGCCGTCTTCTTGCCAGCCTTCTCGTCGCTGAGCCTCGGCCTCCGGTCCTTCCAGTCACCTCCGTCGTCGTCGAGGCCGTCATTCTTGGCGCCAGAGGGCTGCTCCTTGCCCTCCTCGGCACCGTGTGTCGGTTGCTGGGGCGGCTTCAGCGCCCCGCTGCCCGGAGCAGGGCCGGGTGCCTTTGGGATAGTCTCCTTGCCGCCAAACACGCCCTCGAGGCCTGGCGGCGTCGGCGAGTTGTTTCCCGGGCGGGGCTGGCCGGTGTTGAAGCGGAAAGCGGATGTCGAGAGCATGGCGTGGGGCCGCATCGTGGGCCGCACAAACGCGCTGCGCCTCACGGCGCTGCGCAGGGGGAGTCGGAACATGGTCGAATGCAGTCGGAGTCCGGCTCGGTGTTGTGGTCGATGTCGTGTGGAATCAAATCAAAAGTTGGTAATGGAAATGAGATTGGAGTCGAGAATGAGAATGAGAAAGGGAAATGAACGTATGCAGGGAATTGAAAAGAGCAGTGTCGGATGCGAATCGTCCTTCGTCTTTTCTGCGTGTGTAGTAGTCTTCCAAGTGTGTCTTCCCCTCCTGGTGATAGGAATGGAGGAAGGAAAGAGGGGTCGGAAGAAGGTGTGGGGAGGGGTGGGTGGGATGAGATGAGTTAGTTGGCGAGTGAGTGTGGAAAGTCGGAACGGACACTCAGAGTACGGACACTACGGAAGCGTGCGTGTCGGTGTGTGCCGGGTCGTTCCAGATCGGCCAAGTGCGCTGAGCTCAGCTGAGCCTATTGAGCCTGGCAGTCCGCCAGGCCGCAGGGCAAGCCAGCCTCGGTTTCAACCAACGCTGTACGCTGGGTGGCGAGCGGGGGCCACTGCGGAAGCAAATTTCCCTCACTGCCCTTCCGGCCCTGCCAGAAGACAACGGAGTTATGAGCACTGGGCGTGGCGGAGCGATATTCCGAAAGCTGTTGGTTCAGCTACGCAATCAGCCGAGGCCATGGGGGGTCAGTCTCCTAATTTCCAGCCCCGCTCTTCGTAGCCAACGGCTTTTGGTCTCGCAGCAGATATGCACGGGCGACCTCGGTGCGCGGTGCCTTAGTAGCTCATTGTCTGTGTGTATCATCATGCATACTTGCTTCATTCGCTTTCTTCATTGTGTACCGAGCCCACCACATTGCAGTCTGACGACTGGCAGCCTGGCGGGGCGGAGCGGAGTGTGGCGGACATGTGATGTGCCAAGACCTCCAGACGTCCGTCTCGGGGTCGCGCTCAGCCAGTCGCCGCCGGCCTCGGAGTGCAGACACGGACACTAACGTCATCCCACCGGCTGACTCGCGATGACTCAACCACGCACCCAAAATTTCGATCTGCCAGACATGGCTCGATGTCCAGGGCCAGTGAGTGAGATCCGCCTGAACACGAGGGGGTTCATTTTACACGTGGCTAAAGCGTGGGGTGTTTCACGTGACTCTACTGCTTGCGGTCACGTGAGCCGCAACGACCCACGCCTCTTCGCATTCCGCTCGCTTGAACTTTGCGGGGTGTCCTCAGTCCGTGACCCAAGCCAGCTAAGCCAGGGCCGATCACATGCGCCAGAGATTTGGCGCTATCTCCTGAATCTTTGGGGAGGGTCGAATCATAAGCGCGATGTAGGCGCCCACGGCTATCACTGAGCAATGGACCACGCAACCACGAATGCGACAGACGGCGCAAGGACGCTCGACCCCTCGCGTGCTTGGTTTGAAGTTGCACTGCACGAGCATACGGTCGAATGGGCGTTACAGGGGCGGGCGAAAGCTATTCCGCATCGCTTGTCACTGCCCATGGGACCTCGCTCTGTGCAGTATAGATCTGGACCAGCATGGGCGTCCATGGGTTGGATCGAGGTGTGATGGGGCAACGGCCGCAGCGAGTGAACCGGCGGGACACGAGTCGTGTACCGGTGCAGCCACGTCGCAATGTCTCTGAAGTGGTAGCACGGTACGCAGGGAGGGTGACAATATCCCCTCCTCACAACCGACAGTCGGCAGTCAGTCGGAATGCTCAGGCGCACCCCCCGCATGCCCGCACCGGTGCACCGGTACACCCACCCTCGCACACATTGGTCCACGATCCACCGGTGCACCTTCCCTGGTTGGAAAGTTGCGCCATCGCCAGCCAGCCAGACCATGCAGGCCACCGCAGCCAGCTCACACATACTGACCATCACAAAGGCATGCACTGCGACATCTTTTGACAACTGACACACTACTCACTACGCATACACATCGCAAATATCTCACTCGGACCACAGCGATCACTCAAGGTCGACAACAACGTTCCAGCGCTCACCACGCACGTGTCGACAGTCCACAGTCTACGCGGTATGTCAACAAACCCACGACCGAGTCGTCGGCTGCAGGCAGAACACCTGCACGCCTGTATGCCTGCGCCTGCGTCGACGGGGGCGTGACGCCTCCTCGGCCCCTCAACCGCCATGCCATAGCTGACATCGGCAGCTTCGATCCAGAGCCACCATCTTCGCAGCCAGCAGCCAAAGGTCCATCCGATGCTTTTCGATATCTTATCTTGAAACCGTCCACGAGCTACAAACAACCACAACGCTTTTAGTTTAAACCTAGCCAGCGAGGACCAAATATCCCGCCCTTGCGCAATCGACAATCGACTACCGCCTAGCTTTTGCCGCCCTGAGAATCAAACCCAGAAAACCTCAAGGCCATGCCGTCAACAGCAGACCTGTGGACATCGCCAAAGTCCATACCCGCCGCCGGTGGCAATTTGGCCGACTTGCCACCAGGCCTCACACTGCCACTACCGCTTTTCGCCCTGTTCGTGGCCGTGTACTGCGCCTTTGCGCCGCGGTTCGCGACTGAGAAGCAGCGCGCATATGTCCTCTCGACGCTGAGTTCGGCGAGCATGACCCTCGCCTCGCTGCCTTTCGTGTATGGGTACGCTACGGGCGGCATTGAGCGGATGTGGTATTACGGCCAAAATGGGTGGACAAAGGTGCTCGCGGATTGCACTGTTGCGTTCTTCGGAACGTATCTGTTCTGTAAGTGGCCTCGAACTCGAAGCCGACGGCCGGAGGCCGGAGGCTGAGTAGAAGTGCCTCGAGGCCAGTGGCATGGTGGTTAGACGCTACCAACCGCGGATCATGACGATCCAGGCTGTGGCGACGTATGTCGATCCATGATCTACGATCAGCGCCGCGGCGCGGGTGATGGCGATCTCTCCGTGCGTCATGCGTCATGACGCAGACCACTGTCCTACAGTCTTCGACCACAGCCCAGCCCGTGAAGAGCCAACGCTGACACCCCAGCCGACCTAGTAATCGGCTTCTTCGCCTACCGCAAACAAGTCGGCCTCCTAACAGGCTGGATCCACCACATAGTCTACCTAGGCGTAATGGTGCACTGTGCGACCTCTCTTCAATCCTGCGTCTTCGTCACAGCAGCAGTGATGGAACTACCGACGTTCGATCTGGCCATTTCGTCTCTGTTCCCGAGCGTGCGGAGCGACGAGCGCTTCCTGACGCTAATGCTGCTGACGCGGATACTCTTCAACGCCGTCTTGCTTGCCGACGCTTTGAGGCCGTCGTCGCGGCGCTTCACGGAGGATTCGTGGGTGCCGTCCATTATCCTGGCTCTGGCGCTATCGCTTCATGCGAGCTGGATGCGCGGCGGGGTTATTGGCTATTTGAAGCGGAGGGCCAAGGCCAAGGCTGCAGCCAAGGCGGCGGCGAAGTCGACGAAGTCGACGAAGGCGACGAAGGCGGCCGAGGTCAACGGCCAGGCAGAGGCAGAGGCAGAGCTCGGAGGTCTAGAGGGCGGAGAGAGGGTAAATGGCAAGGAGCGCAAGCCGCCCCACCTCGACCTGGGCGGCACGACACCAGACGACTCCCCCCTCGTCACGCCCTACGCCGCCCCAGCCGACGAGGGCCTCTTCAGCGGCATGGCCATCCCAGGCCTTCCGGGGATTCACGCACTGCCGGCCATTCCGAAACTCAGCTCGCTGACAGAGGCATTACCCCAGGCTAAGGCTGGACTGAGCCAGCTCCACCTCGAGTTTAGGGAGGCAGTGCATGCCCGCCTTGAGGAGCATCGCGAGAGACTGGCGCAGCATGGGTTCTTGAGGAGGCGGAACGTTTATGCTGATGGGGGGGAGATTTCGGAGTAAGCTGGTGGTATGTTCGGAGATGTCGGAGTGGCCGGTGGTGCAGGCTGGGACGTCCGAGTAGGCAAGGGCTAGGGCGGCGTTTCTTGGGATGCCGGAGTGATCTGGTGGTGCAGGCTGGAATTTTGGAGTGGCTGTGAGCCCGATGGCGATGAGGGTAATGGCTAGAGGATGGTAGAGGAGTAGAAGGAGTAGGAGGTGGAGTAGGGAACGGAGTGATTTAGATTTCAACATTGTAGACGTGCCGCAACGCGACACGACGTTGTAAAGGAATGGGTTTCAACATATATTTCTGTAGGACTTGATGTATGGATGACAGGCTATGAGCGAGTTTGGTCGCTTTGGCTGCAAACGAGGCTGATATGGCTTATGGATGAGTCGTATCGGATGTCGGGTGTCAGAAACGTGGGCTGAATCCGCCACACTCGTATGCCCTCAGTCCTCATGATGGGATTGTGGTGAGTCAAATTGTCGGTCTCGGTCGAGGTCGAGAATGTCAAGAAACGACAACACCGCTTCAACGATACTTCGTCCAAGAATGATACATAGAAACCGACAGAACTACAGTCTAGGTGCTGATAGGACAGGGTCTTGCGAGTTGTCGAGCGGGACAGAGAGACGTAGAGGTGATCATGACCTCGAAGACAATCTCGATGGCGCAGTCCGATCTGCAGGGTCGCTATGCGGCTGGGTCGCTCAAGACGTCCAGGCTGTCCACTCATCACGCTCGCTCACCTGTAAGCTCGCTGTGCTCGCCAACGATCGCATTGCGCTCACCGTCCGCTGCTCGCGATCACGTCACGCTCGCTGTTCGCTGCTCGCGATCACCACACGCCCACCGTTCGCTGCTCGCTTCGCTCTCCACTCCACTCCACGAGCTCGCTTCACTCGCTCTACAGCCTCACACCCTGCCCCCGTCCCCTCAACCAATCCACCTCATCCTCGCCCCCAACCTTGACAGCGTCCTCATCACTACTCCTCTCCGTGAGCTCGTACGCCTCCGGCCCATCTTCCTCCGCAATATCGCTAAGGACATGCTGCCTAGCGTCTCCATTCCGCTCATTCTGGTTAAGCTTGGCGTACCCTTCCTCCTCGGCGTCAGTCCTGCGCCCCTCTCCCTCGACGCCGTAGACGGCCGCATTCCGTCCCGTCGTAGCGTACAGGTGCACCAAGCCCGAGATCACCAGATAAATGATGAAGGAAAGCGAAAAGTCGAACAGGGCGTACGAGACGTAGTCGATGCCGAGGGCGTCGGCGTGACGGAGCTCCTCGTCTGTCGCTGAGATGAACAGCGTGCCTCCCAGCGTGAGGAGATACGGCGGAAGCTGTTGGAACACCCTCCCCAATCCGGGCGGCGTGGGCCTGTCCCCGAGAACGAAGCAGACTTCGATGATACGGCAGATTCCAGCCGCCATGAGAGCGTACCCGAACATGGCATGGATCTTCGTGCTGATCATAAGGCTCTGCGCGTGCGCCGACATGCCCCAGCCAGTCATCACGATGATCGCCGCTGGCACGAAGCTCCTCCGCCCGCCGCGGGAGAGGAACAGACCCAGCATACCCCCAGCCCACCACAGTACGCCCATCATCGTATGCTGCATGTCCTTGTGCGTCCAGGGGCCGCCTTGGTGTTCGGTGAATGTGTTGATTATGCCCCAGATTGTGATCACGGCGGAGTCGAGCATCTCCTGGCTCTGGCCCGTTCGCGCAAGCCACCTGCCTCCATAATTGAGCATGATGACGAGGATTGCGGCGTAGCCGATGAACGCGGAGCCCATGATGTAGTGCGCGGCGCACTGGCCTAGATTGCCGTCACGGCAGTACCCGAATGCTGTGGCTACGCCGAATATCATCTGCGTCCACCCGATTACGGGGAAGGCCATGCCCAAGGGCCCGTGGACGCGCTTGATCCATGGTCGGACTGTGGTTTCCATGATGTGCAGCTTGAGGAAGATGCCGAGCGAGGTTTGCTGCTTGTCAGCTGGGTTCTGATATCCGCCTCAACATCATACATCCTGCATCCACGACTTTGCAGAGCCTCGCAGACGATCCTGAAAACGAGTCTGAAGACAACTTGGCCCGGGAGTGCGGGAGTAGGGAGGTGAAGAGTGGCTCGTGACTGCTGCCGCAGCTGTACTCACCAGGATCAACACAAATGTGATAATCTTCGCCATGGTGCCATGCACCGTGTGGGGGAACTCGCGGCCGCCGTGGTGATGTCCGAGGAACGCGGCTACGAACGTCGTCACGACGCCGACACTCTGCAGCGGGACGTGGTACCGTGACCTGGACTGGTCAGCTCAACTGAATCCAAGCAGCTACAATACGCCACAGTGACTCACTTGCTCAGGCCCAGCACCATGCCTAGCGGGAACAACAAGCCCCACACGAACGTCTGCACCGACATCTACATCGTCAGATCTGCACACAAGCACAATGGACTCACGTGCACCCACATGATCCAGTCGATCGGGACCTTGGGGTCGATGTCCTCGACGGCGTGGTGGCCATGGGCGAGCGCTGGCATTAGCTATGACCGCGATCGAGAGTAATGAGAGTAACAGATCTGCGTGCGAACACTGAGATCAACAGTGGTCATCCCATAGCCTCCCAGACCCCACTCTGAGCATCGAGATGCTCGCAGCACGAAGAAAGTAGAGTTTGCCACGAGGAGCACTGAAACGCATTCAAAGCATTCAGTCGGGACACTCACCCATCGGCGCCGCAACCGCAGCCATCAGTGCGAGAAGACTGCTTGTCCGCATCGTGCCGAGACCCATCTTGGTCCGTGGTCGAGAGGACGATATGTTTGTGAGAAGTGAGTAGTTGAGAAGTATGTCACGACAGTCCTCGGTGGTGCTCTGCGCAAGCCTTGACAACCTGACGGCAACGCAACACTGCGCTACCCACGCATCCCATATCAGGCACGCCCTGGCCGGCAATGGCCTCTATACGCGCTCTTGCGGCGAAAGCCTTCGGCCATCGGCGAATCGTTACTGCGCCATTTCTACAACCAGCTTCTCATCTTCTCTCTCGGATCCGCTTGCTGCATTTCTTCAACGTCATACATCTGCGCCGTGTCCGTGCTCTGTGCACGTCCTGGACTTGCGCCAAGAACAACGATTCGCATGTGGAGCGTTGCTGAGGAACTACTGGGCGTAATTCGGAATGAGTGGGAGACCGGGCACGTGACTTTGCAGCTCTGCTGGGCCACGCGAGAGACCTCCACTTGCAATGTTGTGGAGGTTCGAGATTTCGGCGAGAGCTCGATCGATTGCTTCGGATGACGATCACTGACGTCTAAACCTTACTCTTAACAGTCGACTGGAGCTTGGATCTCGACCACGAAGGAAGAGAAGGTCGCACGATGTCCGCTCAACTGGCTCGCACAGCCTTCACCTACCCGCTCCAGACGCCATCATGGTTCGCAGGCCACATGGCCAAGTCGCTCAACCAACTTCCGGCTCTGCTCGAGGAAGTCGACCTCGTCCTCGAAGCGCGCGACGCCCGACTACCGCTTACGAGTGTGAATCCGGCCTTCGACAGTGTGTTAGAGCACATCTGGGGACATGCTGGCGCCGGGCCCGACCGGAGAGGAAAGGGCAAGGAGAAGCTGGTGGTGTACACGAAGCGCGACCTCGCTGAGCAGCGGTATGAACAGGTGAGTCACCTCCTTCCTTCACTTTCCCAGCATATCTGCCTTTGTCAGAGAATAGCTGCTTCTCTGGGTTGTTTAGCTGACATCAGCCACTCCGCCGCGCCTTCCAGAACCTCACCGGCCAACGTGTTCAGTTCACCGACTCGACAGTGGACAACAACGTCCGCGCTGTGCTGAAGACCGCAGTCTCAATAGCCAAAGAGCGGGGGGACACGCTCACCGACCTCAAAGTGCTTGTAGTCGGTATGCCAAACGTGGGCAAGTCGTCGCTGCTGAATGCGCTTCGACGAGTCGGCGTGAAGAAAGGCAAGGCGTTCACCACCGGCGCGACACCGGGCGTCACACGGAAGTTGACGGGTACCGTCAAAGTACACGAGAAGCCGCCTGTTTATGTCTTCGACACGCCGGGTGTGATGGTGCCGTATCTTGGACCAGGGGAGGAAGGTGCCGAGCGAGGTTTGAAGCTCGCCCTGACGGCTGGTATCAAGACTGGCCTGTTTGAGCCTGAAGTCGTTGCGGATTATCTGCTTTACAAGATGAACCTCAGATTGGCGGCGGAGGGGATGCTGGGCAGCGAGTATAGACGTGAGTCACCGCCTGAGTAACTTTTGCTGATGTAAGATACGCCCTATACCGAGTCGCTAAGTCTCAAGCCGGACGCGGCTAGTAACGATCTTAACGCCTTCCTCGACGCCCTTGCTCGACGACTGGGCGGTCTGAAGAAGGGCGGTGAGCTCGACACAGAAGGTGCACTCACATACCTCCTTCGCGTGTTCAGGGAGGGCAAGCTTGGACCCTGGACGCTCGACGACCTCGATGGCGCCGAGGAGGCGTACATTGACCGATATGGCGAGGCGCGCGCACCGGAGGCGAACTTGCGGTACTCTGATCTCGGGGCTGTCGGTGTGCGGCCGGCGCAGCCCTCGCCCAATGATCAGCCACCGATAGACCTCGGTGAGGGAGCCTTGAGTGAGAGGGTGCAGGAACAGGGTGTGGAGGGAGAAGCAGGCAGGGGAGAGGTGGAGCAAGTCCCACTCAGCCTTGACCAGAGGGTCATGCTCTCGGTGTCAAGGTTTATGGACCGCGTTGCTGAGCAGAAGGCCGATGCGGACGCGGGGAGGAACAGGTCTCCGACGCAGGTGAAGAAGGCGGCGCGGAGGGAGAAGATGGCCGAGCGGATGGCCAAGTCGGAGGCTAGGAGGCAGAGGCAGCGTGCTGCTATGGCTGGGGCCAGGCGATGAGGCTCTCCGAAGCCATCATCAGTATCACGCATCCCCGACCACCTCATCACTCATCTTCAGCACACCTCAACTCATATCAGCATCTAGTCCCTACTCATAAACACATTAAATCATTGTAATCCTATGCATATGAGGTGTGAGATGCTAATGTGCTACTGCCCTTGATTCTATCATTTCTACTCGCGCAGCTTGCCGACGACCCACAGTCGTCCCTCCCGCAACCGCCTGACAGTTTCCTCCCGGCCGAGCACATGCATCAGCTCAGAGATCATCGGGCCCGACTTCTCGCCGGTCAGAGCATGCCGGAGAGCAAGCATGAGCTCCGACTTCTTCTTCAGCTTCAGCTCCTTTGCGGTCGCCTTGATCGCGTCATCGATCGCGGCCTGCGTCCAGGGGGAGGAGCCGCTGGACAGAGCAGTGAGTATCTGAGCAATGCCGTCCACTGTGTGTCAGCTGGTTCTACGAAGGTTACACAGCAGATGAAGGTATTGCACAGCTATTCGGAAGCATGCATGACCATCGGCATCGATCTTCCGCCCTCTATGCTTGCCCCACTCACCATAGACAGTCGGCTTCAGTTTGGCGAAGAAAGCCGCGACCTCGGGGTCATCATAATTCGGTCCGCGGAAGAAGTACACCGACTTTGGCGCCATCTCGTTCAGCTTCGTGGCGCGGGGCAGCTCGATGTCGAAGATGCGCTCAACGAAGACAGCGTCCTGTACTCGCGGCCTGGTTGTCAGTTACTACTCGCGACGACAGTCAAACTCACGAGTCCTGCAGTTCCGGAAGCGCCTTCAGATCCTCCGTGAAGCGGTGGATGAGCTCTGCGCGCTCGGCCTTGACTTCCTCACTTGTCTCAGCTGCGCGCTTGCCACCTGCGCCCTCCTCCTTGCCCACGGTAGCGAGGAACTCGGGGTCCTCCCACATCAACCCCGCCTTCCTCCTCAATGTCATCTTGTTGAGGAAGTCGAGCTTTGATCGGCTGACAGCAGCGCGGCGGTGGTTGACGAGCGTGAGGTCGAAAGCCTTGATGAGCTGCGGCATAGAGAAGACCTCGAAGTATGAATTCTGGTCGTTGCGAACGTGATAAGGCAGACTGTCCACCTCTTTTTCAAGGGCAGCGTGGTGATCCCATCCCATCAGCGCGAGGAAGTTGACGAGGGCTTCGGGCTCGTATCCGGCCCGCTCGTAGGCGGCTACGTCGACGTCGCCGCTGCGCTTCGAGAGCTTCGTGCCGTCCTCGTTACACAGCAGGGGAAGATGACCGAACGCCGGCGGAGTCCATCCGAACGCGGTGTAGAGCTGGTGGTGCTTCGAGACAGAGGGAAGCCACTCCTCTCCTCGGAACACGTGCGAGATGCCCATCAGGTGGTCGTCGACCACCGAAGCGAGATGATACGTCGGAAAGCCGTCTGACTTGAGCAAGATGAAGTCCTCGTTCTGCCCGCCGATCGGCTGTCCCTGTCCGAAGATCAGGTCCGCAGGCATAGTCGTCACCTTCGGATCCATCTGATGTCAGCTATGATGGACAGGCGATGACAGCTCACCTTGAAGCGGACGACGTACGGCTTGCCAGCCTCCTTATTCCGCCGCACCTCGTCGCGAGACAGATGGCGACACCGCCCGTCATAGCCTTGCCTTGTTCCCTGCGCTCGGAGCGATGCGCGGATCGCAGCCAGCTCGTCCGGAGTACAGAAGCACTCATACGCGTGTCCGCTCTGATTTATTAGCTATGTTACGACAAGCGAGAGCTCACCTCAACGAGCTGCTTCGCGTGCTCGCGATACAGATCCGTCCGCTCGGATTGCGTATACGGTCCACAAGGTCCGCCAACGCCGACGCCCTCGTCGTAGTCAAGTCCAGCCCATTCGAGGGCACTCCGCAGGGCATCCACGCTGCCAGGGACTAAGCGAGACTGTCGTCAGCTAGGTCTGGTAAAGCCGCTAGCTTTCGTATTACACTGAGCTATGTGAAGAGGTCGCCACTTACTCTGTCCGTGTCCTCAATGCGGAGGAGCCACTTCCCGCCCCACTTGCGTGCGAGGAGGTGGTTGAACAGCGCAGTCCTCAGACCGCCAAGGTGGAGGTATCCAGTCGGTGACGGAGCGAAACGCAACCGCGCGTTCTGCGGCACTGCACCGGCCGCACCTTCCGGTGCGAGGTGGTTGTGCGAAGCATGAGTCGAGTGCAGCCTGCACAGCCGCCGTGTCGAGACAAGCCTGAAGCTGCGCGTTGCCGTCCGCATGGTCTGGAATGTCGTCACAACTCAAGCTTGCTCGCGGTCCGACTTTTCGACGATCTCTTATCGGAACAACAGCAACGGAGGTCGGCGCGGTCTCCGTAGCCACGTGGCCAACATGGAACGGACGTGCCTGAGTGCCGGGCCTGAGCCGACCGCCTACGCGACGTGTAGAGGCCGTAGATGCCTTGCAGCGAGTTCATGTTCGACCAACGACGACCTCGCCGCACCGGCGACAGCAAGATTCAGCAATGCCCCCAAGCGAGGTCCGAGTCGCGTATACGCTCTATCCCGCGGGAAGCGCGGACCTGCAGGCGGCGCTCGAGGGCGTCAACGCCCAGTTCCCGCTGCGCAACCTGCACTGGAAGTCGAGCACGAGACCGACCCTCCGCACGATGCAGGAGGTCGATGTACGGCTTGTCGATCTGAAGGATGTTCCGCCGAGCAAGGAGACGGTGGCTGGTAGCGTGCTCGAATCGCCGCTCGTGCATGTGTGCTTTGTGTGCTGTGATGTGAGCTTTCGCGTACATTCACGAGCTGACCCGCAGGATCCAGATGTGTACAAGAACAACACGAAGACGTTCATCAAGGACTGGCTATCGCTGCTTTCGAGCCGGCGAACATGTCATGTTCCCATGATTGTACTCGTCAACCCGTCATCATCCGGACATACAGCTGCCAACAGCAAGAATGTCTTTGGACGGGATCGCGGTATCATCGCGAAGCTCCGGACAGACTTCAATAACAACAAGCGCGATATGTGAGCTGGACTCTTCTTCACTAGAGCTGACAGACAGTTGTGCCCAGCTGAATTTGCCCATACCGGGAACGACGGACCCGGCGGCATGGCCCGACGTCATCAATAAGCTGAAGGAGAGTATCGTGACGGCTTTCGACGCTGCCATCATCGAGCGCGAGGACGAGGTCAAGCGCGGCGAGTCGCAGAAGGTCACCGTCGGATGGAACTTCAGCACATGGTTCCTTTTAAAGGTGCGCTGATCTCGACTTGAGTTGAGCTGACACGCAGGAGTCACTGGCTCACTCCTTTGAGGGCGTCAATCTGTGGGAGGATGCGCTGATCATCTACGAGGAGCTTGAGGCGTCCTTCCTCCTAGCGCTGAAGGAGCAGAACTTGAGCTGGTTTAACAAGCTTGGAGGGACTGACCCGAACGATGACAGCCTTCCCATTCTCGACATCGGCGCTAAGCGGTACCGCGACATGTTGACGCAGAGCGCCATCTCCGTCTTCGACTTCCGGATATACCTTTTCGCATGCCAGTGCAAGGTGCTCGGCAAGTTGGGACGTGTTACGGAAATCGCAAAGCGAGGACAATGGTTTGTCGCCAGTCTTGCCCGGCGGTTGCGGGAAAACCAGGTTAGTTTTAAGAGAGTCGTCTAGAACTAAGCGCAGTCGGAACTGCCGCAGTTCTTCATCGAGAGCTGGACGTACAGCGCTTGCATGGACTTAGTGGCACGATGCGACGAGTGGTCCCGAATCGACCGGCCAAACAACGACTACTCGGGTCTCATCGCGTACGAGTCGGCGCGTGCTGAGCTGCTGGACATTGCGCGTGTGCAGGCTGAGCGCATCGGCGTGGACGTCGGCTTTCTCCCTGACAGATACCCGTTCAAGGCGGCTACAGCGCTCAAGAACTCGGATATGCTGTTCAATAAGCCAGTAGACGGTAACACTCCGAAGCACGCCGACCGGCCGCTTTCCAACCAGGTCTTTGTCGAGGCGCTCAAGTCCAAGGACACGTTCATTCGGCTTTACATCGACCTCACGAACCAGGCTCTACAGGCTTACGAGGCCTGCGGCAAGGTCAACTCGGCGGTGCGGTTGAAGGCCGATCTGGCTGCTCTTGCTCTGTAAGCTTTATTTCCCGATGCTCTCAGCTGACATCAGTCATATGGAGGACTACGACTCGGCGTACATCCTGTGCCGGAATTTGGCGCACGACTGTGCAGACCTGCGCGTCTGGGATCCAGTGTCCAAGTTTGCGCTCGTCGGCGCCCTGAAGGCGCATGCCGAGATGCAGCGACCACAGGACGACGAGTGGGCGCAGATGGCTGTCGCCTACTTGGACGTGTGCAGCGGATCACTGTCTGCGGGGACGGATATCGGGCAACTGGAGGCAGTGCTCAACAGTCTGCGAGACCTGACGGAGCCGCGGCAGGTGAAGGACACGATTGTGTTCAAGCTGCGGCTGCTGGACAGCGTAGCGCGGGTGTCGGATTCAGATCCGACAGTGACGGAGCTTACGGTCGAGGTGAACAACACGCTGCCGATAGCTGTCGACGTCGACGACGTGTGGCTCGAGCTCGAGTCAGACACGTACGGCACTATCTCGTACGGCAGTGGTCCGATACGGCTCGAGGAAGGTCGGCAGCGGCTGACGCTGACGTGTTCGACGTCGATCAACGGTGCAGCGCTTCTGCGCGACGGCTGCGTCGTGCTTCAAAATATCGCCTTCCTGGCGCCATTCCCTAGTGACCAGTCTGTCGTCCCCATCCAGCGAAGTCCGGCTGGGGTCAGGGCGGCGCTGCACATGCCTGACGAGATTGCGCTCGATGAGGAGCCCCGCGTCGTGCTCGACGTTAAGAGTGGAGAGCACGCGCTGCGCAACGTGCGCGTGTCTGTGGCGTCTCTCCAGGATGAGGTCGCATACGACACGGAGCGCACGACAGGCGAAGACACGGGCAAGGCATTCGAGACGGCAGATGGGCGTATCGTGTTCGGCGACATCGACGCCGACAAGGCAGTCACGGTCACGTTTCCGTACGGCGGTGTGCCGCGGAACGAGCTAGCGCGCGCTCGTATTATCATCGAGTATCAGTCAAAGACCGGAAGGCAGTGCAGATATGTCGACGACCAGACGGTGTTTATGGGCCTCCCTATCACGGTCAATGTGCAGGACTTCTTCCGGCCCGACGAGTGAGTCGATCTGGATGGCTCTTGCTAACTCTCAGGCTTGTTTCCAGCTACTCAATCGCATCAGACGGGCGCGAGTATATCCGTGTTGGGTCTGTCGACCTTCAGTCAGGCTCAGAGGGCATATATCAAATCCAGCCATGTCGGGAAAAGTGGGACGAGCCTATCGTGAGCTACAAGTCGTACGTCTCCAAGCTGACCGCAGCTCATCTCACCGAATCAACCGCTATCCTGTCTGTTCAAGATCAAAGTCCAGGGTGACCCAACGGGGGAGATGCTCCGGCTTGCGATCCGGTATCAGACCGTGGACGAGGAGCTGCTGCATGCGGCAGAGCAGGCGCTGATACATCTCGCGGGACAGAAAGGCGTGCAGGCTCTGGCGCGTCTCGTGCGGGTGTACGTCACGGAGCGGGGCGACTGGCTGCAGCCGTATCTGCTCGACGGAGACCTGATTGCTGTGTTCGGATCAAAGTTCGAGGCGGCATTGGGCGGCGCTGTCCCGCAGACAACGGTTTCGGCCTTCCTCTCTGCTGTGTCGAAGCAGAGCGCTCCGGAACCGCACTGGCGCACACTGCGCATCCCAGTCGACGTACCGCTCGGCCGTCTGCTCACCTCCGTAACGCTCACCCCCTCCTCCCCGCAGACGATCTACGAAGGTCGCGCGCTCGCGTTCAGGCTTGCGTTGCGAACCAGCACCGCGTGGCTCGGCAGGGCGAACCCGCCAGCCTATCGGGTGAGCTACGATGTGCAGCCGAGTGCGGACGACTGGGTCGTCGTCGGCAAGAAGCGCGGCGTGTACACTGCCACACCTGGCAAGGTCGAGGAACAGGAACTCGTCCTCGTCCCTGTCCGGTACGGCACGCTCGCCCTGCCGCCCATCAGTGTCCAGCTTCTCGACCGCGAACTCGCCGCTCCTGGGCCGGATCGTGTGCTCTGCGAGACATACGTCGCCAACGCGGCGCAGGGCATCAAGGTCCTCCCCGCGCGCACAGGCATGGCGGCACTCGTGCCCGTTGCGCCTGACTGGGCGGAGTAGCGATTCGCCCGAAGCTACTACTTCGCCTCGATGGCTTGATCGCTCTGAAGCCCAGCACATACACCAACGCATCGATCGGAATACAGCACATACCCAGCATAGCTTAGTTTGTAACACTGTCTTGTTAGTCTCTTTATCTCCTCAGCAGCAGTAGATGCATATCCATGGCGTAGGAATGAGACATGCGTGGGAAGCTTGCAACAGGCATTGTCAGCTTGCGGATAGGTCAGTGTGGCACGATGGCCGAGAAGGCTTGTATGATTCCAAGAGTATTCTACATTTTGCACTTGTACAAACAATGACTTGTCTATGGCTACTACTTCTTCTCCATGCACCCCTCTACCACCTCGCGAGGACGCTGGTGACGTACTCGTTCGTCATCTCTAGCTTGTGATACTCGCTCACGCTCTTGAGCATGTTGAGCTTCGCTGTGATCTCTCCTCTCGGCAAGCTAGGCTTAAAACTACCGCCACATTGGCAAGTCTGGGCGAGGTTGTCCTCCTTGATCTGGCCACACTTGAGGCACACAATGTCCTGCGTCTGCCACCGCGTGATGATCTTGTTCACGTGCTCGATAAGCGGGAACTCGATGCTGTCTCGGTCATAGGCAGCGCCACACTTGTGACACGTCCAGAACTTGCACGGTGCGGGCTCGAGACGACCCTTCTCGTCCACGCTGGGGAGGCAGTCGGGGTCGCGCCCGAGGTCGACGTCACGAATCGCATTGCAGCGACCGCACGAGACCATGGGCACAACGAGCGACTCGCCGGGGTTGCGGAACTGCGCCTCGGACGAGAACTCGCGCACGCCGACGAGGTCGAGCAGGTTGCGACGCAGGACCTGCACGCTCACGCTCAGGTCTGACGCCAGCGAATACACCTCGCAAACAGCCTTGATGAAGGCCAGTGCTGCGTTCGTCTCCTTTTGACTTCGCGCGCCGGGGAGGTTTGGGAAATCCATACCCTCGTCGTCCTCTCCGTCCGCTTGCGCCTGCGCGTGCTTCCGCTTGATACGCGTCACATCCTCGAGCAGGTGCCGCGTGAGCGTTGTCGAGATCGCCTTCGAGGCAGCCTTCTCTGCCTTCTCCTTCGCGGGGTCGATAGATGCGGTTGTGTCGACATTCAGGTCGAACATGGGCCGCAGAGGGCCCCGACCGTCGGATGCCGACTTCTTCGCAGTGTACAACTCGTAAATGAAGTCGGCGACGCGGCGCTCGAACTTCGGCTGCAGTGCCGGAGGCAGGAACGCTTGGATGTTCCAGTCCATCGAGATGTCGAAGACGCCCTCGCCTTGCGTAACCTGCGAGCCCGCAATTGAAGGCGCGATTTTGACACCTCCGTAGTTCGCCACATCCATCCACGCAAGGTAATTCCAGAACTGCGTCACGTCGATGACGATGTGCCGGAAGAGATCGTGCGAGTTTGCAGCGGTCACAAGGTACTTGGCGAACGCATAGGCGGAGCTTGCGTCCGGCTTGGACGTCAAAAGGAACACCCGATTCAGGTCGGCGTACACGACCTTCGTGCCGAGGCGCTTGAATTCAGCGAGCAGCTGCAGTAGCGTCTTGCGCATGAGTCCGTGCAGGAAGCGATACAGCGCCGGCTCGAACATGCAGCTCGACGCGGATGAGATCCAGCGCCAGAACTGGTCCACGACAAGGTTCGCGGGCGTGTTGTAGATGCCGCGGACATGCGCGCGCGCCTTGTCCACGAACCAGCTGCGCACCATCGACTTGAGGACGGTGAACGTCTGAATGCTGAGCACAGCATCGCCGAGCATCACGCTCGCGTTCGCTGTGCCTTGAGCGTACTCGTCGAGGTTGTGTGAGGCTGATCCGAACGCCATCGAGCCTGAGCCCGAGCCCTCCATCTCATTGACAAGCGCGGACTGCAGGACTGCATTAATCGCCATGTCAGCGATCTCCATCTCAAGCACGACCGTAGAGTAGACCCCCTTCGTGCTGATTTGAGGAGGAGTCGGCTCCTCGCCTCCGTTGGCGTCTTCCTCGGAGCCTCCAAGGTCGGGGCGCGGCGATGGCGACCACCAAAGCACCATGTCAGCTGCCTGCAGGCGGCGGGCGAACTCCAGGTCGGCAAGCAGCATGGGCGGGTCAGGTCCGAGATTCTGGTCATCAGTAGCTGTTCACAGAGGAAGGCATGCCAACTCACACCAACAGGCACATCATAGTGTGCGGCAATCTCGAGCTGCGTGGCGAGCCAGAATGACAGCTTCAAGTATTGGGCAATCATCCTTCTCGCCGTGTTCACGAGCCACATGAGACCCGGCTCCTCCTCCTTGCCCGGCTTGACGGTGATAACGGGGAACTCGGAGAAGACGTTGTGACGAGCCTGGTAGTATGCGTGCTCGAACGGCGAGCATAACGCAATGACGTTCAGGCCGGTGCGGACGCTCTGCAGGTCCTTCGCGAGCTGACGTATCGCACCCTGCTCAGTGGGGAAGTAGCTGACGGTGCTGTTGAGCTCCTCGGGGTATTTGAACGCTCCCTGCGCAGCGACCTTGTCGATGCGGTCAGCGTACCACTTATCGGGACTCGGGAGCTGCTGGCGGTTACGGGCTGCGTCGATAACGTAGACCTTCGCGTTGCCTGACGGCGGGAACAGTGCAATGAGATGGCGCGAATTGGACGTCGCATGGAAGAGGAAGTAGTATCGCAAACCCTTGCCGTCGTTCAGATACTTGTGGCGGATGACACTGGCACCGGGACGCTCCAGCTCCTTCAAGTCGAAGCCCTTGTCCAGACCGCGGTTCAGACCACCGAGGTTGGCCGTCTTCAGCGCACATGCCGTACCGAGACCGAGAAGAGCGCGGACGAGCAGCGGCACTTGGAGCTCGTAAGCACCGTCGACCTCGGGGTTGTTGATGAGCGATGAAAAGTGGCTCTCTCCCTCGACGAACAAACTCTCATCGACTGAGATCTTGAAAAGGTTACGAGTCGCCTGTCCTCGGGGCAGCACACGCGCGACCTGCGCAGCCTCGTATCGATCCGAGAAAGTATCGTTCGCCGGCTGGTTCTTGAAGTTGAGGTAGAACTCTCGCGGAACGCGAAGGCGCACGCTCTGGAACGTGCCGTCGATCGCCAGCCAAAGACGAAACTCTCCCGGCCGTGTGGTGCACGCAATTTGAACGACGTCCCACTGCCGCGAGGCGAGGTTCACGCTCTGCGTGCGGATCAGCGAAGAGATCGATCCGTCCATGCGTGGACCGCCGTTCTTGCGGATCCGGGAACGCTCAATAAGCTGCTTGCGCCACTTCTTGCGCATGACGCGGATGTACCCAGAGTAGTCGTCCTCTGGGTTCGGCGCAATCTCCTCGATCTCTGGCGACTTGGCCTTGCGGCGCTTGACGACAGCGACCTTCGGCTTCGGGCCGGCAGGCCCCTTGCCAAAGTCCTCCATGTCCGGGTTCGTGCGCATCTTGGCGAACATGTCAGTCAGCTTGTGCTGCTGGAACTTGTCCTCCTTGGCAGCGACACGCTTGAAGAGCCAGTCCGGGTGGCGGATACGCGGGACCGGGTTGGCGACCTTCTGCAGCGCGGCGGGGATCGTAATGAGCTTCTGAATGACACTGCCCAGACGCTCAGTGTAGTAGCCCCAGTCGAGGATGGAGCGCATGTCAAAGTCGGTGAGAGCATTGTCCTTCAGCCACTTGCGGAGGAAATGCTGCTTGACGGCCGGGTCGGCGTCGAAGATGGCAACAGGGACAGCGCGTTCAGTGACGGGAGCACCGTTAGGCTTCGCACTGATAATAAAGCGACAAGACAGACCCTTGTCCTTGACCATCTGTTCTCCGAGGAACTCGGCTAGGCGCCGCGCCGTGCTGATCGAGGTCGACTTCTGGCCTGCATACTCAGCAAGGGTCTTGCTCATGGACCTGTTCTCGGCAATGAGGTCCACAAGCTCAGTGTCACTAAGACTTGAACCCTTGCTCTGCAGGATGTCGAGCCACTGGTCGGCGACGGTGGCTACGGCCGCGTAGCACTCCTCGATCGTAGATCCGAGCAAGAACTTGTCGAAGATCTGAGACTGGAAGATCTTGATCATCTGCAGCTCTCCTCGACGCTTCACTTCGAAGCCCTTCAGCTCTGCGAGCGAGCCGTCAAAGTTGAACACAGCGTATCGCTTCTTCAGCAGCTTGTCCTCCTCCTTTGAACTCGGCAGGATCATCGCCTTGTACGGGCCGTCGAGCTCGAAGAAGATCGAGTTCTCCTTGCGCACCTCGTAAATTCCCTTCTCCTTGTCGACCAGGTCGTGGTACTGGTGGTTTGTGAAACGCTCGTGCACGAGGTGGTTCAGCATGGTACAGGGGTACGAGATGCCAAACTTCTTGCCGCCCTTGAGCTTGAAGCTAAAGTCCTCGGGGAACACGCCAGGAAGCATGCACCAGATACCGTCGGTGTCGAGCTCGAGCGGTCGTCCGATCTGCTCGACAAGCTGGCGCGCCATCTGAATGATCGTGGCACCTGTGAGACAGGTGATGCCGGCCATTTCCATGGAGTACCATCGCGCTCCCTTTCGCATGACATAGCCGTAGAACGAGTTCAGGATGCACTTGTGCGCAAGCTGGAGCGAGTCGTAAAGCACGATCATCTTCTTCGCCTCGTCGACCTCCTGCAGTGCGCCGCCATTCTCGAACGCCTTGTCGAGGTTCTTCTTCCACGTCTTGTGCAGACCCTTGTACTCATATCGGCGGTCACGGAACGCGCGTACGGTGTCGATGTAGAAAGAGTTCTCGCGCTGGCAGATAATCGCCGTCTTCGTGACGACCTTGGTCTCATGCGTCTTCTTGTATACCTTGCGCGAGTAGTCGCCGAGACGCTTGTGGATCAGCGCTGACTGCTCCGCCTGCGCGAGGTCCACGAATCGCCGTCGTGGTCCATTCGGCCACTTTGGCGGGAACATTTCCTGCTCCAGCGCGTAGCGAACCATGTTGACCTCGTCGCGCTTCGCCGGGAAGTATTCTCCACGCCACGCCCACTCTAGCCGCCGGTCGCACTTCTTGTCTGGCCGGTTGTAGTCGCACACGGCGCACTCTGCCTCTTCTTTCACTGAGTCCGGTTGTAGTCGATTACTCAACATGATGTTGGGGTACATCGCAGCGACGTCCAAGTGGTAGATGAGCGGCTTGTCAAAGCGATTCGGCTCGTCACGGATCGTCTCGAGCATCTTGGTGATCTCTCCCTTGACCTCGTCGTAGTTCTCCACGTCCTCGAGCTTGACGTTGCCCTCCTCGACGAGAGAAAACTTCAGCGCATTGTCCAGATCGTCAAGCAGCTGCTGGATCGCCTCCGGGACAACCTTGAAGTGCGTCGGGATGTCTGCGCGGAAGACACCAGCCTCAAGCGCCTCGACGTGTCCTCCAACATACGTCTCCGAGGCGAGCAAATGTCCCTCGTATGTCTGGCCGTGCGGCTCCTCATGACGATTCGGCATGATGATGTGCGCATCGTACGCTTCGACCTGAGGGTTAGTGGAGATGATGCTCAGTCTAACTCACCATGAGCAGTGTCTCGCATAGCGTTCCTGATCCTTTTCGCAAGACCTCATCGGGGTTGAGAGGAATGATATTGCAGAGCGAGAAGATGAACGGGTTGACATACTTCATGTAGAGGTAGTAAGTGGCAACGGCGTCGGAAACGGAGTACGTGGCGAGGACCTGTGGCTGCTCAATTGCGTACGGCGTCATGAGTTCCGGGTCGAGTTCGACGGGGTTGTATCCGAGCTTCGCAGTCGTGACGGCCTTGAGACCCTGCGATCCTTGAGGGAGGTACGAATCACGCTTCACCCATCGGAAGCAGTCCATGTGCATACACGCGCGGCACTTGTACTCGCCCTCGTTGTCGATCTTGAATCCGATCTCAGAGTACATGCTGATACCGTGGACCTTGGCACGGGCGTCGACGAACGGGAAATCGAAGCTGTCACCGTTATACGTCGCCATGACGGTCGGCTTTGACTCGCGGATATGCTCGAACCATCGCCGGATCAGCGCCGGCTCGTCCGGCTCGTTGAACACCGTGAAGTCGCCCTCGTACTCCGGCTTAGGCGTGTACTCGAAGTCGTCAATGTCCTCGGACACAATCTCGCGGTTCGTGATCAGATATCCCTGCCCATCAATCATGTACGAAATCATCATGATCTGATCCGTCTGCGGGTCCGGGAACTTTAGCGGCTGCTTTGTCGTCTCGATATCGTAGGCCATCACGACTGGCTCAGCACGGGCGACACGGTCGTGGTTGCGCTCGAACTTCACCGTGCCCATGTCGCTCGTCACATTGTACCAGAGACCAACACGAATGTCTGGGAATCAGCTTTCGTTCTGCGCTACGCAGCTGGACTCACTCAAATCGATGGCGACACGAAGGTGATACGCAATATCGTGCTCGCGGATTTCGACGATACACTCTGACGGCTCGCGTTCTTTCCGTTTCCGCGCATCCTCGTCCTCTCCCCAAGCGTGCTCGGCGTCCTCGTCCCCTCTTCGGTTCTGCTCGGCGCCGACGACATCAGCGTAGGCGTCGACGGCTGTAAACTTCGAGGCGTTCGCAATTGCAAGCGGCAGCAGCTCTCTTCGAACAGCCTGCAGGTCGGCTGTGTTGTGGAAGAACAGCTTGATGAGCACTGGCGGCGCCGACAGCAGGTGATTCGGCACCGCAAGGTCCCACTTCTTCTCGCGCGCTGTCCGCACCACCAGACCTTCGAATCGCTTCACGAGCCACTCCTCCACCATCGTCTCTGTGCCAGTCTGAGAGTCAGCTAAACGCGCAGGATTCTGGAGCTTACTCGGCAGCTGAGGTAGAAATATGGCTCATGGGGGATCGTCGCCTTGAACATCGAGCCGTCGTCCTGGATGAAGTAGTAGTCGACGGCGGCTAATCCACCCGGATGTGTGTCTGACTCGAGTAGTGTCTGCAATGTGGGTCAGCTTTGATACCGCGTCTTGTAGCTGGAGATCATAGACAGTCGCTCGTTTTTCTATGCCCTGAGCTGTCTGAATCGCCTCTGAAAGAAGAAACAGCGTTGAGGCTCCTCAGGTAGCCCGCACTCTCGTCGTATTGTCCCGCGACTCACCGAATGCATGTTGACAAGCCACCCCTCTCGTGACTCTCCGCCAACTTTGCCACTCTCGAACCTCGGAAATCCCAGCGCCTCATCAATAGCATCGTAGGTCTTGACCTCCTCGAAGCGTTCCATCTGCGCCGTGCCGTCATCAGCGCGTTCCGGCGCCTTCCCCTGTCCAGAGCCGGATGGTCCATTGTTTGGTCGGAAGTTGCCTCCCTTCTTCCCCGTAAAGCGTGTGTTGCCCTTCGAGAAGCCTCCTCGGCCTCTTCCTCGTCCGCGGCCCGACATGTTGAGTCTGGGTCGGGTTGTTGGTGTGTATGGAGTCGAGCGGAGGATAGGGAAGGTGTTGTTGTGAGCGAGGGGAGAAATCAATGTAAATGAACGCCTCAGGCCTGACTGTGCGCCCAACCGCCAGACGCGTCGCGGGCGCGCTCGCGTCTGCAAATGGTCATTTGGGGCTCCGCAGCGGGAGCAGATGAGGCGTGTTTGTCTTTACGTCCAGGTCTGATATGCGGCGATTAGAAAGGTTTGATTCCGCTATTGAAAACGTGGTAGTGGTGATTCTAATGTTGTGCCTAGACGTCATCTCTCCGCTTCGCCAGCATCTCGAGAGATTTCGCACAAAGGGATCGAGTGTTGTCCACTGCGTCCACCGCAACCACCATGTTCAAGAAGTATGTGTCCTCTCCCAGCCTGTGCCAATCTCAAAAGCTGAGATCTGCCTAGAACTTAGCTGACCGCAGGTTCAACCCGAAAGAGGACGTGTCGAGCTCGACGTCGCTCAAGTCGAGCGTGCAGCGCAACATCCGCGGCCAGCTGCTGGAGCAGATGCCGCTCCTGACGCAGCCGGCGTACCGCGAGGGCGGATCTGAGGCTAAGCCTGAGGCAAAGGAGGAGGCTGCGCCCGTTGAGGCTCCGCCTGCTCCGACGCCAGAGCCCGAGGAGGAGAAGAAGGGCGGCAAGAAGGGCGGCAAAGGCAAGGGAGGCGGTAAGAAGGGCAAGAAGGCTGAGAAGGAGGCCGAGGCGGATGCGGGAGGCGACGACGACGGCGAGGTGCTCCTCATTGACGAGATTTGGCCCAAGAAGGAGTCGCTTGGTCTGACGAAGTGGTGAGTACTTTACTGCCGGCTTTCTTCCCCGCTCGGGTTGACCATCCCAACACACTGCGATCGAAGCTATGAAGAGCGGCAGGCAATAGCTGACGACACAGCCACGACCGGATAAGCATCTACACGGTCGACCACCGCCCCCTCTTCTTCAACCACTACGACGGTCCGTTCGTGCCCCACCTCCGCCTGCTGCACAAGTACCCGAACCTCCTGCCGCAGGTGCAGATTGACCGCGGCGCGATCAAGTTTCTCCTCGCCGGCGCGAACATGATGGCTCCCGGATTCCTGAGCAAGGGCGGCAAGCTCCCCGACGGACTCAAGAAGGACGCCATCGTCGCCATCATGGCCGAGGGCAAGGAGAGCGCGTGTGGCATTGGCAAGATGGTCGCGAGCTCGGAGGACATCAAGAAGGCGGGCAAGGGCGTCGCCGTCGAGGTCATCTGCTGGGTTGGGTGAGTACAACGTTGAGCGAGCGTGTTCGACGTAGCGCAGCGCTTGGCCTTCTCTGAGCTGTAGGCGTCATCACGTTGTAGCTAACAAACAGCGACGACCTGTGGAAGGTCCACACCATCGGCCTGTAGTTTCATAGAAGCCATAGAGGGTAGCGGCTAAGCATTTCAGTGCTCCATATTGCTGTGCACTTCAGACCTATCTCCAGAGCACACCCATCCCGCACGCATGCGAACCGCTGACCATATACATACGTCTCCACCTGCTCCTGAGCTCCCCTACAGACAGCTGCTCGGTCTGGACGTCTGGAAGGACCTGTTCTGAGCATGTTTTCATAGCGCCAGCTTATCCGGTCCGCCCTTACTTCCCCATCTCCCCTCATCCCTATCCAGGCTGGTGGCGGGGCAGTAGCCGGTGGAGGCGTCGATCGACCAGAATTTTGGACTGGCCTCCACCTTCTAGCCTCGACCACTTACATCACCACAACGAGCCATGCCGCTGTACAAGCTGACCTCGAAGCGTCTAGCGAGGTGGGAGAAGGAGGAGCGCCGAGCTGTGGGCGAGGAGGTGGACGACTCGTCGGACAGTGGGAGCGAGGACAGCATTGTGCTGAGTGATGAGGAGGGTGAGTCCAGCGAGCAGCAGGGAGCAGTTACATCGAGGGTGTCGGCGCGCCGCTCTCAAGCTTGAGGTCGTTCCGAATGTAGCTAACAAGCAGACCTCTCAAGCGACGACGACAGTGACGAGTCCGACGACGAAGCCTCCGACTCTGACAAAATCGGTACGCATATTCCCTCCTCCCTCCCCCCTCCACCTCAGCTAACGAATAGGCTCAAAGCGGAAACGTGCCGAAGACAGCGAAGACTCCGGAGAAGAGAGTGAGGCCGAAGACGAGGTGGACAGCGAGGACGAGGTCGAGATGCGTCGTGGGTTTAGATGATCATCTGACTCGCGCATAACTGACAGCCCAGCGTTCACCATGACGATTGAGCAGGTCTCAGAATCTCCCCTCTTCTCACCCCTCACGACCGAGTTTCCGCAGATGTGTGTGCTGTGTCCTGAGCGAGTGCTTAAGCATGAGGTTATGGCTAGGGTGCACTTGGAGTCGAATGTGAGTTGAGCGAGCGGGGCGAGCGCCGTGAGCGCCGTGAGCAGAGCAGAGAAGGGTGTCGAAGGCGCTCTGGGAACACTCGCTGCCGGAGCGCTGGGCATCTTCATCAGCAGAAGCGAAGGTGCTCGCTGAGCGGACCGTGTTTGTGCCGCAACCATGCCCCCGAGGCTAGAAGGATGACTCTGATGGCAAACGACCAGCTTTGCGGTACGTGGTCAGCTGACACGACAGGCCCACAAGCGCGCCTTGAAGCGCTGGAACACCCGCATTGCCTCGGGCAACCTTCCCAGCCAAGATCCGCGCGAGATCGTCGAGGAGATTACCACGAGTTTGGCTCAGGCCAAGGCGCCGAAGAAGTCCAAGGCTGCCGCTCAGCCCAATTCCACGCCCAAGGCCGAGGTCGCCGCTGAGCCGGAGTCGGGCTCCGAGGCCGAGTCAGAGAGCGAGGACGAGGGTGAGGAGAGTGACGATGAGGCGGAGGAGGCGGAGCCTTCCAAGGTGCAGACTGCGGGACCGAAGGGTGCCGCTAAGGGAGGCAAGAGCGGAGAGAAGAAGCTCAACCGCCGTCAACGACGTGCACTCGCCCGCGCTGCTGAGGGTAAGCCTGTTGAGAGTAAGGGCAAGGAGCGGTGGAGGGCTAGACACCTCGAGGCCAAGAAGCGGAGACAGGAGGCTGCGAAGAATAAGGAGGCCAAGGCTGAGAAGAAGGCCGAGGCCAAGGCTGAGAAGAAGGCCGAGTCCAAGGGCAAGAAGGACAGCAAGGTCAGGGAGGACGGCAAGAAGGTCAAGAAGGCTCGCAAGTCGCTTGACCTGTAGCCTGCTCTCCATCAACCTCTCGAATCAGTACGATAGTCACAGCATATCTCCAGCATGATGTAGTATTTATGTTTCATCAACTACGCCTGCGCGCACACTACCGTACCAAATAAATAGGATGACTTAACTAATATCCGACAGACTTGAGGTAGTCGGCGAGCTTGGAGACGACAACGTTGGCCTCGCCGGCCGCCGTGCCGTCGTACTCGCCGACGAGGATCGCCTGCGTCGTGGGGATGAGGAACACGCCGCGCTCCTGTTCTTGTCAGCTTGCTACGTCTGCGATACAGCTTACGCCTTTCCTGCCAATGACCTCGTTGTCGTTGGCCTGAATGGTCATGAACTTGAAGCCGTTGAGCGTGATGCCGTTGGCTGGGATTAGCTGAATCTACCCGATGATGTGCAAGCTTGTCAATACGTGCGGGCACGACGCAAAGGTCGGCGTCCGCAACCTCCGCGCCCGGTGTACTCACCACGGACAGTGTCGGGGTCAGTGAAGGCGGTCTGGGTGACAAATTCCTGCTCGGCCTGCGAGAGCTGGCGGTTAGCTACCTTACATTGTTCTAGCTACGCACGTTGTAACCAGACGAAGCGGCCCAGATGCCGCCGGCCTTGCCGAGGATGGCGGCCTTGGAGATCTTGCCAGTCGCGAGGAGCTGGTCGTCGACGTAAGCTGCTCTTGGCAAGTCAAGGTGTACCGGTGGAGGTCGGCAGCGACGGCGCAGCACGTGGCGCAGGTGACATACCGGTGCGGTGCGAGTGAGCCACGGACCGCGGGATGAGCGCCGGCGTTGAAGTCGTCAGGTGCGGAGGACGTGGAAGAGCGTTTGACGATCGTGAGAAAGAGAGCGGGCTCGCGACAGTGATCCAGTACGGTATCGATCGGGGCGATCGGAAGGTCGCAGCAGTGGTAGTCAAGCGGAAACGAGGCGTAGTCGTGAAAGAAGCAACGAGTCAAGCCACAGTAGATGCCAGAAACGTAGAGAAGAAGAAGCAAGCGTCAGCATTCGTTTCCAGACGACGGAGAGCATGTTATCTGCTCCGCTCATCACCCCGAGACTGTTTGGGATCGCCGGGCGGAATGTCAACATTTACCGGGCCGCTAGCGGACGATGACGACACAGCTGCGCCGGTGATGTTGAGCCGCAGCACGGAGCAGAGCAATGCGAGCTCGTACTCGAGAGGAAGCCTCGCTGAAAGCGTACTCACCCTGCCAGGACATGTTGATCGAGTAGTGCTGTGTGTTTGAGCGGAAGGGTTGAGGTTGAGACGAGAGAGCAGCTCGCGCAACTATAGTGCGGCTGGATGCTGTGGGTGCTGGGAGGGGAGGCCATGCCCGATCGACGGAACCAAAACCCACGTCATAGCGTCACGAAGGTCCGTTGTGTGGCATGGCATGCCGCCTGGCTCAACGATAGAAGCACGCCCAGCGCTGAGTGAGCACGCCAACAGGACCCCGGCCCTGGCCACTATCACTACCCTCGACTTCTGAACCTGATATCGAAGCTCAACTGTTAACTGCTAATGCACGGACTCGGAGGTATGCTGCTGATACTGGTATTGTCCTGAAATTCCACTGCAACTTGCTGCGACCACGGCATGCATGATAAGACCTCTCTCTCTCTACAGGAACCGTTCTTCGCCAACGTCGCCAGACACGACCATGCTGGTGTCCTTCCAACGTCTACTGCGCACTTGAGATTCTCGTCGGACTAGTGATACCCACAAACGGTCGTCGCCTTCGGCGCTCTCCTTTCCCTCAGGCGACCAGGGGCAGCTATGACTAACGCCTGAGCCCTGGTGCGACGCGGTGCACAGGACAGTCGTGCAGATGCTGCTAGTGCTTTCGCTTGCAGTGGCAGCATGGCCTACCGCGGCTCATGCAATGTCAAAGCGGACTTGCCATTGACAGCTCTCGAGCGCACAGTTGCTGAGCATATAGGTGGGGGCACTCGTGAGAAGCCCAAACGGACGACTTAACTCTGCGCAGCTTCGTTCAGTTTACGATGAGCCGCCCGACCGTAAACGGTTGGCGAGCGACTCTCAACTAGCGGGCTTGGAGGTGGCATCGAGCTGGATTGCCCACCTGCACGGCACTAGAACAGCAATGGAGAAGCGCCTCGTTCAGAGAGACAGGAAGGAAGCTTCAGGATCCAAGGGTTTCACCGCCCCTCGAACGTGTGATTGTGGCTTGCCGTGTCTGTGGTGAGTGAGTGAGCGAGTGAGTGAGTGACCGGCTGAGGCATCACTTCGTTGCGATGAACAGAATACAGAGCCCTACTGAAACTACTAAATGTTGACGTTGCTGATGCGTTCAATGCCCCGGAGCGCTGCTGTAGGACGCTTCTGGAAGAGCGCTCGGAGGGGTAATGGCTAATGTAAGTAATGCTTGGCTTAGTCGAAGACGGCGCGGAGGATGAAGTTGGTGATGATGGCACCTGTGTGTTAGCTGGCTTGGGCATTCGCAGCGCACCGAGTAGGGAGATACAAAGGATCGTCTGTGAACTGTCAGCTCGTGTTCTGCCGCGCCGGCTGCCTGGGCAACTCACAGGACCGAGACGGTCGTCGTACGGGGCACCAGATCGTTCGCGAATCGCCTTCGCTCGGCTCTGATACACCGTGAGGGCGTAGAGCATGACACCGATGGCTATGGTTAATTTCAAACCTGCTAGGGCGACATACCAATCATGGTGTAAAGGGCGGCGGAGATGCGTCCAGCCTGTTTGTTAGTAGGCATTCGCGATTTGGATTTCGGTCGCCTGATCTGTCATTCTATCCTTGCCGTGATTGTCCCTCAAGAGCCGGAGCAAAGTTTCGACAGGGGAAGCCGATCGCTCGATCGACTGCGGAGATATCTAAATGCACACGACCACGCACCTTGTCACCGAAGTTGAGGAGACCAACAGCGAGACCGCCGAGGACGACGGCAAAGTGGAGCCACGAGAGGAAGGTACGCCTAGATGTTAGTACCAGCCAAGCTTATCAACGTACTCATTGGCGAAGAAGACCTTGGGCTCGACGCGGACGGGAAGAGCGATGCGCTGTTATTGTGAATGACGATGTTATTTGGAGCATCAGTTCCAGTACAAGCAGCATGGCGTGCGTGGAGAGGCGTCGAGCGTGCAAGTGAGAGTCAAGTCAGCGCCTGCAAAACGGGTCAGATGCGTTTGAACAAACCTTCTTGGCGGTACGCTGCAGGAGAGGCTGGGTAGACATTTTGTGGAGGTGACGTCGGAATCGTGTGGTGCTGGGTGAGGGGGGAAGGGCGGGGTCGACAGTGGCGAGCGGATGTAGCTGGCGTCACGCTCGGCGATGGCAAAGAGAAGGATGCAGAGACGGCGACGATACAGACGGGCGGGTTCGAAGCAGAATCGCTTGTCGGACGAGGTATGGATGAAAGTTGGTGGAAGGAAGGACTCCGTCTCCACTCAGTAGTGTTTCTGTGCTAACTGCTGCTTTGGTCGAAGCGAGGATGGCGCCGATCAGTTATCGCTCATGCACCATGCACGTGCGTCACTTGAACGAACCGTCACTGAGCAGTGAGACTCCACCCTGCCTCAGCCGGCGCCAGAAGCGCCAGACTCACGCCCTGAGCCGTCATCAGCCGGGGAACCGAACAACAAGGCCTGCAAGGAAGGCACAGCCTCCAACTGAGACGCCTAACAGTTGTCCACGTCACGTGACTGCAAGACCTCCCGGCTCCTGCTCAGGGCTGGAAGGGGTATCCTCAACGTCATTCCGTAGAGTTGGAAACCTTAATGCAGATAGATGTGGACAAGGTCGTTAAACATCGTGTGTCTCGCGTTTGTACTGGCACCGCGAACCGCACAGCAGAATGTGTCGAGTGGGAGACGTAGGCAGGAGGGATGCCATCGGTGTGTGGTGTGAGTGTAGAGGACCCGTTCGGAAGGAAATAACGCCGTAACAAGAAGCTATTCACGAAAGCCATCCCTCTTCAGCTTGCCAAGTTGAAACCAAGAGTATAAGTGGTTCCGTGGAACGGGAAGACTTTATGCTGCGTGCGCTGAGCTGGGACAGCCCTCGGCGGGTACTTTATTGCGCCCGGGATCCGTGGTGCCGGCATAAGCTTCGGCGGAGGCATCGATCGGTACATGGCTCAACATCTGGCAAAGTTGGCATCTTTGCCGAAAAGGTCGCGCGCCCATAGGCATGGGTTCCGAGCGGCCCGACACATCGGATCCGGACCAGCATGGGCCGGCGTGACTGCCTCAATGGGTCGTCTGCCATTCCGAACAGCTTCTGCTCCGAGACCGTTGTGCGCAATGGGTACGGTAACGAAAGGAATGCAAGGTACGCTAGGAACGTGCACTCCGAGCAATGACCTTGGAGGCATACACGGTCATCGCAGTCCGAGTGTGAAGTCGGTGTTGGTCCTTGTCCCTCGATCGAGGAGGATCCAGGAGGAGCGAGGAGCCAGGCAGCACCGGCTGCAGGGTGAGTAGAGTTCGGGGAAAAAGGCGCATGGCAGCAGCACCCGACGACGACTCCTTGCAGTGGCTCAATGAGGCAGTCCTGATCTTAGTGGGAACAGCATATTGAGAGGCGATGCCAACCGGGCCGGCTTGGCTTTTCAGCAGCCCCTGCCGGCACACTGCATGGAGATTTCATGGTCATGCGAGCGAGACGAGTGGAGGGGTATTGAGCATTCCGCCAGAGCTGCAGAACTCTTGCTCTTCTCTCAGGTACAGTGGAACGGAAGACAAGGGATCAAGAGTTTCAGCGCGGTCAGCCTCGCCAGGTAGGATTGGTGGTGGTCGTCGGGCTACACTCTCATGACGCGCCTGGACAGTGGTAGCAGCGTTCTCGTTGCTTCAGAAGGCTCTGTGCATACACGTAGAAGACACCAATCTCGTACGCGCCTGCCAGGCGACCACCCTCCAGACACAATGAATGTGACACACACACCAGCGCTACAGCAACCTGCCTGCATACACCACGCGGGCACACAGCAAGATGTTATGCTGCTTCTGTAAAGCGAGTACCAGGCTGACTGGGACATCGATGGGCGAGGGAGGCCTCCTCGGCGAGCTCGTTCCCGCTCAGGGATGGTACGGTAGGGGAGAAAGAGCCAGGGCGACTTGGCCGTGTGCCGCCGGTCCCGCAACACCCAGAACGGAGAAGGTCGAGTGGAAGCAGTCACGGCTGATCAAGCGGACGGACGGCTCTTGAGAACACGGCTCCAAGGCAGAGAGAGCCGCCTCCCTTCTCCCGAAGTATCTCCAGGGCGCCAGAAAGGGCCCTTTCGACTATGTGACTGGTCGCACATTCACTGCATGTATGCTGTTTAGTGTTTAGCCTCAGCCCAGCGCCCAGGAATGTCTATTGATCTGCGCGCGCTGCGATCTCGCCCCGGAGACGTGCCGACGGTATTCCAAAGGCCACTGGCCACAGGGACTTGATGCAAGGCATTACGGGTTCGGTTCAGCGGTCTGGAAGGGGAAACGGGCCGGCACCGGCGCTGAGGAGGACCCGGGCAGCCCCGCCGTCACGAAACCGAGGGAGAAGCGTGCATGTAGAGAGTGGTAAGTCGCGGGGCAAGTCGAGCAGCCAGGCAGTCGTGTTGTGTGGGAGAATCGCGGATGCCATCCACTCACTCAGGTATTCTTGGCTTTGTTTTTCTCCCGCGCGCATTCTGCCATCGATCCATTCACTCTTTCCCTTCTCTCCACCTCACTCGACAGACAGACAGACAGATCAGACCAAACAGACCAGACCGACGACCAGCGATCTTCGCATTGCCGACGCCCCGTGACACGCTCATCGACTGTATCCATACGACAAGCCTCCCATTGTTCTCCATCACCATCTGTTCTACCACCATCTCATCCTCCGAGACACACCAACCCATCGATCACCGATCGAGACTGACCTGACCGGCCAGGTCTTCTCCACCACCCACAACCTCGATTCTCTTGGCAAACAAGGCGCACACCGCAGTCTCTTTCAATCTCTTCCTAAGATTCAGCACCGAGGACATCGGCAGTAGCTTGGCATTAAGATCACGTCGAGAAGTGAGTGCTTGCTTGATCAGTTCCCACCTCCACCACCATTACCACCCACCCCTCCCAGCCAACAATAAGCGCACAGTGTGGAGGGTCATGTCGACCACATGCCAGGGGTCGGCCTATGGGACGTGAAGCGAACATCATTCGTTGCCCCTCCTTCCCTTGGAGCAGCTCGCTCGTCAACTGCTCGATTGTTCGTGCAGCTGCGCCACCTCGAGACCTGAGCGCATTCGTCCTCGCAACAGCGCTTTCAGCCCCCACCTGCACATTCCCCCCTCCTGTGCCGAGGCAACATCGGGCAGGGGTGGTCGGAGCTGCCCATCATTGCGAACGTCTCGGTGCACGAGCCCCCCCAGACCACCCTGCAATTGAGGCAGTCGTTAGCCACTGCGTCCAACTTAGGCGCAAGGCGGTACCCTCGTCTCCTCGTCACTTGGGCCCGATGATCTGGCGACCAAGTGCATGCAGCGAGACAACACCCTCTAGCCCTCCTCTGTCTATTTACTCATCGTCTTTGAGCCCGGAGCACCCCGCTGACACAATCCAACTCGCGCAGATCTATCCGCATGTCTTCGCTGCTCTGACACACTCATCGCTTTCAACACAGCTCTCTCTCGCACCCGCGCTACTCCCTTGTGCGACCAAGATCAACGAGTAGGATCGCCAGCAATCGACACTCCTGACGTCTCGGACCGACCTCGCGATCTCCTCTGAGAGTGCGACGCACTCTCAACTCCCTCTCGACCTGACTCTTTCCCCATCATCCTCCTTCTTGAACGTTTGTCGGTCGTCAACCTCCGACATGTCTTCTCGGCGAACGACACGAGGCCTGAAAGTTGCCCACCCAGCTGCTCCGACATCGAATCGTTTGCTCAGCACACAGACATTCACGCTCATCGCTAGCTGGAAGGGACAGTTGGTCATCTGCACCGTTGTGCTTGTCGTCGGCGCCATCTATTTTGTCGTTCGAGAGCCGATACGCGAATGGAGAGAACGTCATCGGGAACGAATGTCTCGAGCCTTCACGGAAGAGCTCCTCTCAATGGAGAAGAAAGAGGAAGGCAACATCAGTTTAGGCGACAGGACCCGTGCGGGGCCAAGCACGGTCGCCGGCGGCGCATCGACAGCCATCGCGACAGCAAAGACCTTGACAGCACGTGAGAGAGGCAGGGAGAAACGCAAGGAAAAGAAGCGCAAGGAGCATCTTCAGAGCGCCAACGGCACTGCTGTACCTCGCACTCTTCTCGATACGGGCAGCTCCTCCGATAAGCCTGCATCGCCTGATCATTCACCGAGCGGCGCCGCTCGAGCACTGCCGGGACCTCCTGTACCTCCCATTCCGGATACCCGCGAAGAAGCTGTGACCGCTACGCCCACCACCTGTCGATCCAAGTCGAGACGGGAGCCCTCAGCGTCAACTTCAGTCGAAGACCACGACACTGTCGACTCCCCATCTCCATCGCAGGTCAGCGAACTTGAACCTTCCACACCCATTGTTGAGTCGCTCTCAACACCACCGACAATGAGACCATCCTCGCCTTCTCCGTCATCGTCGGAGCCTCATGCCGCGGAGCAGCCATCTGGACCTTCTCAACCCGGACCAGTCGAGTGTGAGGAAAGCCACCCTTCCTCGCGCGGCCGTTCTTACTCGATCATCCCCGACCCATCATACCTTCCGCCGCATCCCACGGACTCTGTCAAGAAGAAGAAGCGCAAGCCGAAGAGCCGTCAAGCGTCGAGTCAGCAGCCACAGCCGCAGCAGCGGCAGGACCAGCCTCAGCCCGCAGAGTCGAAGCCAGCAGTCACTGCCCAGGCTGCGCCAATGTCACGCATGACCACCGCGTCTTCCGAGGACGATCATCAGAAGCCGCCAACGCCAATCATGTCTCCAGATGTTGCTCGGCGGCGAATCAAGGCTAACGGCATTGATCTGCCATCCGAGGTCGAGGTGCTTCTCGAGAGCCACGAGCACACCATTGACATGTTACGAGCTGAGATTGGTCGCGCCACGGCCGAGGGATGCAAGGCCCGCGATGATGAAAGCCGTGCTCGTGAAGAGCTGAAGCGGTCACGTGCTACAGAGGACCGAATGCGTTCTGACTACGAGCGAGCACGCAAGATGAGGGATCGCGCTGAGCAGGACGCTCGTCGCGTTGAAGGAGAGGTAAGTTTGGCAGTTTTACGATGGATTGCTGACCTGGATCAGATGCAAATGCTCTGGAACCGCTACGAAGCGCTCTCTCACATGTATCAGGTCGTCTGCCATCGACTGCGCGAAGTTGAGGCTGCGCAAGGCGACGGACCTTCCCCAGCCATCCCGACGACCCCAGCTCCGCCTCAACTCAGCCCATTCATGGCCTTCACTCCCAGCGGCATCCCGGCCACACCCGGAGTTATGCTGCCTTACCACATTGCGCCAACGCCGATCGCACCGCACGGATTCGGCATCCCCCCGGCGGCTATGTACCGGCGAGGGGATAGCGCCAGCAGCGAGATGCTGGCTGGACCCCTGACGCCTGGCCACCAGCCGTCAACACCGTCTGGCACATCGTCGCCCTACCCCTCTGACTTGTCGCTGAACCCAAGCTCAAAGTCGCAGACCGACATCTCTTCCATCTCGACCGCCGAGCTGCGCCGTATCAGCATCGCCTCTTCTGTTCTTAAGAAGAAGAAACCATCGCCATCGGAGAGCGGAGAGTCCAGCGCACCCTCCGCCACCGCCACGTCTTCCGACGACAGGTCCAGCGGAGGAGTCGAGGGCCTTGGTTTCCGCTCCTACAAGGACAATCCGTCGACCTTCCCTTCGGCCATGGCCATGACCCCAGCAGGGAAAGGCCCCTCGGACTCTGCCGAATGCTCCACCGCCTCATCCTCGCCGCCAGCCGAGCGACACATCCTCATCACGCCATCGGAGTCTGAGCACAACGGCGATCACTCGCCAAAGAACATGAGCCCGCTCCTGAACGGACGACCGATGGACGCTTGTCTCGAGGAGCCGGACGAGTTGACGCCGCCAAAGAAGCCATTGCTCCACGATTCTCCGTCGCTCGCGAGTGACGACATGCCGTCCGAGCCCATGTTCGCCTCGCTGGCGCACACCCCCGAGCAGCTTGCCGAGATTGCTCGCATGCGACAGAACGCGATCCGCGATCGCGAGAGGAAGTCGCGAGCGCAGAGCGTAGAAGTTGCCGACGCATAACGGACATTCCAACACCCTGTGCCTTCCTCGCCTTCCTCGCCACCATCTCCGCAATCATGCTCAACCCACACACACCCACTCGAACCTTACTCTGGACTGTCTGCCACTAGTGCATGTGCACAAACCACAGTGCATGTTGCATTCACACTCTGAACCATCTATCATGTGTAATAAGACGTCGGTCTGTCATCGCTTTTCTTCGTCTATATATCTCTCTCTTTCCTTCCTTGCCTCTCTCTTTTTCCCCAACATATCTATCTTTTCCCCACTTTGGTTGTTCCGATTACGCCACGCACGCAACGCAAAAGCAATTACACACTACGCTGCCGCCTTACCCCGCACCCAGTTATACCTGCCCTGCCTTTTGCTCGGCGCAGATACCGCGACTAGGCGACCTCATTGAGATATCTCATTTGTACACTATGAAGCATGCTGAATACTTGATCAGACGTGGTGAGCCGCAGTTTAGCAAGAAGCGCAATGTTGAAAGTCCGGATGAGGGATGAGTGAGGAAGAAAGTGTAAAGTGGTGGCGGACTGTCCTCCGTCTGTGTGCTACCCGGCACCCGGTTCGACCACCGAACATAATCGCGCGATCAGCGGGCCTCGCTCTTCTTATGTTTGCAACAGTGTAAGGAATAGCATGCTCGAGAAGGTGCAAGGTCCTTTATGCATGCGACGCTGCTCTGACCGGCATAGCAGAAAGTAATGCGATCATTAGGACTGGCTAGACTCATCGACATCTCTATGCCTGTGCAGGAGTGTCCAGGGACGATAAGGGTTCAAGGCCAAAGGAGGCTGTGCCCGTCCGTGACACCTGTGCCACCCCTTTGTACCGAGGTAAAGTGGCCAGAGCTGAGCTGTGATTCGGCACAGACGGCACAGACGGCACAGAGACAAGCAAGACGCAGCGATAGGCTGACTAGCCACGGGCTATGACGACGGCGGCGGTGTCCCCATGGTTTTTCGTTTCGCATATTCGCAGGCGTGCAGGCGGTCCTTCATGCAGCTGATTGCTGTCTGGCGTCGTATCTCTGTTGCACAGCAGAGTGTAACGGTCACGACGAGCATGCATTTGGTACATCCGGTACACCAGATCAAGTGGAGGTGGAGGTCTGTTCCATCCTGCTGGACTACATGCACCATCCGTACTAGTCGTTGTCAATGTCAAGGACTTGTGGTATCTGATCCGACGAAGTTGCAGCTCTGATCGCCCGACTGCCATGCAGGTCCCGGACAGACGCGTATCGCCAAGTCAATGCTGAATAGCTTTTGAGCTTAATTCTCTGCACGCTCAGCATCGAGCATTTGAGCATGGACTTTTGCGCTGCAGCTTTACGTTGGATCGCTGAGCAAGCCGGATGCACCGGGGTATTTGGACCCACCCAAGGTTCGCGCATACTCCCAGGCACGGGCTTTGGTCCCTGTTTGGGATGGACGTCTTATGGCATTCACGTTGGTTGTTTTCGCACCGAGGGTGTGTTGTGTCTGGCTGCTGGCAGCTGGCTGCTTGGCTGGGGTGGGTGGGTGCTACGTGCTGAGGTGAGTGAAGCTACGGTGGGATGGTGGGCTGACTGACCAAGGTGAGACTCTGCCTCGCCTCGGTTGGACCCTGCATCTGGCTGGGACATGTGCCTGGACGCATGCGCTGCCCTAAGATCATTCACGTCCATCGCCCGCAGCCGCACCCAGCGACCCGGGCCACTCAGGTCACTTTGGCTTAGTCGGCTCTGATCGATGCATCGCTTTATGGTCACTGTCTTCCCTCTCCTCAGTCAGTCGATCCTTTTTGGCCACTGTCGTTGGGTCACTCTCACCTTCACTCACCTCCTATCCTCCTTAGTCCTCTTCTCCCCCTCTCCAGATCTTCGACGACGCTGGACACTCGTTGCATTCACCCCGTTGCCTCACTTTCGCATCGCGCCCCTCCACCCGGCTGGCCCCGTTCACCCAAAAACACGCACGTCTGTCCGACCCTAAACGGGCCACTGCCACGGGCTGTCAACAAGGCACACGCACAGCGCACAGGTTCACTCTCAGTCCAGTCCAGCCCAAGCCTAAGCACCCAAGGACTCTAGGACTAGGTCGGCCAGTTTTCGCGTCCCTCGCCGCCGCCACCGTCCACCCGGTCAGAATTCACAGTCCTCAATCCTCAATCCTCGATCCTCAATCCTCAACACTCGAGGCTGCGACTGCGGCTGCGAACGACGACGACCGACGTGGAAAACATACCATACCTCCATACCACACCCAAACACCTACACCTTACACTACACACCTCACTCCTCGTCCTCACCGGCATCGACCCTTTCCTCGCTACGCACTGCGACGACCCTTCAGCAGACTCGCCAGCATCACTCGTTGATCCGATCACTGGCTCGCTCGCTCTCTCGCAGGTCGCACACCGCTCGGGGTCTGATTCGTCTGCCGCTTCACTGCCTGGTTTTGCCTTCGATCACGACACACTCATCCCAACAAAATAGCCCAAATAGACCACGGCACCGCTTCTCGTCTTCTAATCGTCAAGTCACACACGGCCTCTCCTCCACCTCACGACACGCACACGCTGACCGACGGGGCCCGTAAAGTCGACCGCTGAGCGACCTCGTCTTCTCCTCCACTTCCCCTCCGCTTCTCATCGGATCATCACACACAAACACACACAGCACACCACCGCTCGCCCCCTTCCCTTCCCCCTCTCTCCGACATGGCCTCTGGAGGCCATGGCTTCGTGCCTTCGCAGGCGGCACAGTATGCTGACCTCACGGCCCTCATCACGAGTCCAGACGGCGAGAGCAGCGCAAAGGTCTACCCTACCGAGGACACCATTGCTGCCCTCCTGCATGCTCGTTGCCGTGCCGAGCTGCCGTATACGCGTGTATCGCCGTCCGGAACAGACTACGTCGTCGTCAACCCCCGCCGTCATCTGCAATGTATGAACGAGGACAGCCGCAAGGGCTACGAGGAAGACATCACGACGACAGACGGAGGTGTCGGAAATGAGCCTCGCCAGCCGAGTGCATACGAGCTTGCAGGACGAGTATGGCTTCTGATGAGCAGGCGGCGAGAGTGCCAGACTATTGTCTATCAGTGAGTTGTCCTCGAATCAGTTTCGTCACGGAGTGCATCGGGGCGCAAATGTAGCCTTGCAGCGCTAACGCTCCCAGTGGTCTCACGGCCTCCGGCAAGTCGGCAACACTGCGGCACGTCACGAGCCAGATTCTGAGTCTGGCCTCTGTCACCAAAGCGCAGAAGCGAGTCTCGGACCAGATCTCACACCTCCTCACCCTCTTAGAGTCTTTTGGCAACAGCAAGACGCCGATCAACCCCTCCGCATCACAACATGCCCGCTACCTCGAGCTGCACTTTAACTTGGACGGAGAACTCGCTGGCGCCAAGGTCCTTCCCTTCGGTTTGAACAAGTACCGCATTGGCCACCTCGAGCCCGAGCAGCGAACCTTCCATGTGTTTTACCAGATGCTTGCGGGCGCCAGCCCGGACGAGCGTGAGGAGCTCGGCCTCGACGACCCGGACACCTACGCCCTCCTCTCGTCCAGCAACTGCTACGTCCTCCCTGCCGGCCCCTTCTCCGATGACTCGACCCAGCTCGGTGAGCTGCGTGCGGCGTTTGCGTCTCTGGGCTTCAAGGCGAAGCACGTGCGATCGATCTTCTCCGTCCTCACGGCGATTTTGGTCATGTCCAACATCACGTTCCAGGACGACAAGCAGGATGGATCTCTCGGAATGGTCTCGTACGAGGAGCGGACACAGGTCGTTGAGCGCGGCCTGCTGTACGAGGTCGCCGGACACCTCGGCGTGAATGCTGAGGAGCTTGAAGCTGTCCTCACGAACAGGACGAAGTGGGTCTCGCACGACCTCGCTTCCGTTTTCCTCGATGCCGAGAACGCCTCTCGTCAGCGCGACTCGCTCATGCGTGATCTGTACGCTATTCTGTTCGCCTTTGTCGTGGAGATGGCGAACAAGAAGCTCGCGCCCGGCGCAGAGATGCCCCCCGGACTGCAGATCACGCAGATCGACCTTCCCGGACACCAGAGCAGAACGCAGGAGACCGAGGTGGACCCTCGCCGCTCGACATTGCTGCAGCAGGCGACGCTCATCAATGCTAGCGGCAACAACGGTTTCGACGAGTTTGCATACAACTTCAATGCCGAGCTGCTGCATTCCTACCTCCTCCGCCGTGCGTTCGACGATAAAATGAACTGGAACCTCGACGTCAGCGAGGACGGAATTCGCCTTCCTCCTGTCATGCCTCACGACAATTCGGCCTGTGTCGAGCTGCTTCGTGGCGGTCTCCTTGGCTCCGCTCGTCTCGCCAAGCAGCCCATGGGCATTATCGGTGCCATCGCGGGCGTTGGCGACCAGATCAAGGGGGAGGACCGCGAGGAAGTCAAGGCGAAGACTGTGGTTGGCACTCTGACGACGATGTTTACTGGACAGCCGGCGTTCAACCCCAACCCGTCAGGCGGACTCGGCATGACGCCGCGTCAAGGACGTATGTTTGGCATCAGCCACTACGCCGGCCAGGTCTCATATGACGCTACTGACTTCATCGACCACAATGCCGACGTCTTTGACAAGCAGCTCGTCAACCTCCTCCGCAACTCGCAGGACTCGTTCGTCAATAAGCTCGTCTCTGGACCGGCGCTCGCAACCGAGGGCCACCCTCTCGACGATAACATCGTCGTCGAGGCGCAGGTCTCGTCCACCCCGCTCCGCACGCCGACACCGATTGTCAACTGCATCACGGGCACGACCCCGATGGAGGACGTCAGGTGGCCGATTGACGACTCTATCCCTCAGCCAGTCACCACGCAGCTGAACGCGACCATGGCGACGCTCCTCGATACCGTCGACCGCACGCGCGTCTGGGGAGTGTACTGTATCCGCCCGAACGACTCGGGCCACGCGAACTCGTACGACAGGAAGCGTATCCGTTCGCAGGTACGCACGCTCCAGCTCCCCGAGCTCGTCAACCGTCGCCAGGTCGACTATGTGGCAGAGTACTCGCTGTCGCAATTCTGCGTCAGGCATGCTTTGCCTGTGCACGACACGCACGCGTCGGTCGAGGACTTTGCCCGCCACAACGGCTGGATGCCTGGCATCGACTATGCTATCGGCAACGAGCGCATCTGGCTCGCCTGGGGAGCTTGGCGTCAGCAGGAGGATCTGATCCGTGCAACCGAGACGCGCCACGGTAGCGGTGAGGAGACGCTAACGGACGAGGAAGGAGGCTTCATGTCGCGTAACGCGTCGACATTTGGCCACGGCCGCTATGGTGACGCCGTCGACTCGACCGAAAACTACCGCCGCAGCGAGAGCATGGACAATCTCTTAGCCCGCTCCAGGACGCAGGAGACGTACGGCGACCGCGGTGGCAACTATGGCTATGGCGGTTTAGAGTCTCCCAACCCCAACGACAGCGAGGTCTGGGACACGGCCAAGGAGGGACCGTACGAGTCTCTGAACGACAAGGATGCGCAGGCCGTCGCTGCTGTCAAGCGCGGCGATTTCGTGCAGTCGGAGAAGCGCCACCAGGCGACCGAGATTGTCGAGACGTCGCGCGCGCGCCGCTGGTGGATCCGCATTACCTGGACCTTGACATGGTGGATTCCCAGCTTCTTGCTTAAGTGGCCCGGTGGGATGAAGCGTGCGGACATCCGCATGGCGTGGCGCGAGAAGGTGGCCATCTGTATGATGATCGCATTTGCGTGCGGTATCGTCATCTTCTACATTATCGGCTTTGGAAAAGTGCTTTGCCCGGACATGGACAAGGCTTGGAACCACACGGATCTCAGCAAGCACCAGGGCGACGACGATTACTACGCTGCCATTGCGGGCAAGGTCTACGAGTTCACCAAATTCTACAAGGGCCAGCATTCGGACATAGACTTCAAGACGACTGCGCAGATCATGCTGCAGTTTGCCGGCCAGGATCTCACGAGCTACTTCCCGCCACCGCTGTCGATTGCCTGCGAGGGTCTCGCGAACAAAGACTTTGCCTTCATCAACGCCAACTTCACGCCCATCATGCCTCAGGCTATCCACGTTTCGGGCGAGCTGCAGACAAACAATAACACCAAACTCAAGGACGAGCGCTGGTACTGGGACACGCTGCAGCCGAAGCTTAAGAAGTACTACAAGGGCTACTATGTCCACGACCGCAAGGACCTGGTCCAGGCTGCCAACGACGACACGACCAAGTTCTGGGGCACGTACAAGAACAAGGTGTACGACATCAGCGACTATGTCAAGACGAACGACATCTACGCTACCGGATCTGGGTACGAGATCAAGTACGACTTCCTGAATTCGGACCTCGTCAACATTTTCCAGACGAGCTCTGGCCAGGACCTCACCAAGCAGATTGACGACCTTATCGAGTCTTGGAACCACGAGACTGTAGACCTGCACTTCAAGTGTCTCGACAATGCGTTTTACCTGGGACAGGTCGACTTCCGTAAGACGGCCCGGTGCACGGTCCAGAACTACCTGCTGCTGTCGTTTTCGATTCTGCTCATGTCGACGATTCTCGTCAAGTTCTTGGCCGCGCTCCAGCTCGGCAGCAAGCGCCAGCCCGAACTTCTCGACAAGTTCGTCATCTGTCAGGTGCCCTGTTACACTGAGGGCGAGGAGTCGCTGAAGAAGACGATCGACTCGCTCGCTGTGCTGAACTATGATGACAAGCGTAAGCTCATCTTCATCATTTGTGACGGCAACATTATCGGTTCCGGCAACAACCGCCCTACCCCTCGTATCGTTCTCGACCTGCTCGGCGTCGACCCGAAACTGGACCCCGAGCCGCTGCTCTTCAAGAGTATCGGCGAGGGCAGTAAGCAACTGAACTATGGCAAGATCTACTCCGGTCTGTATGAGGTCGAAGGCCATGTTGTCCCCTACGTCGTCGTCGTCAAGGTCGGCAAGCCCACCGAGACGTCGCGCCCCGGAAACCGTGGAAAGCGTGACTCGCAGGTGCTGCTCATGCAGTACCTGAACCGCGTCCACTTTGACGCTCCGATGTGCCCCCTCGAGCTGGAAATCTACCACCAGATGCGCAACGTCATTGGTATCGACCCAACCTTCTACGAGTACATCTTCCAGGTCGACGCAGACACGACGGTGACGCCCGACTCGCTGAACCGCCTGATCTCGTGTGCCGCCGACGACCAGAAGATCATTGGTATCTGTGGTGAAACCAAGGTGGCCAACGAGCGCGAGTCGTGGACGACCATGATCCAGGTGTACGAGTACTACATCTCGCACCACCTGACCAAGGCTTTCGAGTCGCTGTTCGGCTCCGTCACCTGTTTGCCCGGATGTTTCTCCGTCTACCGTATCCGTACCGCCGACAAGGGTCGTCCGATCATCATCTCGTCGGTCGTCATTGACGAGTACGCCGAGCCGAACGTGGACACGCTGCACAAGAAGAACCTGTTCTCGCTCGGAGAGGATCGTTATCTCACGACACTCATGATGAAGCACTTCCCGACATTCAAGATGAAGTTCTCACCCGACGCCATCGCGTACACGGTCGCACCGTCTCGATGGAACGTTCTGCTCTCGCAGCGTCGTCGTTGGATCAACTCGACTGTCCACAACCTGGTCGAGCTGCTGTTCCTTCCCGAGATGTGTGGCTTCTGTTTCTTCTCGATGCGTTTCATGGTCTTCGTCGACCTGCTCGGAACCATCATTCTGCCCGCGACGTTCACATACCTCGTCTACCTGATCATTATTTGTGCGACGCACAAGGCGGCCGTGCCCATTATCTCGATTGCGATGATTGCAGCAGTCTACGGTCTGCAGGCGATCATCTTCATCCTGAAGCGCGAGTTCATGCTTATCGGCTGGATGATCGTGTACATCATTGCGTTCCCGGTCTACTCGCTGTTCCTGCCCGTCTACTCGTTCTGGTCGATGGACGACTTCTCCTGGGGTAACACGCGCCGCGTGGTCGGCGAGGGCAAGGACAAGACGATTGTGTACGACGACGAGGAGCGCTTCGAGGAGAGCATGATCCCCTACAGGACGTTCAAGGAGTACGAGGCGAATGCGTGGGAGGCGGCCTCGCTGCCGTCGGACGAGGAGCGTGATGAGAAGTCTGACGCGGGCTACTCGCGCCGCACGCGCCGATCGCGCAACACGGCCAACTACGCCCCGTCCATCCACTCGTCGGCTCACTCGTACGTCGGCTCCCGCCAGCCGTCGCCCGGGCCGTACGGACCGCAGCTCATGCCCATGGCCCCCATGTCCACCTGGGGCACAGACAGCATGTACGGCGCCTACCCCCCGACGATGCCGTACGCCGCAAACCCCTTCAACAGCCCCGCCATGAGCGAGATGTCGCTGCGCACGCCGAGCATGTTCCAGACGTACGCGCCCAGTCCGCTCGCCGCGCCGCGGAACACGATGGCGCCGGGCTTCGACGCCCGCCAGAGTGCCTTCTCGATGGGCGGGTTCGGCGGATCGCAGGCCGCGCCCCAGCTCACGCCCAACACCGACCCGGCGCCTACAGACGAGACAGTGCTCAGCATGCTCAGGCAGTACCTCAACACGCAGGACCTCATGACCGTCACGAAGCGCTCGGCCCGCGAGGCGATCTACGGACTGTTCCCGAACGCAAAGCTCGAGGGCAGGGCGGCCTGGATCAATGAGAACATTGACAAGATTCTGAGCGAGGCGTAGGCGGCGAGCTGGCCGCTAGGCCTGCGAGCCCGCCGGAGCTTGCCCACTCCGAGGCGTGTGAGCTTGCGACTTGCTAGGAGCATACGCTGGAAGGCACGTTAGAGCGTAACAGCTCATGGCCCGCGTCTGGCGTGTGCGAGCGCTCGCTCAGATGAAGGCGCCTCAATGCCGTTCCAACTCAGAAAGTGAGCTCATATACCCACATGTGTGAGCTCTACCCCAAACCCAAACCCCACATACACATTCTTTTGTTGCATTTCCCAGTCACGACCGCACTATAAGACGCATGTATTCATGGACACTTTACGAGCAGCGAGCAGCGAGCGAAGCGAGCTGAGAGTTGCGAGATTCTGCGGGACGAGCGGAGCGAGTCCGAGTGGCTACTGAGTCAACCTCTGACCAGCCACAGCGAGCAGCAGGCAAAGAGGGGACGAGCCCGCTAGGAGTCGGAGAGGGCAGTGACTGAGGCTGCCGAAACGCTGAGACTGAGGAGCAGCAGAGAGCCATCGACGAGCGGACTTTGTCGGCAGCACCTTTGTAGCGTGAGGATCAAGTAGTGTAGGGTACTGTGAAGATTGAGTGGTCAGGCTCAGTATATGCGGTCGCGCGCTGTGTTTCAGTCAGCGGTCCGCTGTGATCTCACTTGGACACAGCGAGCGGGTGGACGTCTAGAACCAGTCAATACTGTTTAAGCCGTCCTCAATACCGCTCCACAGAGCACCCAACTCCGTGAGCTACTGATCTAGACAAATCAGGCAGAGACGGCACTCGGTCAGAGATCAGAAACTGACACACTGGTGAGTCAGTGACATGCGAGTGTGGAGTAAGCCACATCAGTAGTGACAGATACAGCGAGTCTGGTGCTAAGTGACGATCTGGCAGCGGCTATATCGGTCATCTCTCAAGTGGAGGTCGATCAGGGCCGGTGGAGGTGCAAGATCTCTACCGACGAGCCGACGAGCCGACGAGCCGATGCTGGCCGGGTGAGATGAACCGATGAGCCGAGTGCTCGCGAGCTCGGAGGTCGCCTCAAGCCCCAGGTCGAGTCAATGTTTACCAGATGTCAGAGTCATGAAGAGGTGGAGGCCGATACGATGCGGGCAAGCACAAGCGCAGAGGGCAGAGGCGGTGAGGGCTAGGGGAAGAGGTCGGCGCGGCGACTTTGCCCTGCCGGGCTGTAGGGCTGTTGGCCCGGTATGATGTAGAGCGTCAGTGCGTCGGTGTATCGGCATTGAATGAGCGGAGGAGGAATAGATCCGCTGGAACGGAGCCGCGCGGCACTCTGTTCCTCGTCACTTTTTGAAGGCTAACTGAGACCTCAACGGACAGCGAAAGTACTCTTCGTCTATTCTCTTGCACGTTGTGCTTGATGCACGCGGGGAGCTGAGCTGGAGGGGAATTCCGGTATCATGGCGAAAAGAGAGCGGCTGGAGACTTGTTGATCCGATAGTGGAGGTGCAGAGTGGGCACCCAGAGCCATGATGCATCACGTCACTCGAATCCAGCGGTGCCAAGAATCTCAGGGTTAAAGTCCAATGTCAGACTCAAAGCGCCATATCCGGCGGCAATGGCCGTATTGCCCGCAGAGCTAGGCTGGGACTCCACATACACTACGGAGGGTGGTGGTCTTCTGACCTTCCGCTGAGCCTCCGCTGACGTTCCGCGCTCGCTGCCCCTCGCTTGGGTGTTTACGTTCTCCGGTGGACCTCACATAACCCTCCCCCCAGCTTGAGCCAGCCTCAAAACACAGGACATCAGGTGCCCGTGCACAGTTGTCAACGCCGCATTTCTCTCTCCCCTCTTTCTCATCCCCTCCCTCTACACCCATCTACAGCTTGCAGTAGCTGCCCACGGCTCTCTGTCTACGGCCCCCAGTGTTCCTCTGCCCTCAGTCCTCCGTCCGCGTCCACTAGCCCTGGTCCCAGGTCCGCCCACGGCATCACAGCCCACGCCCTCTCGCCCTCTTCGCTCGCTCGCTCGTAAACTCGCGGCTCCTCCGCTCAGCTGCAGACCCGCTCGTAACCTCGCGACTCGCAGCTCGCACGCCCGCCCGTAACCTCACAGCTCCTTCGCCCTCCCGCTCGTGAACTCGCGGACCGCACGCTCGCTACGCTCGCGCACGGAATCCGAGCACGCCAACACCCGGTAATCCGACGCAACTTTCCCTAGTCTCCGACCAAGCCTCCGAGCCTGCCCTTGCCTCCGAGCCTGACCTTGCATCTGCACCAGGCACACCAAAGGCCCAAAGGCACAGATATATACCCACGAGCAAAACCCAACGTGATGGAACGCGCAGCTATCATGTCGTCTAGTCCTGGGTATGGTGCGACCAACGCCGCTGGTGCGAGCGCAGCGAGCCCGAGTGCAACGAGCACTCCGGCCGCGACTCCGAACGTAGTGAGCCCGACTGGCTCACCTCCTCCGACTGCATCGACACCTCCGGCTCACACTCAACCCCACACTCCCATCCAGTCCCACACTCCGCCCTCGAGCCTGCCCCAGACGAACACCCAGACGAACGCCCAGAACGGCGAACCGTCCTACCCCACCACAGAGCAAAAGCTCGCCCAGCGATCATCCTCCGACTCGCTCCGCTCCGCTGCGTCGATACAGTCCAAGCAGTCCTCCACCAAATCTGCCAAATCCACGAATGCGAATAACGGCGCCATCCTCCCCATTGTCAATTCTCCACACACTCATTCAGAAACTAACGGCGTTTCTCCCGCCGGACAGCACGCCAACTCGACGACAGGCTCAAGTGTTAGCAAGAAGAAGGAGGATATTGCCCAGTGGCTTGCTAAGAGCGTTGACTCGAAGCAGTGCTCGCTCATTTCTGTTGCGAACTGTTTTCTGACGGGGTTCACTAGCGCTATTGCTTTTAGTGCTTGTTATATTTGGTGAGTGCGCTCTTCTTCTCTCCCACCGTCCTCACGGGATTGTGAAATGGCCTGGGACGCTGGGCCCGTGGCTTCGTCATGGTTTGTGGCCTGCAGCGTCGGACAAGTCGGCTCAGTCGATGCCGGTCAGGCGATACCGGTTCGGCCCATCTGCGTCTACGCCGTCCGACAGCTCTGCTGGGTTGCCGCATAGTGCATCTTGCAACTATCGGCAGATCGGCAGTCGATCTTTCTCTCACCCAGAATTTGTCGATCACGCACCCCGAGCTGTCTTGCGCCCCTCGGCCGGGCTGGAGGAATGTGTGGCGCATTACCTCAGCCGACATCGCGTACAGACATGCAGTGGGGAGATCTGCCGCGGTTCCTTCACCACAGCGCTTGCAGGCTAGAGTGGCATTTGACATGTGGCAATCACTACTGGTTGACTCCCTCTTGCTCGACTGAGACCCGAGATCGGAAGAGGTCACATCCCAGCTCGCTTGGCGTCGTCTCTCTCGCCTGCAGATCCCCATTACACTGTCCCAGCTCTCTCCGGTTCACTCTCTCAGCTCTCTCTCCACCTTATTCACTCGCTCGCTCGCCTCCGGCTCGCCCAGCTCTCCCCCCACATTACACACTACTCACTCGCGCGCCTCCGGCTCGCCCATGCTAACCCCACAGGGTCGGTTTCCAAACCGGCAACGTAGCCCAGCTCGCCATCGCCCTATCTCGAAACTTCGACCCGATCCCCTCGCGAACGCATGGCTTCCAGAAAGGCGACCAGCAAGCCCTAACCTCTCTAGTCTGTTTCTGGATCGGCGCCAGCCTAGGCCGAATCGGAGCGCGCATGGGACCCAAATCGCGCCGCTGGCTCCTGCTAGCAACAGCAATGCAGGTCGTCCTGACCATCATTGCTGCGATCCTCGCAATCCCGGAGCCAGACTACGGATCCCGCCCCAACCCCTCCTGGGCCGACGCGAGGGGCATGTGTGCCCTCGGCTGTCTGAGTGCCGGTCTCGGAATCCAAGGCATCATCGGCAAGCGTATCGGGAGCGAGATGAACACGACGGTCGTGCTTACGGCGACTTGGGTCGAGATCTTCAACGAGCCGGGACTGTTCAATCTTGGCTTTGTGCGCAGCCGTGACGCGAGGATCGCGGGAGTGCTCATGATTTTCGTCGGCGCTTTTGTTGGGAGAAGCTTCCTTGGCGTCGCGGGGAGTGGCGGTGCTCTGGGTGTTTTGGCAGGATTGAGGGCGCTCAGTGCGGTCGGGTGGATGATGATCCCGGCGGCTTGAGGGTAGAGAGGTGATTTAGAGTGCCAGATCTGCATAGTCATACAAAGTTTTGTTGGGGGAGAGCTACTGAAACAGAGAGATTACTACATTATCCCAGCCCAACGCCGCTGACTCGATCACTGATTATAACCCTAGATCAACCCTCACAACAGGCATTGAACTCGACGGGTCGAGCCCGCTGGCTGCCACTGAAGCAACTGAAGTCCACAGCACGGCGGGAAGGCCGGACTAACGACTCCGATTGTCCACAATTCGCACGTCGATCACAGCGTCCACGATCGCTCAAGATCAAAGTCCGCCTATCGGCAGGCAGCTATCCCTGGCCCGGCGCCCCATCATCCTCCGCCGGCTCCGTCTCCCCCTTACACATCTACTCCATCCCCTGTGGCAACTCCCACCCTCGGATGACATCAGGCCGATGCGTAATGGTAAGCAGCAATCCAACCTGCATATGCCACTGCATGTGGCAGTGGAAAGCCCACACGCCGGGGTTGGCCGTCGAGAGCCTGAGCACAATGTGGCCATACTCGGGAATCTGGATCGTGTCACGGCGCAATATGTTCGTGGTCGGGAGAGAGGATGTGTCGCCGATGTAGTGCCCCTCGCCTTGCGATAGGACCCAGAACCTGTGCCCGTGCATGTGGAAGGGGTGGGCGCCGTCGTCGAGCGAGTTGACTATGAGGTCGACGTAGCCGTGGCCTTCGTGTCCTCCTTCCGTCCCGTTACTTGCTCCCTCACTACTACCTCCTCCTCTTCCTCCACCACCACCACCACCACCGCCGCCGCCGCCGCCGCCGCCGCCGCCGCCGTCGCCGCCGTCGCCGACACTGTTGCCACCAGCACCTGCGCCGCCGGTGGTCGCGTTGCCCTGCCCGCCTTGCCTAGGCACGATCCTGGCCGCAGCAGAAGTACCAGAGGTGGAGTTGGCCGAGGTAGAGTTGGCCTCATCCCAGCGTCGATAAGGCGTCACGATATTGACCTGATCCCCCGCCCCCGTGCCAACACCAGGCGGGGCAAAGTTCGGGTCATCATGAACCCTAAACAACTCAGCCACGCCAGCCTTGGGCTCCCAGCTCGAGTCGTTGAAGAACATGTAATGCCTATTGTCGGAAGTATACTGTCCGTTAAACTGGACAGTGTACTGCTCCTCGCGTGCCTTGGGGGCGTCAGGCTGGTATATCGGTACCAGCACACTGTTAGGATCCAGGCCACCGGGGGAAGCCAGCGTGCTTTCGTTCTTTGAGCCGGCCTCTTGCCCCTCCTCGTCGCCATTGCTGACCGTAGCGTTCGCGACGATGGGAGAGGTATTCACCGACGTGGGGAGGATCGTGTCGGCAATCCCTTCGTAGCGGAGCACGCCTAGCGTGACTTGCGAAAAGTTCGGCGGCGTGTACACGATCTCAGAAGTTTGCAGCGTGTTCCTGATCCAGTACGCTGCAGGCGTCTGATCAAGCGTCACGAGGGCGGAATAGCGCTGACCCACGGCCAACTCGATCGAGGTCGCGTTGAAAGGCTGTATTGCCACGCCATCGGCCTCGACGACCGTGAAGGTGTGGCTGTCGATCGAGAAGATCGTGTTCACGAATGTGCCCGTATTAATCAGGCGGAGGCGGTACGTCCTGCCAGCGGAGAGGGTTGCGTTCCAATACGTGGTGGATTCTGTGCCGCAGTAGTTTGTCGCGTTGAAATGCTGGCCTCCGGTGTATGATCGCCGGTCGATGTGAGGAGGTAGAGAGCGACGCCGCCGCTCGGGGATCTTGAGGTCCGTTGAGGGAATGTAGGCGCACTTGGCCTGCGAGACGCCGTTGATCTCGCCTCCGTCTGGTGTCGGCTCATCCCCGGGTTGACCATCTATGCCAGTGCCTACTGCTGTGAAGCGCCACTCGAGCGCCGGCGCGGGGGTATTGTAAATGTCGCTCAGGAGGATGGTCACTTCGTCGTCGTAGTGAGCGTTGACGCCCGGTTCGTTGCCCTGGATATGCCAGCTGTCCTCCCCTTGTCCCCCTTGTCCCCCTTGTCCATCTCCTCCACCTTGTCCACCGCCGTCGCCCCCTCTCTGGGCCAGTGTCGAGTTCGCGACAGAGCTTGGAGCAGAGCTCGGAACAGACGAAGGTACAGAGTCCGGGTGAACAGGAGAATTAGACCCAGTCCCCTCCCCACCCCTCGCGTGAAACACGATCGCACCAACAAGCCCATCAGTGTACTGTCCCGTAGTGTGGGCATGGTACCAGCTCGTCCCTACTTCGGCGTAGTACTCGTACGTAAACGACCCTCCGGCGGGGATGCCGCACTGCGTGATACCGTGCGTGCCGTCCATGAAATTTCTGTTCGGCAAGATCTGCCCATGCCAGTGGATTGATGTGCGGTTCTGAAGCTGGTTGTGCACTGTTATTCGGAGGAGATCGCCTTCGTTTGCTTCGAGGATGGGACCGGGGGAGATCTGGGGTTAGTCGTGGGGTTCTCGACCTCTGCCACACGGATTCGCCACAGAGGGCCTGATTGTGACTCTGCTAGCCGACATCGCCATCAGCCCTGGAAACGGGTGCCCGGCGAAAGGCTACCCAACAGCGCCGACTTATGCGATTGAAGCCATGATGGCTACCCGACACAGCGTCAAGTTGTACAGACCGAACCACAGTATCGAGCATAAGCCCGTACATCGTGCCACATGTGTCCGCAACCTCACGGATGTGTGCGCCAACACAATGCCAAGAACTTCGGCAAGGCTAAACTGTCACAGACGCTGACTAGCTTCAAGTGAAGGAATGTCGGCAGAAAGGATGAACTCCACCCAGCTCTCTTTCCTCTTCCAACTCTCAAGTCCGCTCGAACTCACCCCGTTCACGACAATCATGGTTTTGGCCAAAGCGCCAGGAGCAGCGGTGACGGTCGAGATGGTCCAGTCATACTCCCTCATCGTCGGTGGTGCGCCGGTGGGAAACTGTCGTCCGGAGCCATACCACCGCTTCTGGTCTCCGAGTAGTTCTTGCCGCGTGATTTCCAATGGCGCCGACCCGTTACCCGTGAAGCTCTCGCCGGCGCTCGCTTGCGAGGTCTGAGCTGGCGAGTGGTGCTTCTTCGTGCCTACGCCAACACCGACGCCTACGCCTACTCCGATCGCGATGCAGAGGAAGGAGATGATGCCGCCTAGAAGCCATTTCTTCTTTGATCGTGAGCCTTGGTCTGGGCGCGCCCACGCTGGCGTGCGCGTCTTCTGGAGCGGGTCTGAGGTGTCGCTCATGGCCGCACTGGTGTTGTGAAGGCGGCGAGAGCGATCGAGAAGTGGAAAAGGGGTCGGCGGACGAGGAGGACGAAGTGAGAGTATTTCTATGTCAAAGTCAGACAGATCGCATGACCCACTCTACACACACGGTCTAGTGCGCAGACGTCGGTCCGACCGAGCCCAATGAAGTAGGACACTACGACTCCCAACTGTCATGAACACCGCTTCGGCGAAGCACATGACGGCCGATAAACTCAAGCTTCGGCATTGCGTACGGCCATGCCGCATGCTTGCTCCGTACCTCGGTGCCGGCGCTGTGCTTCGTCGCTGCAGGCAAGGTAGGCAGCACGAGCTGCTCCGGCCGAGGCCGACGCAGCTCTCCCTCTCTCCGGTGTGCTTGCCTGTTCGCCTCGCTCGCCTCGCTATTCCACCCCGCTCCGCTTCGTACAACCTCCATCTCGGTCGTGTGCCTGCGGGATGCGGCAATTTTGACGCTGACTCGGCCGCAGGCATATTCCAAAGTGCCGTGTGTGCCGTGTCCTGACAATGTAGGCGGTTCATGAGCCGTGTGTGCCGTACATCCAGTCATCCAATGACCCATGTGCCATCGCACATCACCGGAAACCGACGAACGTGCCAACATGCCTCGCCGATAAGCGAATAAAATAACTAGGTTTCCGATCACCCGGCGTTATCGGTGACTTGGACTTGCCCTGCTCAGGTCTGTGCCTGAGAGATAGCGTCGAAGGTAAGGTCCTGAGCTTCTGTCCTTCCTGAAGAACGCCTGAACATGGTTCAAATGGAAATACGACGGGTTTTCGTCAAATTATTCGTTTGCCTTTCGCAATGGACACCACTGATGTCTCGCCTGGCTCGCATCGGTCGGTCAGTCGGTCGATGAACCCCCAAATGCTCGCTTGAGTACCGCGACCTGGTCCGGCACAGTCAGACGCAGAGGATTGACGCACTTCTCCGACCGACATGATTTCCACGCGTGCGTCCGCGCGTTGTGGAATTGTGTACGATCGGGCACGTTTCCGGCCGTAGTTCTATTCTGAGCCATTCCAGGAAAGCGAGACCCTCGATTCCGTACGTGCTTGGTGCCAAAATGGGATTCTTGGCCCACTTGTCCGCAATGTTCAGTGCGGCACGTTCTTTCTTCCTGGACTTTTAGTCCACCCCAGTGGCCTTGACGAACTGCACACGGCGGCTTCACGGTTGCTGTCTTCGCTTCTAGCGCCGCTCGCTTGCTTGACTTCCTCTGACCCCATAATTTCAGCTCGCATCCATAGAGTGGTCGACGTGCCCACGCTCATGTTCTATGTCTGCAATGTGCGGCTTACTTGCAGTTGCGTAATCTGACCCTACCGAGCACCAATAGCAGGCACCGCATTGCACACGGAATGAGGGACATATCTCTCGTCAGCAGCTCCCGGCACGCGCACCGAGGATGAGAGGACCGAGATAGACGGGAGAGGAACGTAAATGACTAACTCAGCACGAAAGCACTCACGCACGAGTGTGAGCATGCCGGATAACTACTCCATGTGACTCGTGCTTTCGTCATGATATAAATCGGGGCCGAGGGACCGGCATGCTGACGACTGCCCCCCTTGCCCCCTAGCTTTCCCAGCACAAAAGTCCAAGAGTTGCAAAGAACTCTAAACCCAGCACAGCAAGTACCACAAGCTTAGCTTCATTTCAGCTGACCTCAAGTTACCGCACGCAAACCGCATCTCACTCCGCACGGCACAAGTACCGGCCCACCGCATTGAGCAGCACCGCGCGGCCACCTCGCGACACCACACGACTCCCCGCTCCCGACAACACCGAGGAAGCCGGACCACACGATCTCAGCACAGCTGATCACACGGCACCGTAAAGGCTTACGCACTAAAGCTCGCAACATGCTCGCTTTCGGACTCGCACTCCTTCCGCTGATTCCGCTTCCGCTCGTCGGAGCGGTCAAGTCGCAAAAGTTCGTGGCGCCCGCTGGTGGCCCGACGCAGCAGTCGCCCAACTATGCTGGACCGAGCAACGGCTCGCTGCCGCTCCAGGCTGTCGTTCCGGGTAAAGGTGGGTCTTGTGATGGTGGGCAGGCTCGGCAGGTCCCCGCTCGTCTGCTCGTCGAGCCTGTCCGGCTCGCGCGGCTCGCCTGGCCCGGCTTGGCCAGCATGAGTCGTTGCTCCGCTTAATCTCATAAACAACCTCGGAGCTGACCCGCAGTGTACGACCGCTTCATCACAATCTGGCTCGAGAACACAGACTACGATTCTGCCGCTGCCTCGCCGACATTCCAGAAGCTGGCAAAGGAGGGCATCCTGCTCGACCAGTACCATGCGGTGACGCACCCGTCCGAGCCGAACTATGTTGCGGCCATGGCCGGCGACTTCTTCGGCATGCACGACGACGACTTCTACTTCATCCCGCAGAACGTGAGCTCGCTCGTCGACCTGCTCGAGTTGAAGCACATCTCGTGGGCGTCGTACCAGGAGAACCTGCCCACGGACGGCTTCGCGCTCGACTACACGCAGACCAACTACGCGACGGGCTCGGGGAGCTACACGTACTACAAGCGCAAGCACAATCCGCACATCATCCTCAACTCTGTCGCGGCTGATGCGCGCCGCGCGCTCCGCGTGCGCAACTTTAACGACTTTGCCGTCGACGTCAATGCCTCGGCTTTACCGCAGCACGTCTGGTTCACGCCCAACATGGTCAACGACGCGCATGACACGGACGTCAACTACGTCTCTGAGTGGCTCGAGTACTGGCTCGTGCCCCTGCTCCAGAACCCCAACTTTAACGGCAACAAGACGCTGATTCAGCTCACGTTCGACGAGAACGAGAGCTACGGGATCCAGAACCGCATCTACACCGTTCTTCTCGGCAATGCTGTGCCTGAGAGTCTGAAGGGCACGACCGACTCGACGTTCTACACCCACTACTCCCACCTCTCGTCTGTTCAGAACAACTGGGACCTCCCCTCGCTCGGCCGCAACGACGCTAACAAGACGCTCGCCAACGTCTTCGAGTTCCAGGCCAAGACGACGAATTACTCCAACTACGCTCCCAAGCCCGAGGAGATCCCCCAGTTCAACCTCACCGGCATCTACCCCGGCGCCGCCAACAAGAACCAGTGGACTCCTATTCTCGCCCCCAACGTCAACGCTACCGGCGCAGGTAACGGCTCTGTCTACTACAACGCCTCGGACGTCGACCTCAAGCTCACCTCCGCCACGCCCGTCAACCTCACTGCCGAGGGCGCAATCAACCCCCTCAACATCAACCCCAACTACACCTACGACCCTCTGCTCATCGTCAACAAGTCGGGCATCGCCAACTCGTCAAACTCTTCCTCGGCCAAGTCGCCTGCGTCCAGCGACGTCAAGGCTGCAAAGGACAAGAAGGGCAGCTCTGCCTCCGCCGCCGGCGTCGCCTCGGGCCTCATTGGCGCCGCTGCCGTCGCTTTCGCGGTCCTTGCTTAGAATCTCTCCGACTCGGCTTTTAGACTAGTGTGCTTAAGTTAGGATCTGTCACGTTAATTTCTAGACTAGTGTACATGATGCATGATGATGGTTGAATGCTAATTATGCTCGTGAAAGTCTACTGTTACATAGCGGGCAACTGGCCCAGCATGCCGTCTTCTCTCATCATATGCAGGAACTGACTGTCAGCTGGCTTGAATACGCGGGTAAGACAACTCACCGTCGCCTGCTGCGACAAGAAGTCGCGCACCGTCTCCACTCCGCGCACAAGCGGGATCCGCGAGTGGTCAAGCGGCGGAGGTTTGGTGAATCTGTTAGTAGCTGCACGGTCGCCCATCGCAGACTTCTTGCCTGGGATAAACTTCAGGCATTTGCTGTTTGGTCAGCTGTCGAGGACGCTATAGTAACTCACTCTTCGGTCAATCCGTACCCATCCAGGAGGAGGTTCTTGAGCAGGAGGGCAATCCCGACAACGATGCTGGCATTGGCCAGGCGCTCAGCGTTGAACTGCTCCGTCTGAACGTTAGTTGCGCTGCGTGGGCCAGAAACTTACCTCAGAGACCACAGCCATCTTATCTGCTAGCGGCTCGTCCTCCATTCCCATCACTTTGCCTAGCTCGATGGCATTCGCGACCGCGGTACCTTCCGATACAACATGGCTGAGGTGCTGTACAACACACATGACCTCCTCTTGCAACTGGTAGTTGAAAGTGGAAAGGTTCTCTGCGATGTACAGAACGAAGCCCGGTTCGATCTGGGGTCAGTAATCACGCGACAAGAGTCACAACTTGCCTTTTCGTTGCCCATCAACTCAAAGTCGAAGGCCTTGACGAGAGCACGCAGGAACTCTAACCTCCAGGCACGTTTCTCACTCAGCAGGTCGTACCAGCCGCCCAAGCCAGGTGTGCCATTGTAGTGACCGACGGGCTCGGCAGTGATTGTGCGCAGGTAGTCGTACGAGGATCTGGCAAACTCCAGGTAGCGCACGTTGAGAAGGCTGGGGTGCTTGGTGTGTAGCGTTGTGTGCAGGGCGAGAGCCTGCTCCGCGATCTGTCGGTCCGCTCCGGCTTCCAGCGAGATGAGGATAGGGAAGAGCTGGCAGGTCAGCATCATGGAACCGTTTAACACCTACGTGGAGAGGATGGTATAGTCCTTGATTGATGGTGAATTCGAACACCTCCATGGCAGCGCTCTGCAGCTTGGGGTGATTCGACTTGGCGCCAGCAATGACATAGTCAACGTTGCGCTGAACCAGCGCCGTGGAAACACCAGACTCGTGCAGATCGGCGGCACTGCCGATAAGATCATCGACACCCTGCTTCTTGGGGTTGCCTTTATCTGTTTGTCAGTTTCGAGCAAGCAGCGAGAACTCACTCTTCTTCTGTGTGCGGCGCTCGGCCTCAGCACGCAGGAAGTCACGGAGCATCTCAAGGGCGTACGCCTTGCTCTCCATGTCATCCGAGGAGAAGACGCGCTGCATCCATACAGCGGACTTCTCCTGCAAGATGAGGGGCGGGTATGCCCGGAACAGCGCTGCGAGACAGAGTGAGGGCACCTTTTGCGACGACGCAGCACCTGAGAAGGCGATGTAGTTGTCCAGGAGGTACTCCTGCAGAGGCTGATCGGTGATACCTCGGAGAATCTCCTCGACCTGGCTGTTCTCGGCAGCGAGCTCCTCAGGCTTGGCAAACTCGGTGATCAACGCCGTGATGAAGTAAACCATGGCGATGGCGGGGGAATTGGCATTGGCCAAACCCCTGCCCCTGATCTGGATCAAGCACGATCGGAGGACCATGAACAGAGCGGCCCACTCCTGGGTGAGATGCTTCGTCACCGCGCAGTAGCACGCTACAATGTTCTTCAGCGCGTCGATGTTGGGCGGCTTGCCGACGAAGCCTCGGACGATCTTCGACAGCTCCTGAGCGAACGAAAACGAGGCCTTGGGCATGAAGGGAATCGAGCGCGTAAAGATCTCCAGCAGCAGCTCGTTGGTCCTTGCCTCCTCTGCGTTCGTAGCAGTGCGTAGATATGTGAGCAGTACCGTAGCCTTCTGATTGTCGATGAGAGCCGGGTCGTCGAAGCTGAGCAGCGCGATAGCCTTGATATGGCTGGTTGCGTTGAACTCAGACTGCTCAGTGGCGTCCACCATGCGGCTGATGAGCGAATCGATCGTCTGGGCGTAGCGCTGCGTCTGACCATTGGCACCGACAGCCTCGAGAGCAGCTTTGAGCGACTCGTCCTTGCCTCGGTAATCCTTAATTACGTCGACCAGGAGGGCTGCCGCCTGAGCGGGGTCGAAGTTCGATGGAGGGAAGAGGATCTCGGTGAGCGACTTGACTGCGAGGTCGGTGACACCGTCGTCCTCGTCGTTCGTGGCCTCGATGAGCTTGCAGCAGATGTTGATCTTCACTTCGTCGTTTGTCGTGACGTTGAACATGTCTCGGAGCAGCTTCACGACGCGCTTTCGCACACCCAGACCAGCATCCGTAACTCTCATTGAGATGTGGTGGAAGTACTGGTCTGCGAGCTCCGACCGCTGCACGATGTACTTGCCGATCAGATCCACAGCAGCGTCGCGCACAGCGGGAGAGGTATCGGAGAGGCGGTCCTCAATACCAGTCTTGACGATGTCCAGCTTCAGCACATCCGGGTCGGCGACAACAATGCTGCCAAGACCACGCAGCGCCTTCGACCTCAGATTGACAACGGTGGAGCCCATTGCCTTAAGAAGCGCATGTAGGATGTAGTCTGCAGCGCCTTGCAATGGGCGGCATCGGGAAACGGCCAGTGACGCCTCCCAAGCAGCGTCAGGAGGTGTGGGTTGACTGACGTCAGCTACAGGGGTCAACGAAAGCTTACCTCATCTCGAACAGCATCTCGTCGGCAGTCCAGACGTCGTGCGAGGCTTTGCGAATGGTTCGGAGTATCGACTGCAGGTTCTCGCGGTGCTGGTGGGCCTCCTCGTCATTGTCCATGCGGTACTTCTGGATGAGCGACTCCAAGCGTTCGACCGGCTGGTGAAGCTCCTGCGACCAAAGGACGCGCGATAGTTCGCCAGACGAGACGAACATTGTGTCCTCTCGAGCAGCAGAGGAGAGGAAGTTCTGAATCGAAGCATGCGCCTCCAAGAGTAAGGGAAGGTCAGCCACCAGCTCATCTGAGATGACCTCGTCCAAACTCGGGACAGACTTCTTCTCCTGCATGACATTGTTGAACGAACGCAGCTTAGCTCCGATGTCACCGAGGTAGTCGAGTGCGATGCTGCGGGCCGCGTTCGCCTCCGACGAGTGGCTCGCCTTGTCTTTGCCCTCGTCAAGGGCGCCAACGAAGATCTTGGACAGGATATTGACGAACAGCGATGCAGCCGGCCACTCGGGTCGGTACAAAGCATTCAGCAGATCTGTCACAAACGTGTCGAGGATTGCTTTGTAGTCGGTGTCGGTCGTGACCTTGTTTGCTTTTCCTGTACCACATCTGCGAGGGTCAGCTTGCCAGGGGGATCGCAAGCTCACTTTTGGAAGAGGTATAAGGCGATCATATGCGTCGAGCGCAGAGCCAAGTCGCGGCACTCTGTCACGATGATGAACTCCTGGTTCTCTTGGGCAGCGGCCTTCGCATCGGCCTGAGCCATGTGGATGTCCTGCTGATCAGACGGAGCGTCGTAGTCAAACTGGGACGAGCGGAGCTTGCGGATGCGATCGCCGACTCCGTGAGAGGACGCCTGAATTAGTTGCAGAAGCAGAGCACTAAGCGTGTTGATGGAGCTCCCATTGGAGAGCCTGATGTTAGCTAAGCGAGAGGGCGCGTTTAGCTTACTGGAAATGCGTTTGGCGTGATCCCTGCTCATGACCCCTGCCGAGAGAACCCAGGATCTCCTCAATGATCCACTGTCGCTGATCCTCGTATTTGGCGAAAGCCTGAGAGTTAGCAGCCTCGTCGGTCATACTCTGAACTCACGCCTCGAAGACAGCCGAGTGCCTCCATTCTCAAGCTCTTCATGACAGACCAGCTCGGTCCGCCCTTGTTCCCGCGCTTAGAGGAAGGCTCATTCACGAAGACCGGCCCGATAGCGAGGTAGACGGTCTGAATGACTAGCGTATCCGAGAACGACATGTCGGGACGTCCGATCAAAGTCGCAATGTGAGGTACAGCAGCGCAGGTAGACTGGGCGACGGATGAAAGTATCGGATTTTGGAACTGAGAGACAAGAAGCTTCTTGGACGCTTTTGTCTTCGCCAGTGCAGCTGATTCTTCAGTCACCAAGTGCGCCAGATAGTCAGAGTTCATTTCTGTGGTCAGCTTGAGCGACGGTCAGCAAAGCTCACTTTCTCCGGCAAGCCCCTCAATGACAGGGAAGAGCACCTTGGTCATCTCGTCGCGGATGGTCGTGACAGCCAGCGACAGCAGATCCTCCGAGTAAAGCTGTTTCGGCAGCCCATCGGAATCTAGCACGACCAGGACACAGAGGGCAGCAGCGGCCGCTGTCGACATGATCGTGAGCCGCTCCTCCGCCTGGAGAACCTCATCCTCGGTGAGCTGGATGTCGGGCGTGTCGTCCTTCGGCTCTTCGTCCACTTTCTTGGACTTTTTGCCCTTCCTCGTCGGGGAACCGTTGACAACCGTCTTCCTTCCGTTGTTGGGAAAGACCTCCAGGTCGTCCGTCTCGTTCATCACACGCTCCAGCATGCGGAAGAGACGCGAGAGATTCTCCACATCCCATGCCACAGCTTGCCTGTTAGACTCGAGACGCTGGCGCTTCTGGTTCTTCTGAACGCGAGTGACTCGGCGTGTGACATTGTTAATGGTCGCCGCCGCTAGCAGAGGGTGGGTACCGTCTCTAGACAGGGAATCGAAGAATCTGGACGAGGATACCGACTCTCGCGACGGCTCTGCGTCAAATGTATCCGACTCTTCGAAAATGTCCTCGAGAGTATTTTGAAGCTTATCCAGTGCGGCTGAAGTCAGTTGAACTCATAAAATTTGTAACTTACATCGGGTGTCCTTGTCGCCTGTGCGGCCGGTGCCGACAACAGGTATGTCGTCAAAGTCGGGGCTGAGGATGCGAGTCCGCTGAGCGTGTGCGTCCTTATCAACGCGCCCGTTGGTACCCCAGTCGATGCTGTCATCCTCCTCCTCGTCGTTAACGCCAGGAGCGGGCTGGTACGACTTCTTCTGCGCCGGACTGAGCTTGGGAACGCTGATGTAGATCTGGCTGGACCGCGGGGAAGCGGTGCTGTGAGATTCCAGAGTCTTCGCCTTCTTGACTGGTGACGGCTGAGTCTCCACAGTCTTCGCCTTCTTGGCTGGTGAAGGTTGCGCGTCATGAGAAACGGGTGCCGGGTGCGCCTTCTTCTTCTTCTTGTTGGGGACAGGAATGACCACCGACGGCGGAGGAGGGAGCGGACGCGGCGGAGCCATGAATGGGGAGACCCCGGGCGGAGGAGCGAGAGGCGCAGCCGCTCCGTTGGGCGCGGGAACTCCATTGGGCTCAGTCTTTGGGCTCTGAAAGCTCAATGTCCTGTTCACGTAGTTTTCGAAGTACTCGGTGTTACTGAGGTTCGATTGCGAGGGCGATGCGCCGGTGAGCGTAGACGGAGTGGGAGGCACAGAGCTCGTAGCGCTGGGAGGAAGGAAGTTGTAAGGTATCGGCCGCTGCTGATACTGCTGGAACTGAGGCTGCATGTACTGCGGCATGCCCTGCCTGCCTTGTTGCTGAGGCGTGACCGGAGGTTGGGGCATGGAGGGCGGACCAGCCTGCTGCTGCTGCTGCGGTTCAGACTGCACCTGCTGCTGTTGCTGCTGCTGTTGTGGTGCCGGCCGCTTCCGCGATTTCTGCTGCTTGGGAGGTGCCGTCTCTAAGGGGGGCGTGGTCTGCAGAGGCGGTAATGGTGGCCTTCCTCCGGACGACATCTGTGCCATTCCGTATTGCTTCGCCTGCTGGCTTCCTGGCAGATGCATTCCCTGCGGCGACATCGTCATCGGCAGCGGCGGCGGAGCAGGCTGCTGGGACGAGGAAGGCACGACTGGCGACGGCGGCTGGGGTGCTTGTGCCGGTGGAGGCTGCTGCTGAGGTGGTGGAAGTGACGGAGGCTGTTGATACTGCTGATACGACTGCTGCTGCGACTGGGAGGATTGCCTTCCTCCCATCGCCGTAAAGTCGGGTGCAGAGTAGTCAAGCGACGGCTGCTTCTGTGGCGGAGGCTGCTTCTGCTGCTGCTGCTGCTGTTGCTGCTGCCGTTGACGCTGCTGCTGTTGCTGAAGTTGCTGATAACTTTGCTGCTGTCTCTGCTGCTGCAGCAAGTGCTGCAACTGGAGCGACGGCTGCTGCGAAGGCGACTGCTGGTAGTTCTGCTGCTGCTGGAACTGCTGTGGCGCTTGTGAAGGAGGGTAGCTAGACTGCTGCCTAGCAGGCTGTTGCACTGGCGACGCCACAGACTGAGCTGGGCTCCGCGAGGCAGGACTCTGAAAGGCTTGCTGAGGGCCGGAAGCGGAGTACGATGACTTCTGGAGTTGCGTGGGCAGCAGTGGTGGTTGCTGAAACTGCGACGACGACTGGGAGCCGGGCGATTGGGCGAATGAAGGCGGGGGCGGCAGACTAGTGGAAGGTGCGTAGTCCTGCGTGGCAGGCGAGGCCTGATACTGCCCAGACGGGGAAGGCTGCAACGGCGACGGTTTCGGCGCCTGTACCGGCGAGGGTTGCGCGGGCTGCCCTGGGGACTGGATCTGCTGTCCCGTCAGCAGACCCGGGAACGGTAAAGAGTACGATTGTCTTCGCAGTTGCGGCGAAGATCGAGTCTGCTGGTCTGGTAACAGCCCCGTCGAGCCCGTACTTGACGCAGTTGCGAAAGCCTGGAGTGGCGAGGCAGTTCCTACACTCGAGGAAGGTAGCGTGGGTGTTCCAGCAGGGCGCTGGAACGGTTGCTGTGCGGCGGGCGAGAGTCCTGCTGATCCTGTCTGAAGGGCGGCACTGGGGCGCCCAAAGGAGGACTGCGCTGACGTCGTCTGCGCCGTCTGCAATGGTGACTGCGGCGGGAATCCCAATGATGCAAAGAAGTCCTGCTTCGGCTGTTGCTGCTGCTGCTGCTGTTGCTGAGATTGCTGTGGTAAGCTAAGCGGCGACTGGGTCGACTGGCTCGGCGGCGTAGCTCTCGGCGCCGGCTGCCGCTGGGACTGAGGCTGCTGAAAGCTCTGAAGGTAGCCCGGCGGTAACTGGGACTGGGGAGCAGAGGCAGTCTGAGAGAGGGAGGGGAACTGCTGCTGGAACTGTGTCGGATATGAGGTAGACGTAGATGTGGACGGCTGTGATTGTGTGTAGGTCGACATGGACGACTGGCCGAGGTTTGTGTTGAGAGCCGAGTACGGTTGACTGGACTGTTGTTGGTACGGACTAAAGTCCTGTGTCTGCGTCGAGCTCTGAAACCCAGAGTACATCTGCCCGTTCTGCGTGTTCTGGGACTGCGTCGGCGGCTGGTACTGCTGCTGCTGCTGTTGTGGTTGCTGAGGAGTGATTGGTGGGCGGTAGTCTCCACCATTGAGGCCATTTCCATAAGCATTCTGCGGCGTTGTCGGAAACGGTGAAGGCTGGTACAGCGACTGCTGTTGTTGCTGCTGGTAGTTGAAGCCACCATAGCTGTTCTGGCCCCTCATGGCGGTCGCCACGCGCGACGCTGCATCCGGCGAGTACTCGGTGCCGCTGAAGCTGTACTGGGGATAGAGCCCGGCAGAAGTCGAGGGGGCCGAGTACGCGACGGTGTGCGGAGCAAAGTGGGATGCGACTAGAGCGCGTGTCAGTAGTGCTCAAAGGGAGGAGCGACATGATGTGCGTGCAGGTAGTCAAGTGGATTCATGCACGGGCGGTGGGGATGATGAGTGCCTGCGCTCCTCGTCAAGTTGTAGAGCATAAGGGCCGAGGTGGGCGTAACCCTCCGATGCTGCTGAGGAACGCAAGACATCTTGCAAAAGCAAGGACGAGGCAGCGGCAATGTGTTTTGACTTGGTAAATGACTCACCTCGCGCCGTCGGGGTATAGGTTGCGAACGGGTATACGCGTAGCAGGTTGGCCGGGTCGTCGTACGGCCCGCTGCCCCACTGGGCGTTGGGCTGACCCGTGCCCGTGCCGTTAGGCTGCATCGTTGCTCGGTGCTTGATGCTCGTGGGGAGTCGGACGCGGATTCGCGGTGGTGGTGGTCGAGGTGGATGGTGAGGACGACGGGTGCGTAGTGTAGTCGGCTCACCCAAAACGACTCCTCGGCGGCGGCAGGCGGCAGGCAGCCAGCAACCAAAAGGGGGCCACCACCCACCACCCAGGGCACACGCTCATACAGTCACACTGCCGCTGCCGCCGTACGCGACACATGAGCTGAGCGCGTGTGGGGACTCCACCTAGCCGAGCCACCACCGTAGCAACGTGGTACCTATTCAACCATACAGCCATGCGCCCATGCATGCATTTGTTGTTATGCATACACCGGACAGCCAACAGCCACACACACACGGGCCCTAGGTGATAAATGCATGGAATATGATCTACTGCACTCTACTCGTCGTCCGAGTCCTCCTCGTCCTCGTCGCTGTCGCTGTCGCTGTCCATCTGCTCCAGCAGGTCGACGTACTGCTTGCCCTTGGCAAAGGCCTCGCGGTACTTCTCCCTCTCGTCCTCCTTGGCGCCCTCTCCACGAGCAGCAGACAGCGAACGCCACTCAATCAGGCCCTCCTCGTCAACAATGTCCGAGTCGTACTGTGCACGAAGGATGAGACCAAACCAGGGGATGTAAGCCGGGTTTCTGACCGCGAACGTCTGTGCGTCGAGCGCAATGTCGCTGCCGTCACGAGCCAACCCGGAAGCGAGCTTGCCCCAGCGCTCCCACAGCGCCGTCGCCGTCTGCAGGATCTTCGCCGCTCCACCCTCCGTCGGGATCTTCGCCATGAGGAAGTTGACAACCTCCTCGCGTGCCGGGTCGATTCCGGAGTTGTAACCCATGACGAGGGTCTTGAGCTCGAGCGACGCGTTAGCCACAGAGTGACCCTCCTCGTAAGCACGCGCGAGCGACGAGCGCGCCTCGTTGAAGAACGCCTGGCTCGGTCCGCCGTTCAGGTTCAGACCAGCGACGTCCATCTCAATGTCCGAGTTGAAGTCGTCCTCGTCGACGTCGATCAGCGACTCGTCGCCAGACGAGGAAGCAATGGACAGCGTCGAAAGCGAGCCCTCCGAGTTGTACGAGGCGTCGGATAAGCGGCGTCCCAGCTGGAGCCATCGCTTGTTCCGCGGGTTCTCGTACGGGTCCTCGTCCTCGTCGTCAGAGTCAGAGAGCTCTTCCTCCTCCTCAGTCGGCCACAAGTAACCCTTCGAATCGGGGCCGAGCACAGCCAGGGAGTGATTCCTCATCGCCTCGTCGTGCTCCTCGTCCTCGTCCTCCGAGTCCCAGTCGTCGGGTCGATAGATGACTCGTCCGATGCGCGAGAACTCCGGGATCTTCACTCCGCTTCCAATGACAACGTCGTTTCCGATCAGAGTTCCCTTTCCAACGACAACGCCGTCGCCGAGCGTGACATTCGAGCCGACCATGCACTCCTCCAACTTGCAGTCGGCGCCTATCCGGACGTTGGTGAAGATATGTGATGACTCGATAGTGGTGTTCGGGCCGACGAAGCACTTGGCGCCGAGCGTAGACTTTGAGACAGTGACATTGGGCGAGAGCGTGTTGTGAGCGCCAACCAGGACGGGGCCGATCAGATCCGTCGTACGGGCGAGCATGACGTTATCACGCGCGACGTAGACGTTACCCCTACGCAGTTCGTAGTTGGAGCCTCCCGGGACGTTAACGTCGGGGACAAGAGGGTAGACCCAGCGGCGCAGAATGTCCTGCGTGATTTCGCCGTACGTCCTCGTGTCGCGCACGCGCTCGACATATCGTCCTCCCTTGCCGGCAGCGTCTGCCTTCTCCTCCGCCTTCTCCTCGCCGACGAGGTGGACGTTGATGTTCTTGCCGAGCAGCTCGGACGTCAAAACACCGTTCACGAAGTGTCTCCTGAGGTCATGGTAGTCAAAGTTCTCCGTGCAGAGAGCAGGCACGTCCGCCTCGCAAATGTCGATGCCGACATCACGGTATCCTCCCCGGTCCGAAGCGGCACTCGTGCCCGACCAGATCTCGTACTCGTCGATCGAGGCCGGCCAGGGGTCGAGGAAGAGGTTGGCGGGGAAGTCGACACGGCGCTTCCGTGGCGAGAGCGGGTTCAGGCTGTAGTGCAGGAGGCGGGACGACTTGGGGTGGACGAGCATGACCGGCGACTCGGGGTGCTGACGTCCGCCACGAGCGACGCCCATCGTCATGATCACGTTCTTGTCGATCTCACGACGCTTCTTGTGCGCCTCGACCATGTTCGAGATGTCGTAGTTGGACACGATCGGGTTGTGCACCAGAATGAACGGGTTCTCGGGGTTGAGCAGCTGAATGTCAGTTAACTGGCGCGCCCTGTAACTCACGCTCATGGCGTCGAGCTCTCGCAGAGCGTCACCGGCGGTCCTGGCTGTCGTCGAGGAGAGACATTGAATGTCCAGGAGATGCTGGAACGGCGAATCCCTGCTGGTCAGCTATGCTGGGTACACCTTAGCTTCGGCGATCACTCTACTCACTCGACGAAAGCTCGGATCTTGTCGGCGTGCACGCCGCAGAAGATGAACACCTGTTTGACCTTGGAGTGGCTGAGGCTCTCAAGCGTCCACATGAGCAGCGGAACGCTGCATAGGGGAAGCAGAATGCGGGGCTGGTCGAGACACAGAACCTCGAAGCGGCGGTTGAACGAGTCTGCAAGAATGACCGCCTGCAGCGGCGCCTCGTCGACATTGTCGCCGCGCTGAAGGTGAGCTTGAATCTACGGTGGGTACACAGCTCTGCAGAAAGGCGAAGCAGCAGTCAGTCGCTTCCACTTACAGGCTTCTGCTCGGCCTTCTGGGCCTGCTTTTTGGGCGGCATTGCTGTCGCAGTGTGCTATGCTTGATCGATCGAGCTCGACGCTTGAACGAGGCCGACCAAAAGAGCGCGAACATTGTCATAGTTATCCTGACTCGGTAGCATCGCGTGGGGTGCACGTGGCTGCCACAGGGGGTGAAACCCCGAAAGTCCGCCCAGCCTGGGTGAGCGCCGCTGGGCGCTGCGTGCGCCGTGCTGCACCGTAGCTCGTTCAGCTCAAGCTCGGTATGTACGTTGACCTCGACGATCACCACCTAGACACCACCTAGACATCATGCCCGTTCCCTGGGAGGTGAGTTGCGCGGAGCGGAGAGCGGGGGCGGAGGTGCTGACGAATTCACAGGCTCTTCTTCCTTTCGGTTAGTGACGCGCGGAGCTCGAGTGACGTTTCGGCGCAATCGGATTGGCCCCAACCTGCGGAGTACTGACTGGCGCACAGGTCTCGTTACCGTCATGTTCGCCGCGACCGGCACGCTCCTCAAGACCGTCAAGGAGTTCGAGAACGACTGGAAGGTGTGTTTGGGCTATGGGCGGGGCGCGCGTTTGTTGTTGTCCGATCGGGAAGGGGTGTCGGAGGTCGGAGATGGAGCTCACGTTGGGCGAAGGCGCAGCAGCCGACGGTCCCGATGCACGCGCTTTGCAAGCATGAGGGCCATGCACGTCCGCGAGTTCCTGCTGTGGAGGGATAGAACATCCCAACGGGCCGTTGAGATGGAGAAGTCGCGGCGGAATGACAAGAGCGCCCCATTTCAGTTGTCCTGCGCCTTTGCCTAACTGACATCAGCCTCCTCGCTACGGCATCGACTCGTGGGACCAGATGATGATGAACCGCGACAAGCGGCTGACGGGATCGTTCCGTGGACAATCTGTGAGTATACGGCTGTTGGAGTGGCGGCGATCGCGATGGGTGCAGACTCACGTGGCGTCATCAACACATCCTCCCACCATCACATCACGACACTTCATACAACACCAACCCTTCTTCTTGCGCACAACACGCTGACCGGCCCAGACGGATCCCGTTGCTCCGGCTTCGTTCGCAACCAACAGCGTATGGCAGACGGAGAAGATTCTGTAAAGAAGCAGCACACTGGACAACACAAAATGCATAGGATTTAGAGCCATACTGCGTGAGGGAGATCGGCGGTTGGCAGCTGAACGCCGTGACTGGCAGACTGGCAATGTGTCGCCAACGAGCCAATCGCCACCCCTTGCGCTTCGCGACAAGCATAGTCTTGGACCCGAAAGGACCACCAAGTGGAACGCAACAACATGTGCCAGGAAGGAAGTGCATATATGCAGGAACAACAGAAAATACAGAGGAAAATACATGATGTGTCGCGGCTTGTTGCTCAGTCAGGCAGGTCTGGGAAGTTGGCATCCGATCGGATCAAGTAGGTTTGTGTGGCTCAGCGTCGTCCGGCTTGAGCGCCTCCGTGTCAACGTTCTGTGGCAGGAGAAAGTCCTGTGGCGAGATGTGTGTCGGCGGAAGAAGTTTGGGCGAGTCGGTCGTCGAGGGGAATGCCTCCTAAGCATTATTATCGCCCTCTGTCTCAATAACTCTCAGCAAGTCCATGATGGCGTCCGAGTCCTGCCCCTGTCCAAAGATCTCCATGAGGTCCACAGCCTCACTGGGTGGCCCGTTCGCGTCGTCGTCAAAGCTGAGGAAGAGGCTCTCGAGGTCCGCTCCATCAGTCGATGGCGGGAGCGGCTCAAGGCCGAAGGGGAAGTGGAAGTCGAGCGGCTGGACCGTATCGCCCCGCTCGCCTGGTGTTGGTGATCCCCCCGTGCGACCGTTCTGGGCTGCCGAGCGGGTGGAACGGCGGGGAGAGGGAGACGGCGGCGGCTGTCGGCGGGGACTCGTCTTGCGTGCCCGTTTTCTCGGGCTCTCGGGCGGGGGCTCGTCGGTGCGCACCTTGTTCAGTCGCGGGGACGAGCGGACTGGCGGCGTGCTCGTCACAGAGCTACCCTTGGCCCACAGCTCGCGCGGCCGCATACGCTTATGCTTGTTGAAGTAGAGACCACATTCTGTCGTCAGTTACAGCTCAGGGGGTTCTCTAACGTACCATTGCAGACCTGGCATACAGGGCCATCCTTCAGCTTCTTCGTCATCCACTGCTCGCTCTCAGTCGAGGCGCAGTTGTAGCACTGTTCGGCCGGCGTTGGCGTAGGAGCCCAAGGTGACCCGGTGCTGCTTGCCTGTGAGAGAACCGCAGACGCAGCCGAGGCTGAGGTCGACATCGGCTTAGACTGCTGCGCGACGCGCTCGCTCCGCCTAGACGGCGATGGGGACAGCATGCCGCTGATACCGTTAGCACCCTTGGGCGACGGCCTGATAGGACTCTTGCTGGGCGAATCGGGCATGGCCTTGAGCAGTTTGGCCAGGAAGGGGTTGTACGCGATCTTGGCGGCCATGTTGGGCGATACCCGTCCCTGGTCCTTGAGTATGTTCATGAGCTGGGCGCGGGCAGGTGAAGGTGGTGGTGGTGTCCTTGGACCAGCGCGGGGTGGGGGTGTTGTGTCTCTTCGACTGGGCTCGGGCTTCACGGTCGCGTTGCTCGCCGCGCTGGAGGTACTGTGCCTGCTCGGCGAGGACGCGGATCCGCCCGGTCCGCCGCGCGGCATCGCGCGCACATGTCGCAAAGGCGAGGTAGGTTTTGGCGGAGGAGGGGGTGGCTTCGCGAAGCCTCCATTCGCCGTTGGTCGGGCCGGACTGCTCGCGACGGCTATTGGTGCTGAGGCGGTGGACTTTCCGCCAGCGAGCATCGACTCGAACGCTTGCCGTCCGGAGAACTCGGTCTTGCCCTCGGGGTTCAGTTGTCGCAACGTCAGCGTCACCTCTAGCCCCCAGCCCTTTCCATCTCCCTCCGCTTCGGCGGCAGCTGCAGCAGCCATCAGACCCTCCAAACCGCCTCCTTCTGAGAAGCATGTCGGCGAGAACTCGTATTCTCGTACGAGGCGACCACGAGCTAGTGTTGATCCGCTGCCATTCTCGGCAAGCGCCCATGACAGGAAGCCCTTCCCCGCCCATGAACTTGGCGCAGCGGGGCCGTGGAACGTACTCCGTGCTCCGGCACGTGATGGGTCGAGGTTGTACACCGAGAAGTCGAGTGATGAGCGTGTCGGGACGCATTCTGGGCTGTCCGTCAGCTGGAAAATGGTCGAAGAAGCTCACCTCGCGAAACAGATCCCCCGGGCCAAAGCCTTCAGCGCACAGCTACCCATCATCACACCCTGCGATGCGGGGTGAACGTAGACATCCTGCCGCTCAGGCAGCACGGCAAGGTACGACTGAGGAGATGTATCGATCGTGTAGAGTATTTTGACTGCTATTAGCTTCCCGGAGAATTCCAGCTTGACGGCTTGACGGGTGCGATGTAGCATAGCGCTCCAACAGGTGACGGCGCCGATCACACCACACACCTCAGCTGCCAGCCACCCAACTCTCCACCAACTCACCAGGCAGAGCCTGTATCTTGCCCGGCGCAGGAGCCGGCATGGTTGTCGGTCCGAGTCGTGCACTTCCTCTCTTCCGTGCGGTCCTTCCGCTCTAGTTTGAGATGGCAGGTCTCGCTGTTGGTCGAGATATTTGTCGAAACGGGCGCAGCTCGGGTGCGAAAACAACAAAGTCATAAACGCAGTCGCGCCCTCACGCGTTTGGACAGGACCGCGTCGCGGCGGAGGCTAATCTGCACGTGGCGACGTCATGAAGGGCCTGAGTGGTGGGTCGGGTGGCCAATATCCAGATTGGGCGGTCAGGCGGCAAGTGCCGGCTGCCGAGATCACTGAGCTTTCAAGTTGTCGGCTGCGAAGGGAAGGTCAACGAGGGTACGAGGAGGATGCATTGTGGAGACTTGCAAGTGAAGTGACGGCACTTCCGAGATGCTACATGCGCGATGGCAGGACGTTCTGATACATGCAGGCGTAGTTCTAACGCCCGGGTCCGCCGCGGCCCACTCAGGCCCCCAACCCTCCAGCCAAGCCGCAAGCCGGAGCCCCCTACCGCGCCTGCCGCCTACTCCAGGCGTCCACTTACCCGACCCTGCCAGCCTTGGTCGCCGGTGATCTCATCGCCTCAACGCAGCTCGTCGCTCATCACCACATCATCATCCAACTTAAAACCTCTTATTAACAATGGCGCAACCGCACAGCGTGCCCCCGATGGGGCGTGTGCGCACGCCCGGCATGGCGCACCACTCACTAGCCTTCTCGCCCTTCTACGACGGCAAGTTCGCCCTGGCGTCTGGCGCCAACTTTGGCCTGGTCGGGAATGGCCGCGTCGAGATCTGTTCATTAGGCGGACCTGGGGGAGGTGTAACGATAGAGAGGGGGTTCGATACGCAGGACTCGGTTTATGACGTTGCGTGGAACGAGGCGCATGAGTGAGTAAACCTGAGGTCGGACTGAGTCTCGCTGCCAGTCCTAGGTTGGGATGGCTGTGCTCAATGTTGAATCCCAATGGTGCTGGCTTAGCGCAAGAGAGAGAGAGACCCTTCCCAAGTTGACGAGCTTGGGACTGGGCCGGTCTTCAGTGTCTTTGTTGCAGCTGCGTAGGTGTTCAGACGAGCTGACTTGCAGAAATCAGGTGCTCGCAGCGTGCGGCAATGGCTCGATTAGGCTCTTCGACATTACATTGCAGGGACTGCCGATCCAGGTCTGGCACGAACACCACGCCGAGGTCGTGTGTGCCGACTGGAGCAATATCGAGAAGCGCATGTTTGCGACAGCGAGCTGGGACGGAGTTGCCAAAGTTGTGAGTGTGACAGCGTCAGGATCGGCGGCGCCCTCGGCCATTGTGACATCTACTCTCTCCACCAGCGAATGTACACACTCTGGGGCGTGAGAGAGGAAGTGGTCCCAAGTCGTCGACCGCTGTGTTGAGTTCTAGCCCAGCTAACACCCAGTGGCTCTCAGATCGGACAATCGCGCTCGTGACCCTCCCCCGCCTTCCGACACAGCTCTACGCCTCTCTCTGGTCACCACACACGAACCAGCTCCTCACCGTCGGCCAGGACCCGACAGTGCGCATCTTCGACATCCGCGCGCCGCAGCAGGCCGCGCAGAGCTTCTCGGCGTGCCCTATCCCGGGGGCTGATGTCCTCTCAGCCGACTGGAACAAGTACAAGCCCGGCATCATCGCTACGGCCGGCAAGGATCGGGTGGTGCGCGTCTGGGATCTGCGGAATACGGGGCGGCCAGTCGCCGAGCTGGGGCGGCATGGTGGGGGCCATTCGCTCGCTGTGCGCAAGGTGCAGTGGAGCCCGCATCATCCCGATGTCCTCGCTTCTTGCGGGTACGATATGAGTACACGAGTTTGGGACGCTCAGCAGCAGCGCGCTATCGCTGTCATGGGCGACCACACCGAGTTCTGCATGGCCCTCGGATGGGCGCTGTTCGAGGAGGGCGTGCTCGCTACTGCTGGATGGGACCAGTGGGTCAACGTGTACAAGCCCGTCTAGACGAGAGGGGGAGATCGGAGAGGAAGAGGGGAGCACACGCATTAGAGAGAAGGATGCATATCTATCGACACTACAGAATGAGAATGAGAATAAGACTAAAATGAGTATTAGATGTTCTTCTTGTCCTCAACCTTGAGCTCGTGGGCCCGCTGCGCCGCCTCGTCGATCGCCTTCTGCTCGAGCGCCTCCATATTGCCGGCGTACTCCTGGCCAATCTGCATGCCGAGCACGCCGATCAGGAGGATGCCCACGAGAGCGTTACCGGCGGCGAGCACTCGCACAGCCTCGATCTTGTCGTCCTCGGTGATCGGCTCCTCGAGGGGAGGGGGCTGGGGGAGGAGCGTCCAGGTCGACTTGGCGTCCGGAAGGAAGGTGCGCAGGCTCTGGATGTGAACGGAGAGGTAGAGAACAATAACCGCGAGCTGCAGGGCTGGAACGTCAGCTAAGATGGCTGGAGAGCTTACCAAGGGCACTGCCGTCGAAGAACTTGGCACTCTCGTTCCACTTGTGCAGCTTGAACATGAGCGTAAGGAGGGGAAGGGCGAGCACGGCGTGGAACAGCGCCTGCAAGTCAGTTGTCAGCTCAAGCTCGTCAACTCACCTTGACGGCGCCAGGAGCCTCGTACCACATCTCGTAGAAGCTGTACGCATTGTCGATGGCCTCCCGCGTCACGGGGATGTAGAGGAGGGGGATATCGACCTGGTTGTCAGCTATCGCTCGGCCAAGATCCGTGTGGCAATTGTTCAACAGGGACGAGCAGGGCACTGATAACAACGCGGGCGTGCGAGGGGCCGGCGCGCTTACGCCGCCTGATCACATGCGCCGTGCTAGCTTTCGTTGCACACATCGTGAAGTGCTGTTGATGCCAGAAGCGCCGGAAGCGTGGATGCGTCGAGTTGAGAGCCGGTCCGGCTCGCCACATGACTTTGTTTTCATGATTTGGGCCCCGGTGGTCATCCATTGTCACGTTTTCGTAGGGCTTCCGCGAGACTTCTTGGCATAGTGAAGCCTGGCGCAGCTCGACGCATCCAGCGTTCGCAGTCCCACAGTACGCTGTATCGCAACTTCACGCTCGCTCGCTACTCACCACCTGGCACATGAAGACCATTCCAAGAAGGAAGGCGGTCGAGCCGATGACAATGTTGGAAGCGAAGCCCATTGTGGATGCTGGTCGGGCGACGAGGGAAAAGCGACAATCAAGCGTCGACGGGCAGGACGGGACTGCTGTATCGTTGACGGGTCGGAAAACAGAAAGACAAGCGAAATGAAGGAAGAGGTCGAGAAGAAGATGGTCGAGTGATGGCAAAGTTTGGAAGATTGCGCGCTCTTCTCTCGCTGACAAGGCTAAGCTAAGGCTAGCTGGCTGGCTGCTGGCGTACAGGCAAGATTACCAGCGGCATGGCAGGGCAGGGTGACCACAGGCATAGTCGCCTGGCCGATCTTAGTGGGCCCATTTGCTTCCGCGATCCGATCTCAATGGAGATGAGCTACGGTGCTACGTGCCGGGCGTCACGTCCTTGCCGCCACGCTGGTACACTGGTGCAGGGTGGAGGCCAAGTCGACTAAGGCACACGCGTCCGGCGGCAGAGGCTCTACTCGCAGACTAGCTGCTCACCATGATGCTCCAGAACGGGCAAGTTTTGGCTGGGCCGCTGAACTGCATCTTCGCTTGCAACTTCTTAGCAGCAAGGAACGTGCATGCTTGACAAGCTCAGCAGCCCCGACTTGTTCGGAGCGTCGAAGTCTTTCTGTATTCGCTGGGTCGTAGATCATGCGGGCCACGGTGTGCTTCACACTTTCGGGCCGGCAGATTAGGCAGCGTTTAGCGAGCGGTGCTCGCTTCGTGATACACGGCAGGAGCAAGAGGTCCCCCACTCATGACCGGCGCGGCCGGCACTGGTTTGTCGGGCTGATCATGAGAAAAGGAAGCATGCACGCAGGAGGGGGCGTGCGGTGAGCCATGTCTACGTAGATATCTCAGTCTGCAGTGCGTCAAAAGATCTAGAGGACGCTAGCGATGACGCTGCCGAAGGAAGCCGGGGTAGGACAAAGACTGGCGAGAATGAGGCCTGTTGAGATGACAGACGATGCTTCCATAGGAAGTGAGCCTGCAAGCCTTTACTGCACCGATTGAACATAGCCGCTGCTCCGAGCTCATCAGTGCAGTCCTCCAATCCTCCGACTTCAGCACGCATCAGCGCACCACATACACGATGTCGCGCCATTGCAAGGAATTTCGAGGGTGGCAAAAAGGGAAGACCGGCTGCGTGCCTGGATCTGCCCGGGAATTCCGAACACTCCTGCCAGCGTTGACCGCGACTGACTGTCTCTGCAGCCTCAACGATCGACGCCGCTTCAGAGATCTCAACAACCACGACGTCTCGGCGCCCTCGACACAGCGGCGCAACCTTCATTCAATCTGCCAACGCCTAGTCCGAATAATACAAACTGCGGAAATACACCTACCGGCCATTCTGGAATTGCGGCAGCCAAGCCTCGGAATAGAAGCCAGCCTGAATGTGCGCCAGAGGGTAAGGAAAGGCGGCACCAGCGGGACCGAGCGCCACCCCTCACGCCGCCCGTCGATAGCACCATTGCCAAGGGTCAAGGGTTCTGCAAGAGCGCAAGAGCTGGTCAGTGCGTCTCTGGCGGCGGGCGGCCAAGCTCACTACATGCACACTAGTCCGCATTCTGCATGTCTTGCAACGAGGGCTCCCTTGATGTTGGGGAACTCGAAGCTGTGCTGTGCACATGCACTGACTGCAACTGTTCCGCTCAACGTATCGTCTTTCTTTTTAACGCTCTAACCAAATACTCGCACTCACGTTCGCTTGTTACCACGACTTATAACGACTCACTAGACGACACTCCTTTCATCACCGACGCTCTTTTACTATGCCCGGCCTCCAAGCGCTCTACGCACTGGCCACACTCGCCGCTTTCGTCGCCCCGGCCGTCGCCGAGACGCTCTGTAATGCGACCAACCTCTGTCCAAAGGCCTATCCTTGCTGCTCCGAGTACGGATACTGCCAGAAGGGCGCCTTCTGTCTCGGAGGGTGCAACCCTCTCAGTGCGTAGGACACGGGTGGAAGCTGTCCTAGGGCTGCTTAGAATCGGCTAGCTGGCTTTCTCCGAACGGACACAGCTGCCTGAGACTGTCAACTAACACTCGCAGACTCTTTCCGGCTCGAATCCTGCATGCCCGCTCCGGTATGCGAGAGCCACACGAACGACTTTTCTCGAGACCTCAGCCTTGTGCTGCTGAATCACACGCTGTATGACGGAAACGCCACGAAGTGGGACTGGGTCGGTGAGTTGAGCGGCACCTCAGCGCCCAAAGCTGTCCAAGCCTTCAGTTTCCAGCTGACAATCAGTCGACAAGGGCGAGATCGTGCCCAACCCGGCCGGCGACGGCGTCCGCATGACACTCACAAAGGATGGCGGCGGTACCCGTATCTCGTCCACTCGTTATGTGCACTATGGCAAGATGGAATTCGTGATGAGTGAGTAGTGGCGTCCGAGCGAACAGAGTGTGGCTCTCCGGTGTGCGCAATGGCGGATATACGATCGGACGCAGCCGGACGCAATCGGACAATGTCGAGACGCTAACCCCCAGAGTCCTCCAAGTGGGGCGGCATCATCACCTCGGCGATCACGATGAGCGATGTCAAGGACGAGATCGACTGGGAGTGGGTCGGCGCCGCCAACGACGAGGTGCAGAGCAACTACTTCTTCCTGGGAATTGTCGACTATGAGAACTCAAAGGGTGCCACGCACAAGATCAACGGAAGCAAGGCGAGCGATGACTGGCACACGTACACGCTCGACTGGCAGGAGGACGAGCTCAAGTGGCTCATCGACGGCAAGGTTGTGCGCAGTGTCAAGAAGAGCGAGACTGCCACGGCCGACGGCCAGTTGTGAGTTTCGGGCTTGGGATCGCTGAGCCGAGGATGGCTCCCGAAGGCCCCTAAATGTTGGAGCGGCCGAGGAGGACCTCACAGGCCTCACAGGGGGAGGCGAAACTTTGCTGCTGTTAGCTTCGCTGGGATCAGCATGTGCCGCTGTTAATCTTTGTGCCTGTCGGCTGAAGGATGGGCCCGAAGATGCTCGTCTCCCCTTGGGGGCCCCTGTGACCTCACGAACGCCCTCGTTTCGGGTTAACGCAGCGCTAACGATTCAGCCAGTACCCGACGACGCCTTCCCGCGTCCAGCTCGCCATCTGGGCTTCCGGTATCGAGGGTACCGCGAAGGGAACCGTTGAGTGGGGAGGTGGCATGGTCGACTGGCAGGCTGAGGACTACACCTCGACGGGCTACTACTGGGCTGAGCTGAAGTCTATCACGCTCGAATGCGCCGACCAGGGCCTGAACTCTACCGACGGATACGTCTACACTGGACTCGACCATGCAAACATTCCCGTGAGTAACTGTCCGAAGACCCTGCCACCGCTTCCAATGTGCCGTTCCTTCGTTGTGGAGTGGAAGCGACGAGCAGAATGTGAATTCGGGTGCCGCGGCTCCCTTTCTGAATGAGAAGTCCTGTGTAGCGAAGGAACGGGCTCCGCGGTCCTCAGAAACGAGGTGATGGTGTAAAGTGATGTCACTGACAATTCCAGACTGTCGAGGTGACCCACAACCGCTCGACGATCCTCAACGCGGCGTCTATGACCGGTGCATCGATGAGCATGCTCGGCGCTGCAGTCGCAGTCGGCCTTCTCCCGCTGGCCCTGTCTGTGCTCTAAGCTTACGTGCCGTGGTGTAAGTCTACGACGGGGTCACAGATGATTGCGAATATCTCTCACGACTCCGTCGACCCGGCTACGAGTGCAAGCCGCTGGCGTATCTCGCGGCATGATAACCGATCTTGCTTCATCCCCTCCGTTAAGAGCTACCCTGTCGATCTCCTTGCTCTCATCACCTTCCTGCTGCACTCGCATGTATCATTGACGCCGTTGAGCTTGGTAGATTTTGAGCCGCGGCGTCTCAACTTTGTTCACTTTTGCCTAGAGCTAGATTATTCCCAAGGTCTGCTACGATTTGTGCCTTTCAACCGTCTCATGTTTTCCTCTATCTCATGCACCTCCCACTACTGCCCTGCCCCTTTCTTTGCTGCCGCGGCGATCGTTTGTCGCCTATGCCATCTACCCCATCCGCCTACCCTAAAGCGCCCTCGACCCCGTGTCACGCGGGTGGCAGCGTGGTGGTCTGTTTGGGCGTTCACCTTGTAATTGATGCATTCAGCTTTGTTGATCGGAATGAGTCGCACGCTGGACGCCGCGAGCCCAGCCAGGCTCAGCCATGAGCCAACCGTACAAGCCACAACCATTTGCCGGACGCCTTTGACGCCGCATGTCGCGAAACACGGACCACACGAGCCTCTGGCTGGCCGGTTGGCGGTTCCTGGTGGGCGCATGCCTGGTCGGAAAGGCCACAGCAAACCTTAGGGTGAATTAGGGGGAGGGAGGAATTAGGAAAGTGTGCCTGGCTATCTGTGACTGAATAGTCGCGGGCACGCTTTGGAACGGGGGAACGAGGCGAGCGATTGCGGCATCGCAGGCGAAAAATAAGGGGTGGGAGAGAGGGTGAGAGTGGAGGAGTGGAGGAGGGACCGGTAGGACTGAGGCGCGGAGAGAGGATGTGGTGAGAGTGACAGAGAGCGCGGGGCAGCGGGGCACACCCAGTAGTCCGTACCCCGTACCTCGATCCCCCACATTCGTACCTCGTCAGCGTGAGCGTCGCAGGCAGAGGTGCAGAGTCATCGACGGAAGCCAAGAGCCAGACATAGAAACACCCACCTCGATAGCGTGGGAAGCGCTCAATGATGGCAAGGAACCGGTCTCTCTCTCATACGTCCGAACCGGTTGACTCGTTCTGGCGGCTACTCTGCTTCTCTCTGCGGCTCGCACGCTCCTGCTCCTGCTCATGCGTATGTGTGTCCGCGCCCGTGCCCCCGTGTTCTTGCCGGTGTGTGCGAGCGTGCTCATCACTCCCGTCGACTGCCCATGCCTAATGCCAGGCCCAAGATCAGGTCCGACGTCCATGGCTCTTCACCCATGAGATATCGCAGCCGGTCGCAGCCGTCACAAATCGCAGATATCGCCAGCCGGCCAGCCAGCAACCCGTCCGCCCGCGCGCATCGCGCCAGAAGTCGAACGCCTCACGCACGCCTCTTGCGCCTCATGCACCCGTGCTAATCTAGCGCGGCAGTGGCGACTCGTTTCAATCGCCTGTGACCGTCAGCCGGTCTGTCTAGACTTGTTTAGCCAGCCAGGTGAATCGGGCTGTTTGTTCCAGCCGTCCTTTATCTGGCACTCGTTGACCGGTTCACACCACTCCTGCCATCCTGCACTCGTCACTCTTGACATTTCAACACCTCGGCCCATCGACACATCGACCATCGCCCAACGCACACATCGCTCAAGTATACGGTCCATTCGGTCCTTTCGAGCCCCAGCTCACCCTGCCTAGCCATGGTAGCACTGTACCTTGCGCTCACGGCGTGCGGCGCCGTCATTGCGACGGCCTCCGCTGCCAGCCTGCTCTGGACTGCGCTCTGCCTCGGTGAGTAACTCCAGCTTCTTGCAGTCCACAAAACGTGCCAGTCCATCGCCCAAAGCGAAGATCGGCAGCATTCTGTCGCACGACCACGACCTGCTCCTCTCCGCTGTTCGGGCAAGCAAGCATAGCTAACCCCACAGTCCCCGTCGTCAACGTTATCGCTATCCCGAGCTTGATCGGTAGCCTGCTCCGTGAGTCCAGAGCTGTGGGACTACATTCCGCAGCGAAGCCACACTACCGGCTAGTACTGACACTGTCTCTTGCGAAACCTACGCCTCTCACTGCTGCTACCATGCTACCACGACAATCACCGAACGCCTTTCTTTCTCGATTCTCGACTCATTGCGTCTCACCTACTGCTCGCCACTCGCTACTCACTCGCAATCCCCTGCTCGATCACTCGCACTCCCTGCTTCTACTTCAAACCCACAACAATCCCACGCACAATTTCTCTCGCCAACAGTCCTCGCGCACGCACTGCCCTTTGCGGCTTATCTCCTGCTCGCTCAGACCGATGCGCCCAAGCACTCGGGCAGCATATTTCTGCCCCTTTCCCCTGGTGAGTAAGGGGCCACTTCACTTACCGGCTGCAGAGCTGGGAATTAGAGTTACGGTAATGTCGGACCGTGTCCGCTCGCTGGACTACGCACGAACCGCTTATACCGCTTTACCGCTGTACCTAATCACCTGAGCCTCTCTCCGCACGATCGCAATGAGACACACATGGGGTACTTGACTAACGGCTCAGCGCGGCACCTAGGTCTGCTCGTCGCGGTCGTGAACTACGTCTGGTTCGTCGCCACCACGGGTCCACGCTTCGTGGTGGCGTCTGTGCAGACCGCGATCGAGCTCTGGCGTTCGTCGTCCAAGACATACCCGCCCGCCGCCATCCTCGAGAACATACGGTACGTGTCATGTGTTGCGAGGATGTCTCAGAGTGTGTCATACTGACGGTCCAGGCTCAACATCCCATACCACCACAAGCCGCGGTGCAAGCTCGACGTCTTCCTTGCCCACTCTCGGCCGGCGCCCTCACCGCAGCCGCAGACTAGCCCGCCCATCTCGCGCGTGTCCTCCGTCACGACACTGCCGGACGTCGATGTCGGAAGCCAGGTCGACGGCGAGTTCCCGCCGGGCACATGGGGCGACCTCGCGCCAGGGTCGCCGATCAGCGAGGATCCGAACCTGAACCCGGTCGTCATGCTCATCTACGATGTCGGCACGATGGGCCCGATCAAGCCGCAGAAGTGGATGTTCTGGCTTCTCGGGAACAAGCTCGCCCAGCAGGGTTATGGTAAGCTACAATTGCTGCCGGCATAAGCTGACACCAGTCTGTGTCATTCCCGACATCACGATGTATCCCCACGGCACAGCTGAGGACATGGTCAGCGATGTGCGGCATGCCCTGGCGTGGACGCGCAAGGAGATCGCAAAGTACGGTGGCGACCCGGCCAACATTCACCTGATGGGTCACGGCCTCGGCGCCCACCTGGCACTGTACACAATCTCGCAGGCGGCAGTAGTACACTCGCGTGACCGGCTCGAGATCCTCAACGCAGCCAGCCAATGGAGCCACTTTGCGAGCCAGCACCGCGAGATTCCGAACGGCCTGAAGAGTCTGCGCGTGTACGCCCCCGAAGCCGATCTGCCGCCGATCCGGGGCGTGATCATGCTCTCGCCCATAGCCGACATCATCAAGCAGGTCCGGCACGAGAGCAAGTGCTGGGTCGAGCACGTGAGCCCTCTGCGTCGAGCGCTCGGCTCGAGCCAAACCCGGTGCATGAAGCACTCGCTCGGACACATCCTCTTTGCCGCGAGGCACATAGTCGAGGCAGACTGCCTCCCCGAGAAGGCCCTGATCATCCATGGGTAAGCTCATCAACAAAAGCTTAGCTAACACGCAGTGTTAACGACACGATCGTGCCCGTGTGGCAGGGCATCTGGCTCGCAGACCTGCTCAACGGCCTCGACATGGCCGTCACCATCAAGCAGTACAAGCTTGCCCACTTTGACGTCGTCACGAGCATGATGACGGGCTTCCGGGGCAGGAGCACGGACTGGCTCATGCATGACAGTGAGTTGAATCGCTCGTGAAGTAACTGACGATCAGCCCGGACCTTCATTGACGGCCACGGCGGCTACACCGGTACGAAATAGATGATACAACGATTTGAGACACCACTTTCTGAGACTCACGATTCCTCCCTTAACGAACTAAAAGTCCGCAAAGATGCGGCAACCAGTTGTAAACGTAGCTTAGCATGTGACATAGTGTGATGATATGTGAAAGTGCCAGTGGCCACGAGACCTACAGAAGCATCGTTGCTGTGAGGCGGTTGCTAGTGTTGGGAGAGGACCTATCGGCGCAGGAGAAGATTCCAGCAACAGGTGGCTAAGCTGACTAGGAGAAAGAAGAGAAGGAAGGAGGTGAGTGCCTGAAGAGTCGAAAGGGACCATCGATCTCGGGCAGTCGTCCATGTGGCCTCCTCCTTCTCTTCATCAAGCTCTAAGCGACCATCCCTCACCTCCCCAATCCCGGAACGCACCAATCCTTGCTCTCTCACTGACAAAGTCTTATTTGACCGCTAGATCGCAGAGCACTCTAGTCGTTCGCGCGGTTGGACGTCACCACTACGACTGAAAAAGGTCACTGTGGGCAACCTACTCGTCGAGCTCGACGTTATGCTCTTTCAGCAGCTTCCTCCCCCTCTTCAAGTCGATCAGACGGACATCAAGCTCTCAAACCTCATTCGGCACCCTTATCTGCTCGTCGGATGAGCGTTGACAGCTTTCCGCTTCCAATTGACTCGAGAACCAGCCCACTCTCATCGACCCAACTGCTACGTCGGGATCAGTCATCTGCCCTATGGCTCAGTTGGCTAGCGCGTGGAGCTGTTATTTCTAGCACACTCCGAGGTCCACGGTTCGAGCCCGTGTGGGGCAGTTATGATGCTCTTTTGCATGTCGAAGCGAAGCAGAAGTTGTTGTGAAGTGTCGGTTTGATCGGGAGGACAAAAGTTGTGGTGCGGAGGGGTTGCGGATGGGTGGTCAGGGTCGGTGTGGAGGGAAAAGCCACCTAGACGGCGGATTAGCCGTTGTTCGATGACCTGCGGCCCCACCTGTTCCGTCCCCGCGTGCATAGGCCGCATCGTTGTCCTCATTTGGGGCAGCCTTGCTTTTTATAGATGGCGCAGAGGAGGAGTAAACGTTCAAGCCAGCGAAAGCGGTGCTCGTTCTAGACGTCTCGGTGGAATGATAAGGTCGGTATCTAAGTCCGGGCCGATTTCGGCATATCTCTGAAACATTTCACGTGACGAGTCTACACCTATCAGCCGAGTCACCACCGCCGTCCTCGATGAGCGAGAATGACGGCACCACTGGCAGCACCGTGGCAAGCTGAGAATGCTTAGGCAACCTTGCTCTTGGTATGCACAGGTGACTGTATCCCTGTAGATCGCTTCCATTCCGGCGCGCTCATCAGTTCTGGATCGAAGGCACAAACCCAGAACTATCCGCCACGCGCGCCGGATCCGTGCCTGCGCGGCTGACACAGCAGCCGCCCTAAAGACCGGCGGCACTGTGCGGACCGAGATCCATAGGGAGGAAGACGGCCGTCGGGCTGACCATTGATCTCTTCGCATCCTCCACCAGTCCTCCACCCCTCCTCCACCAGCTCCACGCTCACGTTCGAACGTAACCCGTCGGGCCCGTCGTGGTCCGCACTTGCTGCGTCTCCAGGGCTTCCAGCGCTCGCTCCAAACTATATTGCGTGCCGCAGTGTCCGTCCTTGCGCCATTCCGCCGTTCGCCTGACTGATCAAACGAGGCCTGCGGGCAACAGACTCTGCGCTTATCGCCAGCCAGCTAACTCCAGTTTTACTAGTGACAGACATAAACACTGCGTCTACGCCTGGCGCATCACTTATGCGATGAGCAATCTCGGCCTCGGTCCACATCACCCTGCCCGGATTCGTATCACTCAATCACACTGACTACCACGCCACCACGCATTGCACGCAACGCCGTACTGATGCTCCAATTCGACTCCGCATCTCCGGTTGCGGGGAGCTAGGCGACCGGGTCCGGAATGCTAGGATAGTGCGTTGGGCTGGCGCGACGCCAGCGCGTCAAGATAGTGGCGCCAGGATAAGTCAGCACATCGGTCGGCTTGTGCCGCCGAAACACCGAGCGCCGCAACTCCAGATCCACGCTGAAGGAGGACACCGGGGACACTCTGCGGACCTCTCTCGCGCTCGCTCGGAAAGGCAAAGGCCAAGGCCAAGGCCACCGGCGATGCGCAGTCATGCAGTAGGTCTGCTTATCGCTCGCCGCAACGAGGAATGCGATCGTGATCGGCGTGGGTCGATGTCCGACTTAACCTTGGGTACATAACGGCGTCGTGCTGCGCCGCTCTTCCCCAACGCATCCCCCTCATCCCCCTTCGACTTTCATCACCATGTCTGCGAACGACGATACGCACGATAGCATCTCGCCACCAGAGGCACTCGCTATCCCTCAGACCGCCGCGAAGCGTGGATCAGACGCTTCGACGGAAAAGGAGGCCGTCATGTCTACCTCACCGACAGTGGCTGACCTGCCTGGGCTCAAGGCGGATCAGAAGAGTATCTCGGGCGCCTCGCAAGCGACTCGCACTGGCGAACAGACGGCCGACAAGTCGGGTGACCTCGAGAAAGCTCCGGAGAGCGCTGAGCCGGCGCCGGTGAATGTGCTCGCCAATATGAGCGCGGCGAGGAAGAACGTGCTCCTGTTTTGCTTCGTGAGTCATCTTTACTTTGGTGGAGGAAATTGCGGCAGTGCAGTCCCGTCGCGACCTCCCAATTCCCAGATACCTTGGAAGCCACGCTGACCTCAGTGTCTCGCCATGTTCATCGATGCCGCCGGCGTCAGTGCCACCTTCCTCATGACCGAGCCGATCGGTGTCGACCTCAACATTCGTTTCGAGGACTACGCCTGGATCCTCGGAACATATTCCCTCGCCTTTGCCGCCACTCTGCTCTTCGCCGGCCGTCTGGCAGACCTCTACCCACCCAACGTAGTCTACACCGTAGGTTTCTTTGGCCTCGGCGTCTTCAACCTGATCATCTCGTTCATGACCGACCAATACGCCTTTTTCGTCCTGCGTGCCATCTCGGCAGTGCTCGCGGTCCTCACCATTCCAAGTGCGATCAACATGATCATTCAGATGTACCCGGACCCGCTAGAGCAGGCGAAGAAGATCGGCTTGTTCAGCATGGCAGCCCCTTTGGCGAACACTATTGCGCTCGTCCTCGCCGGGCTCTTCCTCCTGGCGAATTGGCGGTGGTACTTCCGTTTCATCGCTATCCTCGTCATCCCCTTCGCCATCGCCGCGTGGTTCCTCATGCCCCGTGCACCCGCTGTGGCCGAGGATCTGGCGCTGACCGAGAAGTGGAAGCGGATGGATCTGATCGGAGTCTTCCAGCTCCTCGCAATGCTGATCCTCTTCATCCTGGCGCTCACGCAGGGGGCAGTCGACGGCTGGGGCAGTGCCATCTTCATTGCGCCCCTCGTCATCTCGCTCGTCATGCTGCCTATCTTTGTGCTGTGGGAGCAGAGGTTACCGCAGGGGTACAGTCTCCTGCCTCAAAACATCTGGAGATTCCCCAACATCGGCTCGCTCATGCTCCTGGCGACATGCATTTTCTGGTGGTTTGCGACCTACCAGCTCCGCGTCGCGACCTGGTTCCAGGACGCGCTGCACAACAGCGCCATCTTGTCGGCCGTCAAACTGCTCCCGATGGGCATCACGGCCGTCGTCGTCGGCTGCCTGACCCAAGTCTTCCCCGTGCTCTTCATGCGTCCCCGGTGGATCATCCCTATCTGCGCCGCCATGGCATTTGTCGGCACCATGCTCCTCGCCTTCTCCAACGGCGGCCGCGGGACAGATTACTGGCGGTACATTTTCGTCGGCGAGATCATCGGCACAGGAGGCGGGATGGTCATCTTCATCACGGCCAACACGCTCATCATCCAAGCCTTCCCGCTCGAGTTTGCCGGTGTCGGTGGCTCATTCGCCAACGTCATCTTCCAGGTCGGCGGCGTCGTCGGTATTGCCATCCAGACGGGTCTCCTGGATACCGGCTCGGGACCGCTCGATTGGACCGGGTCGAAGAACGGCTTCCTCCTCACGAGCGCTTACACGCTCTTCTGCGGCATCGTGTTCTGTCTGTGGTATAGGCAGGATAAGATGCCCGTGAGGGAGGGGCCGGTCGCTGCAGCGTAGTTGAGCTATCGAGCTCAGGTTCTGCGTATGCCTACAATGACCGTCCATACAAGCTTTGTACATATATAATCAAGAATTCCAAGAACTCTCAGCACGCCTCAGCACTCATCAAAACCTGTATCTCTATATGCAAAGCAGTTGAGTCGACTTGTAGCCGAACAGTCCGGAAGTCGAATCATACTAATCTCTACGGGTCTTACCCGACATGTGCAGGCATCACGTTGTTTAAGGATCCAGTTCAACCTGGGGTCAGTTCACAGGAAACACATGGGTAACTGACCTCTACTGATGGCCGGGGTCACTTGTATCCTATAGGGCGACATGGAACAAACTTGGAAGTGGAATACGACTTGGCTTTAGCTGTGCCAACGTTCTGTGCAGCTTACTTAACGCTAGCAGGCCTGTCTCTTTACACTCCCACCTGTGTGGTCACCAACCACCACTGATACCACCACTGCTACCACCACTGCTACCACCACTGCTACCACCACTGCTACCACCACTGCTACCACCACTGCTGTCACCACTACTGACACCACTGCTGACACAGCGCAAAACCGCCCAAGGCAATTCTCGTTCGTCCGTCTGCAGACAACCGAAAGTCATTTGGCGTGATTTGGCTCCTAGAACTCCTCAGCTCTCGCCTCAATCACCACTATACTGCGATGATTGTCGAGGTTTGACGCCGGAAACGAATGAACAGCCACGGGCTTGGAAGTAGATAGGTAAGGTCCTGGTAGTGAGCTTCATTGGATATCTGCTCAGCTCACATATGTCAAACCCTGTCTCCTCACCAGTCCCACGGGGCTCTCGGGGCTTACGGAGCTCGTGAGACTGGCGGAGCTCGCACCGCCGCCCACCCCGCCCCCTCCCACCTTGCACTGAGCTCATCATCGGTCGCGTGGCCCAATGGCAAGGCGTCTGACTACGATTCCTTCCCCAAGTCATGACGGGGATCGAGTACATCAGGAGATTGCGGGTTCGATCCCCGTCGTGACCTTTTGTTGCTGTTCTGGGCGTTGTTGGAGCTTTTGGGGGGTGCGTGAGGAGGTCGTGGTGAGAGAGGGAGGGGATAGGATTGGTGAAGTGATGGTCAATGGTGGCGGGTGGCGGTTTTTTGGTGGGAAATGGTCAAAATTCGGGCACGCCTTTTAGGCCGCCTGGGATTGTTCCAGACTGTCGAGCTCAGCTGGACTCTTCCGCTAACTACGTAGAACACTGAGATGAGCTTCTTCATCGGCGTTTCGGAGCTCACCACCGTGTGCAGCATGCCACTCGACCGTGTTCGCTAATGTTCTATCTCTTATCCACTCCACGCTTCGTGGAGAACAAAGCGGGGTGCCGTGGGCGTGGCAAGCGGGGCGCAAACCGTGGCGGGCTTTGGCTGCTACTGCAGATGGGAATCTGAATTCAGCTGCTGGGAAGAGGCGATTCAGCTTACTGCAAAGTACGACCAGGGTCCACTGATGTCGGCTAACGATCTGGACACCCCAGCGTACTTGCTGGATGTGATTGTCTCGATGACAGCTCGATGAAGAGAGGGCATTGCACGATCCAACTAAGTAACGTCTGGAGTCAGCTCGCGACGTCCTGGACATAGCTTACGCCGGCCCGGGGCAGTCCGTCACACCAGACAGTCCGTCCCAGAAGCAGGAGTGGGGCAGGAGCGTCACAAGCTGGATTCAGCTCTACTTCGTTCTCGACAGCTGCGTACCAGCCCAAGTGCTGACGCGGTAACACAGGCAAAGGCGTCCTATCTGAGATGAGCTTGGGCATCGAACCGTCAGCTCACCTTTGACTTGCACGTTGTCCGTTATGTGTATGTTGAGGGCACGTTTGCCCAGGGGACGCCGCTGGTGGTGTCAGCTCATGACGAAGTTTCTCGCTCACTGCCTCATCAATCCTCTGGGCCGAGTTTGCCACCGACAGCAGCTTGCCTGAGAATGGAGAGTATCTCACAAGCTGCCCTCGCTGCATCAGGTATCTGAAGTTGTTCTGAGGTCAGCTTGAGCTTGCAGTTCTGCAACTGACCACGGCAATATGACAGAGAGCTTGGCTTGAGCTTGCGTGCCTGCGCAGGTAGCTTACAGCCGGTCTGACAGTAGCTCAAGTTGTACAGAGGCTCAGCTCACGCTTGTTATCTGTGGTCGCGCAAAAGCTCACTCTCTCGGCCGCCAGGATTACCTCCGTTCCAGCATTTGAATCCCGTGCAGGCCATGCACCTGGTGATGAGCTCGAAGCCGTAACCCCGGAACTCACCCTTGTGTCGTGACTACAACCACTATACGAGATAGACCAACAGATCCTCGCCTGGCGGTCAGCTCGAGCGCGAAGATCTGTAAGCTCACAGTGTACGCTCCATCGAGGCATATCGAGCTCGACCTGTCGATCGTGTGGCTGATGCACTGAATTCGGCCACGATAAGTGAATGAAAAGCTCACCATCGGGTCGCGGCCTGAAGACGCACTGCGGCTTAGAGTTATCGTGGTGCTCTGGTGGTGAGCTTGTGGTGCATTGCGAAGAGCTCACTGTCTTCGCCCCCGGATCTCCATCTCAGAAACAAGTAGTGAGCCAGACACACATCCTGATGTCAGCTCGGAGCCATCTACCAGCTACTCCAGCTAACCCTTGCGTCGTCCGAAGACATCGGGGATAGAGAGACCCCGTAGCCTGGCGGTCAGCTTGAGAGTCGAGACATGGAAGCTGACCACCTATAACCTCTGACTCAACCTGGGACGAGCGAGCCAGTGCAGAAGTGGCCTGGTATGAGCTTGACGTTGTTAGGTTGAAGCTCACTCTTGCGTTGTGCCTTCGACCGCTCGACTGCCACTTGACTGCAAAAACCACCAATCAGTTCTCGCGCGGAAGTGTTGTGGTGGGAAGCTTGTGGTGCACGATATAACCAGAAAGCTCAATGAAGTCTCCCCTCAGTCCACACGTCAAGTTGCCCACAAGAGTCTGGAATCAGCTCGAAGTCCTCTACGAGAAGCCCCAGCTCACCCTGCCTCGTCTGAAGACCCGACCGGCAAGAGAGAGAGCTGGCCTGGCGCTTAGCTCAGTCCCACAAGCGCAAAAGCTCACAGTTCACCGCCATCGAGACACATCGACACCGACCGGACGCTAATTGTGAAGCAGGTACGCTGTTATCAGCTCACGACTCTCGTATGAAGAGCTCACCGTCCTCACGCGCCTCAACGACGCAGCGGACGGCAACGCTTTGGGTCTGGTGGGGACCTTGTCGAGCACAGTCGTAGCTCACTCTCCTTGACGACCCTCTAGCAAACTTGCTTCCCTTGTATGGCAGGGTATGGTGCAGCCTGCCATGAGCTCAGACTGGAGGCATTGGGAGCTCACCCTCATCTTGTGTGCAGGCTCGTGGGCAGAGGTCACGAGGCAGGTGGTTTAGTGTAGACGGCGGCGTCGACTGGGTCGAAGATGGCGGCCTAGAGTAGATCGCCGTTTGAGGCCATTGCGCAAACAGGGTTGAGTGAGGCATGTGTCCCTTTTGCGCAAATGACGTCGCGTGGGGCAGGTGTCTTGATCCCCGCTCAGACTCTCAGATAGTGGAGCTCACAGACGTTTCTTAGTGTGAAGAGTGGAAAGCAGCCTGGCGGTGAGCTCGGTTCGCTGGGCCAGACAGCTCACAACCTCGTCTTCATCTCCGCCGCCGACTCGAAACGGAGCACGCCCGTTCATATCGCCCCAACGGGCAACCGTGCGAGCGACCTTCTGCGCAAAAAGACGTTGGGTGAGGCAGGCGTCTTGATCTCCGCTGAAGGAAGCCGAAAGGGATCACCGTCCAGAGAAGCAGACCGAGAGCTTACAGTTTTGTAGCTCGAAGAGCGTGGAATAGCCTGGTGGTAAGCTCGGTTCGCTGGGCCAGACAGCTCACAAGCCTGTCTCCATCTCCGCCGACGTCTCACGACCCGTCCACCGAGTCGCACCCGATGCGTGATCGTGCGAGAGATAAGAGAGTGGTCTGCAGTCAGCTTCGGATTGGGCAATGGGAAGCTGACTATGTTGACTATGATGAGCTTGAGACCAGTGAGCCAGCTCATCTTGTCGAAGCCACCTGGCTAACGGATCGAGTCCGTCTCGTCGTCGTAGCTCTGGCATACGGATGGAGGTCACGTCGCCCAAGCATGAGCTCGGTACGCAACCCATCTCATAGTTGTCTCATCGCGCCGTATCTGCGTCTCGTCGGGTCATCAGGTCGTCTCGTTGTCTCGCCGTCTTGTCGTGTGTGAGCATGGTCGTCTGGCGTGTCTCGTTGTTGGGTCATAAGGTCGTCTAGTGGTCTTGCCATCTTGTCGTCTTGCTGTCTCGTCGTCTGGACGTCTGATGTCAGCTCGTTGGGTGGCACAGGGCAGCTTACTGAGGCTTATTGAGTGGTCCGGGGCAGCCCACCCCGCCAACAACAGTCCTCACACCATCCAACGGGTCGCTAATTCAGCCCTGGTTGACCTGAGTGTCAGCTCAATGTAGGTGATACTAGCTCACGGTGTCTGGTATGAGCTCATTACACGTATGGTGCATAGCTCACCTTGGGCTCTAGACCGCCATTACGAGTTAGCCTTTCGAACGGTCTGGGGTTGACTTCAAAGCCAGCCCGGCAGCCTACTCTCGAAGGTCTGTAGTCAGCTTCGAAGATCAGCACATCAGCATACCCACAGAAAACGCGCGATCAGACGAGGATATGTCAAACGATGAAGGAAGTGGAGAGAGAAGACCTGACCTCAGTTGCTAATGTATCTGTCCTGATACTTGTGCACCTATAGCGGGAGTAAGTTCGCAGTGCAGAGAGTGCGAAGAGGGCGAGGGGCGCTGGCAACCGCACGGCGTCCCCTGGTCTACGAGATCACCCGAGTGGAGCCCGAGTGTGACGGCCGCTGTGGGTGTTGAGTTCTTGGCAATACACAATGCCTCGAGGCTGAGAGACAAGCCTGCTCCTGCCTCCAGCGGCAACGCCGCCAGCGAGAAAGGGGTGAGGGTGCAAAGAGCCCCATGGGGAGTGAGTGAGGTCGGAGGACCTCGTGGTCAGTTTGGACTTACGACGTTGACTAGATGTTTAACACACGAAGCCTCGAGGCGACCCGTCACTGGTGGTCAGTGCAGGACAGCGAAGGCTCAGCGGGTAGCCACTATGTGCGTAACGATCCGTAGGTGCAATCGGCAAGGAGTGACGCAGGCCAGCGGGCTCGCGCATAGACCTAGGATTGCTGTACTACGCTGCGCTGATTGACGGCGGGGAGATGTGCATTGATGGATTCCTTGTTCGTCAACTTTGGCCGAATGCGGAGTGGGTGCGAAGTGCCACTCCCAGCCTGGTGCCTCTTGTTTCAGGGGGCGTGTTCTCTGACCTCAGATGCTCCAGAGCGCGAAGAGGGAGGGCCAAGGTCTCCGATGTTCATCGTGCTCTGTGACGATTGAGCGACCTGGGGCCTTAGCGCTCTTGGTCCCAGCCTACCCCAGCCGGTCCCGTCCTGCTGAACGATTGGTGATGGGTGCAGTAGCGATGTACTGCGCCTTGTCCTTACCGCGGCCCCGCAACAACGCTCCTGTGCTCTTGGCACTCAGGTCTGAGTCGAGCCGTTAGGCAGCCTGCGTTTGTCATTCAAAAGAGTGCTGTTCTTGCGAGTGGGGAGTCTTCTTGGCCTTGCCAACACTCTAAGCCCTCCGGGTGGAATCAGCCCAGCTTCAGTTGAGATCACTCATCTGTCTGAGAGTAATGTATCAGTGGGTTAGTAAAGCTTAGCATCAGTCCATCAGTGGCCCTCAACATCACCCCAACCAGCACCACCAGCGTGCGTAAGGATCATCCATAAACCAAATGCGGCGTCGATACGTGCCGATTCTACATATTTGTTCCTGGTGGAGATTGCTAGGGCTAGATCTACTTGCGGCCACTCGTTGTGGTCGCTCCGACTTGGACTTTGCCGACTTGGACTTAGAGGAGAGTGCCTCCGGCCTTGCGGTACTTGTCGACGCCGGCCTTGAGCTGCTCGAGGGTGAGGACTGGGGTTAGCTGGGGCTGTTTACGTGGTGCAGCGAGGTCTGGGAGCGGCGCTATGCTTACACCCCATGGTGTGAGGGTGCTCGCAAAGGTCCTGGTCTCTTGAGCCGCTGTGCTCGCTGCGCTCGCGGCACTGGCAAAGCTGGCTTCGCTCGCTCGCTCGCTCGCTGCGCTGTTGGAGCCGCTGCGCTCGCTTCGCTCGCTCGCGCGCTCGTACTCACAGATAAGAACCGTCGTCGGGGTGAGACGAATCCAGGCCGGAGTCCATCCCTTGAACAGGAACAGAGGACCGTCCTTAGCAAGACCGTTACGGAGGACCGCAGCAATACCCTCGTTGTTGCTAGCGTTCATGATGCGCGACTTGAGGACGTCGGCGGGCGAGCAAACCGTCGTAGCGAAGGTACCGGCGCAGAACGAGGCGAGGAAGTGCAGAGTCGGGCCGTCGGGCATGAAGTGCTGGAGCTGGTGCTTGAACCAGTCGTAGGCGCCGAGCTGGGACGCGTTCATGAGGACGGAGCGGACGGCGTTGGGGCCGACACCGCGGAACCACGACGAGATACCCTCATCGACGGCCATGCGGTACAGACCCTGGATCGAGTTGCGGTAGTTGTAGCGCTGGGCTGGCGGCTTGGCGCGGTCGGCCTGCATGCGCACCATCATCAGCTCGGCGGGGTTGCCGAGCGTGCCCGCGATACCTCCGGCGATGGAGCCGGCGACTCCCATCTTCCACGCGGGGGGAGGGCCCGACTCTGCATGTCAGCTTGCTTTTGGGGAAGGTCCAGCTGAAGGCCAGGGGGGCGTGGGCCAGTATGTGATCGCTCGTAGCCGTAGCAGAGGTTCACGGTGATCGCTGGTCAGCACGCGATCGGCAAGCCGAGGCGCAAAGTCCAGCGCAGCAAGCGCAAGGCAGCACCGCAAACAAGCGAGGGGTTCCAATCTCCGACACCGGATGCACCTCTGGTCATCTCGGAGGGGGGTAGCCATCCCGCCTGCTGAGTGCATTCACCCAGATCAGGGTGTGCAGCGGCGCACGGTATGCTGGGGCGTGCGATCACCCAGAAGCCCCTGTGGCCCCCCTTGATCGGCGTCTACTCACCCTTGTGCATGAGGCCCTTGACCTGGTCGTAGGCCGCGAATCGCATCATCGAGTAGGTCATCTGTCGGAGCAGCGTTCCCGTGAGTCCATCGTACAGTCCTCGGATGCCTGGGGGTTAGCTTGCAAGCTTCTGAATGTGGAAGCTGTTACTGCTCCCTGCGACCGGCAACGAGAATGCACAGCGCCATGCGCTGCGTTGGTCTTGCAGAGCGCATCAGAGTGCGTGCTGCATGCGGCCGAGCATGCAGCGGCCGCATCCAGCGCCGAAGCACAGGCACTCGGCCGATTGCGCCATTGCCCACCGTCAGAACGACCAGGCCGACGTGCGTGCGACCTAGCCGACCTCCAGCCTGGGGCAACGTGGGCAGCCGCGGCATTCCGTGCGGGGCACGGGGTCGGATGCCGGCAGTGTGCGAGGGGCAGGGGCAGTTTCCGGGCGACTCACCGTAGTTGTGGACAGTCTTCTTGATCTCGTTGATCATGTGCTTCTCTCCAGTGACCTGGAGACGGACCTTGGTGAGGTCGAGGGGGTGGGTGATGGCACCGGCGATGGATGCGGCGACACCTTGGAAGCGTTAGCAATGGAGGTCTCGCGAGTGTGTGATCCGTGCGATGCCGATGCCGTTACCGGTACCGATGCCGCAGCCGTAGCCGAGCCCTCGGTCAGGCGGCGCTGAGTGCACGGTATACGGCGCACGGCGCTCGGCGATCGCGGGGGTGGCTGGCTTTGGGTGACTCACCTCCGAGCCAGAAGGGGTAGGGCTTCTTGGCGACGACGGGCGGGACGCCGGCGGCGACGGCAGTCTTCTCTGCGCTCATGTTGGTGAAAGTGGTGGGCGGGTGGTGGATGGATGAAAGGTAGGAAGGTCTAGGTTTGTCTAATGTAGTCGTCTAGTCGGTCTAGGCGAGATTGAGATTAGAGGATAGGGGACAGCGTGGTCGATACAAAGGGGACGCTCGCTTACTCGGTCGCTGGATCGCAGAGTCAAGGCGATAGTGGTGGGGAAGGAGAGAGGAGAGAGGGGGACGGGGCAGGTGGACGGATGAAAGCGAAGGGCCTGGGTGGGTATGCAATTGCCGCTGAAACGGGTGGTCAGGCGGGTGGTCGGGTGGTCGGCTAGGGCGGTAACTCTATGCTGAGTTGAGTCGGCTGGGTGGATGTGACCTGCGTGAGAACTCTGAATTAACGGCGCGTCTTTCTCGAGCGCGTGCTCTTTATACTGCCGGCCCGGGCGATCACCTTTGACATTGAATGTGGCTAGGCCTGTTCCGTGTGCGTGCGCGTCCGTTCCGTTGGATTGATCCGTAAGCCGTCAGCCGTTGCATTGCGCCGTTGATAGCGGGCAGCACTTGGGATCGATCCCTATCCCGTCCTTGCCCCGCCCCCGCATCTCATAGTCGCAGAGATAGCACGGATGCCCGCCCGATGGATGCACCGAGCACGCCCCCTGCGTACCCAGCTGGGTCCCACCTGTTCGGCGCAAAACAGGCTACCCCGCGGTACCCCGCATCACGCCTGGGACGACGCAAATGACCCCTTCGTACCCCCTCGTCTATCGGGCCGCGGTCATTGGCTGACCAAGCCCGTGATTGCCCAGGCCGGGGGGTGCTCGGGGTGCTCCCCGGGCCCGCTGGGGTCGCTGGGCGTCGCTGGGGTGTACGTCGCGGCTCATGACGGCTCGACGGCTCATCGCTGGGGGCTTGGGGCCACGATATCCGTCCGGTCAGATGGATTACTATGTCACTAGCCCCTCTCTCGATAGGCTCTCGAGCTTTCGACGCTCGTCACTCGACCCAGTCATCAGCCGGACCAAGGGCCAGCCGCTATTCCTCCTGCCGTGGGGTTTCCCGATCAGCCGGAGATTGCCCCGGCTCTGGTCTCTGGGTCTGCATGCGTCGGTAGCGTACTCCTCCGTCATCGTGGTCTTGCATGGTTGTCATGCAGATGACGCTGTGAGAGTGTGGATGCATCGGCGTAGATCTGGTGACTAGTTGCGCCCGTGCATCATCTGTCACAGTGAGTGCACGCCCTCGAGGTGATCGCAGTGGGTGCCCAAGAAGCACAGCACTCAGCGCCCAGCGCCTCACCACAAAACAGAACGCCCCGCGCCCCGTCCCCATCACCCGTCGCGCGCGTCAGTGACTGGTCAAAGCACAGGCCGAGCCACTCCAAGGCACGATTAGCCAGGCATTAGCCGAGAGTCTAATGTCCCAACTTGCCCCAGGTAACATCCAAGTCACATGTTGTATTTCTCCGTGCACTGGCACTCTTGGGGAGATAGGCACGGTCGACGATTGTTTCTGTTCGATGCGAAGCACCCTGTTTTTCTTTGCATCATTCTTGGCTCCATCTTCAAGATCCACCGATTCGTTGAAGTTGGTGCGAAGATGCATGGAAATCTGTGCCAGTTGCATCGTCGCTTCTATGTAGGAATCAGAATGTCTGACTAAGGACGACACAATCGAAAGAACACAATTGATCAGCAAAGCGCCTGAAGGCGCCGCACAATAACAACGCACGCCCGCACGTCCAATGACAAGCCGTTCCAGCCCGGGTAATTCACGCTTGAAAGCTAGAGCGCTCACGGGACGAAATTACCGAGAGGCCGAGAGGCCGAGTCATTCAGTCTATCCGGGCCGTGAGCCGTTAGGTGCAGCCAGGGTGAGAGTGTGGGGTACCCTTCGACCATTTCCTAACTCTCCCACGGTGGATAGCGTGTGCGGAGAACTTACCCCGGAATCTCCGTCAGACAACATCACATCTGGCCCCGCTTCATGTCAGAGCGGAAACTAACCTCCGCCTAGATCTCAACCTCACTTCGGCTCATTCAACGGACGGCGCAATGTTCCGTCCTCCGATCTCGCCGTTACCTACAACGACACTGCGATTGGCGAGGTCAGCGAGGCCAAGACCAAGACTAGCGCCATTACAGCGACATGCAAGACTCTCGAGCGAATGGGCCGCAGCCAAAGCAAAAGTGGACGAACAAGTCGATGCCTGGCGACAGAAACACGGCGACAAGAAAACACTGCTAATAGTGTATCACTCCCGAACGGGCGGCGCAGCGGGCATGGCTGCGCTGGCGCTGCAGGGCGCACTTGAGGGCCTCAACGAGCGGAGCATAGACGTCCCCTCTCTCCAGGCAACTTGGGACACGACCGAGTTCCGCTACCCTTCACTCCTCGAGACGCACAGCGGGAATCCGAATCCCGACTCGGGCAAGTCGACTCCTGCTCCGCATGCTCCGGATATCTCCAAGATAGACGAGGGAGTGATTTCCGGCCCCGGCGTCGCCGACCCGAGATCTACCCCGCATTCTGCATCGCCTTCATGCTCGCACTCGGACGAACGCAGCGAGGCTTTGTCCGCCTCGACCTCTGACTCAGCCTCGACGGCCAGCTCGGCCAGCTCGGCCAGCTCGGGCTCGGCGTCGAGGTCTGGAGCCCTGCCAAGCTCTAAAGCCCCGTCGAGCTCTGACTCAGCTGATGCTGAGTCTTCGAGCTCCGACTCGGCTGCCGCCGAGTCCAGCGATGACATCTCAATCCGCGTCCTCCCCGCCCCCCTAGCAGGCCCCGTCGACCTCCTCACATCCTCAGGCTACCTCTTCATCTGTCCCGAGAACCTCGCCGCGCTCAGTGGTCCAATGAAGGATTTCTTTGATCGGTGCTTCTATCCCGTGCTCAACAGGCTGAATGGCAGGCCATACCAGGCCCTAATCTGTGCTGGATCCGACGGGGCCGGGGCGGCAAAGCAGCTCGAGCGCATTGCGACGGGGTGGCGGCTGAAGAAGGTTGAGGAGACTGTCATCTGCAACGTTAGGGCGCAGAGCGAGGAGAGGGTCTATGCTGCCAAGGAGATTGGGGAGGAGGATAGGGAGAAGTGTAAAGAGGCCGGGATGCGGATGGCTGTTGGCTTGAGCGTGGGCATGTTCTGAGGTTGCTGAGTCGATAGTGGTCGAGTTGACCACTGTGAGGCGGAGCCCTTGTGCAGACAGCTGCGCTTCGACGCCGACCACCTCAGAATTTGTGCTCGCCTCGACCGCCGCATCGTCTCCGATCACTTCGATGGAAAGCTGGCTCCGGAGCGGTTGTGGTTACATCACGCCTTCAAGCGATCGCCGTGCGGAGTCAGCGTTCTGGCAAGCCACACTCTATTCGCAGCTGTTAACGCTGCCGGCGTGGAATGGACGGTCCGCCAGGAAGGCGCGGAGAGATGCAAGCGTATCAGAAGTTGAAACGCGGTAACAGCATACTGATCAGGGTGAACCTGCGCCACTGACGCCGCTGAGCTCATAGCAGGTCACGAACGATCACTTACAGCGACTTCGTTGCCGGTGTTGTTGGGAGATTCCCAGTTCACTTACAGAGTGGTTGCGGAGTCGTGGGGCAGATGTGCGGGACTCTCCCACGCCGCTGTTCACCGGCCGATGCCCGTGTCGCGGCTGAAGCCTCGGCGAGAAAAGTGCCCACCCGACGACGAGCTTCCGTTTCCGGCTGTGATGAGTGTCCTCTACGCTGTTAATGCACCACAGCCCATACCGCTCTAACGTGCGTTATGTCTTCTTGGGCGAGTATCGACTGCGTAAGATCCCCTGAGCGCAGTAGAGAGCGCTGTGCGGCTTGTGTTCAGCCGGCTTGCCAGAGGTGTTGGCCGTATGTCTTGTCCTGTGGGAGCGCTCGTGAGTGGCCTTGCTATCTGCTTTGATCTGCTGGTGAATAAGGGGGTGCGTTGAATCGTTTCACTGAATCATTCTGGTGGTGAGTTGACTGCAGATGCGTCAATGTACTGAGCTAAGTCTGTGATGATCTGGTGAAATGAATTAGCTGAGTCAAAGTTTCGAGTCGCAGTTAAGACAACTAAGGCCAGTGGATAACACCAATGAGGTTAACGTGGCGGACGTGGAAGTGTCCAACCTGGTGAGCAATCGCGAGGTCGACGTACGGCTCTCATTGTCACTTCTCTGAGGCAGCGACTCACAATGCCAATTTGCCACATATCAGCGCTGACCGTGATGCGTAGAAAGACTGCGGATATGCGTCGCGGAAGTATCCCGGATCTCCCTGTCGAACGACCGAAACAGGTCTAAGCGAGCGTGTTCGGGACATGAATCGCGTCGTCGTGTGCTGCAGCCTGAGCGTTGGGCACCGGATGAGGTCGGGCCGTCCATGCAAGCCAAAGACCAGAATAGCGTTGACTTTCTGTTCCTCTCAAAACTAGAAACGTAAGCGTGACTTGTTTATTCTTGGCTTTGGTCACTTCGTGCCTCACGTCTTTGGACTTTTCCGGACTACTCGGGAGCAGTCCCACGCATGTACTTTCGAGACCGAGTCGCTTGGGGACAAAGACCTACTGTTCCATGGGCACGCTCGAAGAAGAGGCGATGACCGTCAGACAGTCTGGATGAGCTCTTGCTTTACAGTTCATTGTCGTGCCTCTAGCGTGTCTCTACTGTCCGTGCTTTCTTCGTGCTTCGGTCCGAGTGATGGCACTGCTGTCGGCCAGTTGAGACGTGCTTCCATCGACAATCGTTCCACAGGGCTCGTCAGTTCGATCAGACTCCAGCGTGATGCAGCAGCACACTGTTGCAACACAGTCATCGATGCGATCCGATCACAGGAACCTCTGCTCCGCAATGATGTGACGCCGACTGCTCGGCAGCAACCAGACTGCGCACGACGATCACACACTACGTCCATCCGACAGCAATCTCCTCCACCTCTCCCCCGACAACGCTCCCTAGCAGATTCTTTCCATTCCCCGTTCCTGCACGCTCGACGGTACGTTATGCATCCAGTACGCAGCCAGACTGAAGCCGTAAGCCAAAAGTTGTACGTGATGCAGGTCTGTCCAGTGGACAACAGCTCAAGCCTCCGGATGTTCGGGAGCGGACCGAGCTTGCCCTTGTACTTCCAGCACTATGCGCAGCAAGCTGCATCCGGTTCACATACCACGGACCGAACACTTTGTTCGTGCGGTCGTGCAGTCGCGCAGTCGTGCGGTCGTGCGGTCATCGTCGCAGCCAACCAGCCAGCCATCCCGAGAGCCCTCCGGAGGCCGGAGGCCCGAGCTCGCTCGGAGCTTTATCTGCTTGCGCAATGCAGTGCACCAGGCGTTTGGGTCAGGAAATGGATGTGCAGGAGGTGCAGGAGAGTGCTGCGCGGACGCATGTGGGCTGCCTTGAGTCTGTCTGAGCCGTCCCTTTGCATCTCTGCTAAACGCGCTCGCTCTCTGCTCTAGCTGCTCTCCCTGGTCTCCCTGGCTTCCATGTGCTCTGCCCTCGCTGCCCTCGCTGCGCTCGCTGCAGCTCGGTCTTGGCATCGGCCTTCGCAGTCGGCATAGCGGACTTCCAGTCACCAGGAGCAAATAAGGCTCTCACGTTGCGGTGAACAGTGCAGTCGCAGCTCAGCCAAGCCTCTCCGTCCACTGCATCCTTCGCCATCGGCTCTTCAGTCCAGCTCTCCAGCCTTGCTCTCAGTCTCGCTCTCCAGCCTTGCCATCAATCTCACAGCGGCGGTCTCGCAGCGCCCTGCAGGCATACGTGCAGCGTACGCAATCACAGCACCCCAGTATCCGTCCAGAGGTTCTTGGCGAATAAAGTTCTCCCACAACCCCTGCAGGTGCGACCCCCTCCTCTCAGACACGTCGTTATTACGTTTTGCCTCTTCCCGCTTATTATCGGTCCTTAACTCTGCCCTCTGATACATTTAAGTGGGCTTTCCCTCCCATCTCAGCTTTGTGCCCAATGCACAAACTTGAAAAGCTATTTGCGTCAACTTTGCTGATTGTTTGTTTTGGCAAGTTGACATGTGCGTGCGTACTAGCCAGGTTATGTGCACGGTTGGGACTACCGTTCGGCGCTCCGTGTGTTCTCATATTGACTTCAGGCACATTCTGCGTGAAGGCACCATGGAAGCTCGATGAGGTACTGCACACATTGCACCTGGACATTACTCACACCGTGCTTGCCGCTCGCCCTCGGTGAGTAGGGCTTGGCGATCGGTGAGCCGGAGCATGCACAGATGATGGAGGCACAGAGTGCTGGAATGCACACCCATTCCCACCTCTAGGCCAACAACTTCTCAGCCTCGCCTGTATTATGGTGGTGGACGCTCGCTCGGTCACTCACTGAAACGCACAATTGCAGGGCTTGCCGGCACCCCGACCGCGCCGACCGGCACTCGGCCCGCGAGTAGGCGGAACACCCGTACGGCCGTACGATCAGTCGCGCAGTACGCGCCTGACTACGGTTTCATGTATCTGACTGAATTGGGACTGGTTTTTTTTTCCCATCAAGGCAGCCGGATCCAGCACTTGTCTGCTGCATTCCAGCATGCCCCTGCTCACAACCCTTGCCCCTCGCTATGCCGTACAGTGACCCACCGAGGTTTCCACCATCTTACAGGAAGCCGCTTCACCGTTTACCGCTCTCAGCTTATGCAAGCTCGGAAGGTTGCACGTACGTACATCGACGCGCTTTCGTCCCGGCACATTTTGAGTATTGCAAGGTTCGCATATCCCCTGGGTTCACACTTTGCCTCCCTCTTCTGGAGGACCTGTCGTTGACTTGCCCATGCACTCCGTCCTGAATGCATGAAGGAACCTGCACTATGTACGCCAAGCATCTAGCGGGCTCTGGAGTGCGTAGCTTTTGTCTAGCTTTTCCTTATTGCTGCGAATAACTTTCTGATCAAGGATTGATTTGGCTGCCTTCACAGCTCTCACAATCGAGGTGGACATACCCACGGAAGGCTCTCAGGTACCCACCCACAGCATCTTTTTGCGGCCCGCTGCGTCCTCGCCGCAATGGACCAGCGGCGTGACTGTACGCCCATACGCAAGCCGCAAACCGCCAGGTGCGGCATGACGATCGTCCGGGATTACCCTGGAGTAAGTCAGCGTGCCAGACTGCGCCCGCGACAACGTCAAGTCACGCTTTTCTGCGCTCTGCGCTCCGCGCGCGCTCAGACGTTCTAATCACCGGCCATCACCTCCCTATCTGCTCCGTACATCCGAGTTCATCACCATCCACTGGATCTAGGATATCTAGTCGCAGTCAAACAATTCGCAGCACCTGGCGCACCGGGCGTAAGACTAATGTATGGCGCAGGGATCTGTTACTGGAACGCAGGCATGATTGGCCAGCAGAACTGGATGGACTGCGCCACGGCCCATGTGTTCTTGCTCAAAGTGACAAACTGTACCCTCTGACATAGCTGAGACAAGGATTTGAGCATCACTGGGCGTCAGCCTCGCAGTCAGCCTGAGGCGACGAGGGAGCGAGGGAAAGAGGACAGGCGCGTTACGCGTGTGCCTGTTGTGCGTGTGCGTGTTCCGGGCGCACGGTGCGGTACGACATACGGTACGGCAGGCGGGCCGCCCGCTGTCAGACTTGTAAGACTCAGGAACCCTTTGCAGCGAAACCTTGAGGGTGTGCTCAGGGTTGCATCCGTTCTTCGCCAGGGAAACACGGTGCCAGGGCCGGTGATGCAGGGTCCACTTTGCAGGGCACGGAACAGGGACGAACAAGTGCGTCGCGGGGGCGACACGACGCACGATGCTGTTAACACCCCCCCGCATTCAGTACTTTTGTCTCTGGCACCACTGACGGTCCACTTGGCGACGACGGGCGGGTCTTGGATGTTCCCTCGCTCATGCTCCTCGCGCCTGACGCCTGGCGCTTGAGGCCTGAAGTGAGTTTCCTGGCTACCGCTCGTCGATCGAACACTCACCCCGCACTCCTTCCTCGCTCTCCTCAGTCTAGCGCACGCTGCTGCACTCCCGCACCCGCTCACACACTGGCACACACACTGACACACGCTTACACGCTCCTGCCTACCCACTACTACCCACTTGGCTCCCGTCGTCTCGCCTCGTCGTGTTTAATACGAATGCACTCCTTCTCTCCTTCTCCTTCTCTCTTTTCATACTTCTCCTCCTTCCCCCTTTCTCCACCTCTTGTCCTTCCTTTTGTTCAACGGTCGAGTCTAGCGACGACACGGACCTCGCCGCACCGACATCGACTTTGACCCCGACATCGATTCCGACAAGCCTTCCGCCCACGTCCCTCGCCCTCGACACAGATCGACATTCCGACAACGACGTCCGGGCGCAACATTGCTTTGTCGCTACCTATCTTCCAGCCGTCTCGTCTTCTCGACCAGCCCCCATCGACTGACTGACTGTCCCTCGCGACGACTCACGGCTCGACGCACTTTCTTTCTTGCTTCATAGATTCTAGATTCTAGAACTCTTTTTTTCTTGCTGCTATTACTACAGCCGACATTCGTTTGCAACGACACACACATACCTAAACTACTACGCGATGCTCGCAAACCTGCTGCCACTGCTGGCCGTGGCGGCTACCGTCGCCCAGGCGGCACCTCCCGAGCACGCCCACGGCCACGGCCATGGCCACGGCCACGGCCAGAATGCGCCTCTTCCCGACACGGTCCAGACGTACGAGCACGTCGACAGCCCCGGCCACAACGAGTCGGGCTACAACGTGACCTCGTCGTGGTCGTACAACTACACCTGGCACACGGACGGCAAGGGCCCGATCAAGACGGAGACGCACGGCGGCTCGCACGTCGACGTGCAGACGATCGGCGAGCTGACCAAGAACATGACGGACCAGCTCAAGCACACGGTCGACGGCGCGCTGCAGAAGATTGCCGAGGACGTGCGCAAGCTGCAGGCCGATTTCTTCAAGGACATTGACAAGCTGCCCAAGCTGTTCAAGAACGACGCCGAGCTGTCCAAGTCGCTGCTCGACAACGGCTTCCTCTCGGTGTACCAGCACATGACTACCGACGGCGAGCTCAACCCCGAGGGCCACAGCTACTCTGCCATGCTCGATGACGAGGTGCAGCAGCCCGACTTTGGCGACCGGCCGGCCGACGCCTCGTCCGAGGACGCGGCGGTTGAGGGACCTTTCTGCTTTGACCAGAAGATCTCGCACTTTGACCAGAGCGTTACGGGCACCTTCTGCCAGCGCTACTGGCTCAACACCAAGGCGTGGAAGGCCGGCGGCGCCGTCATCCTGCACGACGCGGGCGAGAATGACGCCACTGGCTCGACGCTCTTCCTCAAGAAGGGCCTGATCCACCACCTCATGACGGCCACCAACGGCCTCGGCATCGTCCTCGAGCACCGCTACTACGGCGAGTCGAACCCGCTCGGCTCGTACTCGACCGACGACCTGCGTTTCCTCAACCTCCGCGAGTCGCTCGAGGACTCGGCCAACTTTATCCGCAACTTCAAGCTGCCCGGCGGCGTGTCTGTCCCCGGCGCCGACGCCAACTCGTTCAAGCCCAACGTCGCGCCCTGGCTGTACCAGGGCTGCTCGTACCCGGGCGGCAAGGCGGCCTTCATGCGCCAGCAGTACCCGGACCTGATCTTCGGTGCCGTTGCCGGCAGTGCGGTGACCGAGGCGATTGACGAGTTCTCGTCGTACTACGAGGCCTTCCAGAAGTACTACAAGAACCAGGACTGCGTTTCCGAGCTGCAGGACGCGATCAAGGTGATTGACACGTGGCTCGACGACGAGAAGCTGGCTCCGGCGCTCAAGTCGCTCTTTGGCGCGGCGACGCTCAAGAACGACGACTTTGCCTACTTCCTCCGCTGGCCGCTGCAGTTCCAGAAGCGCGGCGTGCCTAGTGGCTCCACGCCGATCCCCGACTCGTTCTGCTCTACGTTACAGGAGGACACTGCGCCGATCACAGTGGCCGGCAAGCAGGTGCCCGGCAGCGTTGTGAACTTTGCGAACGCGACGCGAGTCTGGGTCCGGCAGACGGGTTCGTGCGGCACCGACGAGAACGCAGTAGCCCAGTGCTACGACACGAGCGACGGCTCTGCCGCCGCCAAGCTCCGCGCGGCCAACACGCTGCGCGAGACGTGGCGTCCGTGGATCTTCCAGCAGTGCACAGAGTACGGCTACTTCTTCGGCCCCGCGCCCCCCGGAGGCGTGCTGTCAAAGTACCTGACGTACGACGTGCACCACCGTATCTGCCGCCAGGCGTTCCCGCCCGGACAAAAGTTCTCCATCCCCGACCGCCCCAACACGGACAAGGTCAACTGCCACGGCGGGCGCGAGATCAACGTCGAGCGCGTCATGTTCACCGCAGGGCAGGAGGACCCCTGGCGCCCCGCCATGCCTAATGCCGAAGACGTGCAGAGGCCCAACACGACCAGCCAGGTGCTGTACACGATCCCCGGAGGCGGCCACTGCTGGGACTCGCAGGGGTATTCGGAGATTGACTCGGGGGCTCCGGGCGACAATGGCCCCGAGCCCGAGCCGATCAGGAGCACGCACCACTTCCAGATCAACGCGGTGAAGACGTGGCTGAATGACTGGAAGAAGCCGGGCCGTCGCGCGGTCGAGAAGAGGCAGAGGATTAGGCGAGTGCTCTGAGCGAACGCCGAGCGCAGCGAGGCGATCGCGAAGTTGCCATAGCCAAGCGAAGCTGAGCGCAGTGAGGCAGATGCGAAGCCGAACGCAGTGAGGCGCAAGCGAAGCTGGTGAGGCTGAGCGAAGCTGAGCGCAGTGAGGCAGATGCGAAGCCGAACGCAGTGAGGCGGAAGCGAAGCTGGTGAGGCTGAGCGAAGCTGAGCGCGGCGAGGCAGATGCGAGGCTGACATGGCCAAGCGAAGCTGAGCGCGGCGAGGCGGCTGTCACGACGTAGTAGAATCGAGCGAGCTGGCTGGCTGGAGAGAAGCAGCACACTTCACGCACGTTGCACGTGCCAAACCCTTTCTTAGACACGGCATCGCCAGCAAAGCTGGACGACTGTCACTAGTATTCAATGGACTCTGCGAGACCTATGCACCACGCTTGACATTTGCACTAGCTATAGCGTTGGAGCACGCCGGAGGCGTGTGTCACGGCCGAGGACATTTTACGCGTTGTTCTTGAGACGTTTCCAGGCATTGTTCGTTGATCCTCTGTCAGTTTTGACGTCGGCTTCTCACTGAGGTGAACGACACCCTCAGTCATCGACCTTGCCCATGCATCATACACGTTGCTCGAAGTGGACCTGCAGCCTTAGCCGCCGGCCTCGACGGCCGCAACTATACGGCGCTGTTCATCAGCTTTGGGCTAGACAGGTTCGTGCACATCAGTTTCGTGTCCAGCAGCCATCCATCAGCCTCGTGTTCAGCAGCTTCGTGTCCAGCAACCTGATGTCCATCAGCTCGTTGTCTTCAGCTTCTTGTCATCAGCCTGGTGTTCCTGTGGTTCTCTCCACCAGCTTCGTGACCGTCAGCTTCGTCGTGAGCTTCGTCTCAGCAGCTTCTCACACATCCACATCCCTATCTACCTACCAGCTTCTTGTCCATCAGCCTTGTTTCCCTGTTCTTCGTCCGTCAGCTTTGTAACCATCAGCCTCTTGTCCATCGGCTTATTGTCCATCAGCTTGTCTCCCTCAGCTTCTTGCCCATCAGGTTCCCACTCATCACCTTCTTCTCCCTCGTTTCATGTCATCAGCTTCCTGCCTACCAGCCTCGTGGCCGACAGCTTCGTGGCACTTCTGATTCATGAACTTTCTCGATCAAGTCCATAATCATGTGCTTTGAGCTTCGTGACCATTCGCTTCGTGTCATGAAGTTCGTGTCCATGAGTTCCGTGTCCATGAGTTCCGTGTCCATGAGTTCCGTGTCCATGAGTTCCGTGTCCATGAGTTCCGTGTCCATGAGTTCCGTGGCCATGAGCTTCGTGTCCTTGCTTCGTGACCATCAGTTCTGACCATCAGCACCGCGGCCATCAACGTCACATCCAGCAACTGGGTGGCCAACAGCTTCTTCGCCATCAGCTTCGTGCCCATTGGTACCACCGTCCATCAGCTTCACCGTCCATCCGCTCTCCTTCCACCGCTTCTTTCAGCTTCATTGTCCAGCAGCTCTCTGTCCACCGCTTCTCTCGACTTCACCGTCCATCAGCTCCCCATCCACCACTTCTTGTCCATCATCCTCTTGTCCACCAGCCTCATGTCCACCGAGCTCATGTCCATCACCCCCTTCCCACCACCACTCCATCCCAGCATCGCTTCATCAGCTTTCTGTCGTTTTACGCATCGCATACACCGTCCTAGCCAAGTCAGCTTCATGAATCCCTGCACTTATGGGCCCAACTTCCGACCTCTGCCGTCAGCCCAACTTCTGAACTTCGAACTTTGCCGTTAGCCACAGATCAGTCCATGTCCTCCAGCCAGCCTTGGCTCATCATCTTCAAGCCAATCTCAAGCCAATCCCACCTTTCCAGCCATCCCTCATCAACCCCAGTCAATGTCAGAAACGTCCAGCTGCCGATCCTTCCAGCTGGGTAGAGCATCGTGATACCCCGCAGCCACTAACGAATCCCGAGGACTCATGAACCCACTGGGTCAGTCACAGACACCAGACCGTGCGCGCCGCATTAGGTATAAGATACATTAAAACAACACAAGTACAAGCGTCCACGAGTGTCATTGCCGAGGGGGTCGAAGTCTGCGGAGGCGAGAAGGAGATTGCACGTCTAAGTCTTTCACTGATTACGAGGCTTGGTCGAGGCTGGCCGGAGCTGGTCGGCTGATCTACTAGTCGGTCGGTCGAAGAGTCCGAGGCTGTCGATGAGGAGAAAGCGGGGTGGAGGCCCGTCGTCTAGAACAGCGCAGCGAGCACACCCGCGGCAGCAACAACGCCCGCACCAACCCTCAGTCCCTCGGCGCCGTTCTTGTCCTTGCTAGTCTCCTTTGAGTCCTTGCCCGTCTTGCTTGCAGATGCGGAGAGCGACTTGATCTGCGAGACCTGCGCGCACAGCCTGTTCAGCGAGCCGTTGAGCGTGTCGGCGCTCTGGCCTTGGTTCTTGGCTAGGCAGGCGGTGCATTCTTTGTACTGGTCCGACTTCTTTGACTGGGCTGGGTTAGCTGGTGGACTCTGACGGCTCTTGGTGGATGGGAGGGGGAGGGTGTTTAGAGCCAGCGGGGGTTTGGGTGATGGAAGAGTTTGCTTCCGGTCATGGTCTCGGAAGCGAAGACATAAGGTGCGGTGATGGGTGGTCACGGGCACGGCTATTCGGGAGTGAGGTGACCCGTGCATAGCGCACGACCTATCTTATCACCCGAGGGTGACGATCTCATCACGCCTCTGATGGATGATGTAGCACAGTCAGACATCGTAGAGACACCTGGACAATGAATGTTTATCGGAATGTCTCAGGATAGTGGGGTGTTCGTTGGTCACAGCCTCGGCGCTCCCGCGCCTTCGGCTCTTACTCACGTCAGTGCAGAACGAAGTGCACTCCGAGCTCCAGCCAGAGCCGGACGGCTCGTATCCGGCACAAGAAGACATCCACGTCTGGTAGCCTTGGCACTTGTCGTTGCAGTTCTCCTCGGCGACCGCGTCTGGGTGTCAGCGCTGTTCAAGGTGTTTGGTGGGTGTGGTGACTGCGGGAGGGTTCGGGTCGTCCTGGGATGGGTGATCGACGCTGCGAGCCATTACAGAAGGCTCCCCCGCCTCCTGCAGTGCTCATAAGGACTGTCGGCGGATCTTATGCATCGCTGTTGCGAACCACCATGCAATAGCGAGCATCGCACTCGCGATGCAGTAGGCCAAGCATCACTCGCTATGCAGCATAAACCCCATCTCACACCCCAGACCCAGGACGACGGAACGCGAATGAAGTCCAGGGTGGGGCTTACGCGGACTGTGTAAAACAGGAGTGCGACAGCGCGGCATCGCGTTATGCGTAAACACTCCACTTATTACCACAACCCGAAGTTGCACCAACCCTCACAACGGGGAACCAAAACTCACAAGCGGCGAGCGAGGCAGCGGCAAAGACGACAGCGGCGGCGTGCATGGTTATGAGTAGGAGAAGTGTGTAGGTGTAGTTTTGAGAGACAGCGAAGATGAGGTGGGGTAAGAATCCCAGCAGAAGCTGTTGTTGTTGTTATTATATCTCGCTGCGTCTCGCCCGTCGCCCGGTCGCCCGGGTTGTTCGTCTTGGCCTGCCCATGCACATGCCCGTGGCCGTGGCCCGTCTTCGAATCGCAATCGCGCATCCTATCCTGTGTCAAGCGCTGGTACCCGAGCAGAACCCCGTTAGGCCAGGGCAGAAAGAAAGAAATCAGTCGCCTCGTCTCGCCTCGCATCTGGCGCTGTCTCCTCGCACTCAGCCCCATCCACGCCTTTGCGCCCAGGTCGGAAGCCCGGAGGCTCGGAGGGTAAAAGGTCGGAGGGGTCGGAGGTTTCGTGCATTTGTTTGGTCCCAGAGCCCCAGTGGCCCACTCAGTGCCTTCTGCATGCCTTCTAGCCCACTAGCCCACAGGCAGATGGACCCAGGTGACCTGACCGCCCACATCGCAAAGTCAGCCAAAACCCAGAGCCAGCCATCTTGGCGTCAATTCACGACCGAAAACAAATCAGGCGCGTCCGCACCGCATCTCTGGCTCTGATTGGCGCGAATCCAGCAACGGACCCTGAGATTGGGAGACAATCCTGGAATTGCTATTCTGCCCAAGACGCCCGGAGAGCTGCACCTGAACTCAACTTCCGCTTGAGCTGACGATGTGCTGTGCTCGCTCGCTCGCGCTCTCGCCGTCGAGCAGATGACTAGGCTAGGGGTTAACAAAAGCATATATGACCAATTGATGACAACCGCACGGCATCAGGTGGACGTGGGCGACATCCTGTGATTCCCTCGGTCAGCGCATCTCACTCTGCCGGCCATCTCCTCTGCGCCAAGCGCCAACATGGCGCAGAAGCTGGCGTCTGGTGTCGTTGCAGGATTGACGCAGGACCGTTAGTGCAGGAAGAGAAGCCGCTCGTGATGTCAACTCGTCTGTCGGATAGGCTTCACCAGGATGGAGAGCCTCATTCGGCGCATTCTGATCGGCACCGGTCCAATTGGGCTAACTGCCTCGTTCCGTAGATGTCTTGCGACCCACAACCAGCAGAGATACACTCACACTAGCACAACGCCATACGCCGCTGGTTTTACTACGCTAGTCGCTGCAGCGTAAAGGCTGGCAAGCATGGCTGCAGTGGTGCCCTTTCATGGCGCCAAGATCGAGTCCGGACGAATCAGCATCGCACGGACATGAGTCTGAGCCCTGCACACCCTGTTCATCTCATGTAAGCCATAATCTAGCAGAGGACACGCATACGCATGCTTGCGTCCCTTTCCGAGTCTGACCGTGCTATGCATAGACGCGAATCGAGCTTGGACAAGTGTTGGGGCGAGCTTGAGCATGAGTCCCAGACGACTTATCGGTTATCTACGGTCGTGAGGGGCCAGTTTGTTTTGGATCGGTCGCTAGGCCCGACATTCCGAATTTGAGCCGGTCGTCCGGTCCTAGCTCTGCCGTAGGCTCGGCTTCAGGTCTGCCCTCTCACGGTCGCCCAGGCGCCGGACAACAGCAGACGTCTCATGCTTGCGAAGAATAGGAACGTGCGTCGACCTGTTGATAAGAGCCACATGGCGGGCACGTGTCCGCAGGTGTACATGATCCTTGAGAGCCTGCCGGTCCCTCCAGAGTCCGTGCTTAGCACAACGGCAAGTCGTGGTGCGTAACTCGTTCCGACGCCAAAAGTGCGGATCCTCAATCACCGTGAGCATAGCGTCACGCTCGACCGCAATGTCCGTGCTCAAGCTACAGCCGCTTCTATTCGGTCCCCAAACCCACTAGCGGCATATGGCACGAGCGTCGTACGCTGATAAGATATCCTGTTCCCATCAGAAAGGATTCTTCCTTCTCGAAGACGGAGACTTCAACCCACTTATCAAGTCACATGAGCGACTGCTGGAAACGAGGTGACCCCACCCTATGGTCGTTCTCCGCGTTCCAGTACGGACCTCGACATGGCCGCTTGATGTGCGATGGTAATGTAGCAAAGTCTTGGCATCTGTCGTGCGATCCTTCTATGCCGTCAGCTGATCGACTTCTGCGGCGCTACGTCACGCGCATAGCGATTCCAGGGAACTTCGAGCTCACAGCAGTGGCACAACCAAGTGGGCTAGTGGGCTAGCATCCAACTTTCCGTCACGCAGTCACATGGCGGCATTCGAAAGCGCACGAGCGTGAGGTCGCTGCGTACGCCTCCGCACGTTCATGTCCGTGCAATTCACCACTTGTTCACACCGGACAGATTCCCGTGCGCTGCTGATTTACTGACTTCGGAGCACATTCCGACCGGCATGCGCCGGGCCGTCGGGATCGCACATGACCAGTAGTGGGATGCCAAGCAGATCATGCAGTGGGTCACACTGTGTGACTGATATATAAGTCGCGCAAGACTGCGAAGACAGTTTCATCAACTGCGACCCAGTCCTCATCATACCCTCAAGTGGCCCTGACGATCTCATCTCAGCAGAACCTATATTACCCTCATCAGTCATACCATCTCAGCCTCAATCATGCGCCTCTCGCTCCTCGCACCCCTCATGCTCTTCGGCACAGCGCTCGCCCTACCCCCAGCCGACCGCTCGCTCTCCTTCACCGACCTCGAAGCGCGCGGCTATCCCTCCCGCTGTCCCGATGGGCAGACGGCCAAGTCCAAGGGCCTGACTCCCGAGACGAACGGCTGCTCAGGCGTCCCAGACGGCAAGTTCAAGGGCTGCTGCAACAGCCACGATATCTGCTACTCGACCTGCAGCCGGACGAAGCGACAGTGCGACGATACTTTTTACACGTGCATGAAGAACGTGTGCAATACGACTTACGACAAGTGGTACCAGGCTCCTGTTAAGGCCACTTGCCTCGCTGGCGCGGCTACGTATCACACTGGGGTCGCTGTTGGGGGAGATAATGCTTTCAAGGCTAGGACGGCCAAGTACTGCACTTGCTCTTAGGAGGAGTCGTGCCCAGGAGCGTATGTTGGAGGATTTCGAGTGTGATGGACTGGGGGAGCTTCTTGTAACGCACGCCATGGAAGGGCGCGACGACCTGCCATTTGATGCACAAGCGAGGCCATTACGAGGGTACTACGCCGGAATGCTCCTCCACTTACCAAAAATCGCATGCATGCTGACGCTATCATTCAAAACTGACCGCAGTCACCCCGTCTCGCACTTCGCTGGCGCTAAGCCTCCGTGCCCAGTAAGGCGATATCCTCCAGCTTCACCGTAAGCAGCGTATACCTTCTTAGTCTCTCAGTTCTCAGTCAAGCACAAGTTGCCGGTTGCCAACCGCCAAGTCATCGCCGGGCGTTCAGATATCCCGAGAGTGAGTGATCTGTCGAGGCGACCCGAGCTTTCCCCACTCGAAGTGGCAGAGTCAGTGCGAGCGGGGCTGCGACTTCTTCACCCTCGCGCTGCCCTCGCACTTCCATCACTAAGACTCGTGCCGAGGGCCTTCCGCACCTTCCTGGATGAGGCTCTCTGAGCGGCAGGTCCTGTTCTTCAGAGGAGTCACGAGACTATGGGCTCTGATAGTGGGCGATCGACCGTCGACAGATACGGGAACTAGCATTCCACACCTGTCTATCTTGAAGACACGCCTCCTTGTGTTTATCCCGCTCTATCGACTATGCCCAACCGTCAGCGCGCTGGGCTCACCACCGACGGTCGCCAATCAATCAGCCACCATCCTCGTGCCGCTCTTTCAGCACTGACTCGCTCTGGTCTAGACTGCATCGCTGCATCGGCGGTCTGCCTCAGTGGACTCGCATCTTGAGTGTGTGCCTGACAGCAGTGCGACCCGGTGCTGGGCGGTCCACGCTCTCTCAGTACATTCAGCAGACGTCAAACTCTCGTCAACAGCCTGCAGATCAGATCGCCAAGGGATTCCAAAGGTAACCTCATGGAGGACTTTGACCTTTAGTGTCCTGCTAGCTCCGATTGAGTTCGCCGAAACCCAAGTGGCACTATAATTGCCGATAATCATGTAAATCCGTTCTGTCTGCCGCCGTATCATCAGTGTCATGCATCCGCGTGCGATCCCTTTACTAGCTGTAATAGTGAGATGAGTGGACACGAATTGGAGGGAAAGGCTTCTACATGAGCTGAGCTTCAGAGTGGAGGTGTGTGGATCGGTGACTGGTCTGATATCTTGTTCGTCATTGACTTCTGCATGGAGTTCATCATCCAGCCGTGCCTGCCAGGCCGTGATGCCGTCGGCACGTACGATGCTTCAATACCATTGTCCCCCCAACCAAACTATCACTCCCAGAGCATCAGACCCATGCGTGAGATAAGGTCTTCGTGATTACACTCACATACTTTTGGCGCGGGCATATGTCGAATGTCCTTCAAAATCTTTGGGCGCAGATACGTCCTTCCGCACTGTGCTGCGCCGGCCGGTTGATGCGCAGACACCACAAATACGATTAGGCTAAACCCGGGCGAAACCCGCCCAATGCATTGTTGCCAGACACGTTGCACACAGCGGCGGCAGAACGAGTTGGGCAGATTTGCGGCCACGGCTTGTCCATCATTGGGTTGCTGTGTGCTCGCCAAGGCTGCGAGCAGGCAAGCTAGGTCCCGCTCAATATCATGGAGGGCACTACTTTGACGGAGCTCCGCAGCACAGACCGCAAAGCTCTAGTGTGTGGGTGTCTTAGCACGCTACGTAGCTGTGTATCACCATTCGGGCGCTTGAAGGCACCTGCTCAGATCTGTGCCCGGCGGAGGGCGAAGGGCGTGGTCTCTCGTTGCGCGCTTCTCAGAGGCTGGTCGGGTCTGATTCGGAGCGAGTAGCTGACTGTGCATCAGTTGCCGACACTCCGCCCTTTAAAGCGCTCCCAACCTTTCCTCACTCTCCCCTTTACCCCATATAGCTGAGCAAGTCCGGCATCCCCTTCCCCCCAACACCTATAGTTCGCCGCTCTCGAATAATCCCCCGAGATGAGTCGCATGCTCTTCAGTCCAGCCCGTCACAACATCGCGGACAACATCATGATGTTTCTCAAGTTCTGCCTAAACGGTGAGTGGCTCTGCCTTTCGCTCCGGGCAGCATGTCTCCAAACTCAAAGTCATGATTCTCTGACAGGACTCGAGCTGATGCCAGACAATGTCGCCTTCCACTGCTGTCTCATCGTCAGCATCCTGGTGCTCAAGATTCTCCTGGAGTCGAAGACCCTCGTCATTCACGATGACGGGCGCCAAGAGCGTCTCGTGTTCGCCTGCACCATCGCTACAATCTGGGCCATTCTTCAGTGCGCTGTCATCATGGCTTTGAAGCAGGTATACCGCCTCTTCAACCGCAACAAAGCCGTCGGAGACCTCGAGACGGGACCGCTCACGGAAGAGGAAGAGTACCTGAACCGGCACCTGCGATACGCCGATCCCGAAGTCCGCGTCCGCTCGCTCCTCTTCCAAGGTCTCGTCCGCAAGCGCTGCGAGGACCTGATGGGTGCTTGTTACCTCCGATGCCGCACTGCCAAGACCCCTGAGGAGGCGCAGGCGGCTCGCCTCGCGTACATGGCGATTTGGAAGCATTTTTCGCAGCTGATTGACGACATCACTGAGGAGACCGTCCTGATTGCCAGGGCTCAGGCGGCTGATGAGGCGCGCGAGTATGCTGCCAGCGGTACCAACCTCCTCAATCCTGACGAGCAGGAGGAGTGCGTGGCGTGCAAGCCCTCCGATGTGAATGGCCGCCCTAAGATCCTGAGGTCATACCGCATCGTTTTCGCCCAGAGTTTCTACAGTGAGGATGTCGACTGCGGTTGTCGTCGTGAGTGAGGGCTTGCTCTCACTCATCCACTCGTCATCCATAACGAGCCCAAAGTCGGAAGTGCTCGCTGCAATCCATCACTTCTATCTCACTAGCATTGCTGGTTCAGTACCTTCATCCCGCCTCCACCATCTCATGTGCACTTAAGCCCCGCCCCGTCCTCCTCAACTTTGGTCGTCTGAAATTCGGAAATATTCATAGTAAATCATGCATGCATGCAGCATCTTCCTGAGCAGCACCAAACGTCATGCATTGCTTTGATACGTCTATGGAGTTCATTTTATGAGCACAAGGTCGGGCGATGCGGTCGTTTGTGAACGTGTCTCCCCGATGGACAAGTTGTTGAGACAGGAGTGGGACCTGCACGTCGGCACTCCAGATCACTCCAGATAATCGTAGCTTGAAACGTGGCTGGGGAGCTCATGTATTGGACCTGAACAGCCCGAGCCCTCGAGGCGAGGTCTCGTACCTACAAGCTCAGTGTCTCGGAGCTGGGTCGGCAGGTGATAGCGTGCCAAGACGCACGCGCGTCCTTCTCGCCCGCAGACGCCCGCAGATAGTCTCAGAGTCCCCGCAGGATCGATCGAGTGTCTACGCCCTTGCCTCAGCTTGCTTTCATTGGGCTGATCATTGCGATCTCGCCTGTGCTTTGCGTCTCGTGACTCTCGCTCACACGCCCGAGTGAGACAAGCCGACTGACTCTGCTCATGGGCTGCTGCGATGTTCGTCACTGTTGCACTACGCCTCGGCATGCATCGACGACATCCTCCTCCAGCCTTAGACAGCACGAGGAAATTTGGTTTTTAAGAGAGCTAATGTGCAGCTGGGGTGCGAGCGTGCGACGTTGTGAGGGCGTAGAGAGAGCAACCTGTAGAGAAAGGACCGCTGATGGACAGCTTAAGAGGCATGGGCTACCCATGGTCGGCGCTTCCTCCCCCGACTGTCCATCATTCACTCTCCCGCCACCCTTCCTGTGTGCGGCCCATTCACAAGCTCCAACTTGAGAGGAAGACACAGTAAGGCCCCCTCCTAACGCGTAAGCTTACCCCAGGCAATCTCCCAGCCCCTCTCCTGCAACAGCGCAGATTCAAGTCAGTTCCGGAGCCCGGACCGATCTTTCGACTGCCCCTGCCTGTGCCTCACGCCTTCCGAGATCTCAGGTGTCCACGGCACTCCGCTGTGGAGATTGAACTCCTTGGCACACACCCCAAGCCAGCTCACAGTTCAGCAGTGTGCGTCGCTTGATATTCAGCATCTTACACCGACTCATCGCGCGCCACATGTCTGCTTTTCGAACGCAGATCATCACTGTCGCTAGTCTGTGAAGCACAACACCGCGAGACGTTTGAGTATCCAACACTGAAGTATGCTCAGCGTGAGTGTACCCTGAGCTGACGGCCAGATCGTTCACAGCAAGCGCCTCTACCTCAGCACTCCACATCTCCCAAAGTAAGCTTGGACCGCGCTGTGATTGCTCACCTTGGGCAGTTTAGAACATGTCACTTGATCAGTCTACCGATGACCTTCACCTGCAGCCAGACTGCGAGGAGTGGAACAGCGACCACTCCGGATCCGACGCTGACACCGAGCATTCACTCGAGAGCGAAAGGGAGGCACCGTCCGAGCCTGACTACGGCGATGATTCGTTTTGGATGGATTCCGTGGAGATCGCAACTACCGAGACACGCTTGGCTCAGCTCCTTCGCGAGCAGCATTCCGATGTTCAGCCTGAGCCTGTCGCCGACTGGAGGGCCGCAGTTGATCGCAATGATGATCCCGAGGCTGGCGAGCCGACACTTGCAATGAGTGACGATTCAGTGACTCCAGACGAGGTCTCGGACCACCCGCACAACGCTATGGGCGATCCAGCAACGCCTGGCACCCCCGACAGTCCTAGCACTGCTGCCACCGACCCCCCTGCCATCGAGACTTCTGCCACCGAAACTTCTGCCTTCGTCTCGAACACAATGACAACGACTGATCCGGCGATTGGGGTATCGGGCGGCGATTCCGATGCAGAAGAAAACGACAGCCCCGCAACGGCTGTCACTACCGAGTCGGACGAGGAGTACGAATCATTACCAGGAGATCTTCCGCCCAGGAGCGATAGTCGGCAAGGTGACGCTGAACCGCCCACATGGACACCCCAGCCCCTTGTCCTCTCCTACGTCGACCTTCATGAACAAAACGACCATCGAAGCGGAGGTCGAAACGATAACTCTGATGACGAGTACGAAGCGTTCGACGTTGAGGGCGAGCTGCCTGAAGGATACTACGATGCCTCATCGCTGGCGTCTCAGCCGGGTGCCAATGGAGTGAGCATTGACTCCTCCTCGGATGGGCGTCTCGACATGGAGAGGCCTACGAACGATGACACTCAGGTGGGTGCCGTAGCGACGGAGGCTTCTGAGCGGGCAGAGAGCAGCGAGCCTTCAGAGGTCACCGAGGAGTCGGAGAGCGGGGAGGAGCTGGCGACAACCGCGCAGCCGGTAGCGATGGAAGCCAATTCAGACCACGTTTCCCTTGGAGAGCCACCAGCGTACTCGTTCCTCCCCGAAATCCACCCAGGAGCACATCCACCACACTATCATGCCGATCGGCGACCGCCGGCATACCCTTACCCGCCCGAATCGGCCACGGAGGATGAAGAAGAGGATCTGGATGGCGTGAGGTACCCCACTCCGGCGTTGAGTGAAGAGAGCCTGGTGTCTCTCTCGCTGGAGCAAGAGCAAGCCATCGATAGACGCATTGAGCGCCGCAACCACGGACGATTCTGCCCGTGCAACTGGTGCTCCCTCTTCTACGGGCATACCTCAGTGAACGCCACCCGAGGGGATGTAGCGGCAGGACACGGAGGTCTTAACACAGTCCCCAGTGGGCACTTGGCGACCTTGCCACTTGACAACAACTTGGCGGAGGCTCAAATGGAGGGCGAGCGGGAGAGCAGGCGCAGAAGGCATGGCTTGTGGTGCGTGCTGGCAACCGCAGTGCGTTGTCTTGGCAGCAGAATGAGTGGCATGTACCACTTGATGAAATTCGCTGTGCGCCGCTTGGGCCGGATGGGCCGCCCCACGCGTGTATGTCTCATGCTCTGTGAGTGCCTCGCATCTGCCTTGTCAGGTTTCAGCCGGCTCTTTTTGCTGCTCTCCCTCCCCTGTTATGCTGTACTTTCCGCGTCGGAACGATCGCAGTGAAACTGATGCCAGTGGTTGTCTTTACGTTTGCCATCGTGATCCTCTACGAGGTGTTGTGTCTCGCCAATATGTGCGCTCGTGGCCAACTGAAGGGCGTAGGTGCCGTTGTCACCGTCGGCGGGTTGGCAACGTTTCGCGGTATCAGGGCGATGGTCGGGACTGTGACAAGTTCTCGGGAACTCCGAAACAGCGATCAAAGAAGCCGGACTGGTGGAGTCCGGACCCGTGACCGACGAGGGACGTATGGTTCGATCAGTATCGTCTAGGAGTGTTTGAAGACAGTCGAATTCGTGCCTGCATTTTCGGTATTTAAATGGATTTTCGAGAAATTTCCTATGCACATCCGTCGATGGGACATATCGTACGACCTCTCTGTAACAACCTCATGTTCCACCCTTATCTGCGTGGGATTTGCGGCTGAAAGCAGTCCAGGCCGGCTTAGTAATGCGTGTGAACGCGTGAATGACGGCCGAGGCTTGTGCGGTCTGATCGACAGTGCTCAGAGAGGAGGCACGGTAACGCTCAGATGGCTGTCAGTCACAGAAGCGATGTGCCGATCAGAAGTATGTCGGCCAGAAGCTTGCCGATCGGAAGCGTGAGCATCAGAAGCTTGCGACGAGGGCTTGGACAGCATAGACGTGGGCGTGAAGCTCAACGTGATGGTGACCTTTGGCCGGCGCAAGGTAGCGGTGCGTATCGATTGTTCAACGTTGTCTTGCCGGTGATTCAAGTCTACGGGACAGAGGTGCCGGAAGCTGCATAATGCATCTTCAGCCCTCAAGACCTAAACAGCTAGCCGCCAGCGTGCCGCCGTTGTGCTTCTGTGCCTTCGTGTGTGATCGCTGCACTTTGAACCACTGCTTCTCATGGCTCTGAAAGGATATATCAAGCTGCCATTCATCGTCCCTTGTTCGCCAGTTTACTCCACAGCTTTACTCACCTCACTCACTCAAACAGCGACTTCATTCACTCTGTCAGATCCGCCGGGGAGGGGGGGGGGGGGGGGGGGGGGGGCACCGTATTAACGTTTTTGGGGGGCGGTTAAACGGAACCTTTAACTTGGGGTTTGGTGGGGTGCACCCACATTGCGAAACGGGGGGGGGT